>CM069925.1:12512117-13744741 GCA_036172225.1 Cryptocoryne crispatula var. balansae | reverse complement strand
AATACCTGGCTTTTTAAAAAAAAAAAATGTAACGCCTCCCCCCTTTTTCCTCTCGCCGGTTACGTTTCCCCCCCCCCTCGCCAGTTACACCCGCGCCCCTCTCTCGCCGATGTCACCGCCCCGTCTCCCTCTCGTCTACGCAGCCCCCCTCCCCCCCTGCCGCTGGATCTCTCTCTCTCTCCCTCTCCTTCCTTCCAGCCGCCGGACGCATCGCCATCATCTTCCCATGCCGGCGCCAGCGCCTGTGCAACCTGCCGCCGGCGAGTGCCGCCGCCCATGCAACCTTGCCCGCGGCCGCCGCCCTGCACAGCACCGTGCGCCCCCATCGCCGCTTCACCCAGCCCCTCCGCTGTCCTGCCTGCACCCGCGCCCGCGGCGCCGCCGCCTGCTACCCGCCGCTTTGACCCCCTCCCCCCCATCGTCTCATTTGCGCCACGCGCCGCCGCGCTTGGGCTGCCTCCGCTGTGCGCACCCAGCGCCGCCTCCCGCGCACGCACACGCGACGCCGTCGCGGCATCAGCCCCGCCGTCCGCCACCGCCCACCGCCGCGTAGCCGGTCGCCCCCACCGTCGCCAGCGTCTTCCCCACTGCCCCCTCGCGTCATCGGGTCCCCGCGCGCGGACATCGCCGTTCCACCGGCGCTCGTCGCCCAGTGCAGCGCCGTCACCCGCCAGCCCCACGGCCACGCCTCCCGCCACCCTGCATCGACCCCTCGGTGCGGCAGTCACCCCCTCCCTCCAGCGCCTCCCTTGCCGGCGAGAGCGTCGCCGTCCAACCCTTCCCGCGCCGCCCGTGGCCGTCGCCGGAAGCCGCCGCCGTCACCTCCCCTGTTCCGGCCGGAACCGCCGCGGGAGAGCCTCTCGCCGTTGCCATCGCCGGCGCCCATCGTTGTCGCCGTCGAGCGCCGCCTCCGCCGTCGCCGGCGCCGCCCGAGAACCGCCGCCGTGAGCCGCCCGGTCCAGCTCCGCCCGGCCCAGCTCCACCCGGTCCAGCCGCCCGGTTCGACGCCGGTTCAGGATTTTTCTAATTTTCGGATTTAATAAATCCAGAAATTAGATTTGAGGCCAGAAAAATAGCAGGAAAATTCTGAAAAATCCGAAAAATTCACAGGAGCTTCCAGGTAGGTTTCTCAAGCTTGTCTATGTATTTTATCCCATTTTGATTAGAAAATATGCATGATTTAACTTATGGATCATAAGTTGACTAGTCTCAGACTTTGGACTTGTAATTATTGATTTTCACAAAATCTCTGAAATCAGAAACTTGAAATTAGTATTTTGTATATTATGGAACATGTTTAGCTTGATTATACTTGGGTAGAAGCCTTTTCTATCAAATTTGATCTTATGAAAACCATGTAAGTGATTATATGCTAGTTTGGAACAAGAATCAAGGTTAATTATGTGTAGACTTGAAAACTCTTGGGTCATCAAATTATACCTTTTAGAACCTGTTTTGGTCAGATTATGATTGATTACATGAGATCTTAATTTGTTTAGTTTATGTACATGACTTAAAGTTAGTCTGTACATATGTTTTAGCATGTCTAGTTCGGTTTGTCATTGCATGTGTGGGGATCATGTAAATTTTCGATTAGTATGATTTCGCATTATGTATTATGTCATGCATGATATGATTATGCTCATATGGTCCAGTTTGGTATATGTTTGATTTAGAATATGTCAACCAAGTCAGTTAATACAAGTCTTGACTAGTTTATAGTAAAATATGTTTAATTTAGTTTCAGATCATGAGCTATGCTATGCATGGTTAGTCATGTCAATTTGGTCATGATTAGTACGAGTTGTCATTGAGAACAAGTTCAATTATGTCGGGTTATCATATGTCTTATCAAGTTCGTGGTGGATGTTATGTCTTGCATGAAGGGCTATGAAATTGATGGTTATGTCACAGTATGCATGGTATGATCAAGTATGTCATGATTTGAAATTATGTTATGAACTTCTGATATGACGTGCTATGAAGGCTTCACCTATGTTAGTAAATTGCCTCACAATGGCAATGGTAACTTAGATGAATCCGCCCTCCTACGTATCCCGATTACCGCGGTTTTCCTTAGTGTCACCACTCCTAGGTGCACTTTGGGCTAGCTTATTATATGTTATCGCTATATATATTAGAGTACTGTGAATGCATTTTGTACATGTGAAGCAAGACGACCAATTCCTCTTTAGCTATGTGTTTCGGAAAGGATATGAAATATGTTACTTGTGTGTCATGTATGGATGTTAAACCATGTCATGTTAGAAAAATCAGATTTGTCTGTTTTAATTTGGTCATGTTAAGTTAAGTCTTGAGGTCATTTAGATAATATTTGTCTAGCTTGTATGGTCTTGTGTGCATTGGTCTAGAATTAATTGGCTTTGGCATAATCTTTTCTTTGAAGATAATTATGTTCAGATATGGGTTGTGAGACTAATATAGAAGACATTCTATACTTTCAGATTACATCTCAATTTAGATATGTTACATACTATTGCTTGATTATATGTTATTTACCCGATTGATGGGTGAAGGGTGTAAATCCTACGGAGTCCCCGGACTCACCCCGTTGTGGGTTAAATTTTTCAGTAGGTTTTGAAGATTTAAGAGCTTGAAGAAGAGGATCAGGTGGTACCAAAGGAATCAGAGTCATTTGCACATGGAGATTCTTGGTATTCTCTACTTAGGTAGAGGATCTTGGTTGTTTTTGAACAAGAGTGTGGATAGACTTAGAAGTATGATTCTATTCTCTTGTTTTGATGGATCTTAGGAAATTAATTGTTTAAGTTTGGGTTGTGGAATCCAAGTGTAGGGTTTCATCCCACTGTCACGACATTGTGTATTTCCGCTGCGTATTTGTGGTTATGTTATTTAAATTCTGGGTCGTGACACAATTAGTTCTAATCCCCAATTAATTCTTCATGTTTAACTCTGTGGCACGATTTTCAGCAAGACCTATGTCGATGATGCCAACCATAACGTCATCTGAAACATGAGGGTGAATGTTTATGATTCGGTCTCTTCTTCTGTCGGATTCGTGCTTGGTGAGGCATCCTCCCATTCGTCTCTTGCCCTCTCTTCTGCGTTCACCAAAAGAGATTAATTCCTTTGATTGTCTTGTTGGTACAGGTCTTTGTGCCAGTGGTCAAAGCTCTCTCGGTCACCGCTCCACCAGGCATAACTTGCTGCTTTCTCTCCAGCTTCTACGAACTCGACAAGGTTTTTCAACAGACCATAGACTTCAGATGTGATGGTGCTCACAGTTCCTATGTTTGCGTGCATGCATGAGTCGATGTGATTTTTTACTCCTGATATATGGTTTAAACAATTTAGCGCACTGTTGCCGCGTCAACTGTTGCTTTTTCGTGGTATTTGGTGCCTACCCAATATTAGCGGTTGTAAAATGGGTATTCAACCTTGGGATCAGCTAGGGACTTCTCTGATATGAATTCCATCATCTGAGTAAGGAGATTCACTGGGGTCATATCCGAACTAGACAATTTTTTTCATAAATTTAAAAATGTATCAAAATATAGATGAAATGGAAATAAAAAAGGAGGAAGGGAAAGACTACACATAGTCAGAACAGGCAATTTGGGTGATCAACCCTTGATTAATTGTTCCTCAGCTTGCTAAAATCAAAGACCGAGGTGTCATACTTAAAATCAGAATTGAATAGATTTCTTTCAACTTCTCGGCTCAAAGGTTTTTCGGAAGCATAACCTTAACCACAAGGATCTGAAACTTGGGTTAATCTCAAAATAGTCAATTTTGAAAATGGACTCCAATGGGTAAAATCCGGTCGACAGAAGTCAATTCAGATCGAGTCAAGTCTTTATAGAGTTTCTATTGTATGCATAAGAAAAATCAGATTGGTTTAATACCTTAGTTGGGGATGGGATTTACAAAAAGAAAGAGCTAAAAATTAAAAGATATTCATGAAAATTTCTTAAAAATTAAACATTACTTTGCTTGGTAATGAATGAATTTTGTGATTTAATTTTACTCATTAGTTGTTTTATTGTATATTGTGACTTACTTCATGTATGTTTAATTTGCAAGACTCTATTATTCCTTTTGTTTTGTTCATAAGTAGCTTATATTACTGTGCTTGAATTTGGTAAGAACATCTCCGGACATAGGAGCATGCCTTCTAGATTATTTCACCTCTGTGGTCACTATGACCTTTTAATTGTGTCCATAAGTTTACCAGTAAAATATTTTTACACGTCAAACTAACTTGGATGTTTCCTATTTTTTGTATGATTATTTAGGTATTGTCGGCAACAGAGAGCAGTCAATTAAATGATGCTGCCAATTAAGACAAGATTCTGTTCATGATGCTTAATGTGATTTTCGAGTGGTTGGTTGCTAATTGCCACCATTATTGTTGTCAATTTTTTTGATCTTTTTGCTAATCATTTTCTCGGTCAAACATATACTACAGCATAAAAGGAAAAATCAGAAGAACAATTTGCACTAGGTCCAAAGCAACGAAAAACAGGCCGCTCACTATCTTGTGTGCTCTTTTTTACCGTTTGTATATTACCCTCATTCCATTAGTTGCCTCTTCCAAGCTCCCTGTTAATTGTAAATAGGTGGGAAATGGTCCTAAACTAGTAGCCCATAGAAAAGGGGCGCCCGGTAGAGGCGGTGGCGGCGCAGAATGGGCAGGAGCTGGTGTCTCTCTGAAGAATGGCTCATCAAGGGAGCGTGGATGGCTGAAGAGGATGAGATACTGATCACCTACATGCGGAACCAGGGAGAAGGCAAGTGGAGGAGTCTCCCAAAGAAAGCAAGTGTGAATCGACGCATCTGTCAGGCAGTTTATTCGAATTTCACCTTGTGAACTTCATGCTTACGCCCTCCGTCCGTCGTCGTCGGCGGGCTTGGACTGCAGGACTGAAGAATTCCAAACATCCAGTTTATGTTAGGAGCTTTTTAATTGTATTACAGCTGGTTGAAAATTGATATTTTGCCTGCCATGCTCGGGAGAGAGATGTTGCATCTTTCATTCTTTTTTTCTTTTTTTTTCTGTTCAAGCATCAATTTTGGCCAAGGACGTTTTCTTGATGCAGAGGTTTCTGGGACTATTTGTACATTCTTGTTTGTGTTTATACTTCTTTATAAAATGGATGTTTACTTGTTCTGAGAAACTTCACAAACTGAAATTTGTGTCATCACATCTAAATTCATCATCTAAAATCTTTGTGAGAATGGTGTTTCTATATTAATGCTAGTTAATATCCTGTTTGGTTAGAGTATCAAAAAGGATACTATATTAGTATTGATATTGATATTTTTAGAAGATGGAATATCAATATCAAAATTGATACAAGTTGACACTTGTATTACATAACATGTGTTATTTGCACTACAAATTTTAAAATTGATACTATTAACCAAACACCTTGAGGTGATTACCAACAATATTAATTTTAAAATTAATAGTGTTAGAGGTGTCTAATAGTGTTACCAAACAGGGCATAAACAACCAATTGCTAGTTGAGTTGAGTTATTTATACATGGTCTTTAACGTTTTTATTGATATGAAATAGATGACTTATGAAACATTTAAGAAAATATATACGAAGTACTAGATGTAGATCGATTTGCACAGTATTTAGCTGTAATATTTTTAATTTAATTAGATTTTAAAAACAAAATTCAAATCTAATTTTCACTGTCATATTTTTAAAATTATATTATTTATACTTCAAATTTATATTTTTAAATGTATTTTATTTAAATTTTAAACTTATTATATAAATATGTAAGTTGGTTAAGATGTTAATGAATATGTTATGGGTAACAAAATAAGATAATAAAAAATAAAGATAAAAATATAAAAAACTAAGGTTATCCTCAAAATTATTGTTAACATACTAAACATAAGATAGGATTATCCCTAAACTTATCCTAAGTTAAACCAAACATGGTGGGGATAGGGGTAACCACAAAGATTGGTTTATCCTTATCCCCGTCAAGTTTATCCCGATACCAAATGACGCCCCTGTTTGGCACCAAATTTTTTTGGGATAAACCAAGTCTATCTTATCCCAATGCAAAGCCGCGAGGTCGTCCGTCGCGAGGTTGTCGACCGTCGTGGGGTCGTCTGCCAAGGCAAAGCAGTTTGTTGTTGCGAGGTTGTCCCCCGTGGGCAAAGCAATCTACCGCATAGAGGTCGGCCGCCGCGAGGTTGTCCACCGAGGGCAAAGCGGTCCGTTGCTGCGAGGATGTCCGCCGTGCGAGAGACATCGCTGTGAGAGGGTTGAGAGCGACGAAACCAAAACTTAATCTATCGTATCCCTCTTATCGCAGCAAAAATGAGGGATGACTTAAACTTAGTTTTAACCCCATTTTTAGGGATATATTGGATTAAGTTAACCTAGGTTAAATTGAAATTTATTTGTGTACCAAACTGGGGATTGGGGATAAATCTAGTTTATTCCTTCTTATCCCGATACCAAATGAGACCTAATGCTATGTTTAGTATCGGGATAAAATTGATGGGGATAGGGATAAACCAATCCTTGTGGCTAACCCTATCCTTATTATGTTTGGTTTGACTTAGGATAAGTTTAAGGATAACCCTATCATACGTTTGGCATGTTAACGATAAATTTGAGGATAACCTTATATTTCAATATTTTTTACCTTTATTTTTTATATTATTTTTTTATTTTTGATAACATATTCATAAAGGTATTCTTAACCAACTTACAAGCCAAGGAGTAACTCACAATATAACAATAAAGTTCATTCATTACCAAGCTAGAAACAATAGATATGCTATGACTGCATATGGGCAATGCAACCATATGTGGAACTCCCGATTCGGACCCGGTCCTTCTTCTTCCCCCGGGTTGGAACGATGAGCGCCGCTCCTCCTTTCGGTTTCGCCGGTGGTGTAGGGTTGTGGTCGCCAGGAACCGCGGGTTCCGAGAGTAAAGGTAAAGAGACAATGTAAGTATTAAAAGAAATGACCGAACGTACCTAAGCGGAGAGATTGTGTTGGGAGATTATGGGTTCCATCTTCTTCCTTTTCGGCCGGCCGAGAAGAAAGAGCTTGAAGCACTTTAGTTGTTCCTACAAAAACAAGTAAGCCACGAAAACAAGTTAAAGTGGATTAGAACTAAGATAGTGAAGCATCTTGCAAAAGAAGTGAACTAAAATCGCAAAAGGAAGTGGACTAACCGGATTAGGAATAACTCCCAACCCCCCTTTTTATGTGTTTTTGGATGATGATATATGATGTTACTAAGTTAAATATGCATGTAAATGTGATGATCTATGATGGAAAACATGGAAGCAAAGTAATGCTAGAAAGTGGTGGAAGAAAAACGGGTTTCGGCTTCAAAAATGGCAATTTGGAGTCCCAGGCGACCCGGCAGGGGGGTCACCTGGGCGACCCGTCGAGGGTCGCACAGGCGACTCGGCAAACGGGTCACCTGGGCGACCCGGCAGGCCGGTCACTTCCTGCACCAAAATCCGGTTTACTCCCGGATGCTCCCGCGATGCTTTCGGATGGCTTTAGAAGCTTGATGACGACTCCCGGAAGCTCCTAGGACGTGGATGATGATTCACCTTTTGATGTAGGAGCTTGAGAAGCTTCGAAATGGATGCCGATGAAGAAACGAGATGAAGAACGTCGATTTACGGAGGTGGATAGAAGTGGGAAGCTCTCAATCTCTTGGGCAATGAGAATTGTGGAATGGAAGATGTTTGGAACTCTCTAAGGCTCTCTCTTGGGAGCTTGGGACGTTCTCTCCCTTCTAACACTCTTCCAACCCTTGAAAAAGTGGTTAGGGGTCTCTTTTTATAGGCAAAAGGGTCACAGGGGCATTTCAGGTATAAAAGCACTTTTTCGAAACAGCAAACGACCTGTCTGCCGGGTCGCCCAGGCGATCCGTCTGACGGGTCACCTGCGAAACCATAAATGCCATTAAATGCACGTGCGCCGAAAGTTGGTCGGCCGCCGTCCAGAAACTGCTACAGTGGCAGGCGACCCGTCAGACCGGTCGCCTACACCCAATCGATTCCGACCGTCCGGACGAGCGTGCGCCGTTCGTGGGTCACTTCGCTCAGTCTGTACACTATTTCGGCAGGCGACCCGTCGACCGGGTCGCTTCCTGTACCTGATCGGACGTGACCCCCCACCTACCACCGTCAGAACGGATGAATTGGCGGGAATCGGGAAATGACCCGACAGACGGGTCGCCCAGGCGACCCGGCAGGGGGGGTCGCCTAGGTGACTCGGCAGACGGGTCATCTGCACAGGTGACCCGGCAGAGGGGTCATCTGCATAGGTGACCCGTCAGATGGGTCATCTACACATCCAGAGTTCGTTTTTGGGCTGTTTTCTCGGTGATCCGGTTTGTTTATCGGAAAACTCGAGTATCTTCTAAGAAAACATGAATCTTAAGCTCTTCAAATAGGCAAAATTTGCGTGTCTACACCATATATGCTATATTTCTAGGGAACTACATATATTATAATTGAGAATATATGTTTTATGTGTGCAAGTGCCCTAATCCTGTAAAGTGATGAAGATAAAAATACTTCAGAAAACTCATATATTTGCCATGACAACATTAAGAACTCCATCAGCTTATTAACAACTCATCAAAGTTCCACACATGTCAGTTAAGTTACATTTGGTTCATATTACGCAAAAAACTGTGAAATGATCTTTTCTCTGCCCTGCCGAGAAAAGATAGATTTTGCAATAACTTGCGACCTTATTGCCAACAAATAAATAAATAAACTCATATACTTTGACAGATAGATACATAATAATAACAGTGGATGCTCTGCAGCACAAACAGGGAGAGGGGAGAGAGAATAAAAATAATTGGTGAGAGTTCTGCTCGGTGGGTTGCATGCATTTATCATGACATATATGCCTTTTATTTTATTTGAGTTTAAAGAAACTTTTAAATCTCTTATGAGGATCTTTAAAAATCGAAACTTTAATCTCTTATGAGGATGTTTAAAAATCGAAACTCTTAAATCTGAAAGTGAAATCAAAAGTGTCAAAGTCAGAATATGGAACCAAAGTAAAAATAAAAAAAATAAAATTTATGCAATTTGGAGTTCAGGTTCTCAAAATCTGAAAACTATCAAGTTTGTGATCCAACAACAACAACAAACGTGATTATCAATTCTTAGATTCTAGCCAAAGGGCTATGAAAGCCAAAGACCCAACAACCAGCCATGGGCATATAACACATCATAGGTTATGGAATTCTATAGGAGGGTTAAGTGAGATTCTCAGACTCCACAAAGTTAAATGAGATCACTAGAATCAGGAGAGTTGAGCTTCTAATGATTTTTCCATTCTTTCAAATACGTTGAAAGGATCATTTTTCTTGAATAAGCAGTAACGAGAAAGAAAAGTAAAGATACGGTAGAGAAATTTCAGAAAAAGGGATTGTTCTATCAAACTTTTGGCCGAAGCAGAGAATTCAAAAGAGAACCCACAAGTGGAGTTATCTTATTGGAAGTGGCCCAGCTGGCTTATAAACTTACTATCGTTATCTTTATTTCCTTGGTAAGTATTTCCACAATTTCCAATGTGCACATTGAGTAGCCAACATGATGAAGCATCCATGAACTCCCCAGATTTTATTGAGAGCTAACCGCAAAATTGTGGATCAATTCTATTGATAAAGTCAAAACAACAGAGTACAAAGAGTAAGCACAGAAACAAGTACAGAAGACAAGAAGATGGACAACCCCACCGTACAACCACACACCTTATCCTTATCCAATCCAAGTCAGATATTATAATTCTAATATTCACATAACATCCGGTTAAAATTTTCAGTTAACTTTTATTTAATCAATATGCTTAATAATATATAAATATTTAGAGAAATTCTAACATATAAAATTTATCATATATCTATCAATATCAACTAAATATACTAATATACAATAAAGAATATTTAAATAAATTTTAAATACATAATGATATATTATTCACATTTCATAAAACTAATTTGGGGTGAATTTTAAATGGTGCCAACAAATATTTTCGTGTCCGCTTTAGTTGACAAACATATAATACATTAATACCTATATCCACGTATCCGCCATGACCGATACTTCATTATTGGATATTGTAATAGTTGCCGTTAAAAAAAATCAAGAAATTTTTAAAAAAAGAGAGGAATCTTTATGTAACTGCCACCCCTTCCCCTCCCTCTTCGGGCTTTCCTAATTTGACAAGTACACACCTCCCCTCCCGAATCTATTATCCCTCTCCCCTTCTGCTCTTAAGGGAGAAGTTAGTCGCCAATCTCCCTAAGAAGATATAGAATGTATCCATGATTATATGTTAGTTGGTTATGGTCAGGATGTCGTGTTGATTATTCTAAACGTGGTTAGATAAATTGTCTAGAGGATTTGATATTTGTATACCATAAAATATTATATAAATGTCATGCTTAGATTTAATTATGCAATCTCCATGCTATATATGATTGAATGTAGAAAAATATATTTATGGATGTTTAATTTGACAGATTTTCTATCTTAGAAGTATGCTATAATTTCGTTATATTCATGTCGATGATTTGTATAATCACGATTTTAAGCTTGCTTACTTATAGGGTGTTTGGTTACGTTTTTTCCCTCTTTTTAATCTAAATTTTAAAAATAAAAGAGATAAAGTGTTTGGTTGTAACTTTTAACTACTGTCTTATTTTTAAATGTGAGATACTCTATGTATATAATCTCTTCTAAAATAAAAATAAGGTAGGTCTTGTTTTATTTTTGAAATAGACGTGGAGATAGGACATGCGGGGGGGGGGGGGGGGGGGCCTTCGCTGGCGGGGGAGCACCGCCGCGGGGGGGGGGGGGGAGGGCTGCCGTCGGGGGGAGCGGACAACGCGGGAGGGGGGGCTTCGCTGGCGGGGGGCGCCACCGCCGGGGAAAGGGTGGTGGGATGGCGCGGGGGGGGTTGGCGGGCCGCTGCCAGCGGGGGGGGCGCCACTGGAGGGGGAGGAAGGCGGAACACCACGGGGGGGGGGGGGGGAGGAGGACGTCGACGCCGCTACGGGGGGAGGGGGGGCGGGGCCGACAACGCGCGGGCTTCGCTAGCCAGGCAGACGATGCCACTGGGGGGGTTCGCTGGCCGACGACGACGCGGCCTTTTGCTGGCCGCCGCCGCCGCGGGGGGGAGGGAGGCGGACAACGTTGCGGTGGAGCCTTCGCGGAGCTGCAGGTTCTCTCTACGAAGGGAGTCCGAGAAAGTTTCGTAGAGTAGCTGGTCATAACCAAACACTACTGTCTAATTTTTAAAAATTATGATAATTTTGTCAAACACCAAATAATTAGACTGTTTTGATTTTAAAATAAAATTGAGAAGTCAAATAATTTTGATTTCAGAAACGAGGTTATCTTAAAATTAAAAGTGCTACCAAACACCCTATTAGATAGTGATGATATAAAAGTGTTAGTTTGTCCATAAAAAACAATGATTGGGTGTATGATAGGGTAATGATATGATGCATAAATGATAAAGAAGGGATAGCATGTGTGTGTGTGTATATATATATATATATATAATGATGTTTATGCTTGTAGAATGATGAATTGTACACACAATGGCAATGTGCATGTATGAAAAGATAGCATGCACATGAAGTGACACATGAATATGAAATAATGATGTGATGCATGGTACGATAAGAATAGGTATATGAAATAATGAATTGATGCGCAGAAATGACAAGGACAAGTACATGAAATGATGATATGTATATGAAATAATGATATGTATTTGAAATGCTGACATGTTCATTACATTATGATATAAACATGATATGGTGCATGGATAAGAAAAAAGATAAGACACATATTCATGTTTGATATCTACTCGAGTAAGTTGATATATTTTGATACATGTTACTGACATATCAATCTGTTCTGTTACATGCTACAACATGTTGATCTGTATTACTATATGTTATGATATGTCGATCTATTCTGCTACCACTCAAAGTATAACAAAAAGTACATGTTATTCATCTATAACAACTGTCTTATTTGATATAAATTGTATAACTAAGGGTCCATGTGGATCCATGTAAAACCCACTACATGGAACAATTTTCAAGAAATTTTCCATCATTTCATCTATTTGGCTACAAGTAAAATGATAGTCAATGAGAAATATGCTCTGTAGATTTGTCTAACACCTGGATTTTAGCATCCAAGAGAATCCTCTTGACATCATTTTCAGGGAGCAATGCATAGAGGTAAGGCGGTACGTCTATATAAAACAAACGTTGTTGTTCCAACTTAATTATTAAAAAAATGATATATTTAATTTTAATTTGTTATCTTATCCATTAAAATAAAATATATGAATGATATACATTAACGTAATGTATACAAATTAGTTTTTAATATGTATATATATATGAAAGATAAAATTTAGAGCCATAATATTTTGTTTTTATATCACGATAACATTCTTAAAAGGTTAAAATGATTTAAAATATTTTACAACTAACTGAGTAATTTTAAATGTTTTAAAAAGTACTTTAACATGTATCAAAAGAGATTTTATACTTTTTTTTGAAAGCTAATCTTTTAAAAATTACTTGCATTGTTTTTTTCTCTCAAACAAATACAACATTGCTTTAGACGTCCAATATATTTATTTTGTATTTTCATGTCTAAATAGTTTTGTCAAATCTAATTAAAAATAAAATTAATATTATATTTTATATTTTAAACCATAAATGTAAAAGTAAATCTTTTTTTAGAAATGTAGCTTTAATATACTATTTATCACAGAATGAATTTTGAATAATGATTACAGTTAAAGTTCTAGAGAATAAAATTATTGTAATATTTTCTATAGAAGTAGCTTAGATAAAGAAATGTTGCGTGAGACTACTTTACATGTTATTGAATAAGTTACCATGTATTCAATTTTCATAGAAAAGTGATTACATATAAACGAATATCATAAAAATTTATATTTACATGAAATCAAACCGATCCTAAATTTATTTTGTTTTAAGACCATAGAAATGATTGTATGTGTGAACTAAAATTTAGTCAGATTACATTGATGCTACACAAAATTTTAAGTATATTATGTTTAATAGATTTTGATTAAATAGATGATATCAATGTTGATATATGATAGGTATTTTGACCATGCTATTAGAACTTTAAATTCTATGTCATGACATATATGTATGAGAATATTGTATGCAATTTTCATGTTCAAGAACCTAACATGTAATGTACGAAATCTATATTACTTGGATGAAAGCTAATTGTAAGTGAATATTTGCAAAGTATTTTTCTATTGCTATTAACTGTAGAGTGGAGAGAGTCATGCCTACTAAGTCAATATAACTCACCCTAGAGTGGAGGGAGTAATGCCTACTAAGTCAATATGATTCACCCTATTTATTTTATAAAATATGATTATGCAAATTCCTTGGAACCTGGCTTTAAGGAATGAAGTATGTTAGAAGGTTAGGTTGATGAATTTGAGAATGAAGAATTAGATACTTAGTTGATTTGGTTATGTTTTGTTTAGTTGTATAACTTGGCTTATGAAGCTAAAAGAGTAATTTGCTTTGGACTATCTAGTTGTTTGGTCTTTCTGTTATATTCTGGACCTTTTTATAGATTGTTTGGGACTTATCTAGTTACGATGTGCTTATTAATCCAAACCTCGCTATCGTGTATTTTTATCCCGTTGTCATGGTTTTGGAAAAATAATTATTTTTCTACTACACATGTTCGGAGTTTTTCTAGGTTGTGACAGGAGTTGGTATCAGAGCCAAAGTTAGGAAAGATAAGCACATGTCAACTTATATATTAAGAGGTGTAGATAAGGCTTAGTGAACAAGATGGTATTTGTTTGGTTGCCATTATGGTAGTGAATACCAATTAGCTTAATTATTTTGTTTATTGGTTTGGATGGCTGAACGTGGTGGAAACCATCATCAAGTGAATGTTGGTAATTTGCAAGATGCCCTAGTGGAGAAGAATAACCAGAGGAGAGCTCCAAGTCATACTGATGGATAGGCTCCTAGATTTTATGATATATTAGAGGTAGTTCATGGGTTATGCTAGACTATGTAGGTTTAAGCTCAAGCCCAACATATCAGGATTAATCACCCACCTAGTTTGATTAAGCACTTTAGTAGGATAAACTCATCTATATGTATGGGTGAAAGAGGTCTAGAAATAGTTGAGAGATAGGTCAAGGAAACCATGAAGATTCATGACAATTCAGTGTTCATCTGAGGGCAAAGTATGTCTAACTAGTAATATGTTGTAGTATTTAGCAAATACTTGATAGGAGTCTATCTTAAGGAATAATTTTCCTGATGTTCTTGAGCAAGAGATTGCATGGGAAGATTTTATAAGGGTGTTCATGGAAAATTTTATACCATTATGTGTTATTCCAAGAAGGAAGAATTCATACAACTGATATAGAAAAATATGTATTTGATGGAATATGAAGGCAAATTTGTTGAACTTGAAGGTTGTGCACCGCATCTGTGTAAAGATGAAGTTGAGTGGGCCATGAAGATTGTAAAAGTAATGAAAGGAGCTATTAGAAGCAAGCTAATTGCTATTGTGTGGCCCACAATGACATCTGCTTATAAGATTGCATGCATAATTGAAGAAGATCTTGATCCTACAAGATGATTGTTCAAAGCAACAAGCCACTAGCTCATTGTCAACAATAACAGAATGATGAAAAGAGAAAAAGGCATGTTACAACATTTACAAATCATATAAAGAGGGTTGGATGTAGCCATTGTGGGAAGAATCATCTCGACAACTGTCGTTATATTACCAATTGTCCCCACCCAAACACTAAGCAGGCATTGGTACTCACTCTACTGCAAAAATTTTAGCAACCTGTTCCACTTCACCATGTGGCACCTCAAGCAAGGTAATAGTAGAGGCAACTCCCAAAACAAACGGCAACTTCAACCTAGGAATGCTCAGACAAGGGTTATTACTATATACCGAATGATTTAGTAGAGGCATCAAATGCAGCAGAAGGTACACACCGAGTTGATGGATTCTGAACTTGTATTTTATTTGATTTATGAACTATATATTATTTTATATCATTTTATTTATCTGCCCTTTTGTTTAAAAATTGTGAATGTCTTGTGGAGGAGTGTAAGCCTATGGAGGTAAGCATCTCATTTGGGAAAAGACTAGTAGCATTTTATTGTTTTCCACGTTGTGATATACAAATCAATGAAAATTTTCTAGAAGCTAAGTTATATGTACTACAGCAACTAAGACGCATCATGACTTAAAGAGTCATATTTAGTGGGAAGGTATGAAAAGAGATGTGGCTGAATATGTATCTAAGTGTCTTATTTGTCAATAGGTTAAAGTAGAGCACAAGAAGCCAACAAGACCATTGTAAGGTGATTCTGCTATGAAAATGAGAGCATATCTTTATGGATATATTTACAGTTTTGCCTAAGATCAAAATACCATTTGATATAATTTGGGTAGTCGTAAATTGACTTACCAGGTAGCATACCTTTTCTAATTAAGGAAGCTCAACCCATTGATAGCTTGGTTAGATTATAGTTAGTTTAATGATGTGGTTAAGTACCAAGGGGTGTCAGTATCTATCATGTTAGATTGAGATCCTCGATTTATTGGAAGAGTTTAGAAGGGATTGTAAGATGCCTTGGGTACTCAACTCAAGTTTTATTCAACATATCACCCTACAACTAATAGTCAGTTTAGAAAGGACCATCCAAACTTTAGAGGATACGTTGAGGGCTGGAGCTTATGAATGGCAGGAAAGTTGGAAATCTTAGCTACCATTGATTGATTTTACCTATAATAGCAGCTATCATTCTAGTATTGAGATGGCTCCATTTGAGACTTTATATGGGAGGCCATGCAGATCACCTATTTGTTGAGAAGAAATTGGTAAAAGAAGCCTTATTGGACTAATTTGGGTACAAGATAGTAATAAAAAGATCCAGATTATCAGGTATAAATTACTTACAACTTAGAGCCGCTAAAAGAATTATGCAAATTTAAAACGGCAAGACATTCAATTTAAAGAAGGTGATCATGTATTCATGAAAGTTTCACCTACCAAGGAAGTTATCATATTTGGTCATCATGGTAAATCATATTTAAGGTACATTGGGCCATTCCAAATTGAGAAGAGGATTGGTGAGGTTGCTTATAGATTGGCTCTACCACCAGCAATGCCCAAAGTTCATCTAGTATTTCACGTATTGTTGTTGAGAAAGTATGTGTCAGATCCAACTCATTTTATTAATTTCTCAGAAGTTGAGGTGCAGCCAAATCTAAGCTTTGATGAGAAGCCTATTCAAACTACCAATTGCATAGTGAAACAACTGAGGAAGAGGGTGTTTCCTATGATTAAGCATTGTGGAAACATCATTCATTGAAAGAAGCAACTTGGGAAGTCAAAGAGGATATGAGGCATCATCACTCATAGTTATTGGGTAAGTGATTGGTAATTTTGAGGACAAATTTTATTTTTAAGGGATAAGGATGTAATAGTTGTTTGTTTAAAAAAAGAAAATCTTTCTATAACTGCCGCCCTCCTTCTCCTCGATCTTTCCTGCTTTCCTCCTTTATTACCACCAACACACACCTCCCTTCCCGATCTACTATCTCTATCTCCTTTCTTCTCTTATGGGAGAAACCAATTGTTGTTCTCCCTCTATCTCTCTCCCTCTATCTCTCTCTCCCACTCATTGATTCTACCATCGCCACTATAGATGATCATTGTCACCATCCCCTTATGCCTCATTCATCATTGCCACTCCGCCACCAATCGCTCTCCTCTTTGCTGTCGTCTTCGCCGACACCTCTGTTGGGAATCATTATATAAAAAATTAGTGCAACAGAAGTGACCATTCTTATGGGTTCATGTTGATCATGACTCAATCAGAATCAAATGATAAAAACTAAAAACTGATTGAAATGGGTTCAAATATACCTGATAAGGATTCAACTAATTCCTTGCATAGGAAGAGGAAGAACTTCTTAAGGTTTTCTAATAGTTTAAATGTCTGATCTCTAGTAATATTCACACGAACTTCATCCCCAACAAGTTCTCCCTTCGCACTGGGCTTGATAACTCTTCTAAATGGAGCTCCATCATTCATGGATTCCTTTTAGAGAGAGAAGGAGCCAGGGAGGAAGCCGAGAATGTGGTTCTCACTCTTATCTTGATAGGGTTTGACTGGAACTATTAATATTTATAGAAAATTTAAAAATTTTTATAAAAATTTAAAATCTCGATAAATTATGCCCTTGCCCCTGTACTTATAGATAAGTCTTTATGCGTGACTCACTAGGACCAATAGCCTATTTAGTTGAGACCTAAATAAAATATTACAATTTAATTTAATTTAATTTAATATGTTATCTGATAACAGATTAATCGCCTACCGATTATAAAGAATAAAAGTCATATCTCATTATTCCAAACAACTATGGAGATAATCTTATATCCATTGAGCATTTCTATCATCAGTTACCGCATAGATAAAAACTCTAATCCATTCAATATCCTAGTTGTAAAAAAGTATGAAATCGACTATTAACTCTTTAGTATACCGACTCTATAAGATTCTGTACTCTGAATCAAATCAATTGAAAAACTCTTTTTCCAGCTATCCTTTCTATCTTAGCTAATGATTTAGAGTACTATCTCATAAGACATTCACTCTCACTTATAGAGAGTGGACGATTCATTATTGTTTGCTCGATTATCTCCATTGGGTTTTCATTATATCTAATTCATTGCTATACTGAACCATCTAAACAGTGATCGATAAGTCAATAGTCAAACAACACATTTCACCCAACAAAACATCTTTGGTGACTCGGGTTAAAGGTCCAATTATACAACCATGATGATAGATAACCCTAATTGATAAGCATGATAGAAGACATCTAATTTATGATTTTCAACAGGAGCTTGTGAGGAGATGACAAGATCATGCTGTGAATTTATGAAATTTAACATGACTTGTTTTGGACATTTTTCGAAAACTTGGTTGTAAACTCCATATACCTTTGCATCTTGTATGTTTCTAGCTCATGCTTCTAAGATTCTGTTTTCTTTTCTCACTTTTATTTCATTTGACTTTTCTTTCTCACTTTTTTTTATCTCAATCGTTGTAATGCACCTTAAACTATAGAAGTCATTTGCATGATTCACTTACCAAAATCAAAATTGTAGAAAGTAAAGCACTGAAGAATGTTTATTTTTAACTTTGGGATATTCTTCAAGATAATCAACTTGTACAAGAATAGGCCAAGAATGATATTTTGGGATTTTCCTTCAAAGTAACTAATAATGATTTTAATTTTGATATTGTATTATTAAACACCTAATATTATTTTTAACATTGATTTAATATTATCGAATATCTAAAGAGATTTGATACTATCAATTTTCATATTAATATTTTGTCATATTGAAATATCATTATCAATATTGATATAATGTTAATTTTAATACTCTAATCAAATAGGCTGTTAACTTTAGTTTTTAGTTGACGTCAGTTGTGAAAGTAACTACATTATTGACAATGTAAAATAGTGAGTTTTGATTGTTCTAATTTCTAAACATGTTCGTAATTTTTTTTTCACGCTATCATGTCCTCGAATATTTCTGTCCTCTTCTCTTTTGGGAGAAAAACAACAGCTTTTCGACATTGTAAGAGCCCATTTGGTATTTTCTTTAAATAAATCTTGAAACAAATACTCTTTTACTGCAAGGTTAATTTGGAGACAAAATTCACAGGATGTTTAGTTGCACAATAATTTTTTATATAATTTCACGATAAAAGGTTGTATTGAAAAAAAATTAATTAATTAATGACATAAAATTATCATGAAATGTGGCAATAAAAAAGAGTAAATATCATATATGATCAAGTAAAGTGAAAAATCACAAAATAAAAAGGGATAAGATCATTTTTTTGTCTAAGAAAATTATTTTAAAAACACAAAATTATATTAATCACCAAATATATCTTTTAACAAATTTTATTATAAAAATAAAAAAAACATAACAAAAAATTAATGTATGGTGCAACCAAACACCCCCGTTAATTTATGCCGTAAAATCAAATTTACTTCCCAACATGTCCTCAACTCAAAGCAATAATTCAAATCCAGTGCATGACAGCTTTCCGGGAAGAGGCAATATCATCCTCGGAAACCCTGCCCAATCTATTTTGGGCATTTTCTTTCTCATATTTACGGTGATCTGCCCATAGATATCGCAAATGGCAATACTAATAATTCCTTGTATTTGGCACATTTTTATATTAAAAACTGTTTTTCCGAGCTTCTAAAACCACCCAATTGGAGGTGCCAAAGTAATAAAACTGAATTTTTATATCATGTTATTAATAATTCTTGCTGTCTCCAACTTCTTGGGTGTATACGATCTCCACCTTTGTATTATTTTTGATAAATATGATATTTTTAACTTTTTAGCTATCTTAAAATTTCATCATAAAAACGGACAAAGATGATACGACTGGATACACACTACCCCTAGAAAATTCAGAACGCTAATATATTTAGATGATTAAAATACAGATTTTTGTATATGAATTACCAGAACAAAATTACGGAGATACTTAGGTGCATTGAAAATTAAGTTTTTGATACAAAATACATTTATCCGTAAAAAAATAAAAAATAAGAGTGTTTAACAATTATTATAAAATTTCTTCTTGAACAAAAAAGAGATAATCCCCCTTTTTATCATGGTCCCTCACCTCTTTATACGTGGTTCCCATTTTTTATCGTATCTCGCCAAAGACTATAAATTTATGTATTTATCCATCTTACATTTTATTTTAATATAAAATATATCATAAAAATATGTAAAAAATAATGTGCAACCAACAACCCATAATAAGACAGAACTTTGTCATGCTAAATTTTATATTAAGAAAAGCCCCTCGATGTTTAAAAGTAAAAATATAAAAATATAATATATTATTTATAATCTTGTCATAAAAATTCCATTAAACTTATGCACTTACCTGTGTTTGAAAACATGAAAATCACGTTATTTAGTAGCTCTCTCCTTACCCGTTCTTATAAATGCCGAACAAGGATAAGCGTAAACACACCGCGCGAACAGGAGAACGGATATCTATCGTTGTTAGCCTTGGGGGAGGCTGCTGTACTGATCATCGCGGCTTTCTGCCTTGGTCTGGCATTCCCCCCCCTGTTGCTCTTGCTCCATCATGGCGACGCAGGGCCAGGTGATCACCTGCAAAGGTAAATAATGAGAGAAGATCTTCACCTCTTTCCAGTGGATTCCTGCTCTTGCGATGTTTCTTAGAAGATTTCTTCCCATTTTCTTCCCCCACTTCACTTTCGGAGTTTGATGAGCTCTTTCTCGCCGATCTGACATTTCTGTTTGCATGAAAATATTGGAAGCTGCTGTGGCATGGGAAGCGAACAAGCCGCTCGTGATAGAGGACGTTCAGGTGGCGCCGCCGCAGGCCGGAGAAGTCAGGATCAAGATCCTCTTCACTGCACTCTGCCACACGGATGCTTACACCTGGAGTGGGAAGGTTCGTTATCTACACTTAAATTTTGTTGTGTCGAGTTTGTTGCATCTTGTGGGTATAAAATCTCGTCGTTGTGCTTATTGCATTTGGTTTTACCAATTATCGTACCTTCTTTTTTATTTATGTTAGATGAGTCATCTGGTTTTCCTACAACTTTGATGAACTTAGTTGATCCACGTCGGGAGTATGCTTCTGTTCTGTCGGAGGGGTATCAGGAATTTAGACAGAAGAATCTTGGAATGTATCTACCGGATGATTTATTGTAATCGTTATAGATGATGCCATTTTTCTTATCTGCTTTTATTCTACCGGAACTTAAAATGCACATCTAAGTTAAATGCATGTCTCAAAAACATATTTGTTGGTATGATTCTTTTTATATAGGTAGAGACAATAACCAGGTGTAGAAGTTAAAATTTAAAGCGATGAAAGAGATGCAGAATTATTTTCCAGATCTCTCGTCACAATGCAAACTTTAAGTGTCACAATGTCCAGAAAAGAAGAGATTGTTCATTTTTGTTAGAAAATGAGCATGCAGAGAAAAATAAAAAAGGTATTTTTTTTGAAAATGACAAAGGCCACTATTTCATTAAAACGAAAGAGGATACAAACAACTATATATGAAAGAAAAGACAGGGGGAGAAAGAAAAAGAGAGAAAACAAATAGATGACTCATCTATCAAGGAGATAGATGGGCCCCCTTCCCCTGATTACAAAAGTAGTCCTCGAGAATACAGCATTTCTCTTTAAAACAATCTTTTCCCATATGTGAGCCAGAGTGAGCCATCATTTAGTCTCTGACATAGCACACCATCAACTAAAGGGTCTGTTTAGAGTGCTTGAGGTATTCAAACATTCTTTTATTTCTGGTACACCAGATAGCCCACAGCATTGCAAGAAGCGTCAATTTCCACGCTAAAATGCCCGAGGCCCAAGGATTTAGAGAGCACCATTCTAGCAAAAGTGGTGTTGTCTAGTTCCCTCCATTGGATCCTCTACCCTTTGAAAATAGTTCTCCACAGTGAATTGATAACCCCACAATTGATAAACAAGTGATCCATCGTCTCTTCCATTAAACACAAAACATGCAGGATGTGGATGTCGGGTGATGGGGATCCGACCGGGTGATCCATACGAAAAATGGATTTGGGAAGAATGGACGTCACCGGTTCGATCGGATCGACATCGGCAAAATTAAATTATTCTAATAATATTAGGATATCTAGTTAAGAGTTTAAATTAAGTGTCTTAAATTGAATTAGGAGTCTTAAGGTAAGATAAGATATATCTTTAATTATGTCAAGTGTAGGGTATAGATGTAAGTGTGTGAAATTTTGGGGTTTAATTTAAATTATGTACCCCTTGGGCTCTATAAAAGAACCCCCACACCCCCTTGTACGTAGCATGTTATGATGATGTTGAATTTTGAGTGAAAAAAAAAAGTTGTTGTGTGCCTTCTCCTTCCCCAGACTAGGTCTGGTCTCCTTCCCCTCCACCTCCGGAATGCTGTCCAGTTTTCTCCTCCCCCTCCGGAAGGCCCCTCCGCCAGTCCGGCTCTCTTTCCCTGTTTGTGTACCCCCAGAAGAAGCCCTCTGTCCGGTTACTCCTCTTCTTCTCCTTCCCTTCTCCCGTTGACACCATCAGCTACGCTCAGCACCAGTCCGCTGCTAGCAGTCCCACGCCGCTGTTGTCGATGCCTCCACCTTCCCCTTCACTCGTCGTCGCCATCCCCTGCAGCTGCTGGTTGCTGCCGCCGCCATCGCAGCCGCCTCCTTCTCCGGTCACCGCCGCCGTCAGCACCCCCTGCCGCCGCCGCCGCCACCGCCAAGCGACAGTGCACGTGGCTCGAGATTTCATGTAGTTCAAGGTAATAATTAAGGTTCGTTGAACTCAAAAAGACAAGTTCAATTTGTGCACTTATTTCAAGAAGTCAAGTTCATTTTGTGCACTTATTTCAAGAAGTCAAGTTCAATTCGTGCACTTTTTACAAGTTGTCAAGTTCAAGTTGTCAGGTTCAAATTGTGCACGTACTACAAGAATTCAAGTTCAACTTGCCTTCTTATTTATGAACATATCTCGAGGAATATTAATTGTCCGTCAAATCAGTCAACTCATGAAAAGACGTGCACGACGTGATACGTGATGCACGTAGATCGAGATGACTTGATTCGATGTATGGATCAATTAGACGGATCAGTCAAGTCCGATGTGGAGAGACAGGCCCGCCACTCCCTGCCGTCCCGCATCATCGGGGGGGGGGTTTCTTGATGTAACATCTGGTAGGAAGCTTGTGTCCAGCAATCTTGTATTACATGGAAGTGTTATGATTTGGAAAGCATATGGCATACCACGCCTGATGGTGTGATGAAAGTGCTTCCAGTTTCCTCTTTCAAGTTTCAACTACTTTATGAGATGTTGCTGGATATTGAATCTTATTATTGGTCATCCAATCAAATCCTCAAACTCTTCCTAGATCAATTGAGAATGGGTATAATGAAGGTTTGATGTGTTTTGTTTGAGCCTGATTAGACTTTTTTTTCGAATTAATAAAAGTAATGGTAGCAGTGTCTGCAAAGCAATCCTGTTAAAATTTGTGTAACATGCAATTACTTGAGCGTTTCTCTATTTTTTGTCTTTTTCTCTCCATTTATCTGTTTAGTAGCAAATCATTCTCTATTAATACAAAGGTGGCTACGTCTACTAATGTGGGAAAACGTGTGCTTCACTCATGTGATTGGTCAGAAACAAGTTTCTTTAACTTGCATGTCCAAAAAAAAAACTGCCTTGTACTACCGTGTTACTTGTAAGCACATTTATTTTAAGGTGGATCGTCTAAAGCTTTCTAAACCACCTCTCATGTTGCTTTTATTGTCTGTATATATTATTAACAAATGGTCGGTTATCGCAGCAGAGATTTATTTCTCAATGCGATAGTTGTAATCTATTGAATAACACTGAATAGCAAATCTAGCTTATAATCATTAGCTCCAGGTTCACAGATAACCAGAATGATCCTCTCTTAACAATGTTGGTGGTGACTTTAACTCCTTTTAGTCATGCATGTAAAACTTGGTACTTGTCATTTGTTTCCATTTGAACAGATAAACTTAAACCTTATCTGGTAATTCATGCATTACTGTTGCTCCTAGTGTTTTTGAGCTATACTGCAGACCTATTGCCACAGCCTTGTTTCCTGTATTTTTTGTTCTCCATCCTTTTAGTTACCATCCTTTGCTAGCCTGAGATCTTTTGACTGATATGCAGGACCCTGAAGGCCTTTTCCCTTGTATTCTTGGCCATGAAGCTGCGGGGTATGCACTTGATATGTGAAAAATTGTAAACATTTTAGTTATCTAACATAATTACTTCTGATCAGTACCTTCTTCTATCAGTATTGTTGAGAGTGTTGGTGAAGGAGTTACTGAGGTTCAACCTGGAGACCATGTTATACCTTGTTATCAAGCTGAATGCAGAGAATGTAAATTCTGCAAGTCAGGGAAGACAAATCTATGCGGAAAAGTCCGAGCAGCTACTGGAGTTGGGATAATGATGAATGACCGTAAAAGCCGCTTTTCAATTAATGGCAAACCCATCTACCATTTCATGGGGACATCAACATTCAGTCAATATACAGTTGTGCACGATGTTAGTGTTGCAAAAATCGATCCAAAAGCTCCCCTTGACAAAGTCTGTCTGCTTGGCTGTGGTGTCCCAACAGGTTTATTTTAAATTGATTTATTTGGTTTTCTGTCTTTTTAATTATTCTAAAAAATTCAAGTTCATATACAGCTTTGGCTTGCATCTTTGTTGTGTTAACATTTCATTTGAGAGTGATTTTGTAAGTTCTATGTTTGGTGAGTTGAGCATGACTCAAGTTGTATGATTGAAATTCTAGAGTTCTCTCCAAGAAGCATTTATTCTTTTATTTGTAATTATTGATGTTGCTGCTGTTAATATTCAACAACTAGGGTCAATCATGGGTTCTCTTTCTTCACTTGCATCAGTTTTAAGAGTTTTTTTTCAAACTTTTTTAAATTATCCAAATTATATTAAATTTTTTTTCTCCAAGTGAGCTTAGGTCTGCTGTGGCTTTCTTTTTGCTTCAACTATCTTGATGTTTTCCACTTTTTTAATTAGAGCTTCTTTAACTCTGTTTAAATGTCAAAACTTTCTCAATCTCTTTTCTTTCTATTTGCTTACAATTGCGAACACTCGCTTTTTATCTTCTAATATACTCATCATGCATCCTATCAAATCTAGTATGCCCATGTCTATCTTAATGTTCTTATTTTGACAACACTGCACCATATTTTGCCTTCATTGAGATATTCACTATCATAAAACATTGTAATATTTGTTGTCTGAAATGTGAGACACTTGAGAAGAGCTCGTCTTGCATCGGGCACTTGAGGCAAGCACCTCAAGCCCTTGAGGCAAAGTATATTTTTTAATATATGTCTATATTTTGTTTTATATGCACATCTATGAATCTCTAATAACATCATAGCTTACTTTTATATTAAAAACTTAGGAAAAAGTTAAGAGAGTTGGTAGACACTGTGATAGGGGAGAAAAAGGTCAAGATTGGAGGGGTAAAGCATAGTTGTCAAGGCGTCCAAAACATTAAAAGGTGTCAATTCTACTTAGGCGACAAAGCGGTTGCTTAGGCGCCGCCTAGGCAGTCAAGGTGATGACATTAGATGTTTATACAATATATACAAATATATATAATTAGATATTAATACTATATATATTTATGTATATATACAAACATGTATACATGTATACATATTTATGTAAATATAATTTTATTTTTTAATTATGAATATATTGATAGAGAAAGAGCTAATATCAAAATGAGAAGAAAAACATGATTAAGAGAGAACTTAAGTTTTAAGTATACAATATATACTTTTAATCATAAATTTTAACTACATACAATAATATAAGTGATAGTGAAATATGTTTACAATATTACTAAATGGGCAACTTTTGGCTCCCCTGTAAGGCACCCTAGCAAGGTGTTTTTGGAAAAGTGCTTTAACGTCTAGGCACCACCTAGGTAGGCAGCTTGACAATTATGGACAAGATCAAGCTTGATGGAGATCGAGATCTCGATCGAGAGAGAGAGAGAGAGAGAGAGAGAGAGAGAGAGAGAGAGAGAGAGAGAGAGAGAGAGAGAGAGAGAGAGAGAGAATCCCATTCTTTATACTTTTAGATAATTGAACCAAAATATTTAAAATGAATATTTTGAAGTGATATTACTTTTATTTGGTATCCAAGACATCTATTTTAACGTTCTTATTTCAATAACATTTATTTTAGAAGTAAGTTTTTTCTATATTTTCCAACACTCTATTCATACAACATTATACACATTTTTTGTTGTTTGATAAAATATTTAAATTGCGTATTTTGAAATGATATTACTTTTATTTGGTATGCCAAGACATCTATTTTAACGTTCTTATTTCAACAATATTTATTTTAAAAGTAAGTTTTTTTTCTATATTTTCTGACACTCCATTCATACAACACTATACACATTTTTGTTGTACGCTAAAAACTAAATTCAATTTGAGCAGAATCTTAGGATCACATGAGAGTCTAGACTCCTAAGGCCCATTTCTACTTCATCCATCCTATATTAATCCTAAGAAAAATATCACTATGTTCTCCATATTTTTTAGATAATTGAAGCAAAGTATTTAAATTGAGTGCTTTGATAATATTACTTCTTTTAAACTAACTTTCTCACCATTTTTTGTTTGGTATCCGCTAATTTATAATGCATATGTTTTGGCATAATTCTATTTTACTTGAAACTCTTAAAGTGTTTCTCCAATTTCTTAACTTTTTATTAACTCTTTTTCGTGTCTCATCTATTAATTCAATATCATGCACCATATATCATCTTACAAATGCCTTAAAAATATCATTTTGTATATTTTTTATTAACTTATCCATACCTATTACAATACCTGATAAAAAAGATAAGGACTTATCATGGACCTTAATGTGTGCCTATATAAAAAAAGAAAATCTCTAGTTTCCCACACATGCCTTTTATCACTTGTATATACCATATACTTAATATGCTTTGTTTTTCTTTCTAACACCTACCATAAAATACTTCTTAACTCTTATTATAACTTTTTCTAAGTCAATAAACATCAATATATAAAGTTTTCTTTATATTTTTGAGCTGCTAAGAGACTTACAGTCTGAGCTACTAGGATGCAGAGATACCTGTCTAATAGTCGAGAGAAGACAAAGAAATGGAAAAATTGTACAAGAGGATGATGCATTTAATTCAGACGATGAAGATGATTCACAAATGAAGAAGACAATGCAGGTAAGCACAATTTCACATAAAGAAGATGGAAAGAGAAGGGGTAGGGAGATATGGAGCTATTGAGCTAGACATTCAGATGCTGAGGCTGCTCGACCTACACAAGTTAGAGTTGGAAATTATGGGTTTCATCGGTCACAATCAACTTGACTTGTGGATAAATCCATGTTCAAGAGGCAGAACAATGGCTAACGAACAATACAACAAGTATATAAAGGAGTTAAAACAACTACTTTAGTTTGAAAGCGCAGTTGAGTATATTTGTAAGTGGTTTCTACATGCAAGGTGACACAATACAACTCTTAACATTTTTAATATTTACAATATTGTCAACGCAAGTTTAACATTTGGTTATATGTTATCTATACGTAGGTGTCACAGCTTATGCAACTATTAGTTCATACTTTCAGACTATGGTTGATGCTATTGGAGAGATAAGATTAGGATAAAAAGTCCCAACCTTTGGCTTTGAGTATATTTATGAGACTGAACTTTATGCAAAGGTTGACTTGACAAATTGAAGTCGTAGATAGATGGATTTCAATTGGTGTGGAAGGAGAGAGGTTTTACCATTATGTGTGATGGATGGGCATAAAAAACAAGAGATATGATCGACATACGTGTGTATTGTTACGAGGGCATCACTTTTTAAAAATCTACTGATGCATTGGGTCACATAAATAATGCATATTACCTCTTTTCTATGATCGATGATGTGGTAGACAAAATTGGTGAGAAGAACATTGTACAAATTGTGATAGACAATGATATTTCCTGTGAGGTTGCATGCAGGAAGTTGATGAAGAAAAGAAGATATCTATTTTGGGAACCATGTGTAGTACCAAGGAAGGTCGGGTTGGGGGTCAGCCCGATCGGGGTTGGTCGGCCCCAAATTTGACCTAGTTAGACAGGGTCGGATTTATTTATTTTTTAAAAATAGTAAAAAATATAAAAAATTATATGAAAAATAAGAAAGAATAGAAAAAATATATTTTACTATATATTTTTATGTATACATAAAAATTTATGTATACATAAAAATATATATTCATAAATATAATTATATTTTTATGTTATAATTGAATATGAGTGTTTATCTATGTACACAAGTAAATATGATTTTTTGTGATTATATTGTATTAATATATGTTGGGAAAGAGTTAATCTCAAGTGAAAGGGTAAAAACGGTTAAGAAATAATTTTATAAATTTAGTATACATCATATATTTATAATCACAAATCTTAACCAAATGTAATAGTATAAGTGATAGTGAAATATTGTTATACTCAATAAATGGGGTGCTCAGGAATCACATCGACTTGTGCGGTCAAGTCGCAGGGCTCAAGACGGTAGCATCCCTTGTGTGGGATATCAGGGGCTTCGGGCATAGCCCCCTGAAAGAAAGAAACAAGAAGTTATGAGACCTAGCGACCTAGGGCGACCGCTCAGCAAGAAAATATGAAGTTGAGACCTAGCAACCCGAGGCAACCTAGTCGGCCGGTTGTTGGGTCGCGCACCTGACGAAAGGGCTGGACCGGGTGTGTCCGACCGGGTTGCGGCCAGACCGGTCGGCCGAAAAATCGACCGGGTTGGCCAACCTAGTGAACCATGTGTAGTACATTCCATTGACGTCATGTTAAAGGATATTTGTTAGCACAATTGTCAGTCAGGCACAACTGATCACGTCACTCATATATAGTCATCATTGTTTGCTTCATGTCATAAGACGACACACTTATCTCATTAGGCTTGGTCCCACTAGATTTGCCACTACTTTTATTATGTTGGAGAGTTTAAGTAGAGGCATGCAATTGTTGGTCTAATTTATTCATTCATTTTGTGTATCATATGACTAACATAATATAATAGATTGTTGGCACCTAAATTTGGCATGCAAAATACATGCGTATGCATAATCCTATTTTATTTGGGAGTGATACGTTTTTGGCTTATGGAATGTCCTATATGCATGACTAAGCCTACATGATTGCTATACGCTTAGCATCAAGACATGGCACTTCATACGGGTGAATGTGGGCTTAGCACTTATACACTAGGTCCTATACAAACAAAACATTGAAATTGCCTTCCTCATTCTGCTGTGGGCTGCAGAGGTGCCTAAGTATGGTTGATTGGCACGCATATAACACCAATCAATATGTGATCATAGCCAAAAGAGGACCATAATGTACATCCATAAAGGCCGGAAGCGTTATATGCCTTATATCCGGTTATCCCCTTGTGAAATGATTCAAAAAGGAAAATCTGATGAGCATGGGTTTCAGGTTTGAACACATACGTTTGAGTTTAGACACATTTGGCAGGTGTTCCAAATGTAGGGAGAGATGGCTCTTCTTTATCTTGGACAGTGCTAATGATAGCATACCAGCTAAAGATAAACACACCTGGAGCTGGTAAGTAATATCAAGAATAGAAGGGAACCACCTCTTCACCAGATTCTACTCAAATCAATGGACAATCAGTTTGGCCAAAAAAATGCCTGGCTACGATCCCAATACACTGACATATAGAGTCAAGGAAAGGAACATCTATACATGCTCGATGGGTCGGCAGAGAATTATCAATACAAGAGGATAAGTCCTCTCTTACGTCAGGCACAATTCATGCACTATGATAATCACAAAAAAAGGGTGACGATACAAACATGTTTTAATGGTAATCAACACAGGTTTAAAACTTAGAAGACATGTTCTCAAGTTTAAGTGTCCAAGGCACTTGACTATGCATATGCATCTAGAAGCTTATGGCAAAAGGGAAGTAGATGGTTACCTACTACTACCAGTAGGCGGTAGACAGTGGGATACCGAAAAGAGAAATGCACATGCCCAGCAGGCCCGGTGGCTATTCAAGACAGGGAAGTGAAAGTTTTTTTAACCTTAGCTATAGAAAAATGTAAAAAAAAACAATCATATCATGTTACAATCAACAGGCAAACAATTGAAGGCCCAGAGTAAGTTCAAGGCTAAGAAGGATATCTCCCTCCCCAAACAAATCAGCATGAGCATTTGATCATGTCTCCTGGATGGTAAAAGTAAAACAGTCATAAGCATACCTGTTACTGCGGGCGCTGGAAGGAGAATTACAATTCTCTTAGATGTCAGCTGATGGACCAGGAGTTGTAATCGGATGATGTCCTACACAGAAGAACTTGATATTTCCTTCGCATCAGTCCCAAGAGAATGTTAAAACCTGCACCAAAACAGCATGGATACAGACCCGATAAGACTGTTTTGGTAATCTGATGATTGCTGTTAGTAGAAAGGAAGAAAAAGAGAACAAAAAATACCAAACTTCACCTACCTGATAGAGGGATGATTGCACTCCAAGACACTCAGCAGCAAGACCTGACGGCCTCCTTAGCAAGAACAGGTCACCGCGGCACCTACACCGGGGAAGGAGGAAGAAAAGAGAAGAAGAAGGGTGCACCCAGACCTGGCAGCCAAAAAAAAATGAAGTCCGATGATCTTCCTGCCAAGATGGGTGACCACGATAGAAAGAGAGAAGAAAAGGAATAGAGCTAAGTGCGGCCTCCTCCTTGCGATAAAAGCTCACTGGAGATAAGGTCAGAAGGCTGACCAGTCACCAGGATTTGACTTGAAGTCAAAAAGGGTTACGATTGGAAGTCAACCTAAGGGCATCAGCCACCACCATCTCCTAGTCACATCCTGATTAGGTTTAATAAGAGATCTGATGGCCAATGATTGGCACAAGATCTGATGGTTATGATTGGTTGGAATCTTAAGTTTTGGATCTAGTTTTACTAGATCTTTAACAAATGCTAGATTCAATATATCAATTATTGACATTATTACATAATGGCCATGACATAAAGATGGCGCAAGGATCAAGGGACAGGATTGGCCAGAGATTTAAGTTAACTGGATCTCATTGGGTCCATAATGAGTGTAGATAATTTATTCATGATGAGATGACCATGAAAAGGATGAAATAAATCCATTTAAAGGAAATTGGCGCCAGAAAAAAATCTATTTTAAACCAAGAGAATCCAAGATATGAAATTTTGTGTTCAAGATCGTGTACCATGCCAGTTTCTTATTGAGCCAGAATTCTGTGTTTAGGTCCAATAAATCGGGTGGACACCCAAAATTAGATTTCTGCAAAAGTTTATGTTTCTCATAGCAACATATGTCAGAAAATGGTTACAGAAACTAAATCTCCCAAATCTGGGGATTATTGGGCCAAGAATATTGAAATGGGCCCACATGTCAGAAAATCTTGTTGGGATCCGTTGTATCAGAAAATGAGTTTGAGCAGCAAACCCGGTGTCAACATATTCAGGACACTAGATATCCAAAATGGGCCCAAATATCTTATTGGGCCGTATTTGTTAAGAAATAGGCTTGAGGGCCGGGATCAGGGTATTTCAGATTCAACAAGTCAGATACATTCAGAAAGGAACTCGGGAAACAATTATAGAAAATATCTTGCACGTTGGGACCATCTTAGCCAAGAGAGGCCTAAATGACCAAAATGCCTTTTTCCAGCCTTATTGGGCTAGAGGGATCATGGTTGAGCCCAATAACAAATCAGTGGCCACAGGAGGATTGATATATGTGGAAGTCAAGCTTGATTGAGAAATTCAGTTGATATTTTTGTAAGATATATACAAAATATCAAAATTTTAGCTTCTCCAAGGCCCAGTTATGTCAGGGGCGAAATGGTCAAAAGTAATATAAAATGGTCAGATCAGGCCCAAAATAAATTCATAGGTCAAAATTATTGATATGAAAATTCTTGAGCCAGCAGAGGTATTTTTGTACTTTTCCCCAAATATACAAGGGGAAAAATAAAGTACAAAAATTTAATAAATAAACTCATTTGGGAAAGGTTATGATATTTCTACCATGGTTAGGATGCAAATGGAATGTTTAATTTGTTGATTCAAATTTTGATTATGATATCAAGTTCAATTGGAGCTTAATTATGTCCCAAATCATATTTATTTGGGCATAATTACTATAAGTATATCATATGAAATGAAATGATATATATGGATGTTGGATCATCCATCAATGTAACGATGAAGATGGAACACTAATCCAATGGTCAAGATGTATACTTGTTAAGTAATGGATCTGTGCTTATTGGATCTTTATTAAGATCCGGATCTTAATGGATGAATGGCTATGATCAACTATTTGAGAAAGATCACAAGACGATGAGCTATAGGCCATTGGATCTCATCCCTTGTTGATTAAATAGGGTTTTAAATATAAGGAAAGCAAGAGGAAAAAAGGGGGCCACACGCCGCCTTCTCTCCGGCCGGTGGTTGCTAGGTCAAACCCCACTTCCCAACTTCCCTTCAAACCAGGAGAAGGTGGCCCCACTTCCAGTTGAGGATAGACCTGCGCACACCCCACTTTCTCAACACCTCTAGTCATGTGTGCACAAACTGTCCCCGTCATCCGACAGTTCTCTCCATTGGAACAGAAGGAAAAAGAAGGGCAGCGACAGAGCAAAGCACAGGAAAAAGGAGCTACTCAGTTGGTGGTGTGCAAGGAGGAGCAAGGCACATAGATTGCAGAATCAGCCAATCCAGATTGGGATTGGTCAATTCCTGGATCGGATCAGCCATTGTTGATCTAATTCTGGGTTGAAGGACTAATCTGGAAAAAAGTTCTGGCAGAATCGGCTTGATCGGTAGAATCAGTTAGGATTGAAATATGATCAAATTTTTTTGCTATTCCGGCCAGATCGGTCATGATCAGATTAGATTGGATTGGAATTGGGATCATTTTTTTATTTTAACTTACTGATTCTAGATCAATTTTGTTCTAGTGGATCGGTCGGGATCAGACCGGTTTGATCTAATCAGTACTCACCGATCCCGACTCCGATTCTGATCATGTGATCCTTGGCAAGGTAGAAGAGGAGGAAAAGGTAAGTCTATGAAGGTCATCCCAAATGTCTTTTCTCCTTAAGCCATATGCCTCCTTCATCCCAAGCCATGTGTCCCCCCCCCCTCTTATCCCTTGAGAATCATATGGAGCATTCATCCTTTGGTCAACCTCCCCATTCTACCCTACTAAGTTCTCAGTTGCAGGCCCCCAAACAGTCCCTATTTTATGATATTCTAGACCTACTTTTTCTTCCATGTACATACATATACATGTAGATCCAGAAATCTCTATACACATGTCCGACATTTTGAGTTATTTAACAATGCCAAAATCCCACTACTTTTCAGCCTTTAAACATCCCCCCAAGATCCATGAAAATTCCCATATCAGAATTTCCCTTAAAACAGTTCATACTCCTTCCGTGTTGAGCTCTCAAGGCAGTCCATAGCTCTCTTGGTCTTTGAGAGATAATGTTATAGCCAAACGGCCCAAACCTAACCCAACCCATGTCTCAATATAAATTCCATACTCGGGTACCCCATACAACCCTCCCCTTATTCATCAATTCCACCTCATTTGACCCATGGCGATTCTGAGGAGTCGATGATCAGTCACTCAAAAGGGAAACAGATTTCAAATATCTACTCCAAACAGTTTTCACATGTTCCACATGATGGAAATGGGAAGAAAGGTTAATGACTTCCTTAGAACCCATACAATGGATTAAGGGCCACCCCAAATAGTTTCAACGAAGCCAAGATACTATGAAGCTAAAGTATATGAAGATGTGGCCATTCAGGTTTCAAAGAAATTGAAGACTTGGTCATCTGGACCAAGATGAAGCAATGACATGAAGATAAGGCAGAGTGTGGCCTAAATGACAAGAAAATGATACATCTTAAATATTTTGATATATAAAAAGTACTTAAGATGCATAACATGAGCCTATACTTAGGCAATTATCACGTTGCTTGGACGCCTGTTAACAGGTACATCTTGAAATGCTTGCTCCAGATGGGGGCTTTGAGCATGCACTCAGTGTTCTCAATCCATCCTATAGTGGGGACTGGGGAGAGTATATAAACTCAACCCACTGGGGAAAATTCCTACTTTATATTTAGTAAGTTCAATTATAGGCCAAAATCTATGATTTGAGTGGGAAGTTTCCCTTGAGAAAAATCCATGCCTATATAAGGCAATGGAGATCCTCCATGGGGATGAATGCAATGATATGGTGGCACTTTGATGTGATGAAATTATTTCCCAATCAATATGAATATGCATGAATTGAATGTCTTTACATTTATGATTTTGGAAATACCGATATGACGCATATAATTCTCTGTGGTGTGCAATATAAAAATCTGAAATGCCCATGTTCCACAATGAATGAATTTTAGATTTTGAAAGTTCCAGATGGTAGCCCTAATCGCATAGTTGCCAAGGCGACAAGGCATTGAAGGGTACCGATTCCGCTTAGGCGACAAGGCGGCCACTTAGGCGGTCAAGGCGGTATTCAAGGAAGACTGAGTCGGGAGTCGTTATATATAAAAATATACATAAATATAATTATATTTTTACATTATAATTGAATATGAGTTTTTTTATCTATGTATATAAGTAAATATGATGTCTGTGTGAAAGAGAAAAGAGTTAAATAGTTTTTTATAAAATTTAAGTATATAACACATTTATGATTATAAAATTTATATACGTGCGATAGTATAAGTGATACTGAAATATTGTTATAATATTATTAAATGGGGGGCGCAGAATAGTCGCGGATCGACTTGTGCGATCAGGTCGCTGGAGTCAAGGGGTAGCACCCCTTGTGGGGGGTTGTCAGAGGGACAACGCCCCTGAAAGAAAAAAAAGTATGTAATAGGATAAGTGCTTTTATATATGTAATTATGAAAGTGAGTATTTATTTGGATAAAGAGTTAATCTTGATAAATTAAGAGAGACAGAGGGAGGGAGAAAAAAGAGCTAAAAAGAATTTAATTAAGTATATAATATATGTTTATAATCATAAATCTTAAATATGCATGATAGTATAAGTGATAGTAAAATATATTAATATGTTCAAACTATCATTAAATAGGTGTTCCTTGTGAGTAAGGGGGCAACATTCCTCAAAATTATTTTTTTAATCATGTAAAAATACCTTGGACACATTGCCTAGGCACCTTGGGCGCCTAGGCGGGTGCGTTGGGTGCCTTTTTGGTCCCAGACAAGGTGCCCTAGCAAGGTGCTGTCAGAAAAGCGCCTTGCTGCCTAGGCGGGCACCTTGACAACTATGCCTAATCATACCTTAAATCAACCATTAAAACTGAACATAGAAAATAATCTCAAAATTTTCATATTCTGAACTGACAGATCAGAACCATGCCTTGTATGTGATCCAAATGCCCAGATCCGTCAATAAGCATATGAGGGATTTGAAATTTTGCTAAAAAAATAAGGTGTTTGACCACAGTGTTCAACGTAAAGTTTTCTCTGATCAAATGGATCTAAGGAACTCATCAACATAACCCAATCTTCAGGTTACATAAGAATACGCTCAGAAATGATATCCCAGATCTGAGGATATCCAAAGAATACAGGGATCTAGTGCTGGGCAAACGGTGTAAAATTAGGTCTTAGAAAGAACTTTCATGATATGAATGTGGATAACACAGAAATATGATTAGTCCCAAGGATCTACGACCGAAGCATGGACTCCCCTCCTAAAACTAATGGTTCCCAATGGTGCCTTAGACTTGATCCTATCCTCAAAAAGAGTGGGGGGAGAAGAGAGAGAGGGAGATGATCCCATTATGCTAATCAAATCCTTAGGCTTAGAATGCAAGATCTTGAGGTTAACATATCCGAAATGTCCATGCGTCATGAATATACTTCCAAGAGTATGAAAGTTCCAGATTTGAGACTGCTTAATCAGGTCATGTGTACATAATGGGGTTTGTGATTGGATCTAGAGGTTAACATGATCATGGATTGGATAAGGCATCAACCTCTTAAAATTTAAATAATAGATCGTGATCTTGTAAAAAATTCAGATATGATGAACCCCAATCATGAGTGGAAGTTTGACTTAAATGTGAATCAGAATAATGTGAGGCATGAAGGCAAAGTCATTCAACATGTAAAGCTTGTTAAGTGATGAGCATGATGATGTCGATTCTCGAATATTTCAGTTCTGCCAAGTTTCCCAGACTTGAGCATTTATGTCATGCACAGTGGGGGATATCAAATGACTAATGGATGTCAAATCTAAATCCCTTGAGGTATGAAAACTGGAATGAATATTTGGACATTCATGGGTGATCACACCCAAAACTCCCATGTGGGATTTGCTAAATCTTAATCTAAATATGAAGGGAGGGCTAGGGGGGTAAGATTTGAACTTTTGAAGCTCATGTTCAATCTAGGGTCATGTAAATCTGAGACTTGGATGAAGATGCTGTTGAGATTATAATGAATAATGATTATGTCAAGCCCTATCACTCCTTTAACTCGATAATCCATAATAGATGAAGGATCAATATACGTGTCAAAAGGGACTAAATTCTGAAAATCTGCTGAGTAGAACCGTATGCTCAATCAGATGCAGTTGATGGTCCGAGATCTGCCTTTGACTTGACCTATAAAAAATGAATGATTCATGTTCTGTGAGCTGAAGTCAGGATGTGGATTTATCTAAGATGAGGATTTTAAATGTTCTAAGCCCTGAAACTCCTGTCCTGTTTAAATGAAAGAGATACAGAACTGAATTCCATAGTGATTTTGGGGTGTGCCAAATTTTCAAATCTAATGCATAATGTCAAAATCAGAAATGGGGAATAATATAATGAAGGGTGAGTCCTAAGTCTAATATGCTAAGACTTAGAATAAAAAATGCAATGAGCATACCCATGATTTGATATAATAAAATCAGATTTAAGATAGTTCCAAGTCTAATGGCAAGACTTAAGAAGTAGAACCGCATAATCAGATATCACAAAAAAATTCTGATTTTCTTCAGGTTTAATGTTTAGATCTAAAATGAATGCAAAAAAAGAGTCCCAAGTCTAATATACTAAGATTTAGAATATAATGAACATACCAATTAAAAATATTCCTAAGTCTTGTACTAAGACTTAAAACATGAGATCACATGATAATAACCATAATCCAATCAGATACCATAAAAATCTGATTTTCATTAAGTCTAAAATGCTAGACTTTAATATAAGTGCTCAATAAAAGGGACTTGGAACATGAAAGTGATGATTTAAGCAAGTTTCATTAAGTCTAAGATATTAAGACTTGAATGGAATCTAAATAGAGTTCATAATGAAATTTGATCCATATTATGTCTTTAGGCCACAGATCCAAATTAACTCCAATAATTCAAAAGAGTTAATTCTATATAAAATTTGTATGCATTTAAGAATCTATTAAGGAACACAAACATTAAAATGTTGCAATCTTGAAATGCACCCGTTGGCGTCAATTTTTTGCAAAAAGAAAGCATAAAAAAAGAGGGAATGGCAGGACCGGACCAAGTTTCAGCTGGCCCAATCCTTAATTGGGCTAAAACAGGCCATAAACTGGCCCATAGGCACAATCCACAGCTGGCCCAGCCCACTTTCTTATTTAAAAAATCCTTTTCTCAGCCCTCTCATAGCCCACCTACGTACAGCCCATGGGAGGAAGAAAGCAGGCCCAATTCAGGCCCAGCCGACCAGTCCACCTCAGCTGCCACCTCATCTTTGACCAATAAATGGCATGGGGAAACCCAAAGGGCAGGTCAACATGGGGGAAATCAAAGGACTGGTCAAGCATTTAAAATATGTGGGAATCCAAGGAGTTTAGTCAATAAAGGAGCATGGGAAAAGCATCCTACGTACACCACCAGATGGCCCTTCACATCCCCCCATCTCCTATAAAAAGAGGAGGGCGCCCAAGAGAAAGAAGGGAGGCTGAAGGACGCCGACAGGCTGCTGCACCGGCTGCTGCCCCTCTGCCTGCTGCTGTATGTCTGCACCTGCATCTGCCAGCAGCCAAGAGGAGAAGAAGAAGAGAGTTGCTGCTCTCCTCCTGCCCACGTGCATACCTGCCAGCGGCCAAAGAAGGAAAGAAGAAGGAGAAGAAAAGGTAGGGGCATACACATATTAACTATGTAGCCCTTTAAGGGCACCCCTTCCTCCTCTTCTAAGTTCTCTTCTCAACCCCTCTCATAGCCTAAACCGGCTTTCATCATCATCGGCAACCCATGGCTCAAAAATGGTCCCCATCAGCCCCTATTCGGACCATCTAAACTGCCCATGTTCGGCCCAAAAATGCTCCAAACAGGACCTGCTCATCCCCTTGCGCAGCTCCCCTAAACTGGCCATTCCCGTTCCATCTTTGGCACTGGCCTGGCCCACCGAATTACCTTTAAACAGGCCCATTAACAGCCCCTGTTCGGCCCACCTGCTGGCCCTTGCCCAGTCCATCAACCAGAGCCCAGTTCGGCCCAATAACAGAACCCAATTCAGGCCCATGTCCAACAACCTATTGATGACCCCCTTTACAGCCCCCTTGTGGCCTGTTAAACAGGTCCATAACCTGTCCAATTTCCTGCCCCCTCTGCGGCCAAAACCAAGCCCCCCATGTGGCTCAACCAAACACATCTCCTAACAGGCCCAAAACAGGCCACTGGACAGCCCATGCCTAGCCCAGTTCGGCCCATCTGCTAGCTACCAAATAGCCCACCTGTAGGCCCACTTGGCTTAGCCGACACCCCCACCTGCAGGGGCCTTGAACAGACCCTAATCCAGGTTCATTTTCAGCCCAAATCCGGCACCCAATCAAAGCCCAGAACAGGACCTAGATTGGCCCCAATTCAGCTCATGTCCAGCACCCAATTAGCCCATGTTCGGTACTCAATTCAGGTCCCAAAACAGGCCCACTTCGGCTTCTTTGCAGCCAGGTTCCAGCCCCATTGAGGCTCAACCCAGTGGCCCTTTCACGGGTCCGGCCGGCTTCCCAAGAAGCCCCATCAACAGCTCCCTTGTAGCAGTGCAAAAAATGAAGGAAGAGAAGTTCACAGCAGCCCCCTTGTGGCTTGTACCAACAAAGGGAGGGATGAACCTCAACGGCCCTTCCACGGGTCTGGTTCTTCCCTCAACTCATCAAGGGAGGGATGAACCTCAACGGCCCTTTCACGGGTCCAGTTCTCCTCTCAACTCACCAAGGAAGGGGTGAACCTCAACGGCCCTTCCACGGGTCCGGTTCTCCCCTTGATCTACCAAGGGAGGGATGAACCTCAACAGCCCTTCCACGGGTCCGGTTCTCCCCTCAATTCACCAAGGGAGGATTGAGCCTCAACGGCCCTTCCACGGGTCCGGCTCGGCCTCCTAGAAGCTGTCCTTCCAAGCTCAAGCAAAGATTGAAGTCCGGCTTTGAACGCCGATGGAACATGGACCGACCCAAAGTGGCTTTCAAAATAAAAACAGAAAAAAATAAAAATCAGAATGTGAAAGCAACACTAAACTAAGGAGCTTCACCCCTTGCGGGGAACTCCACCTTGGACGGGGGCGCGGGCAAGTTCCCGTAGCCGTCGATCCGGACGGGGGCGCGGGCATGTTCCCGTAGCCGTCGATCCTTCCCCCAATTTGGCTAAGTAAAAGCTGGCCATTTGGTATGGGTAAATTTCACCAAGTTGGAAAATGACCGGCATGCCGTCATAATGCCGAAATTTTTCTAAGGAAGTGAAAAGAACCTATGTTGGGGGAAGGATTGATCATATTGTACACCAATGTACCCAATCTTCTATGCAATGAAATGACTCACTTGTCAGCTTGGGATGTATGTTTTTTCGGGCATCGATTTGCAGCCATATGGGCCGGATGAGATGCAAACCGCCAAAACATAATATAAAAACAAAACAGCATAACAAAATTAAAACAAATCTGAAAGTTCAATAAAAAACAAAAAAAATCAGAATTTGAAACAAACTTGAAACAAACAAAACCAGCTTCAAGCAATCTGGAAATAAAAAAAAACAAATCAGGTTCTGAAATGGGACTGTCCTGCCACATTTGCAGACCCTTGCATAAACCCCTTTCGGTCTCCCAATCAGCACCCTGCTCGGACCACCCAAACAGCCCTCTATACAACCCACGTTCAGCCACCTGAACAGGCCCATCTGCAGGCACCGAACACCCCCCTGCTCAGGTCCCAAAACAGGCCCACCTACAGGTGCCCAAAACCGGCCCCCAATCCAGGACCGGCCAGCCCACGTTCAGCCCATGTGCAAGCCCATTTTCGGCCATCTGCAGGCCCACCTGCAGGTACCCATAATTGGCCCCTGTTCAGGCCCATAACCGGCCCAGGAGCAGTCCTAAACCAGGCCCACAAACAGGCCCATTTCCTGGTCTTCATCCAGGCCCATGACAGGTCCCTTTGATACCCAATTCGACCTACCACCGGCCCAGGAGCAGTCCTAAACCAGGCCCACAAACAGGCCCATTTCCTGGTCTTCATCCAAGCCCACAAACAGGTCCCTTTGAGACCCAATTCAACCCACCTGTAGGCCCACTAAGCAAACCCAAAAATCTGCTCCTAAAACCTGCAGCAAACAGCCCCTCTGTGGCCTCATTCAGAGCAGCCCCTCTGCGGCCCCATCCAGAACACCCCAATCAGGCCCACTTGCGGCCCAGCCGAATGCCCCTTGTGCAGGCCCATGTCGGCCCATTTAAGGACACCTGTTTAGACTCCCTAACCAGGTCTTTAAGCTGCCCTTGCTCGGCCCAAATCAGGTTCTAGAACCACCCCCAATTCGTACCCCAGTCGGGTCCAATTTTTTATCCCATCCAAACTCCCTCAAACAAGCCCCTTTGTGGCCAGTTTTCCTTGCCCTTCCTGGCAACTACACTTCAGCCCCTTTGTGGCTTGGCGGAATCCCAAATCAGTCCTTAAGTGAGGATCAGATTTAAAGCAAATCTGGAACCTAATTTAAGACAACCCCAATTCAATGAAAAACCAAACAAGCAGCATTTCAAACATCAAAGCTTGTCGAAACCAACTCAAAACCAAAAAATCCAAAATCTGAAAATTCAGAAAACCAACCAAATCAAAAATCCAAACATGCTTAAAACACTTCAAACACATCAAAATTAAAACCAAAACAAATTGAATAAAAAAAACAAAACAAAACAAACCAAAACAAAAATCAAATAAAAACAAGTCAAACAAAATCAACACAACTGACTTTCAAGTCAACCAATAAACAAATCAAACAAACCTGGACCAAATCGGTTTGCATCTCATCGGACCCGAAAAGCCGCTGCCCTTTTGTGTTCTTTACTTTTCTGTGGATGTGCATGTCTCCGAAAACAGGTTGCCGCGACGGTTAATCAAAGGCGTTCGAGCTGTTGCTCGATTTAAGGTAATGCCAGATACTCGCACCATCCGGCAGAGAAGGGTAAAAATAAAATTTTCAAAGAACCCGAACCTCGGTTCTTATATTTTTTTAAACTATCACCGGACTACCTAATATTTTAGGTATCATCTATTTTCCTAGATAAGTCCGGAGATGTCTTTCTTCCTAAAGAACAGACGCGTAAAAAAAGAGGTTCACACAGCACCTCTTAAAAACATAAATTAAACTCAAATCATGTTTAAATTATTAACTTTGCATTCCATTGAGTTTATGAGATTATAGCTCCCATGTGATTGTGTTTTATGGATGAATGTTTCCTTTTATTTGAGTTGTTACGATAGTTAATCAAAGATTTTTGAGAATTTCGATGTAATTAACATCAAAATTTTGCAACTTCCGATGGAGAGAGGTCTAAAGACAAATTTTATGAACCCTAATCTCAATATACATATTTTATATGCACATCATGTATATGGCTACCATTTTTTATGAAATATCATATATTTTCATAGTAGCCAAAGTTACAGAAAATTCTTTTCTCAAATGAATAGAAATCAAATGAATTTTAAACCACATATAAACTTTTATATTTTATAAAGAAAAATTTAAGGGTTCATATAGATCAACTTGAGATCTTGGCTAAAATGAAGTATTTTATTGTGGACTCTCGTTTTTGTGAGAGAATTCATTACTACTTGCCCATCATAGAATCTCTTGTATAAGTATTGATATAGGTGGATTCTAATGAAAAAAATATTGCATAAGGTATTTGTATGATGCAATGGATATTGCAAAGATGAATATAAAGGAGAAGCATCCAAAAAGGTATAAGAAGTGATAGAATATCATTGATAGTAGAAGGTACAAGATATTATACCATGATGTTCATGCAACATGTAATTATCCTAACCTCTAATTATTTTCTTTTGACAATTTAAAAGTTGAACAATGCTTAATCATGTTTCTTTAATGGTACATGATTTTTTTAAACCGAAGATGCAACATGATAGACAAGTGTTTAATGACATTGAGATGATGAAAGGTATATTATTAGTGATAAAACATCTTGCAACAACTTAGCAAGAAACGACAAGGTAAGTTAGAAGTATGTCAAAATTCAAAACATGTAAATTCTCATCGTGTGCTACTAATTGAAAACACATTCTAATATTCTTTTCTTTTTGGATGCAATCATTAGGATGAGATTTGACATTTACTCGAATCTATATTTGAGATATTCGTATGATAATGTAATTCTTGATATAATTTGATACTTAATTTTCTATTTATAGTATGTGTACATTATAAGCCTTATATTGTTTGTGTTTTTCTTACTTCTAGTAGTTGAGTAGTGGGTACAATGAACAACATAAGTGGATGGAATCTTCTTGTTTCTACTATCATTCCCATATGGAGTCAGAGTACAAGTTTTTTGCAATGTGAGAGAAATTAGAGCACATTTGACCTTATCTACGTGAAAAGTAAGAATGAACTAACATTTGGCAGCTTAAAGAAGTTGGTGTAATGCTAATATAACATGCAGTTGAGGATAAAACATTTAAAAGATTGTTAAAGATTATTTGAAGAAAGATTTTCAAGACTAGTTAATAGAGCATATCAAGGAAGAGTAGAAACAACAGAAGAAGAGTCATCTAATATTATCTTGGAATACTTATTCAAAGAGTATCATCTACTTGCAGCTTGGATAGAAGACAAGGATGGGAGACCACCTCCAGATTTCAACCCAGATGATCATGTATGCCTGAAGGGGAACTTAATGTTGTACATGTGTGTTGGCGTACATTTTTTTCAAAAAAAAAGGAGGACAAATGGGCAGGCCTAGGAGCAGGTTGGACAGCCCACAGTTCAGCCAAATTGGGCCCAATCAGGGGCCCATGTATGTCCAATCAGAAGCCCATGATTCTATCTTAAATTTGGGCAAATTTCCTCCTAAGATTAGGCCCAGCGCACAGCCCACAGAAGCTTGGGCCCACGGCCTCCAGTTGGCCCATAAACCAGTGAAATTGGCCCATGAAAGAAGCCTGTGCGCAGCCCATCTCTAAGGCCACCTGCGGCCTAGTGTGAACATGCCACACTGGCCCACCTGCCACCTCAGCATCATCTTGCACACCACCTGCCACCCCAGCAGCCAGCCGCACCATGTAGCCAACCCAGCCCTGCGCTCAGCTCAAGAAAGGGGGAGGAAGAAGAGGCAGCCAGTCAACAGCCTATTCAATGCAATGGTTGCATGGGGGGGGGAGGCCAAGAGACCTGCGCACAAACCCAGGCCCATGCGCAGCCCCTGCTGGCCCTTCACCTCCCCTCCAGCCCCTATAAAAAGAGGGGTGCGCACCAGCAAAAGGGGGACTGCCTTTGGACGCCGACAAGCTGCTGCTCTGTCCTGCTGCCCCTGCTGCTGCCTGCGACCGGGGAGGAAGAAGAGGCTGAAGGACGCCGACAGGCTGCTACACCGGCTGCTGCCCCTCTGCATGCTGCTGTACGTCTGCACCTGCCAGCAGCCAAGAGAAGAAGAAGAGAGAGAGCTGCTGCTCTCCTCCTGCCCACGTGCATACCTGCCAGCGGCCAAAGAAGAAGGAAAGAAGAAGAAGAGAAGGAGAAGAAAAGGTAGGGACATACACATATTAACTATGTAGCCCTTTAAGGGCACCCCTCCCTCATCTTCTAAGTTCTCTTCTCAACCCCTCTCATAGCCTAAACCGGCTTTCATCGTCATCGGCAACCCATGGCTCAAAAATGGTCCCCATCAGTCCCTGTTCGGACCATCTAAACCGCCCATGTTCCGCCCAAAAATGCTCCAAACAGGACCTTCTCATCCCCTTGCGCAGCTCCCCTAAACTGGCCATTACCGTTCCATCTTTGGCACTGGCCTGGCCCACCGAATTACCTTTAAACAGGCCCATGAACAGTCCCTGTTCGGCCCACCTGCTGGCCCTTGCCCGGTCCACCAACCAGAGCCCTGTTCAGCCCCTACTCCGGCCCCTTATGGCACAGCAAAAGCTACCCCAAAACAGGTCCCAAAACAGGCCTACTTCGGCTCCCTTGTAGCCAGGTTCCAGCCCCATTGAGGCTCAACCCTGTGGCCCTTTCACGGGTCCAGCTAGCCTTCCAAGAAGCCCCGACAGCAGCTCCCCTGTAGCAGTGCAAAAGGTGAGGAAGGATGAGTCCGCAGAAGCCTCCTTGTGGCTGGTACCAAAGCAGAAGCGGAGGATGGACCTCAACGGCCCTTCCACGGGTCCGGTTCTCCTTTTGATCCAGCAGAAGCAGGGGATGAACCTCAACGGCCCTTCCACGGGTCCGGTTCTCCCCCCAACACATCAAAGGAGGAGTGAGCCTCAACGGCCCTTTCACGGGTCCGGCTTTCCCTTCTAGAAGCTGTCCTTCCAAACTCAAGCAGAGATTGAAGCCCGGCTTTGAACGCCGATGGAATGGACTGGCCCGAAGTGGCCTTCAAAAAAATATATAAAAAATCAGAACGCGAAAGCAATACTTAAATTAAGTGTGTGAACCTCTTTTTTACGTCGTTTGTTCTTTTGAAAGAAAGACATCCCCGGACTTATCTAAGAAAATAGATGGTACCTAAGATATTAGGTAGTCCAGTGATAGTTTAAAAGTAATAGAACCAAGGTTCGGGTTCTTTGAAAATTTCATTTTTGACCCTTCTCCGCCGGATGGTGCGAGTATCCGACGTTAGCTTACATCGAGCAACGGCTCGAACGCCTTTGATTAACCGTCGCGGCAACCTATTTTTTTGGAGACATGCACATCCACAAAAAGTAAAGAACTCAAAAGGGCAGCGGCCTTTTGGGTCCGATGAGATGCAAACCGATTTGTTTTATTTGTTGGTTGGTTGACTTGAAAGTCGATTTTGAGGGTTTGAGTTTGAATCAATTGTTTTGATTGATTTGGTTTTGTTGTTTTGGTTTAGTTTTGATTTATTTAATTTTGGACTTGATTGGTTCAAGTTTTTTTGTTTTGATTTCAGTTTAGATGTGTTTGAAGTGTTTTAAAACATTGTGGGGTTTTGATTTGATTGATTTTTATGAAATTTCAGATTCTGGATTTTTTTTAGTTTTGAGTTGATTTTGACACATTTTGGGTGTTTGGAATGTTGTTTTTTTGATCTCCCTGCGGGTTTGATTTATTCGGGCAGGTTTCTGTGAATTTTAAATGAATTTCCAGATTGTCAAAACCTGATTTGGGTGTGTTTACAGATTTGTCTAAAATCTGAAATTTCTATGCTTTAGATGTAACCGAGATCTGATTTTCACTTAGGGACTGATTTGGGATCCCGCCGAGCCACAAAGGGGCTGGAGTGAATGGATTAAGGTGGGCCGAAATGGGCCTGCACAAAGGGCTGATCCGGAATCGGTTCTAGGACCTGAACATGGGCTGAGCAAGGGCAGCTTTGGACCTGCTTAAGGGGTCTGTTCAGATGGCTTTGAATGGACCGATTGGGGCCTGTGTAGGGGTGTTCTGGATGGGGCTGCAGAGGGGCTGTTTGCTGCAGGTTTTAGGAGCAGGTTCTGGGTCTGCTTAGTGGGCCTGCAGGTGGGCGGTTATGGGCCTGATGGTAGGTCTGGAAATGGGCCTGTTTGTGGGCCTGGTTGTAGGCTGAACGCAGACCGGTTGGAGGATGTCTGCAGGTGGACCGAGCAGGCCTGTTTTGGGACCCGAGCAGGGGAATGTTTGATCCCTGCAGGTGGGCCTACTCAGGTGGCTGAACGTGAGCTGGCCAGACCTGGATTGGAGGCCGGTTATGGGCACCTGTAGGTGGGCCAAATAGGGAGTAAGAGGAAGGCCTGCGTGAAGGTCTGCAAGTATGGCAGGGGAATCCCATCTTCAGAACCTGATTTGTTGTTTTTTTTTATTTCCAGATTGCTTGCAATCGATTTTTGTTTGTTTTAGGTTTATTTTTAATTCTGATTTTCTCTGTTTTTTGTTGAATTTTCAGGTTTAGTTTCTCTGTTTTAATTTTCTGGTTCGGCAGTTTGCATTGCCTCCGACCCGTTGGGCCACTTTGAATGCCCGGTTTCAAACATCTCAAGTTGACATCGGAGTCGCTTCATTTCATTGAAGGTGAAGTACATTGGAGTACAATGAGTGGTGATCCTTCCCCCAACTTAGGTTCTTCACCGGTTTAGAAAAATTTCGGCATTACGACGGCATGCCGACAAGTTTCTAACTTGGCAAAGTTTACCCGTCCAACAAGGCTAGTTGGTGACTTAGCCAAAATTGGGGGAAGGATCGACGGCTACGGGAGCTTGCCCGCGCCCTAGTCCAAGGTGGAGTTCCTTAATTTAAGTATTGCTTTCGCGTTTTGATTTTTCTTTATTTATTTTTTCTAAAGGCCACTCCGGGCCAGTCTATGTTCCATCGGCGTTCAAAGCCGGGCTTCAATTTGTAGGCCACTCTGGGCCAGTCCATGCCCATCTTGGTCTTCTTGGGCCGGATGGGCCTGCTGGGCTTGTGTTTGCACCTCCAATGCCTTGATGGTAGGGTAGAGAGAGTGCCCCGGGCGGACGATCGTTCCCGCCACACGAGTTCCGAAAGGGCCCGGGACATCCACCACTACCCACCATTGCTGAAAGTTGGCAGGTTCTACTCCCTGGTTGAGTGTCACGGTGCTGCCCACTTCTGGAACTTCTTGAGCCAGATGGGCCTGCTGGGCTTGTGTTTGCACCTCCAATGCCTTGATGGTAGGGTAGGGAGAGTGCCCCGGGCGGACGATCGGCCCCGCCACACGAGTTCCGAAAGGGCCCGGGACATCCACCACTACCCACCATTGCTGGATGTTGGCAAATTCCGCTCCCTGGTTGAGTGCCACGGTGCTGCCCACTTCTGGAGCTTCTTGAGCCGGATGGGCCTGTTGGACTGGTGCTTGTGCCTCCAATGTCTTGATGGTAGGGTAGGGAGAGTGCCCCGGGCGGACGATCGGCCCCGCCACACGAGTTCCGAAAGGGCCCGGGACATCCACCACTACCCACCATTGCTGTAAGTTGGCAGATTCTGCTCCCTGGTTGAGTGCTGTAGTGCTGCCCACTTCTGGAGCTTCTTGGATTGGTCCTTCTTCTCGGGAAAGCCATAAGGGGGCTGCTGGAAGAGACCTCGAGTTTGCTTCTTTTTGTTTGATTGAGCGGGACCTGTTAGAGGTCTGTCCGACTACGCCACAAGGGGGGCTATTCGGGACCTGTTTTGAGGTCTGAACATGGGCTGAACGAGGGCAGCTTTGGACCTGTTTAAGGGGTCTGATTTGGGGACCGGTTGAGGCCTGTGTGGGGGTCTGATTTGGAGACCGGGCAGGGGCCTGCTGAGGTCCGGTTTTAGAGGACTGAACAGGCCCTGTAATAGCTCTGTTCAGCGGGCCAACAATGGGGCAGAAATGGGTTTTTAGGTGGTCCGAACAGGGGCTGATAGGAACCAATTTGTTTGGGCCATGGGTTGCCAATGACGATGAAGGCCGGCTTAGGCCATTGGAGGGGTTGAGAAGAGAATTTAGAAGAGGAGGAAGGGGTGCCCTTAAAGGGCTACACAGTTAATATGTGTACGTCCCTACCTTTTCTTCTCCTTCTCTTCTTCTTTCCTTCTTCTTTGGCCGCTGGCAGGTATGCACGTGGGCAGGAGGAGAGCAGCAGCTCTCTTCTTCTTCTTCTCTTGGCTGTTGGCAGGTGCAGACGTACAGCAGCAGGCAGAGGGGCAGCAGCCGGTGCAGCAGCCTGTCGGCGTCTTTCAGCCTTTTTTTTTTCTCTTGGGCATCCTCTTTTTATAGGAGATGAGGGGGAGATGAAGGGGCAGCTGGGGAGTACGTACAGATGCCTCCTTCACCTTCTTCTATGTGTTTATAACTCTCTTTAATCCTTGAATTGTCCAAGGATATTAAAGATTTGATTGACCCTTTGAGGTTCCCCATGTTGACTAGTCCCCTCAGCTTCCCCACGCCATCAATTGGGCATGGTGACCTGGCAGGTGAGGTGGCAGGAGGGCCAGTGTGGCATGTTCACACTAGGTCGCAGGTGGCCTTAAAGATGGGCTGCGCACAGGCTTCTTATATGGGCCAATTTTACTGGTTTATGGGCCAGCTGGAGGCCGCGGGCCCAAGCTGCTGTGGGCTGTGCGTTGGGCCTGATCTTAGGAGGAAATTTGCCCAAATTTAAGATAGAATCATGGGCTTCTGATTGGACATACATGGGCCCCTGATTGGGCCCAATTTGGCTGAACTGTGGGCTGTTTGGCCTGCTCCTAGGCCTGCCCCATTGTCCCCTTTTTTTGTTTGTAAAAAATTGGACGCCAACATTAAGGAACTCCACCTTGGACGAGGGCGCGGGCATGTTCCCGTAGCCATCGATCCGGACGAGGGCGCGGGCAAGCTCCCGTAGCCGTCGATCCTTCCCCCAATTTTGGCTAAGTCACCGACTAGCCTTGTTGGACGGGTAAACTTCACCAAGTTAGAAACTTGTCGGCATGTCGTCGTAATGCCGAAATTTTTCTAAACCGGTGAAGAACCTAAGTTGGGGGAAGGATCACCACTTATTGTACTCCATGTACTCCAACTTTCAATGAATGAAACTTTGATGTTCATATCGATGCATGAAGTTGGGCATTCAAGAGTGGCCCGACGGGTCGGAGGCGATGCAAACCGCCAAACTGAAAGTAATGAAAACCAAAAAAACAAAAAAAATCAGAAATCTGTAATTCAAACAGCAAACTGGTTTCAAACAATCTGGAAATAAACAAAGTAAATCAGGTTCTGAAATGGGATTCCCCTGCCACCTTTGCAGGCCTTCACGTAGGCCTTTCTTTTACTCCCCATTTGGTCCCTTCCCCCTCCAATCTAGGTCTGGCCAACCCACGTTCAGCCACCTGAGCAGGCCCATCTGCATGCGTCGAATACTCCTCATCTCAGGTCCCAGAGCATGCCTGCTCGGTCCACCCGCAGACATCCTACAACCGGCCCATGTTCAGCCCATATCCAGGCCCATTTTCAGCCACCTGCAGCCCAACTGCAGGTGCCTATAGCCGGCCCCTGTTCAGGCCCACAACCGGCCAAGGAGCAGTCCTTAACCATGCCCACAAACAGGCCCATTTCCTGGTCTTCATCCAAGCCCACCAACAGGTCCCTTTGAGACCCAATCCCAGCCCACTTGCAGGCCCACTAAGCAGACCCAAAAACCTGCTCCTAAAACCCGCGGCAAGCAGCCCCTCTGCGGCCCCCATTCAGCACAGCCCTCGGCTGGTCTCAAAAAAAAATGATGAAATCTGTCCCGGTTGAAATGCACCTTGTGCAGGCCCGAGCCGGCCCATATCAGCCCAAGATGGGATTTTCTCTTGGGTCCGGGAGAATAGCCCAGTCAGGTCTGTTTTCATCCCATCCAAACTCCCTTAAGCAAGCCCCTTTGTGGCCAGCTTCCTTGCCCTCTTTGGCAATCACACTCTAGCCCCTTTGTGGCTCGGCGGAATCCCAAATTAGTCCTTAAGTAAAAAAAATCAGATTTCAGTTACACCCAAAACATATAGATTTCAGATTTTTAACCAAATCTGTCAACACCAAAAAAACCATACTTGAGCAATCTGCAAAAAAAACATAGATCCCAACCAACTCCAACCAAATATGAAAAATCTGATTCTTGGTAAGCAAAAGAAATCCACTCAAAAAGACACCAAACCTTGTTTAAATAAATGACAAAGATCAACTCCTTTTTTTAAAAAAGAAACCAAACAAATAACATTCCAAACATTAAAAAAAATGGATCAAAACCCACCTAAAACAAAAAATCCAGAAATCTGAAAAAACCCAAAACCTGAAAATTCACCAAACTCAATCTAAAACAAATCAAAAAACAAACAACAAATCAATCAAACAAATTGATTTAAAACTCAAACCCTTAAAACCGACTTTCAAGTCAACCAAAAAATCACAAATCAACAAACCCAAACAAATCGGTTTGCATCTGATCGGACCCAAAAGACCGCTGCCCTTTTGAGTTCTTTACTTTATTTTGTGGATGTGCACGTCTCCAAAAATAGGTTGTCGCGACGGTTAATCAAAGGCGTTCGAGCCGTTGCTCGATGTAAGTTAACGCCGGATGCTCGCACCATCCGGCGGAGAAGGGTCAAAAATCAAAATTTTCAAAGAACCCGAACCTTGGTTCTAATATTTTTTTTAAACTATCACCGGACTACCTAATATTTTTAGGTATCACCTATTTTCCTAGAAAAGTCCAGGGATGTCTTTCTTTCAAAAGAATAGACGCGAAAAAAAGAGGTTCACACGATGTGCATATGAAGATGTTCAACACCAAAGATACAGCTCCTTCAATATGAAAAAAGAGGCCAGTTCCAGTCAGTTTGGAGGGTTTAAACATTTGAAAAAGGTGTTCATCATAACATTGGGGCTAGTTCACAAGCAAAAGAAGTTTTAAACAAAATAAAACTAGAAATCAAGAGAAGACCTTGTGAGTCCAAATGTATGTACTTAAGTATCATCTTCACCAAGTAGTGACTGCAATTGTAGAGACATCACAACAACGACAAGAGGGTTCATATGGAGGTGCAAATGCAAATGTATGTGCTGATATAGGTGATGGTGTTGGTACAAATGTCGGAGAATGTCAAGTTAGACAAGAACATGATTTGGTTCAATGTTAACATTCTAGTGGCCGAAGTATTGTTAGGCACAAATGGAATTTTATGATGACAATGCAACATACTCTTATCCATATCCAAGTGCAGTCTAAACACATTCCATCTACACATCCACTATCAAACGTAGAGTATGAGTTTAGAGAGAGCCCAATCGTTATTTGAACATGGATATGTGCTCATTATGTCTTCTCATTGACAGTGGACATCAGAAAATCCCAAAAATGAGAAGTTGTTTGAGATTTATCATAGATATTGGTGATCTTAAGGTACTATTTATATTGTATATCATTTGTACCATGTAATTTAATCGAATCATAAAATTGGTATACTCATCTTGATACCTCTCAGATTGATATGTATCTGTGTTTGGATGTTTGAATGCTATTTTTTATTTTGTTTCTAAGTTTTCTTTATTTTTTGATTTTTTTAAAATAAAAGGACTAGTTACAGTTCGGAAGTTTTTTTGACGTGGATCAACCAGTTTCTAAATTAACTTGATGTTTTAACAGCTACTACCAGAATTCCTAGTGAGGGCTACTTATCAGGGAAAAATATCATGTACTATAGACCTTTTATGTGTTCGGTAAAGATATATCTGGCTTCATATAATCTAGAAAGGTTCTTTCATTATTTTTAGACCTTCAGGAAATGATCTAGATCTACATTTGGATGGTAATTATTATCTGAATGGCAGCTTGAGATGTCTCATCGTTCTTTCCAGTTAATTTAACATACAAAAGTTGATCTGTGCAATTCAAGCAATTCTCTTGCATTCTAAGAACTGAGAAAGCTTTTAGTGTCAATGAGATGACTTGCTTTATGTTTGAAATCAAATAAGCTGCTTTATGTTTGGAATCAAATGGGCTTTAAAAAAGTAAAGGTGAGGTAGTTAATAACCATACACTAGGCCATACTTCCTGATGTTGAATGGGACTCCTTCCACCCTAGAAAGATGTGTCACAATATGATTCTTTTTACTGGTGGTTTTATTTTGGTGAATAGCTTCTTAGTAAAACAAGGACAGGAGAAAGGTGTGACAGTCTGCTCTAAGGTTTCTGGGTTTTGCTAATGAGATATTTATTTCCCATTTTCAATGCAACAGTGATTCTTTGCATTTGTATCCTATTGGTATACAGTATACTTCATCACTTTGGTCAACTGTTTCTATATGATATGTCTATCAACAGTTCCTTTTAGATGTTTTTGGGGTACCATCTGAAAAGATTATTGAAAACTTCCATCGGCCCAGATTTTTAGTTGTCACATCAATTTGTGACAAGGTGATAATAGTACAAATCATTTGTGGTGTTTAGTTGATTTGATAATTTAGGTACACTTTTACAGGTCTTGGTGCTGTTTGGAATACTGCAAAAGTTGAGGCAGGTTCCATTGTTGCTGTTTTTGGCCTTGGGACTGTTGGACTTGCCGTAAGTCCCTCATAGAACAAGTTTACAGCCAGTTTATAAATTTGGTTACTTTAAATGAAGAATCGATGATGTTGAAGTTGGTCTTTTGTTGTGGTTGTTTAAAGTTAAATTATTTAAACATTTTATAGGTTGCTGAGGGTGCTAAAGCAGCAGGTGCTTCAAGAATTATTGGCATCGACCTAGACTGCAAAAAGTTTGACGTTGGTAAATTTATGTTTTTTTCCTATATTTTAAAGTTGTGTTAGTGTGTATGCTTTGTTAATATGTTAAAAATGTTACTAGTGGTGTCTTTGTTTTTCTTTAACAGAGGAAACATGCTAAGGGCAGTGATGGGAAAGATTTGGAAAAAAATTTCTGGTGGCATGGTTTGTAGGATCATCCAATTTGGAATCGGGATTGGCACCTTCCGACTTGATGGTGGTAGGGCATCTCAGGGAGTTCCTGCAGATTTCCAAATTGCCGGATCAGCTTGGATTGGCTGATTCTGTACTGATCTAAATCCCCAACCATGGCCTGATCGTCACTGGGAGATAGCATAAGGGCTGCAACAGTCATGCCCTTCATTTTCTCCACCTGGCGAACCTGTTACAATGAGATCTAGTAACTTAAAGTTACCAGACACTATTGGGTCTTGAGACCTGATATTTTGATTGGCATGGGAGATCGCAGAGGGGCTGCCCAGTGGATCTGCCATGGGGTCAACCGTCTTTCCACCTTGGATGATTTTCAAGACCTTTTAGTTTTTCTTGTCTTTTCAATTTTTGAAGAACTGATCCACGCCGATCCTATATCAGTTTTTCTTTTGCTGGATCATCGATCAACTGATCCAGTCCGCCAGGATGGAACTTCCCCCCTCCCAATATTCGCCCCTAGTGTCAGTTGTGGCCCGTCAATGACATGTTGTATCAGTGTACTTCAAAGCTCTTCGTGCGGCAAGAACTGCCAGAGGAGTTGATCTTGGAAGCCGGCACTGTTGAGAAATGGCAGCTGCTCTTGCAGTAGAGTACTGTGTGAACCTCTTTTTTTTACGTTTGTTCTTAGATAGAAAGACATTTTTGCTACCCCGGACTTATCTAGGAAAATAGATGATACCTTAAATATTAGGCAGTCTAGTGATACTTTAAAAAATATATAAGAATCGAGGTTCGGGTTCTTTGAAAAATTCCATTTTTACCCTTCTCCGTCGGATGGTGCGAGTATCCGACGTTAATTTACATCGAGCAACGGCTTGAATGCCTTTGATTAACTGTCGCGGCAACCTGTTTTCGGAGACATGCACATCCACAGAAAAAGTAAAGAATTCAAAAGGACAGCGGCCTTTTGGGTCTGATCAGATGCAAACCAATTTGGTTCGGGTTGATTTCTATTTGTTTGGTTGTTTGATTTTTTTTGATCGACTTAAAGTCATTTTTTGTTTATTTTTGGGTTTTGAATCAATTTATTTGATTGATTTGTTTGTTGTTTATTTTTGGTTTCGGTTTGGATTTTTGGTTTGTTTTGTTTGAATCTGTTTGATTCAATTTGTTTTGGTTTTAATTTTGATGTGTTTTAAGTGTTTTAAGCATGTTTGTATTTTTGATTTGGTTGTTTTTCTGGAATTTTTCTGATTCTGGATTTTCTGTTTTAGGTTGATTTTGACAAGCTTTAGATGTTTGAAATGTTGCTTGTTTGGTTTTTCTTTTGAAAAAAGGTTGGTCTTTTGTCATTTATTTAAGCAAGGTTTGGTGCCCTTTTTGAATGGATTTTCAGATTGCTAAAATCAGATTTTTCATATTTGGTTGAAGTCGGTTGGAATCTGTTTTTTTTAGCAGATTGCTTAAATCTGATTTTTTTTGGTGTTGACAGATTTGATTAAAATCTGAAATTTGTGTGTTTTGGGTTTGATCAAAATCTGATTCTTGTTGGAAGTTTGATTTAAAATCGGTTCCTTCTTGTTGAAAATCGGTTGTTTTGTTGAACCGGGGTGAGTTTAAGTTTAACTTTCAGATTGGTTTTAATTCTGTTTTTTCTGTTTTCTTTGAATTTTCAGATTTTGTTTGAAATGGTTTTATTTTGGTTTGGCGGTTTGCATCGCATCCGACCCATCGGGCCACTGTTGGATGCCTGGTTTCATGCATTCCAATGTTGACATCAAATTTTCATTTCATTGAAAGATGGGTACATCGGTGTACAATATGGTCGATCCTTCCCCCAATATAGGGTTTTCACTACTTTGGAAAATTTCGGCATTACGATGGCATGCCGGTCATTTTCCAACTTAGTGAAATTTACTCATCAAAATGGCCAGCTTTTACTTAGCCAAATTGGTGAAAGGATCGACAGCTATGGGAACTTGCCCGGGCCCCCGTCCGGATCGACGGCTATGGGAACATGCCCGCACCCCCGTCCAAGGTGGAGTTCCCCGCTAGGGGTGAAGCTCCTTAATTTAGATGTTGCTTTCACTTTCTGATTTTTATTTTATTTTTTTTTGTTGAAGGCCACTTCGGGCCGGTCCTTTCCTTCAGTGTTCAAAGCCGGGCTTCAATTTACTTGAGTTGGAAGGACAGCTTCTTGGAGGCCAAGCCGGACCTGTGAAAGGGTCATTGAGGCTCGGTTCTCCCTGGATAAGGTGAGGGGATAGCCGGACCCGTGAAAGGGCTGTTGAGGCTTCCCCCTCTCTTTGCCGGTTCAAGCCACAAGAGGGCTGTTGCGACCTTCTTTTTCTTCGTTCTTTTTGCACTGCTGCAAAGGAGCTGCTGGTGGGCTTCTTGGGAAGCGGATTGGACCCGTGAAAGGGCCATTGGGTTGAGCCTCAATGGAGCTGGAACCTGGCTGCAAAGGAGCCGAAGTGGGCCTGTTTTGGGGTGTTCTGGATGGGGCCGCAGAGGGGCTGTTTTGCTGCAGATTTTAGGAGCAGGTTTTGGGTATGCTTAGTGGGCCTGCAGGTGGGTCGAATTGGGTCTCAAAGGGACCTGTTTTGGGCCTGGATGGGGACCAGGAAATGGGCCTGTTTGTGGCCTGGTTCAGAGCCAAAAAGATGGGGCGGTTGCAGGCCCGGACAGAAGCCCTGCAAGTGGGCAGAATTGGGGGTCTTACGACCGGATTCTGGCTCTGCTTAATGGACTGGGCAAGGGCCAGATTTTGGGCTTGATTGATGGGCTCGAACTGGGCCTATTTGGAAGGTTTTCAGGTGTCCTTGACAGAGGCCGAGTAAGGGGGATTTTATCCTCTTTAGAAGACCTGAAAATGGCCTGTTTAAAGAGTTTCTGGATGGGCCAAACAGATGGCCAAAATGGGGAGGGGTGTGACCTGTTTAGGGACAGCGTAGGGGGCCAAAACAGATCCTGTTTGGAGCATTTTTTTATGGGCTGAACATGGGTGGTTTAGATGGTCCGAACAGGGGGCTGATAGGGACCATTTTTTTTGTTTGCCATGGGTTGCCGATGACGATGAAAGCCGGTCGAGGCTATGAGAGGGGTTGAGAAGAGAAATCGGAGGAGGTAAGGAGGTGCCCTTAGAGGGCTACATAGCTTTTATTTGCATGCCCCTACCTTTTCTTTCTTTTTCACTGGGCACCGGATGAAGATGGACCGACCAGCCCTTGTGAGGGCTGCAAGGGGTGCTGCTCCCTCTTCTTCTCCTTCTTTTCTTCTTCTCTTCTTCTCTTTGGCCGTGGGCAGCAGGGGGGCTGAGCAGGTCCGCAGGTGGCAACCAACAATTCTGCAGCCTGTCGGCGTCTGGAGGAAGTCCCCCTTGTGTTTGGCGCACCCTCCTCTCTTATAGGGAATGAGGGGAAGGGCAAGAGTTACCTTAGAGTCAATGTAAGATGACTCTTGAGTTCTCCCATGTTGTTTTAATGGGTTTGACTCCTTGGATTCCTCCTGATTTAATTCTTTGACTGCCTGGGCTTCCTCACACCATTAATCGGTCAATGGAAGACCTGGCAAGTGCGGCAGTGTGTGCTGAGGTGGCAAGCGGGCCAGTGTGGCCTGTTCACACTAGGCCACAGGTAGGCCTTGCAGATGGGCCTGTTTTCTGGGCCAGCAGGAGGCTGTGGCCCAAGCTGCTGTAGATTGGTGCGCAAGGCCTTTTTATGGGCCCAATTACTTGGTTATGGGCTGGAGTGCCAGGGCTGGAGATGGGTTGCCAATTAGGCCCAAAAATTGGCTGAATTGTGGGCCTTTCGGCCTGCTCTCACTGACCCATTCATTCCTCCTTTTTTTTTTTGAAAAAAAAATGTACGCCAACAAGTACTCTACTGCTGTGAAGATAGGAGCCTATCAACAATCCTGCGAAGCTCGACGTTCACAAAGGAGTCTCCACGGGCGAGGAGCGGAGTGGGGTTTGTTTAAGGGGAGGGATTGAGTTGCAGAGAGAAGTTAAGGTGGACTAGGTCATGGAATGCGATCTCTCGAGAATCTCTCTCTCTCTCTCATCACATTCGAAAAATGAGATCGTCGAAACGAGAATATCTATATAGTTTCTCTTGTCTCTTAATTTCTTTCTCCTATTACTACCTCTAGCTTTTTAGCCTCATATTAAACAAACTACCTTATATCATATATATTCTATCTCATTCTATTTTCTATTATTATTTTAGTTAGATGACCTTATTAAGTTTACTTCAAATATTGCCAACTTTATTATAGAATATATATAAAGATTCATCTAGACATTATTGTTTGATAAGATTCTATAACTTGATATTTTTACGACTATAGATATACAATTGACCCAAGATATTGTATAAATCTCCTGTCCATATTGTTCAAGATGAAATATGTCTAGCATAAGATCTCTTGTATGTCTCATGTTAACTGTAGTTCACCTACTTCGTATTTTGCTTTTAATTATTTGTCAGTTTATTTTGATGTTTAATATGAGTTCTCTTGTCATTTTCAAGGAGATTACATGACATTTTTCACTTAAAGATGCACTTTAATTGATATTTTCGAGATCTAATTTCTCGAGATTTTTTCGAGATCTCACCATGATATCTTTTATTCGACATTTTACATTTAACATCAACTTATTTCGATACTTAAAATCGAAATGTGAGATGGTAATCCTTGGACCAAGGTGAGATAGGCATCTACGGTTTCGTCTGGAATGCCAACGACCGGACGAGACAGGGAGGGTGAAGACGAACTGGAGTTGTGCCTCGTTCGTGTTGGCATTCTAGGCCTTCAATGTCAAGGTGAAGGCGGATGGCTACTTCGGGCAGGGGTGCTGCAGTGAAGAAGGTCGCCCCGGGGACGGGAGAGCTGAGCCCACCCTTAGAAGTAACTTCAAGCTGTTTTGGGAATCTGGAGTTCTTGTAATGTTAGGTTCGTCCAGTCAATGATAGTTAGCAGGATGAAAAATAGAAAAGGAGGGCTTTTCTTTGAAGTTCCTTCCCCTAAAACCAGCAGGAACTGATTCATCTTCCCTTTAGATGGGGAAGCATACAGTTAAACGAATCCTACTCCAAACAGGATTTGGGTAGACAATACCAACTAAGCCAGGCTATGCTCTCTCTCTCTCTCTCTCTCTCTCTCTCTCCAACAGTTACTTGTTGTGACAAAAGTAAAAATCGCTAGTGTTTAGGAGGTTGAATACTTTAGTTACCTGCTATGTTATCAGAGGCGATCGCCTCGAGCGCCTAGGCACTGAGGCGAGGCGAGGTTAGGCTTCAGTGCCTCACCTAGTCCGCGACCGCCTCAGGCGGCCGCCTCGACCACCTGAACCGCCTCAAATGTATATACTTTTTTATTTTTTTCTATTTTAAATTATTTTTTGGTTTGTTGTTTAGTTCAACTTAAGACCATATATTATATAATGTATTTCTTTTCTTTTTAAATCAATGAAATAGTGATCTTGTGTCATATTTAAAAAAAAAATTGAGATCAAAAAGGGCAATGACTTGAGAATTATTGTTCAATTATTGTTACTTCTATGAAATTTTAGAATTATTAATATACTTCCATGCATGTTTTTGAATTATTGTTCAATTGTTGTCACTTGACATATTAATGTACTTTAATTATTTTTTCAAATTCCAATAACATAGAAAAAGGTGCATCTTTCCTACATTTTTGATGTATTTTCTATATTTTTTGATATATTTCTTGTTTTCTTAGATATATTTATTTTATTTTTAAATATATTTGCTATTTTTTTAATGTACCTCTTGTATTTTATAAATATTTTTTACTTTTTAGTTGTTTTTCATACTTTTTACATGTATTTTCAATCTTTTTAGAGGTATGTCTTATTTTTTTCACTTTCAAATATTGCATAAAACATAAAAATATATAATAATAATAAATAAAAAATATCTTCTCAGGCACCTGAGATGTTTGCCTCAAGTGCCTGAGGTGAGGCGAGGTCTTCCTCGCCTCGATCGTCTCGCGCCTCTGATTACATAGGTTACCGGTAGTACTTCTCAGCAGCCGATGGTCCTCTCTCCTAGTTCTATTGACCAAAGCCTTGATGGCTAAAACAAATAATAGCATGAGGACAAGAGTTGGATGAATCTTGGACTTTTCCTGATGTTGGTGTCATCAAATGAGAGATGCTTGTGAGAAGGAAGGCCTTATTGACTTATGCGATGGTCACTTGGTCCCACTTGTCTTGGAGCAGGTGAAGATATCCCACATGAAAGAGAACAAGAGAAAGGAAGCAATAAAAGCAAGGATCCGATCCACCCAGCTTAAACAAGCTAGTGTCAGTCAAAAGCTAGTTCAAGAGATATAGCGCGAGGAAAAGGAAAGCTGTTCCTGTCTTCTTATATGTGCAATTTGGCACTTGATATAGAATCTGCATTGATGAATATCTAATGGATATTTCATGGGCATTTTCGTGCTATTTTTCTAACTCAATTATGAATACAATAAAGTTTTTAAACAGATTAATCATTTAATATTTAGTGCAAACATAGTACAAAATCAATTACATATGTTTGCAATATCAAATGGTGCTTAAGTTTGCCTTTCAATGGTTGTCTGGCTTGCGAAAGATTATGTTTAGTTCTTATAAAATTCGTGCATATCCAAATTTCAAATTCTTTTGTTTTAAATATGTCCATCGTGTACGTTATCTTTGCTGCATCTCCAATTTGGTTGTGTCCTACTAATTATACACGTGTCCTTGCAGCAAAGAATTTTGGAGTTACGGAATTTGTGAACCCGAAAGATTATGACAAGCCCATACAGCAGGTCCTTGTGGACCTCACAGATGGTGGCGTTGATTACAGCTTTGAGTGCATTGGCAATGTCTCTGTGATGAGGGCTGCTCTTGAATGTTGTCATAAGGTGGCTGTCCTTTTCAAGAATATATTGACATCTTGTGACATGCATCATTTCTGATGGAAACCCTTTCTGGCTCAGGGTTGGGGAACATCGGTGATCGTGGGCGTTGCTGCATCCGGCCAGGAGATCTCTACCAGGCCTTTCCAGCTTGTGACAGGCCGTGTCTGGAAGGGAACCGCCTTTGGTGGCTTCAAGAGTCGTTCCCAAGTTCCTTGGCTCGTTGACAAGTACTTGAACAAGGTATCATCTTTGTGATCCTATCCTGTCTGCCTCCACGAATTTGTCACATTATATAAGATTATAATATAAGACCAAAGGCTACTAGAAGGTACGCATGTTTTTAAACTTGAATGTGAAGTGCAGAGAGTCGAACCTCTCATCTTTATTTTCTTCATCCAGGAAATCAAGGTCGACGAGTACATCACCCACAATCTGAAACTGGGGGAGATCAACGAGGCTTTCCATCTCATGCACGGGGGAGGGTGCCTCCGCTGTGTGCTCGACATGCAAGAGTAAATGTGAACACCGTCTCCTTATCCTATCGGGTTGTTCGGTAGTGGACTACGCTCCACAAACCTAGTAATCAGCTACCTGCCAGAACTCTTGCAAGGGCCCTTGTTGGTGCCCGAAGAGCTTGCCGATCTTCTTCTCGATAAACCCATGGTTATTCGTCTGCTATAAAATCCGGAGTCTTATTTCTTTTGCTTTTCGCCAACTTGTCTTTGAGCTCGTGTTGGGGCCACACGCCCTGATGGGAATCCTGAAAGGCGAGATCACGGCAGCTTCTCTCCACTCAGGCAAGTGGGGGGGATCAGGCGACAGTGCCCCATTCGTCTAGGACGGTGATCCAAGTTCCAAATTCCACCACCTCCGCATGGTGTTGGGAGGGGTGCTCCTTGTGATATAGATATTGGATACAACGAGGGCGCAGACAGTGCAGACAGCTGCGAAGTCATGTTATTGCATCTGTGTGTAGTGCGTTCTCTCCAGCGTTATAAAACAAGCGTTCTCTCCACCTTCTGCTGTTTTGACTCTCGAGCAGTCTCGGGGGAAGTCTTTTTCCTGCTAGATAATGATGAACTGTGAGGTGTTACCGTCTCCGTTTCATCTCCTTGACGTTGCTACTCGGAAGGCCTGCATTTGCTCGCGAGGCTGTCTGCTGTATGGAATCCATCTCCTCAGCTTCAGAGCGAGCTGCTACCAAAAAACAAAGGGCAAACGAGCGGCGGTCAACCTAATCGGAGTCTAAAAACCAGCGCAAGATTGAGTTGAACTCATCTACCAAACTTCAGTTTGAGGAGGTTCAATCTAAAGTCAAATCTAAGCTAAGTTTTATTTCAGCTTGTTTGCTGTAGTTACATATTTATAATAATATATACAGTGGGTAGTTAATCAAGTTGTTTGTTAACTTTATCAAGTTGGGTGGAAATCTAAATGAGTTTTTCTTTTTTTTTTAATCTGTAGATGTATCGGTTCATTTTGCAGCCTAAGCGAAACTTATCAGAAAGAATGGCATCATCGATCACGTGTCCTCATCTGGAGGTTGTTGGGGGCATTGGATTTCGTCAAGGAAGGCGGAGTCGGGGGTCGAGATCAGGTCGGTCGGGTCTAAAACCGACCCAAGTCGGTTGGGGTCGCGACCTGGGTCGGGCCGAGGTTGGGTCGGGGTCAGAAAAATAATAATAATAAATTTATTTAAATATATTAACCGGGTTGAGGTCGCAGGGCCGGGTCGGAGTCAGTCGGCCCAAAAACTGACCGGGTCAACTGACCCGGCCAACCGGGTCACCGACCCCATATACCATGAATTCCGCAAACAGCCTCGGGCATCAAAGACTTGCGAGGAGGCGTTTGGTATGGCAGCCGTCCCTTATGGACCCCCAGTTGTCCGCCTGCAGAGGGGGAGGGGATGTTATTCTGTGTACCTTGGGAATTGCGGTACTGCGCAATTACTTCCTCTTGCTCGGATTGAGGGGTTGTTGGGTTTCGCTTGAAAAACAGTGGTCAAGTTTTTTATTTAGTAACAGCCCTGCCGGAGAGTAGGACCAAAGGAGGGCTGATCAGGGTAAAATTAGGATACGTGATTCATATCAGATTACGCGATATCCACCCGAGTAGATAGATATCTGGAATATTATTTGATTGTTAACCAGAGCAGACACCAGAAATATTCGTTGTGCTCCGGATAAATCTTTTTATAATAATAGTACATAATATGTAATTTTATATTTAAATTATTTTATTTACAATATACTTGAATATTCTTTAATACACAGTTATACGTTTGGTTGACATTAATAACTATACGATAAATTTTATATTTTAACATTTATTTTTACGAATTTATATATTATTAAATATTTTAATAAAATTAAATTAAATTAAATTTTGATCACGATGTCGTTGTCCGTATTCGCCCCGAATCAAGAGAATATCCCACCCGTATTTATATCCAATTCTGACCGGAGCGTAGGTACCGGAATACCATGTCTGCCCGGTTCAAGGCCCTAGACCAAATCTCATACGGGTTCCTTCTTAGTCTGATGCGGTGGAGTCCAGATTTTTACAAGACACCATTAAGAGAGGGTCGGAAGTCCCCGAGGCGTCAGCTCGAGAAGAGTTAACGCTCTTGCTGCAGGATACAACACATTTTTTCTACAAAAATATATCTTCTCCCGAGCTCGTTGAAAAGTATTTAGCAATCATGAAAAAAATGTTTTATAGGAAATCTATAATCAGATGATAAAGAGGACTCACCTCCGGAACTCATAACTGGGAAAAGTATTTAGTAGTCTCTGCACCAGACTACTAAATAAAATAATCGTTGAAAAGTATTTAGTAGTCTCTGCACCAGACTTCGCGTCTTCCAAGTTGCTCCGGAACTCACCTGGTCAACTCTCCGTTGCTGTTTTGGGGTCTTCTCTATTTTCCAGGGAGGGAGGAAGACTTGACTGTCTTCTTTCCTCCCTGGAGTCTTTCCTCCGCTCAAGTGTTTTGGTCTAAATGTCTTATCAGATATTTTACCTTTTGTTTGCACCTATGAGGGGAGACTCTGCTTATTTAAGTCTTTATCTTTTTTATTTTTCTTTCGTTTGTTGTTGTTCTTTGTCTTGTTTGTGCTGGTCTGTCTTGGTGTTTTCTCTGATATGTGCCATAGCCATGGCTTCATCTGTGAGATTGTCAATGTGGGCAAAATTCACACATGTTTAATATGTTCTTCCGGTCTCTTGAGATTTATGTAACTCCGATTTGAGAGTCCTATTTTCAGTTCATCGATCGTCAGTGCACTTTAAAGTGCGGATCCTATCATCGATTTGGCTATGCTCTTGCGAGTTAGTGAAGACTCCATCTTCTCTTGATGTTGTTGGCAGTGTTTTTTCTATGTCTCATTTTGGTTATTTTGGTTATGTAACCTTGTATTATCTAACGTGTTTTATCTTAGTTTATTAGTGAATGAATGCTCTATATTAAAAAAAAAAATTTGTCCGACGCAACCTGCCACCCTTCCGTTCCATCCGCTACGCCCATAAAACAAGCTCACGGGCGAACGAGGCCAGCTGTCGGCCGGTGTAGCAGCATACGTCACCACCTGGGTGGTTGGTCCATCTTCGAACCGGAGACGTACGTGCTCCGCGGGAGGAACGGGCCTCCCACGTTTGGGGACATCTTCCCCTACGGTCAACGCTCTGAAAAGAGATCCTCTTTGTCTTCCCCTACGAGTTAATGCAAGATATATGACTTGCAAAATTTTGCAATAAATATTCAATGAGTTCTGATCACCTCAATTTTTCAGTGGAGAAAATATTCTCAACCTTCATCGAAAAAAACCACGATCTCAACCACTTAAGCGGTGAGTAATGAGTTGATAAGACGTCGATAGTAGTTAAACTTCATCGGTAGCGAGGTAACGAGTCAGTGAATCATTACCAAATTGTTATCGACGCCTTACAAATTCATTACCAAATCGTTATCGACAGGTAGTGAGTAAGACGTCGATACCGGTTCAATTATTTTCAATAGTGGTTCACCGAACTTGATATTTGAACCGCCACTTATGTGACCTGAGATCGTGACCGATTTTTATTAAGGACTGAGGATACTCCCTCCACTCGGAGAGCGAGGTGATCTGAACTCGTATTCAATCCGCATCTTCCCCCTCTCCATGACGAGTCCAGCGGACTATACTAGTTAGATAATCTCATGTGAGACGGTGAAGAGAGACGTCTCGTATTTATAAATCTGAGTTTCTCCGGCCTAACATTGTGATCTTGAGATGATCAACGTGGCATCAAAGTTTAAAAATCAACGGACTTCTCGATCGTAAGTCAACTGTCACTCTTATAAACGTGTCAAAGTCGTCAAAATACTGCAGTTCTAGAATGGATAACGACGTTGAATGATCTGCTCTATCCGTATTTGATACAAAATTAATTTAAGGATAGATTTGATTCATCTCTTAAATAATTTTGTAGTTGTTCACGTCGGGGAAAAGATACGATCATCTCAAACAACTACGGGCATCGAAGAGAGGATAATCGGAGAGAAAGTTTCACTCCGCATTATCGTCGGAAACCTAATTCATTAAACAGCTACGGGCGGCGCCGTCTGACCCGGCGAACCGCCGGCTCCACCCTCATGCACGGCGGCCGCGGCCTTCGGCATGAAGCCGCCGTTGCCGAGGGAGTCCTCGTCGTGGTACGCGTAGGCGAAGCCGCCGTGCCGGGTCACGTCCATTCCCGCCATCTCGTCCTCGGCGGAGATGCGCAGCAGCCCGAACCGGCGCAGCAGCAGGAAGAGCGGTCCCATGGTGGCGCTCACCCACCCGGTGATCACCTGCAACAGCTGCGCCGCCAGCAGCCGCCCATGAGCAGCCCGTAGGGCCTCCCCGGGTACACTCGGTTCACCTACCTCTCTCTGGCGAACAGCCCCGTGAAGAGCAGCCCCCGGCTGCCGCAGCCGCCGTGCAGCTGCGCCGCCTCCTGCGGGTCGTCGTACCCGCACTTCTTCTCTGCCAGCTTGTTGCAGCCGATGAGGACGGCGGCGGCCCACGGATCGACCACGGAGCATCAGGAGGTGATGAAGCCGCCCAGGAGGCCGTTGCACACGTCGGCGATGCGCCTGGTGAGGGGCGGCGGCGCAGCCGGCTAGCGTCGGGGTGACGGCCGTTCGGCCAACCGTTGATCGATCCGGGGGGGGGGGGGGGTGTAAGAGTTTAGGATGGTGGAGAAAATTTTTAAAGTAACATGATTCCAAATATTATTTCCGGAAATGACGCAATAAAATTTTTATTTTCGGATCTAACACAGTTCGACGGAAGTAAAGTTTGCTCTGGGATTTTTAGTTTTTTTTTAATTTTTTATTTGTCATAGAGCATTAAATACTCTAAGTTCATTTTGTAAATTGAGAGTCATCGGATTTGAATTTGAACGATCCATTCGGTTCAATGAGAACAAAAAATTTCAAATTATAAGACTACACGTTTGAATATCAACTTGTGCTAGATTTGCAAAACAAATATTAATTGGGAACAATCTTGACGATCCATTTATAAAATCTACTCATTTTCAAAAGTTTAGGAGTCCAATCCCATAGTTTGGAACATCTTGATCTCAATGAATCGAATGGATCATTCAAATTCAAACCTGATAGTCCTCAATTTACAAATTTAGCACAGAGCATTTAATGTGTTGTCAAAAAAAATTCAAAAATCATGAAATTTGCAAGTCGTACTTGTACCGTACGACTTGTAATTTTTTTGTTTTGAAGTTGTTGTGTTTTGATTCAGCTTGTTAATTAGCGTCGTGTCACAGTGAAGTCGAACTCGTGGACGCCGAGTTTGCTTCAAGTCGAACTATTAAATATCGACTTGTACTAGATTTGCAAAAAAAGAATTTGTGCGTTACTTCTATAATATTAATAAATAAGTGTGCTAATTGAAAAAAAACCCTATGGGGTGTTTGGTTGCACAATAATTTTTTGTATATTTTTATGATAAAAAATTGTATTAAAATAAAAAATGAACCAACTCATGACATAAAATTATCATGTTTGGAGGGATGTGATTACAAAAAAGAGTAACTACCACACATGACCAAACAAAGTGGGGGACCATAAGAAAAAAGAAAGAGGTGAGACCCTCTTTTTTTGTTTAAGAAGAAAATCACTTTTAAAACATAAAATTGTCATGGTTACCAAACACCTCTTTTAACAAGTTTTCTTACATTTTTTAAAAATTAAAACAAAAACCTTCATTATCATGCAACCAAACACCCCCACTACTCTCCCTCAATATCTTAGCATATTTTTTGTCATTTCCACCCATCTCACCAATGTATTGTTTTAAGCAAAACACTCACAAATTCACCTGTTTACTGCACCACTTATTGTATTATCTTCTTATCAAAATCCACTAAAAGCTATGTTCCCACCCGATATCACGGGTAGCATCATTGTCGCCTTACTCAACCATTGTTCCGTATCTATGGTCTACAATAACACATTAATAAAAATTAAATGTAAACCTCACCATTTGATTAGAACTAATTTGAGAGGGGATGAGAAGTGCACTAACTGTTGGGAAGAAAAAGCACACCCCTAAGGGGCTACTTAAGTTGAAATAGTCATCAAGAAAATTGGGGCAGGGTGGGGACTAATCCGAGAGGGGACAAGAAGTGACCCAGCTGTTGGGAAGAAAAAAGCATGCCCTAAGGGGCTGCTTAAGCTGAAATAATCGTCGAGGAAATTTGGAGGGGGGGATTGCATTAAATCACTGGTGGAAGACTCGTAACGTTGGAGGATCGCCAACCAAATGCCGGAATCACTAGAGGATCGCTGAAGAATCGACCAATGATCACTAGATCCATGCTGAATTGCTGGATCACCGCAGAATTGCCAAAGAATCACTAGAGATTGCCAATGTCACTGAAACCCTAATGACTTCGAGATAAGAATGGGGGAATCAGGCTGATTCCCACCTTATTGGCCCGATATTAGGTTCAAATCAGACCCGAAATCAATATGGGCCCGAGACTTGAGTCCTCTCAGCAAAATTGACTAATTCCAATTCGATTCGTTTGAATCAAACAATTCTCAACTAATTCTATCAATCCAGACGGATTACACCAAGAATCGATTATGGATCAGTCCTCTAGGTGGTAATCGGATCGAAACAGGCTGATTCAATTCCGGAATAGGCCAATTCCAATCTGAATCAATCAAATCCAAAAACTGTTGATAGGTGTAGCAACCTTCTACACTACTTGATCCCATGGAACAAACACACCCCCATGAGACAACATGCTAATAGTAGACTTGACTGTGAATACTGACTTATTATACGGCTGCCAAACAAGACCATCCTCTTAATTTAACAAAAGCATGATTATCCACGATCAACAATAGTCTAGATTCTCTTGAAAGGTCCTTGACCTCTTCATCCTTTAGATTTCTTCGGACAGACAGACAATATTTTGCTCTATCATCCAAATTGTTGCCAACAGTAGCATAAGGATAGTGACAGACAAAGAACAATGAGAAACATGGTAGCCAGAAAATCATGTCCAGTACACTTATCACCCCCCCCCCAAAAAAAAAGAGGTCCTCTTGGCATTCCTCACCTTGATGGTACAATAAGCAATAAAGAATTATCAGTTACAAAATATACCTTTCTAAATGTTGGACAATCAGTCACTACCACTGAAATCTCTTATCCATTCATCAATCGTCCCTGCCCCATACTTGGAAAGCATGATCCTCGCCCAATGACCATGTATGTTCAGGTTCAATTTCCAAAGCCACTTGGAAAGTGTGCTTTGTTGATAGACTCCAAAAGAACCAGGCATACACCTCTTTATTTAGAATGTTTGGACAGATGATCCCGCCTTATAAGGTGCCCCCTTCTGTCAATGTTCCCTTGCAATAAGAATCTCACCGAGATTGTCACCAATATATTACAGATACCTTTAGGCACTATAAGAATAGAAAAGAAAAAGAATGATGCTTTGCAACACTATAGAAAAGAGCCATCTATCCCCGGCTGAAAACATTCTACCTTTCCACCCTTGAGTCTACCTTCCATCTTTTGGATCACACATTGCCAATCCTCACTGATGAGGACCAATTTAAAGAATTTTAGTTTTTAACATACAATCTTTGAAAGGACATTACTGTAAATATTTTTCTCTTTAGGGTCATTTTGTAACTGACTCTGCTAAATAAATAAAGAGCATTCTCCGTTAAAATCAATATAGTGAGTGATCGAATTTTTTGAAGAGCACTTCACACTAGTTCTCGTCCGTAAAGGGGCTCGAACCTGTCTTCTTCTCCTTCTCGCTTTTCCCTCTCTACCCTGGCTAGGAGGACCGCTGTCCCTTTCTCCTCCAGATCCTCAGCGGTGAGGCCGGTTTTCTTCTTTTCCAACTGCCAGTGGTGAGACCGGTATCTCTCTTTCCAACCTCGGTGAACAAGGCCGGTTCTTCCATCTCTGTTCTGCCTCTCCTCTTCCCCCACTCTTCTTCTTTCCCTCTAACAGAGCACCAAAGCAATGGAGACGACCTGGACAACTTCGAAGGAAACAGATCCGGCGATCCCCAAATCCAACGACCACCTTCGCGTGGCATCCTCCTACAATGATCGGCAGCGGCTTCACGGTTCCATCTTCCGGAGTTCACCTCACAGCTTGGAGATGTTCACGGCGCCCCTGTCATGGGCTGTTGCACATGATTGCTGTGATCTACCAAGAAAGCCCCACTCACAACCATGTCATCTCTACGATGATCCGAAACTCCTTGCATGCAACAACTCCATATGGTACCCGTTATCATCTTCTTCTTCAGATCTGCCCGTGGCAGAGCCACGCTCAGAAGCTAGCAATGTGGCTTCGACCACCTCACACGTGCATCTAGAAGCTTCCTCGAAGCTGCTCCACGCTCTCGCAACTCCTCGCATGCGTGGGTACGCGCAGATGCCGCCACACCATCCCTAGTCTAGCAGTTGCCATACGACCACAATACCACTACACGGGTGGATTCTTCATGTGTGCATGGGCCCAACACTGTCTCATCGTCCGCGAGGCCTCATAGCCTCGCGCATTGTTTATTGCAAAAATGCCATGACACCATCCGCCAGGAGCCATGCACACGCCACTAACCCACGTCATGGGTCCTATTCTCAGCCTCCCACGAGGCGCCTCCAGCGTGCCACATGCCGATCAAACTCACACGTGAACAAGGCCTTTTAAAATCAATCGGGTCTTTTGGAGAAAAAGGTTGGTCCGATTGGTTCCATATAATAAAATAGGATTTTGGACATTTTAATTTTGTTACAACATTTAAGCGTTGACTTCAGCACTTAGAGTTGATTTTTATTTTCATCTCACACCACTTACTCTTAGTGCCTTTGTCTGATAATGGGAGCCCAAGACACTTTACAGGTAATTAGGCCCAAAACATATTGAAAATACTTGGTTAGAGAATTCTCTGCTCCTCATTAAAGGTAAACTCTCTTAAATATTCATAGTTATTTTGTCCATGACTAGGAAAAAAAGATACGAATTGAGAGTGAACCCTTGGTGTAACCCAACTGACATCTATAAGACTTTTGACTCCCCTCCTGAGGAGGAAACTTGGGCAATCGCACCTTCGTTCATGTCTCTCATAATGTTAATTTATTCAATGCGTATCATTTTCTTTCTTAGTGCCCACCAAAAAATTTCTCCTAAGACTCGGTCATAGACTTTTTCTAAATCAAGAAAAATCATATGCAGATCTCTCTTCCAGTTTCTATTTTTCTCCATTAAAGATCTAGTTAGGAAGATAACCTCCATAGTTGATCTACCCGGCATGAATCCAAATTGACTTCCTAAGATCTTAGTACACTCCCGAAGTCTTCTCTCCATAACCTTCTCCCACAGCTTCATAGTTTGACACATAAACTTAATATCTTTATAGTTCTCACATTCTTGTACATCCCCTTTCCTTTTAATTAGTGGGATGACGATGCTCTTTCTCCATTCATTTGACATCTTTCCAAAGGTAACTATTTTATTAAAGAAAAGAGTAAACCACTCCACTCCTCTCTCATCTAAACACTTTTGGACTTCAATCAGGATGTTATCAGGACCACACGCTTTGAGTTCCCCATTCTTTCTAGCGTGAGACATAGTTCTGAAGGAATACTTTTTTGAATGGACTCTACCCCTTACCCTTGGTCCCCTTCCTGCTCCACTGTACTTTTCGGAACAGAAATCATGTTTGTATAGGTCTCTGATTTTCTCTTTACCCACTGTCCTTGACAATTCAAGCGGATCACACTAATCATGTATATATAACAATGTCCCCCATATTCCTTTTTCTACCCTCTGTCATGATAACATTATTCAATAGGAATTTCAATTCTCTAGATCCCACTCTCCGTTCGTTATTATTCTTTCTGTATGTGGACTGTCTCGAGCAAACGAGATCGTCTAAGGTTGTCAAAGAAATTTCTTACATCTTATTCTCTGCCCAGAAAGCTCAATCCAACAATACTCCAGATTAATCTAGTGTCCATTATCAGAAATGTGCCAGCTCCCATGGGTTTCATCAATCCATTTGAGTTGAAAAGATTCCTCCACACTGGTAGAAAACATAGCTAACTGAAGATTGATATTTACACCTTCTGTATGCTCCGCAAATATGTCAATTACTTGAATTGATATATGTGATGTCCCTAACTGAATATTGTTTGCTATGTGACCACCATTTGATGCAGGAGAATCTAGACCCAAGCAAGAGTTGAAACCAACCTCCCTCCGCAACAATACTGCTTGTAATAAAATCAAGAGCCCTGTTGGTGTCCAATTTTTTACAAACAAAAAATGGGACAATGGGGCAGGCCTAGGAGCAGGCTGGACAGCCCACAGTTCAGCCAGATTGGGCCCAATCAGGGGCCCATGTATGTCCAATCAGAAGCCCATGATCCCATCCTAAAATTGGGCCAAATTCCATCCTAAATCTAGGCCCTGCGCAGCCCACAGCAGAAGCTGGGTCGCAGCCTCCAGCTGGCCCAATTGGCCCATGTAAAGAAGCCTGTGCGCAGCCCATCTCTAAGGCCACTTGCGGCCTAGTGTGAACATGCCACACTGGCCCACCTGCCACCTCAGCATCATCCTACGCACCACCTGCCACCCCAGCAGCCAGCCGCACCATGCAGCCAACCCAGCCCTGCGGTCAGCTTAAGAAAGGGGGAGGAAGAAGAGGCAGCCAGTTAAATGCAATGGCTGCATGGGGGGGAGGCCAAAAGGCCTGCGCACAAACCCAGACCCATGCGCAGCCCCTGCTGGCCCTTCACCTCCCCTCCAACCCATATAAAAAGAGGGGTGCGCACCAGCAAAAGAGGAGGGGCCTTTGGACGCCGACAGGCTGCTTCTCCATCCTGCTGCCCTTGCTGCCACCTGCTGCCTGCGACCAAGGAGAAGAAGAAGAAGAGGAGGAGGAGAGGAGAGAGGCCAACAGGCTGCCGGTTTGCTGTTGCTCCCTGCTGTCCTCTGCCAGCCCCTGCTGCCCCTTTGTGCGCCTCCTGCAAGACCTGCCCGCAGCTAGAAGAAGGAGGGGGAAGATAGAGAGGGAAGAAGGCGACGCCAACAGGCTGCCAGAGCCCCCTGCTGCCCCTCTACTGCACCTGCTGTCCCTCTGCGCGCCTGCTGCAAAAGACTGTCTGTGGCCAAGAGAAGAGGAGAAGAAGAACAAGAGAAGGAGAAGAAAAAGGAAGGACAGGTGAGTTAATATTCTATAAGTATGTAGCCCTCTAAGGGCACCCCTCCCCTGGTCTTTCTCTCCCTCTGTCCGGCCCATCTAGCAGCCCCCAGGTGGCCAATTTCCAGCCCCTTTGCGGCATACCAAAAAGAGGGCAAGCAGCAGCCGGTCAAACTACAAAGTCTGCCATTTTCAGCAATGGTGGGTAGGGGCGATGTCCCGGACCCTCTCGGAATCCGTACGACGGGCCGATTGTTTTGTCCGGGCGGGTCCTTACCCTACCACCAAGACGGAGGGAGGCACACAAGCCCAAGATAGGTCCTTCCGGCTCAAGAGGCCCAAACAGGTCCTGTTTGCTTCCAAAGAAAGGGGCTCGGAGTCCCCTTCCAACAGCCCCCTTGCGGCCTTCCGAAGGAGACACCAATCCATGAAGCTTCAAAAGAGAAGCAGGTCTGCAGCAGCTGGCCAAGCTACACAAGTCTGCCATTTTCAGCAATGGTGGGTAGGGGCGATGTCCCGGACCCTCTCAGAATCCGTACGACGGGCCGATTGTTTTGTCCGGGCGGGTCCTTACCCTACCATCAAGACGGAGGGAGGCGCACAAGTCCAAGATAGGTCCTTCCGGTCCAAGAATAGTCCAAAATAGGCCCTCCCAGCCCAAGAAGACCGAAGACCGGCTTTGAACACCGATGGAACTCAAAACCGGCCAGAGTGGCCTTTTAAAATAATAAAAAACAGAAATAAAACTAAAAAGAAATGGACGGCTCCCTGGGTACGTCCTGGGATGTCGATCCGGATGTCGGCGCGGGCATGCTCCTGTAGCCGATGATCCTTCCCCCAATTTTGGCTAAGTCACCGGCTAGCCTTGATTGGACGGGTAAACTTTGCCAAGTTAGAAACTTGCTGGCATGCCGTTGTAATGCCGAAAATTTTCTAAATCGGTGAAGAACCTAAGTTGGGGGAAGGATAACCACTCATTGTACTCCGATGTACTTCACCCTCAATGAAATGAAGCGACTCCAATGTCGACTTGAGATGCATAAGTTCTGGGCATCGATTTGCAGTCCGATGGGTCGGATGAGATGCACACCGCCAAAACATAATATAAAGCAAAATAGCATAGCAGAATTAAAGCAAATCTGAAGGTTCAATAAAAGAATCTGAATCTGAAACGAACTTGAAACGGACAAAGCCAGTCAACAGGCAATCTGGAAATAAAAAAAAAACACAGATCAGGTTCTGAAATGGGATTCCCCTACCACACTTGCAGGCCTTCACGCAGGCCTTTCTCTTACTCCCTATTTGGCCCACCTGCAGGTGCCCACAACCGGCCCCCCAATCCAGGTCTAACCAGCTCACGTTCAGCCACCTGAGTAGGCCCACCTGCAGGCATCAAACATTCCCCTGCTCAGGTCCCAAAACAGGCCTGCTCGGTCCACCTACAGACATCCTACAACCGGTCTGAGTTCAGCCTACAACTAGGCCCACAAACAGGCCCATTTCCAGACCTACCATCAGACCCATAACCGCCCACATGCAGGCCCAGGTTAAGCCCATATCCGGTCCCTATCTGACCCGGTTTAAACCACCTGTAATTACCCCAATCTAGGCCCGTGGACAGCCCCTGTCCGGCCCACCTGCTGGCCCTTTCTACAGGCCCAGTCCGAGCCCACATATCAGGCCCAAAGTCTGGCCCTTGCCCAGTCCAATTCGACCCCACCGGCAGGCCCGCTAAGCAGACCCAGAACCTGCTCCTAAAACCTGCAGTAAACAGCACCTCTGCAGCCCCATCCAGAACACCCCTACACAGGCCCCAATCGGTCCATTCAAAGCCATCTGAACAGACCCCTTAAGCAAGTCCGAAGCTGCCCTTGCTCAACCCACGTTCAGGTCCTAGAACCGATTCCAAATCAGCCCTTTGTGCAGGCCCATTTCTGCCCACCTTAATCCATTCACTCCAGCCCCTTTGTGGCTCGGCGGAATCCCAAATCAGTCCCTAAGTGAAAATCAGATCTCGGTTACATCTAAAGCATAGAAATTTCGGATTTAAGACAAATCTGTAAACACATCCAAATCAGGTTTTGACAATCTGGAAATTCATTTAAAATTCACAGAAACCTGCCCGAATAAATCAAACCCTCAGGGAGATCAAATAAACAGCATTTCGAACATCAAAGCTTGTCGCAACCAACTCAAAACCAAAAAATCCAGAACCTAAAAAAAAATCCAGTAAACCAACCAAACAACAAATACCAAAACTGCTTAAAACACTTTAAGCACATCAAAACTGAAATCAAACAACAAAATCAACCAATCAAACAAATTGATTCAAAAATCCAAAATCAACACAACCGACTTTCAAGTCAACCAACAAACAAATAAAACAAACCCGAACAAATCGGTTTGCATCTCATCGGACCCAAAAGGCCGCTGCCCTTTTGAGTTCACTTTATTTTGTGGATGTGCATGTCTCCCAAAAACAGGTTGCCGCGACGGTTAATCAAAGGCATTCGAGCCGTTGCTCGATGTAAAGTAACGCCGGATATTCGCACCATCCGGCGGAGAAGGGTTAAAAAATGAAATTTTCAAAGATCCCGAACCTCGGTTCTTATATTTTTAAACTATCACCGGATTACCTAATATTTTAGTTATCACCTGTTTTCCTAAAAAAGGTCCGGGGTAGCGACAAATGTCTTTCTTTCTAAAGAACAGACGACGTAAAAAAGAGGTTCACACAAGCCCCTAATTGCCCACCGTTGGACAACAGAGAAGACCAGGTGCCAAAGAATCCCAAACCGAGTCAGAAGACAAGGCCCCACAAGCACCTGGTCTGGACCTCACACCTTGGAAAGAATCATGTTTATGGTCATGAATAGATGGACTGATCGCCACTCAACTCACCAGGTGAACCAGTGCTGGTTCGCCCACCTCTCGAACCGTCGATAAGTTAAAGTAGAATCTTGGCTTGGCAGGTGAGTAATGGGTCTATGGTAACCCTCGTAGATTTGAAGCAGTCGCCTCCTTCGCCCAACAAGCCAGACAACGTGGCTTGCGATAATGTCAGCTACCATTTGGGGAAAGTCTACACTGACTTGCCAAAACCACTTGACTGATCCCCGGACTTCCTCCGCACCTGAAACTTCCTAAAAGTAGAGCATCTTGAATTCTAGAGAGTAAGACTCTCCGCAGTGATGGACACCACCCAAAGTAGGATCAACCCCCTAACCCCAACACTTATGGAATTAGGCAAAGACTGAACGTATTGACCATTATCAATGGTCACGGGGATCGCAAGCCTTGAGCTGAAATCCAAGCAAGTATCAATGCAAATAGCTACAGCCCCCATCGTAGGCCACCAAAGCAAATTCCTGTTGGTGGAGATAAGTTTTTGTAAAACTTCAAAATTTTATAAAAACATAAAGATATGTTTGGCATGGCATGACTTAAAAATTCATTTGATTTCCATTCATTTAAGAAGAGAATTTTCATTATTTTTAGCTAGCATAAACTATTATAAAAAACACATGATATCTAACAAGAATATTAATTAAAATACATGATATACATAAAAATATAAACATATCAAGGTTTGAGGTTCATTAAAATGTCTTTAAACCTCTCTCCATCGGAATGTGAGAATTTTTGTTGTTAGTTACATCAAGACAATTGAATATCCTTGATTAACTGTCATAACAACTCGTAAAAATGAAAACATATATCAAAAAACATAAGCACATGTGGAAGCTATAACCCTATAAACTCAACGAAATGTAAACTTAGTATATTAAATTGGATTTGAATTTTGTTATAATTTATGAAAGGTACATTTTAAGATTCCAACATCTTAATGATATTTCCCCGAGTGGATTCTTAACATGGATTGTACTTCTTTAATCCCAAGGACTAGGACATATTTTGAATTATTAGAGTTAATTTAGATCCTAGACCTAGAAAAGACATGATTCAAATCAAATTTTCATTAAGTATTGTGTTTTGATTATATGAACTTCAATTCGTCATTTTTCACTTAAGCTTAACATTTTAGACAGTGAAATATGATCACCTCTTTGTTTATCTAAGTCTTATCATTAAGTACTTAGATTCATCTTGCCTTTATTTCAAATCTATCATCTTAGACTTAAATCATATTTTTATGATGAGTTCAATAACATTATATTTATGATGTTCTAAGTCTTTGCATTAGATGCATTAGACTAAGGATTCATTATGCCATCATTTAAGTCTTAACATTGTGTTTTAGACCTAAGGTTTTAATGGATCCACAATTATCATATCAAAGTCTGAATCAAGTATGAAAATCAGGACATTCTCATATCTAATCACCAGGGCTAGGGCTTAAACATATGCAGGTTCTCATCGCAACCCCTTTAGGCATCCTCTTATTACATGTAATCACCAAGTTTCCTAACTACCCATGAGCTAAGACTTCGCAAAATTGCAGGATTCATCTCCCCTTTTGGCTATCGCATATCCAAATCTATGTCCCGGACCTAGGCTCTCACACAACTATGAGCTAGGACTCAGCCTATTTTGGATATATGACTTAAAGGATTGGAGCATAAGAACTTGACATAAGACCAATCATTCACGATGTTAGCTAGAACCTAGATGCATATGCATGATCTTCTACCTACTAGAATCCGAGATTGACATGATTATTTTGGATGCATTAAAATCAAGATTTTATTATGTTTGAATTATGGTTGGATATATTTGATTGGATCTAAAAATTACCATTTTGATATCTTTTGAGATCATATTCTCACTATCAGTTTCTGATTTAATGATTTAAGTTCAATTTTTTATATTTGCATTTCATATAGTTCATATAGGTTAAACAAATACTCCCTTATCATAAGATAAAATTATTTGACACATGGAAGTCATTTATATAACACAGGGTACATTTAATCAATATATAAGGAGGCTCATATAACCAAGATCCCCTCAAATCAAATCATATAAGATCTATCCATAACCTTATGTAAGCATGGGATATCAATTCCCTACTTGATATTTTAAACATCCGACAAGTGGCATACATGACCTCCCTTTAAATCAAGTAGAAATTCTCTCTAGTAGGTTGAGTGTATACTCTCCCTTCATCGGGAATGATTGGCTACAATGAGTACACATCCACATCTCTATCTAGGATTGATCCACACCAAAGACATACCTATGTATTCGCCTGAAATTATGAGGAGGCCTAAGTTAATATGATGGCCTCTTAAACATTTTTTGTAAGATAAATATTTAATAAAATTATTATTTATGTCATTTGGACCATATTCTGCCTATGTCCACATCATTGTAATTTCAGCCTCGTAGGGCCCCTATCATGTCATTTTCGGACCATGTATGGCCTGATTTGCTTCATTTTGGCCCAGATGACCCATCATCATGTCTTTTAGGCCCGGATGGCCTATCTTCCTAGTATATAGGCCCGGATGGCCTAATTTGCAACACCTCGGCCCTGATAGCCTATGCTACTTCATGTCACCCCGCCATATTATCATCTTTATTTTTTTTCTCTAGATTTTAGACCTTGGAAACTCCTTACTTCTTGGTGTCATTTATATGGGCCATGCGACCCACATAAAGAGGTTGGACAAGGGTATATAAAGGTTGCGCATGGGCTGTCATGTAGCTGAGTGGTAGGGTCGGACATGGGCTATTTATATAGAAATAAGGGGCTGTCATATGGCCGATGGGACTGTTATGTGGACAAGAGGAGAAACTGGGCATAGGTGCACCAAGGGGCTGTCATATGGGCTGTGTATGGACTATGGAGCTTCTTAAAGCCAAGAAAGAAGAGCCGAACAAGGACTGTTTGGGCTGTGCATAAGGCCAAGGAAAAGACTGAACAGGGGGTCATTGGCATGAATGTGGGCCATCGGATAGGGGCATATGATGGCTGTGCATAGGAAGACAAGTTGACATAAAGATGTGCCAAATATAAGGCTATATGGGTTACCATACGCCCATGAAGGGAGGCCGGGTATAGGTTTATGCATGCTGTCATGTGGCCACGATGAGGGGTCCAAACGTGAATATATGGGGATTGCCATAGGTTTGACTTTTGAGTATATGGCCACAAAGAGGGGGTCGAACATGAGTATACAGGAGGCTATGTGTGGTGTTTCAAATATGGTTATGAGAGATGGCCGACAAGATATCTAGACATGTAGAGGGGAAAAGAGGGAGTCAAACATGAGCCATGAGACTGCATGGCTCACCTTTCCTCTTCTTCACCTCGGTCTTCTTCTCCTGTACAGGCAGCAATAGCAACACTTGGAACCTGCAGCCCACTTCCCACTCTTTCTCACAGCATCCGAGACTTGGAGACCTCTTGTCTTTACCAGCTGAGTCACAACATGCCCTCAGAAGGCTTTTATAGGGAATGTCATGGAGAAACAGTCCCGGCTGAGACTTCTTTTTCCTTGCATGCGAAGGCAGCCGGTGGAAGAAGTATCTGATGGGAATGTCCTATATTTCAACATATATTTTGAATATTTGTTGCCTTCCCAATCTTGCTGGCAATCCTTCATTGGTTGGGCCCATCCAACGGTTGCCATGTCGCCAAAAGATCCATTGGATCTCCCATCATTATAAGCTATGGAGGCTGAATCTTTTTGACCTAAGATCTCATCTTGTAGCGCAAGATTCAATGGTATATGATAGCCCTTAGATCCTATCACTTAAGATCATAAAATTGATGCTTAAATGATGACAAGATGGACCGAAATTAAGCACTAAATGGCATGATTTGTGTATCTTCGTAGCCAATCAACATAAACATGCAAATTGTATTAGAACTATGGCATTGGCAACTTGATTCAGTCTACATCGTCAAATCTCACCCCTTGGATCTTGCAAAAATTGCATCAATGGTTGATATAATTCAATTCATTAAATGACCCCAATGGTCAAATAACTCTCCGCTTGTATCCAGATTACTCATTTGATCATTATCTACCCGTTGAGCTCTTCATTCAATTGTGCTTCTTAGGATTTACTCATTTGATCATCATCTGCCTAGTGAACTCTTCATTCAATTGTGCTTACGAGGACTTTAGAGAATGTCAAATTTTGATATTTTGTGCATATCAGACCATATACTATCTGAATTTCCCGATTGAGCTTGACTTTCATCGGTATCGGCCCATCTGGATCATATGGCATCATCATCTTGATATTGGGCCTAATAAATGTACGTAAAGTTTTGAGGCAGTCTTAAGGAGTTTGCCAAAGCCTAACAATACATAAGCTTCAAAACTTACCGATCCGTAAACCTAAATTTAATAAAAAATATATAATGTATAAATATCTAAATAAAAAATCATGCAATCATTGAACTATAAGTCTCATAACTTAGTAAGACATTTAGCACCAATTTAAATATATATAATATGAATATTTAAATAAATAATCATGCAGTCCTTAAACCATCTATAAAACTAGCATCAAACAAAATATAATTAAATATTATTGTTTAAGCTTCTATAATGTATGAATAAACAAAGTTTAATTGACATTTCAAAGTGTAAAATGTAAAATTTTGTTTCAATAACAATTAAACCTAAGTAATGCATTCAATACTTGTAATTTTTTATACTTATAATTTTTTTATTTTTATAGATATTACAATCAAATGAATTCCATATATTTTGAAAAAAATGCTGATAAAAAATAAAGTCAATGTGTTCTTAAAAAGAAAAAAAGTGCTATAAAAGTTTGTGGGACGAAAAGATGAAATATTTTTTCATTGCATACATAAATGGCTTGTAACTCTTTTCTCACTTTTTATTAAAACACCTTTAACATTAAGGCTAATATCCTTTTACATGTGAGACATTGAGACATAACCCTCACGGAGAAAAACGTAAGTCTCATGTTTTGCCAATAAGGCATAAGCCTCAACACCTCAAAGCAAAGTTTTTTTTAAACAATGGAGTTTATTTATGCCATCTTGATCCAATAAGCATGAAATATAAAAAAATTTATATTCTAGATCCATTTTCTATTATATGTGACCCAAAAAATAAGTGACATGATAATTTTTGTCATCTAGGTCCATTTTATGCTAACTGTGACCCAATAAACATGAAATATATTGAACTTGTTATCCAGGCCCAACAATCCATATGGGCCCATTTTCTGACATCTCTAGCCTAATCAATAAAAAATGTGGTAATTCTAGAATTTGGATCTCCCATTGATCATATTAGGCCCATTAAGCACATTGGGCCTTGACATTGGCAAATCAGGCCCATTAAGGTGCCAACCTTGAGTCAATTCCATTTAATTACCCTGGTGCACATTTATTTTAATATCATTAAATTCTATTCCATATAGGACCGGAAGAGAGGGGTGAGTCTTATTTTGAGCATAAGTGGGATCCGGATCATATTAAGGACCGATTAAGAAGATGATCCATCACTTAACTCTCTTTTAATCTCATCCATTGGATCTTGTGTCTATAATTGTTCCAAGATCATCACATCATTTAATTATTATCCAATCATGATCATTCATCACTTAAGTAGGATCCGGATCCTATTAAGGACCCATTAAGTAAAAAATCCATAACTTCAGTCAAAAGCACATCTTGACCATTGATCTTTGCGTCGTCGTCATCATCATCTCATCATCTCCTCCATTTAATTATGACCAATCATGATCAAGTATGATCCAATATCAAGTAAAAAGCCCAATAAAAATTAGATCTATGACTTAAGTCATTGACATATCTTAACCATTAGATCAAGTGCCAAGGATTGATAGATCCTATCATCATCAAAATGGAGTCAACCCTAGGGTCAAGAGGTGCGGCGGCAGCATCTACTTTGAAGCTGATAAGGACCAGTCCTCTTTGACTCCAAGGAGGATTCAAAGGCTGGTTGACCCCTTAAACAACTTCTTTGCATATTCCGGTATAAAGAAAAGCCCCCCCCCTTTTTATCCATCCCTTTTTCACCTCTCATTGCAGCAACCTCCCTTGACCAAAGGCATCATCAGGCTTCATATCTTGCTGATTCGGTGGAGAATCATCCAACATCCTCAGAAGAGAAGAAAGGCTGCTCAACCCCTCTAGGCAGCCAGCAAGTCAAACAAGTATGCTAATACATATTTTCTTTCAATCATTCTTCCTCTCTCGGCCACAGTTATCAAATTGTATAACAAATCCGTTAGGGGTTTTTTTCATTGCCTTGGCCTTGCGGTCACACATCAATCGGCTTTGAATTGGAAGGGCATTGCCTTACTGGTCCGATTGTCTTGCTGGTCTGATCATCATCCAAGCTTGTAAACTTTATCTTCAGGGCTTCAATTCCTTGCTTATCCAGTCAGCAACAGCAGGTATGTGTTGGCACCTAAAATTTAAAAAAGAGAGAGAGAGAGAAGGAAGAAGAAAAGGGAAAAAGAAAAAAAGAGAGAAAAAAAGGTGATTTTAGCCTAATCAAATCTTCTATCTTCAATGCTCAGTTGCATCCCCACCATCAGGAACCCATTATAAGTTCAATTTGTTGATTAAGATGGGTAAAGAAAGTTTAATGATCCAAACAAAGAAGCTTATTTTTTTAGCATAAACGGGCCTGTTTTGGTATAAAGGGAGCAGCTTGGAACGTAGCCCACAAGTGGCCACGTAACTCACTTTTCATAAGTTCATTGGACTTGGTTTTTAATTTAAAACAAGATTCCCACTTAAGAATCCCACGTCAAGCGGCTAGCCTATTTTGATTCAAGTTTAAGTCAAACATGGGCTCACAACCTTTGCGCATCGGGCGGATATTTCAAAAAAAAAAAGAAGATCTCATCCCTGGTAGTCCCACGCAAGGCAAGGTGGCCAAGGAATCCGATATCCTGCAAGTTGCCATCAAAGGAGACAATCTCCTATTTGGACTCCTCCATGATAGACTTCCATATACGGATCCTCCGGTGCGAACAGAGTGTGATATGATCCTGAATATTAAGGACCTCTCCAGTTCCGTCACATAGTCAAATTCCCCTTTCGAAAGGTTGCTTGTTGGTGGAAGGGAACATCGAACCTCTACGGCAGGGAGATCGACACGCCGTTGATTCCTATGTCAAGTCGGATTCTTCCAAAGAAGGGAAGTTGATCCCGAATATCACGGACCTCTCGATTCCATATTGAGTTTCCAGAAGGTTGCTCGATGGTAGAAGGAAACATCGAACCCTATAAAAGCATCACCAAGGTCTTCGAACGAAAAAAAGAAGCAAAAGCCTTGAGAGAAGGGGTGGAAGGGGGAGAGAGAGAGAGAGAGAGAGAGAGAAGAGAGAAGAGAGGGACGAGCAGGGAAGGAGCAGAAGATTACCGTGGAATCATCTCCAGCTTCCAGCAGTACCATTGGGTTGGTCTCCCCATAAGTCCGATGGACCTTGCTCCCTCTTCCGGTTGTGTCGCAAACGCCGTCTCCTTCCCACGACGCTGGTCGAGTCCAAGTCTTCCTCCAAGCAATGCCGTCAAGCCCAAGTCTTACTCCAAGCAGCACCGTTGAGACTTTTTGAGACCGTCGTCATCGCTGTCCGGAGCATCCAATCGCAAAGGAAGCCTTGCCGGGAGCCACAAGTGTCACTGGAATCCTCAACAAAGACCGTCAAGCATCGTGTGGAGGTTAGGCGGGCAGCAGGCCAACGTCGCGCGAGGGGAAAGCCAGATCGGCTGGCTTTCTTGTCCGATTCAAACAGTGGGGCCCACAAAAAAAGAAGAAAAGGCTGCCTCTCGCCGGGACGAGGCCCAGTAGGCACGGCATTGATGAGCCGCAAAACGCCCAACAACTCTTGGCTGCACAAGGCTTCAAAGGTCAATTGATAAAAAAAATTTAAAAGAAACAATCAACTTAAAATAAATAAAAAGCCACTAATTAATTAAACAAACCGAGGCAAGCATAAAGCTAGCAAAAAATAGCCCACCTTATGGTCTCGATATAACCTAAAAGAATTAAAAATAAATAGGTAACCAAGAGGCCGGTTAAAATTCACCTCTTGACCCTTAATTAAAAAAATAAAATAAAACAAACAATCAATTGAAACTAAATAAAAATTCGCATTTAATTCAACAATCAAGATTAGTTGGGGGGTCGACTAACCATCCGCCCCTACGTCTCGGTTTACATAAAAGAAAACTAAAATTTAGACTAGTTGGGGGGGTCAACTAACTATGTGCCCCTACGTCCTTTTAAGGTAGACATACAAAAGTCTATAAAAGACCTAATGTCTTACCATGTTCGTTAAGCTATGCAAGACTCGAGCATAATCAATATGCCGTCATGCCGGTCATATGCTAATGAAATTTTCAAAAAAAAAAAAGTGGGAGGAATGCCCATGTCTATCGAAGACTGGGTACATTCCATCTATCGAAGACCAGGTACATTTGTCATTTTTGGGTCAAGTTTTTCTGTGTAAGTTGACAAAGGAGACCTTATGTGTTTTCTTGCACAAGTTGTTCCTGAAGGCCTCACGTACCATCTGAATCTCATAGTTGTAGTTAATTGCAAGTAACTCAAGGACAAATGTTTCTCTGTTTAGTGTCAGATGCTATTGAGGATCTTCAGATCCTTCCTCCACAACCTTTATTTACTCTGATGACTCTTACTCTATTGTCTGTCTGTCTGTTTCCATATCACCCCTCTCTTCTGGCCTTCTCAACCCCCTGGTTCTTAAAGTTGCATTTTGGAGGTCTTGAATCTTGCAACAAGCTCAAGATCAAGATTCTTGCAAGATCTCGCAAAAATGAAATGGAGAACCATGATATGCTGGAAAGGTATAAACCATGTGTGCACTCCTTCATCTGCTGAATTTGCTGCTAAGTTATAAAGCCATGCATGATGTTGATGTTATTTTATTGATCACAAGAATCATTAAAAATTCTGAATTCATGGGTAACCAAATAACTTATAAAAAACCTGCAAAGAGCACTTCTTGCTGTCCAATCCACTTGTAAATGTTATGCAAGGAAGGCTGGATCTGGATTGGGATCTGTCAGGGCTGAACTTGAATTCTTGATCAGGATCATATCGGCAAATCCGAAAAAAAAAGCCTATCTGGGATCGATCCAGGTTGGTTCTTCAACGAATTGATAAAAACCAAAAACGAAGATGAAAAATTGATGTCCAGTCAATCTGTGGACCAATTTAGAGTTTTAAATTGATTCAGTCCTAATCCAGTCAATCCAGACAAATTACAAGAGAACTCGGGGGTTGGATTGTAGTCTCCCCATTGGATTGGATTGGTCTATGCAAAATTGCAATTTACAAATAGATGGCTTGTAGAAGCTCAAATGTTTGACTTGATTATGATCCATCTGAAAGTGTAGGACATTGTACATGGCTTGCATGATAGTCCGATCTCGGAGTAGGCTTGGCAGGTGCCAAGCTAACCCAGTCTAGTGATGGGAGACTGATCCTAGGGCCAACTTCTGCTTTGATCAGGCTAGAAACGACCTAATTGTCTGATTCCGGACAGACTCAGGATCGATCCCGGCAAGATCAGTGCCTCCTAGTGGTGAGGGTGGCTGCCACCTTGCCCAGCTTTTCCTTGGCCCCACCACCAGAAGGTGCCTCCCCACTGTCTATCCACTATGGATCAATCAGGATCATTTTTCTATGCTTTTATTTTTTTTCAATTTTGGAAGAATCAAGCTAGGCTGATCATGTATTAGTTTTTCTTTCCGTTGGATCAGCCAAGTTGACCAACCTGATCCCGACCCAAATCAAGATCTGTCCTGACCAATCCAGTTGCCAATCCTGACCCAAATACCTTGATCTTGGACAATAGTATTAAGATAGCCTTTACTATTCCACCTTTAATGAAAAGATGGTCCCGGCCCTCTACTAAGGTACCATAAAATGTGCAAAATTTCTTCCAATCGTCCATCAAAATTAACATTTTAACCATAAGTACAGAATTTCAGTCAATGGTCCTTCATCAAAATTAACATTTTAACCGTAAGTAGTCTTTTCCAAACCAGACTATCTTTAGTAGGAAATTTTGATGCTAAATTTACATTGTTTTTTCTTTATGACTTTGCATGTACCTTTGAAGCATGCGAGGGGTAAACTTGGTCACTTGTGAAGAAAGCACCATTTTTATCCCACTTTCAACTATTATAATCAGTCTTACGTTACCTAGATGTACTTTGGCCTTGTCCACCAGGCTAAGAAGCTGAAGGCGTCTTCATAACTTCCCTATAAGCATGCAGGTTGCAAGAGGGATATGCACTTGAACAATCTGCCACACTACAACTTCCCGCTTTAGCTTAAAATCTTTCTTTAGGCCAGAAACCCGGGCATCCTACCAAAGAAAGGGTTCTTTTATCATTGCTGACTTCAATAAACGCAGTACATCATGATGGAACAACCCTGAAGTTATTGTTCCATATTTTGAAGCTAGTAAAAAAGTTAAAAGAAATTTTCATTCACTTGTCAGTGGTCAGTACCCGAAATATTAGATACTCAGGGAGAGTTGGCATCTTTTATTCGTTCTCCATATCCACTAATACAAACAGCTGAGTTGACAGCTTGGATGGAACAAGGTGTACATCTGCTTTAGTCCCGAAAAACATATTCCAATTAAGCAAATGGCCTTTGTTTTTCTGGAGGATGCTTTGCGGTGAAACCTCACTTTTAAAATATTTTTCAAGAAAATGTCTTTCTATGGAAAAAGTTTCTTTATTTTCACTTTTGATTTCAGCATTGACAGCTATAAAAATATATGATATGCATTGAAAAATTAGGTAATTTGGTGTGGTATTCAAATATAGGAACACAGACGATTCTGCAGATTTTTATAGTGTTTACATGGGGATTGTCCATCATTTTGATAATTTGAATCACATTTTTCATATGTTGAGGTTATCTGAGTTCTTTGAAAATAAAAGTTGACCTCTCTCTATTAGACTTCTGAAATTCCAATGTTAATTACATTGAGCTACTACTTGAACACCTTTGATTAACTATCACAATAACATATTAATTGAAAGTCATTCATCCACATAAAGCACATAGACGAGAAGACATCCTCATGACCATGTGAGATTGGATTTTGTTTGATTTAATTTGTTTTAAGTTCATGGATTTAATTTATTTTGGACTTGGAGATCATCATAATTGAATTCTTAAGAGGTAAAGAGATTGTTTGTTATGTAATTTTTATTTTGATTTGTTCATTTGATTTGATTTGATGTGGTATGATCTTTTTTTGCCATTTGTCATTCATTTGACTTCGAATTAAGATTTTTTATGTTCGTTTGATGATTTGTTATCAATTTGTGTTAACTTTTTATAAGTTGTTAGATTCCTTTTGCTTTGTGCATGTTTAATGTTTATTATAAGAATTAATTTTTTATTTATTTGTTTTGTTGTTGTTTTCTTATGATTTAAGTGAATCTTGTTAATAAGATTTCTTAGTGTTACCATTATCTACTTAATTTTATGGTTAAACTAGATTTAACCTAACATGGTTTGTAACCATTGGTAGGTATTTTTCATGTATTATTTTATGAAATAATTTCGGTTTGGTTATGTTAACATCTTGTCAATGTTTAAGTTACTATTTGATTTAGGTTTTATCATGTATACTTATTTAATTAAGTAGCATTATTCACTTAATTTTATGCTTAAGTTAAATTTAACTTAACATGTTTTGTAACCATTGATGACCATTTTTATGTATTATTTTATGGAATGAAGTTGGTTTGATTATCTTAACATTTTGTTATTGTTATTGATTAAGTCATTATTTAGTTTTGAGTTTAATTATGTTTGTTTGTTTATTTAAGTTTTAAGCTTATTTATTTTCATCAATGTCTTTAATGTCTGGGGATTTGACGTCGCTTTTGCAACAATACATTACATCAAATGAACTTGAATTTGTTTCATTTTAACTTGAGTAGATAGCCCATGCCATTACAATGATCGAGAGGACATAAAAACATTGTTTCTCAAATTTGGAATTAGTTTTCATTACTAAAGTGTCATAGAATTTGTATGCATATTTATTATGCATTACTCTATTCTTAGCATATCTAAACAATATTTTGTGTATTTAATATGTAGACATGTATTTTTGAAATTCAAGTATTTCGACTAAATTTAGTTGGATTAACTTTATATCTAAAATAGTTCTATTTGCATATGATATGTAACTATTTTTATTCATAAAATTTTGGCAACATTTCAACTGGATTGAGTTGGATTGACTTTGTGCATATAAAAATAGCTTTGTTTACTTGTAACATGTAGCTATTTTGGGTTCATCAAATTTCAATAACATTTTGGCTAGATCGAACTGGGTTAGTGTTATATATGTCAAAATAGATTTGTTTATATTTCAAAATGAATCTATTTTGGTTCACCCTTTTTGTTGAAAATGAGGAATAAAATCGAAATCCGACAGCAATTCGATTGAACTGAATGTGATGGTTCTATATATATCCTAAATAGTATAATTTGCACGTAAATGCAAACTATTTAGTTCCCTTTTTTTGAAAAAAAAAGATATAGTAAGACCATAGGCCAACTTCATCACCAGGCCAACTTTCCTACCTTCTTCTAATAGGCTAAATAACTAGAGTTTTAGAGCTTCTTTCTCTTTCTCTTCCAACTCTTCTCTTCTTCCAATGAACCAACCTCTTTCTAAATGAGCCTTGAGGGCTATTTATAGAGAAATCATGTATTTCAAACAAGGAGAATAAAAAAATTCATGATCGGTGCACAATTGGTATTGCATGGGGAATTAATAGCCTACATGGCTCAATGGAATGCAAACAAGAAAATTTGTAACAATAAAAAAATCAGAGGAATCCTAATAAAAGAAAATCAGCAAACGCTCATATGAAAGTCAAAATTGAAAATGCTAAGTCTGAAATTTGAACCAGTGTTCAAATAAATCAGGCATTCCTAAAAAAAATCAAAGAAATCAGGAGATTGCAAGTAACTCAAACTTACGTCAAGATCCATGTTCCCCAGGGTAGTGTGTGGAAGGCACAAGTCACATATAGCCAGGATAAAATATGAGGTGCTTAAAAATGTCAAATGAAGGCCGAGCAGTTTCATTAGAGCAGAAACAGATTGAACTCAAAGAGCGGGCCAGAACTTAAGATCTGAAGGGAGATAGATCAATTAATGAGGGTAGGGGTGTAAACGGAATCCGATATTCCGATATTTCGATTCGATTTCGATAAAAATTAACGGGTTTGGAACTTGTTTTTGTATCCTATAAGCTATCGGAATCGGAATCAGATATTCCGGTAGCTTATCGGAATCGGAATCAGTTGGTTCCGTTTCCGTTAATCCGATTTCGATAAAAAAATAATTATATATAAATAAAATTAAATAAAATGAAGTTAAATATATTATAATATATAATATATAAATGAATAAACTAATAAAAATAAAATTTTAAGAAGATTATATCAAATTTTAATAATTATATGTAAATTATTGACTCACTTTTGAATAAAAATTAATATTTAATATGTATTTCGGATTTTATCGGATTCGGTTTCGATTTCGATAACGGAATCGGAATCAGATCGAAATCGGAACATAGTGATTCCGAAATTATCGGAATCGAAATCGAAACCCCTTAACCCTTATCGGAATCGAAATCGGATTCTGGTGAATCCGCTACCGAATCCGACCCGTTTACAGCCCTAAATGGGGGGAAGAAAATACTATATCCAAATCCAAGCAAAGAGAAAAAATTCCAAAGTCGCAGGATTAAAATCTTAAGAGACATCAGAACAAGTCCATGTAAGAAAAAAATGCAAAACACATTCAAGTCAAGGGAAATCCAAACGATTTAAACAAATTTCTAATCCAAACAAAAAAAAACTCAACCTTAAATTAAATGAAACATAAAAACACATTTAGTTCAAACATGAAATCAAAATTAAAGAAGCATCACATCTCACAGGTTCCACTAGGATTTGAATTCAATCCAGATTAAAAGGACGCCAAGTAAAAAATTAAATCTCAAATGTCATTAAGTCTTAGCTAGGTTCTGGTCAAATCAAGCACAACCCAAGTAATGCACATTTAAATCTGGGTCAAAATGACAAATTCTAACCTATGCAATTGAAAGACGTTTGGAACCTGAAGAATAAGAAGAAAGATCTGGAGGTGTCAACCCAATCCAAAACTAAATCATCCAAAGGACTCTAATCAATTCAGATCAAAACCTTAACCAAATTTTAATCAATCTAAATCCAACCTAATAACACGCACCCCTTAATAAGAAGTGAACAACCAAATAAAAAAACTCACAAAACCTATTCTCAGAAAAACATCAAGCCTAAACAAATCTCAAGTCAAATTCAATCCAAAATCTCCAAATAAAATGTAGGCAATCTAAACAGGAACTTAAAGTGGTATTAAATTACAGATTGAATCAAATGTTTTCATAAGAACTAAAACAAAACCTTCCCAAAAAGAATTAACTTAAATCAAAAAATCTGAAACCTGATACCAGATTTGAGCCTCGGAATCTCCAACCGAATCCCACCTGTAGCTTCAAATTGAAATGCATCCACACCAAAGAGAAAGAAGATAGCGTGAGATCAAGTCCAGAACAGATGGGTATCCAGTCTTGGCTTAACGCCAACCAGATTCGATCAAGATAAAATACATTCGAAAAAAACAATTCCAACTCACACTAAGCCATTAAGATAACCAATCTTAATAAAAATAAACCGCCAATGTAAAACAAACTTAAAAATCCAAGCAAATCCAAACAGATCTAAATCTGTAAATCTCAAGAAATCTGAACATTCCAAACTTAAATTAAAAACAAATCAGAAGATAACAAATGCTAATGAATAAACTAATCAGCTTCATTAAAACCCAAAGATAATCTCCAACCTGTTAAACACCAAGATAAACTAAAATATTCAAACCAGACTTATTAATTAAGCAAATTTCACTCAATTCAAACTAAATCAAATCACAAGCCATAATTTAAGCAAATCTGCAATCTGGCAGTTCCAAACAAATTAAACCAAGTTAAATTCAATCAAGACTTAAAACAGGTGATCAAGAAATCAATTCAAATCAATTCAAACAAAATTTAAAACAAATTATATGTTTGCATTCCATTAAGTTCATAGGGCCGTTGTTCCTATATGTATATGTTTATTTTTGTGGATGCATGTTTTCTATTACATGGATTGCTATGACGGATAATCAAGGGTATTCGAGTATTCTCAATGTAATTAACATCGGATCTTTGCACTATTCAATGGGGAGAGGTCAAAAATAAATTTTCAAAGAACCTAACAACCTCAACATATATTTTTCTACATATCATTGACCCGGCTAGTACTCTTATAAGATATCACCTATTTTTCCTAAGAAGTCAATGCTAAGGTCAAAGTCAAATCAAAAGAATCAAAACGGAAAATAAATTTCAAAATTTTCAAATTTATTTATATTTGTGAGGTCACATCAGTATGCATCTGTTTTTTTTTTGTTGATACAATGTATCAGATGCATAGCCAAGCTTCCCATCTAATCAAAGTTAAAGAAGATCTCCCCTTTCCCAACTTCAAGTAGCTGTCGGTCATCATTAGGTGTGTTTTGTCATTCGCATGGCCACGTTCTTTAACCAGGCTTGCAATTGATCCTCAAATGGTCCCGAACTGGGAAGGAGGTATTTAATTGCCATTTTTCATTGTCTTTCGACCATGTCTGGCTCTGGTCCTCTTATATCATCTGATTGCCTTAAATTAAGCAAGAATTGATTGTCATGACATGTTCGGATATCAAATTGAACATTTAAGTCATCAAGGCTGGAGAAGAGGCCTCTCTTCTTGACCTTAATCATATTCCAGGCCCGCTAGGCATGCACAGTTTTTCTTAGACTTATGCATATGGATGTACATGTGCCCAAACTTACAACCCTGTGTACACCAGTTCAAATCAACATTCTATCTAATTTTTCTTGGATCAGATCGTACATCAAGATGTATCATGATCCTCTCTAAGCTATCATCATATATTGATCGGCAAGATGTGAGGTAATTAACCACATCCAGGCATCCATATAGTCATCATGCGAGAAGCAAGTCTCCTGCTCTACTTGCATAGGACTCACTATATGTGCTAAGTCCATAGTCAATCATATAGAGATCTTATGAGACTTAAAATATATGAGTCCATGGTCAACCAAGTAGGAACTCTCATTTTGATGCTAAACATAAAAATCCATGTATCATGGCCGTTCGTAGCTTACTCATTTGTAGCCTAATCATGCATATGGATATGTTCAAACTCGTACTTCTTCAAACCTTTTTCCTTTTCGGATATGCTCATCAATTCACATAAGCAACCAGATTTGTAGCATATAGTGCTCATGGCCTTCATAGATACATAATGATCCTTTCATGACTATGGTCACATATTCATTGGCAATGTATGTGTGCCAATTAGCATATCTAGGCATCTATATAACCATTGAAATCATAAGAGAAATAAACTCATGGCTTTGCTTGTACAGGACTTAGAACATATGTGCTAAGTCTATACCATCCAAGTGGAGAACCACCTTTTGATGCTAGGTGTTAGCATCCATGTGTTATAAGTTGAAAGCATATAAATCCTAGTTCATTTAGAATTTGAATCCATGTTGGATCACATATTCTTACATATAAATTTTAAGTGCCAACAGTTTTCCAAATGAGCCAACAATACTCGAGATCAAATGTACTATCTGAGCAAACACCAGAATACCAGTAATCTTAATCCATGTTAGAATGGAATTTCATGTGATTGTAACCCCGTGCATCTCATCATTCCATAGCCTATTCCAAATATCTCTAGCCAGATTCATTAGTGCGATTCATGCTGAAATGCTTACCTTCCTCTAAAGACAGCCAGTTAGTGAAAGAGTTGTTCCTCACCAGAAATGCATCAATCACACAAATACCCACCCACCAGGAGCACTTTCCAGCCAATTCGATCTAAAGAACTAATTGAGCATAGCTTTCTTTCCTTCCATGTTGTCATCACCATCAGCAGTCACCAAGCGACACTGACTTAACCAAGATTGCTTCTTGTGCATACCCCTAGACACAGAAAAGATAAAAGTTCTTTGCCGGCACCCCCCTGTGGAGGTAGATGACAGCTGAGGAGGAGGACCTATAGGGGGGCCACAAGTCTTTGTCAAAGCAACAGGGTAAAACCGTTCCCTATGGCCCACACCTCTACAGCAGCAGCACTTCAATCCAATTCTACATACCAATTGCAGATGACTGGTTATGTAACATCGGCCACAACTCCATTGTATTCCACCAGCCTTCACTCCTCCCATAGTTGTCAAAGCAGGTGTTCAAGCGCCAAAGTGGTTTTTATGCTCTAAGCGAAGGTTCTCTTTATCAGAGTGTAAAAAAGTGCTGGCTTTGGGCATTCTAAACAGTAAAGCGCCCAAAGTGGGCTTTGTCGGCTTAATTTACTTACCAAATCCAAAACCCGCTAATTGGATTTGATTAGTAAATGACCTATATATTGAAAATTTGTAAGTATATTGATTGTTTGAGCACACATGTAAATATCTCCGACTTAAATTGATTGTTTAAGCACAGTGCTTGAACATGTGATAACAATATTTCTTCAATATATGGTAAGCCATTTTTCCTTTGAGACTTCGTCAATTTACATATTAAATTTTATTTGTCAAGTTGCCTCATTAGTTAATTGAATTTAATTGATTGTTTGAGTGAATTGATAAATTTTATGTCTATTTATACCTCATTGTTTTGTTGTATTTGGTGGGGCAACCGTAGGTTACTCCAACTACTCTTACTGCTTAAGCACCACTTAAGTAGACACTTAAGTAGTAAAGGGACCATTGGTCACTTTGTCACCTTGACAACTATGGCTGCTTCAAACATAACATCACGGAAGGATCTTCGAAAGGTTGAACCCCCTCTGCAACAATGACAGCCTTCCCCCCAAGATGATTCCGAGAAAAGTTTTCCTAGAGTCATGCCTTCACAGCTCTTCGGGTCCTCCCAAGAAAGCCTATCCATAGGCACAAACACTGGTTGGAATGACGGAGTGCCAACGGGGAACACCCTCCTACACAGGCTCCCCCTTGGCAAGAAGACCGTAGGCAGTCCCAGTAGACCCCCCACCCCTGCGAAGATCTTCGAAATAACCAAAGCCTCTCATCCCGTTAGATGGGTTGAGTTCTATTTCGTGAAGTCATCTACTTATATATATATATATGTTTTATATGCATGTGCACATGCGTACATATATATATAAACATCTAATATTACCAGCTAGGCTGCACGAAAGAAATTGCCTTGTTGTGTAAGTGGAATTAGCAACATTGAACATCTTGGGTGCCTTGTACCTACACTAGAGGTCCACTCCTGTTGCAGCCCTGCAAGGAAGAACATGGTCGAATTGCATGTGAAAGAAGGCTTTACGGGTCCAACAAACCGGATAAAGGGAGATCCAAAACTTAAAATGGACTCCTCCTTTGGAGCTGAACATAGTTGTCAAGACACATGCCAAGGCACCTTGTCATGCCCAAGGTGACCGAGGTTGGAAGAAGAAAAAAAAAGACAACATTGATCTTGATCAAGCCTGGTGGAAAATTTAAGAAAATAAAGAAAGTTTACCAATGTATTTTGTGAATTGATTCAAAGGAGCAGGCACCCCAATAAGAAATACTAATGAAGAAAGGCAAAATGAGAGAGAAAAAAACATGTGATAAGAGATACTACAAACTCTGATCACAGTACTTAGGCTCCTACATTGCCTATTGAGTGAGATGATATAGATGTAGTTGCTAAATGATATGAAGGTGCAGCAGAGACAGGATTTGCAGCTCTCGCATACTTATTAGGCTTAGAATTGAACACAAAACCTCAAGGAGAAGTGGAGAACAATATGGAGATGGCCAAGAAACAATAAAGAGACATGATTTTGATGATCATCAACGAGCATGGCACAACTGAGAGTATCACTACCCTTCTTATTAGTATACATCACCTGAGTGCAACAATATTTCGAGAAGAGTAAAGTAGCATCAAAAGAAAAGGATGTGTATGGAGGTCATCTTTCATCAGCAAAGAACACTTACATTGGTTTGACTCCAATAGAAGAAGATAACTATCAAATTGGGTCATCAATTATAGCAACAAATGATGATCTTAAGTTAGCTATGAAACTAGTGAAATGAATATGAGTCATGAAACCTCAAGGTATGAGATCAACCTAGTTACATAAACATATATTTCCAAAAAATTAACAACAATTATGTCTCACCATTTAGTTGAAGACAGATATCACTTCCCAAGACGTAGCCTAAGATACGACTAACCAAATAACGTAAATGGCTAATGTTTCTAACAAGTAGCCTGTAGTGTAACTCACCATTCAGTTGAAAATGGATACCATGTTCGAAAGTGGATCTAAAGATAAGAACCTCTCACAATGAAAGACTGGTCAAGATGCTAAAAAATCATTCTAGAAATTTCTTTAAAGTTACAACATTATTGTGTAGTAAATATACACATTTCTTGAAGAAGACACAACAGAAGTTCTATATCTGGCATGTATACAAAGGGCTGTCAATCAAACATGAGAAGTAATATCATTTCCTTTCTGAACATGAGCAGGTTTAGTAGTGCCGATTGCGACCTTGTTCTTTGCATATGAGCTGTTCCAGTCTCCTCCATCTTGAGCATAATAATCCATGGGATAAGCCTCTTCCATTTCCTCTCTCATACCACAATGTGTGCTACAATCACATGAATCACTACCACACTTACCCGCCATCACCTCCTTCCTTGCACCACTACAACAACCAGAACTACTCCCTGCTGCCTGCAGGCCCGTCTTCTCCCACCAACCTGGTATCAAACCTAAAGCAATATCCAATTCAAATGTCGTCAAGAGAGGCTTCTTAAATGCATCTCCCCAATCAATTGACAACCGTGGGCAAGCAATCTGCACCCACGCATCCACCGACTCACCAAAAAGCTCCATCCTTGTTGGAGAAATTTCTGACATTAGCACCACCGTATAGTCAAGACCCTTCTCTTCCATCAGCGCTACAACCCGGTCCAAAACCCTAGTGCTTCCTTGCCTGCCCAATGTACCCAGAACCACCCCCCAGTTCCTCGCCTCCTTCGCCGCCAATATCGCATTTTTTCTTTCCGTCTTCATCCCCACGTGGTCATATTTCTCAGAGAACATCACCCCGATGTACGGATCGTAGCGGAAAGCCTTGATCCCTGGGTTGGCAATCATGAACGCCTCCAGGTGGAAGCGCCCGTCCGCCACAAAAACCACCGCTTCGATGCCCTTGCTCTTCGCTATGGTGGGCGCAGTGCACCCAAGGACCTCCCCGGCCGAAAGCGGCTTCGCCTGGGGTACCATTACCTCGTAGCCGTGTTCTCCCTGAAGTGCCGCTTTCGCTGTGTGGACGGCGGCGTTGAACTGGACGGTTCCGGCCAAGGCCAGGCGGGTGGAGGGGTCGAAGGCGGAGCGAACGGCAGCTACGAGGCGCGGGACGTCGATGCGGATGTCGACAAAGACGTACAGGGCGGGCACGCGGGAGACACCGACGGGGACAAGACAGCTATGGCCGTAGTGGATGAGAAGGTCCGCTCCAAGGGCAGCGGAGGCAAGGTCGTCTACACAGCAGGCACCGTAAGTAGGTTCTGCGAGCACGGACACCTCGGTGGCGCCAGCGAACGAGCGGAGGATGTCGGCAAGGGGAAGAGAGTACATAAGAAGGCCATCGGGGAGCTGGAGAACGACATGACGGGCGGCGGCGGAGCGGACGCGGTGGACGGACTTGTGGACCTCGAAGTTGTAGTTGGAAGGGAGGATAGCGACGGCGGCATTCAGCGCCGGGTCGTTGAGGATGGAATCTGGTATCTGCGACTTCACGAAACGGCGGGGCGGCGGTCGGATTCGCGCCGAAGGAGAAGGCGCCGCCAACGTGCCAGAGGAGGAGGCGTCCGCCTCCGCCATGGTAGGGATTGGGGGGAACCGAAGCGGAGGGCAAGAAGACGGTGAGCGCATCCACCTACGTTTCTCGCCTTTTCATTAATATTTTCATAATTCGTTATTAAAATTGTAATAGATTTTTTTTGAAGACGTATCTGGAAAGTCCCGATGACTCGCCTAATTAATTGTTGTCTGGAGTCCAGTTAAATCTGCGTAGATTAATTAGGAGATAAATTTAATTTATTTTTTAAATTTTGAAGATTAATCAATTAATTTAAATTAAAGTCAAACAGGACCTGAAGAAATCTAACAGTTCATAAATGTTATCAAGGAAGCCAAAGATATCTTTGGAAGAAGAAAATGATAATAGATTAATTATTTGTAATTATTCAAATTAGGTGTTCTGTATTTCACTTTGTTTTCACGAGGACCTCAACGTTGGTTTATTTTTTAAATAAGGGTTATCAGCTACAAAAATACCTTTCGAAATCACTCTGATTTGCATTTATGCTCTATTAAAAGTCTGAAACATTTGTATAACTTGAACATCGTGAAAATGTTGTCATCATTGTACATGGAGTTTAAAATTACTAATTCTTACACTAAATGACCCATTGTTTTAAAATATAATCTATCCATTGGATTATTTACCTTTTTCACAACAATGAATTTATTATTCGTTTAAAATAGAAAGTTAGTTATGTGGATACAATATGTGGAATGCATTCAAGCCTATGAGATCCTACATGGAGGACTAGAGATGATGAGGTGAGCGCTTATTTGGCCAACTCATGGGTAATAGGAATGTTGTGGCAGGTTAGGGTAAGAATTTTCAATGACATGATTTTAGGGTTTTCCCCTGGATGACCAATATTGTAATTTCATGTCCATCACTTTAATATGACTTCAACATTTATACTTGTCATGTTCTATCTCTGGACTCAATCTTTTAATAGGAAATGGGAGCAGGTGACCTCTTTTCTTTTGATCATCCCTCTGGAATGACTTCATGTGTAGATAAGACACTTCTCTCGCACAATTCACGAGGAAGTGCATAACTTTATCAAGAGAGTATTATGACTGAGGAAGTGTAAAACTTGATTATGGAAGGATTTTGTCCATCTTGCGGTGCTAGATGGCTTTCCAAACAATGATCAATCTAAAGGTCCCGAAGGGATCTCTATGGGTTCGTTTGGCAAATCGGTGGGAGGACTTCTCTTGAAAGGACCTTTTTTTGAAAGGTACTTCGTTTCGAAGAACTTCTTATTTACAGAAGTAGAAGTTGTTTGGATTTCTTTATTTTGGCAAATGAAGAAGTCCTTCGTCGCCAGCACAAGGAGCAGAACTCATGAACGCCCAGAGAAGAACTCAAGACTCATGCTCCACCGGCCTCTCAGTAAATGATTGTGAAGGAGTGCAGTAACAGTGAGAGAGAAAGGAGAGATGGTGGAGAGAGACCCGCTGCTGCACAGGGCGATGGTGGCGGAGGTGTTGCTCCTGCCGTTCATGGCCGGTGCCACCTCCTCCCGCTTCTTCACCGTGTGCGCCATTCAAGTGGCCCTCGCCAGCCGAGCTTGCTCCATGACTCTGCTGCCCGAAGAAAGCGGTGGCGACGGAGCATTATTCCAACCGCAGCACCACCGGTCCGCACGGCTATGGAGAAGGCGGCCTCCGAGAGGTAGATAATTGCCCGACTGGCGGGAGGGAGTGCCGCAGGGGGGGTCGCAGAGGGGAGGGCGTGCAAGGGACGGAGTGCCGCAGAGGGGGGGGGCTCGCGGAGGGGAGGGCTGCGCCGGGGAGGGAGTGCTAGAGGGGGGGTCGCGGAGGGGAGGGCACGCGGGGAGGGAGTGCCGCGGGGGGTCGCGAGAGGGGAGGGCGTGCGGGGGACGGAGTGCCGTAGAGGGGGGGCTCGCGGAGGGGAGGGCGCGACGGGGAGGGAGTGCTAGAGAGGGGGTTGCGGAGGGAGGGCACGCGGGGAGGGAGTGTTGCGGAGAGGGGGGCTCGCGGAAGGGAGGGCTGCGCCAAGAGGGAGTGCCGGAGGGGGGTCGCGAGAGGGGAGGGGTTTGTCGGGGAGGGTGTGCCGGAAGCGAGGGGGTCGCCCGTGCGGGATGAGGCTCGCCGACGCGGAAGGGGAGTGCTCGCGGAGGGGAGGGCTTCACCGGGGAGGGAGTGCCGGAGGGGGGTCGCGGAGGGGAGGGCGCGCGGGGAGGGAGTGTTGCGGAGGGGGGGGGAGCTCACAGAGGGGAGGGCTGCGCCGGGAGGGAGTGACAGAGGGGGGTCGCAGAGGGGAGGGGTTCGCCGAGAAGGGGGTGCCGGAGGGGAGGAGGTCGCCTGTGCGAGATGAGGCTAGCCGATGCGGGATGGGGACTCGTGGGCACGGGAGCACTTTTCGTTCGTTAGAAGGAGAAATTTTCTCCTCCGAGCTTCTACCTCCGAGGAGGAGAAAAAGTGAAAATAAAAATGTAATCAAACGGTACCATAAAAATAAGAAGAACTTCTGATCAGAGGAGAAGTGAAAAAAAAGCATTTCCACAGAGTTTCCAAATGCACCCTATGTCTTTGAGAAACATGTATGTGGATTGGGCATATAATTGCTTACTCTACACTTTGAGTGTTTGTAGGTATGCAAATTTGACCTAGTTGTAGAGTTTAAAAATCTTAATTTTATAAAGTATGTCCAAGTATCCCATCGATAAAACTGAGTTTCTTTTTTTTTTTTGAAAAATCAGCCATCTGCACATTTTCGGCACTTCTAATCCCTAGTGCCCCCTTAGGGGGTGCTTGGAGTTTGCCTAGGCACCAGGACCAGTGTCTTGGTGCCCCATTGGTGGAGTGCTAGCCAGCTTACTCAGAATTCGTCAGCTGATTGGACCCTTGGATGGGATGGGTTGGAGGCATGGTCAGAGCATTAATTATGTCTCTCTAGTTAAAGCGCTCCGATGGTAGGGCACTTAGTACGGAAGCCCATTTTGGCCTTGATAAGCCCAACTTTTCTCACGTCGTATTAATGGGACATTGTAGGCGCCCCATAAGGGAGGTGCCTAGTACCCCATTAGTGAGGCGCCTAGTGCCCCCATTAACGAGACTCTTTGATCCAATTAATAGTTTTTCTGACATCCAGAATTGCTCTCCTTGTGACTATAAAAAGAGACCTTCTCCAACTTTTTAAGAGTTCTCTTTTGCTTCTCTCCCCTCACAATACATACCACTTTATCCCAAGAGTCTCCCAAGCCCTCACTTCCCTTAGAGAACCCCTCCAAAAGGCCTAAAGAAAGGTCCCTTCTGCATTTTATTTCTATGATTTTTCCTTAACTTTTGGAGGTTCCCCACTTGAATCCCTGTTCTTTCAAGGCTCATTTCCTCCTAAAATACATTCTTTGGTGTCCAAAGTGTAAGGAATCGTCCATAAAAAAATTGGTGTAGCGGAAGCGATGATTCCTATGGGTTCCTTTAGAATCTGCCTCAATCGGAACCGAACGATGAAAACTGAAAACCGATCTAATCGGGTTCGAATATACCTGATAGGGATTCATATAATTCCATAGAGAGAAAACATATGAGCTTCTCAAGCTCTTCAAACCGTTAAAATGTCCAGTCTCCAACAGTATCCACACGAACTTCATCCACAGCAAGTTCTCCTTTCGCGCCAGCCTTGAGAACTATTCCCGAACGGAGCTCCATCGCCCATGGATGCCTTCTAAAGAGAGAAGGAGGTAGGGAGGAGGCTGAGGACATGGTTAACACCCTTGGCTTGATAGGGTTTGGTTGAAACCATTAGTATTTATAAAGAATTTTGAAATTTTAAAAAAAAACCAAAATCTCCATAAATTATGCCCTTGCCCCTGTACTTGTGGATAAGTCCTTTTGTGTGTGACCCACTAGGCCCAATAGCCTATTTGGTTTAGGCTTAAATAAAATAGAACAATTCTAATTAATCTAATTAAATTCGTTATCCGATAATAGATTAATCGGCATACCGATCATGAAGGGTACAAGTCACATCTCATGATCCTAAATGGCTATAGAGATAATCTCATCTCTATTGAGTCTTTCCATCATCAGTTATCGCATAGATATAAACCCTCATCCAACCAATGTCCCGGTCGGAAAGGAGTACAACATCGACTGCCAACTCCTTAATGTACCGACTCTATAGGATCTTGTACTTAGAATTTGATCAATCAGAAAACTCCTTTTCCAATTATCATATATACCTTGGCCAGAAATTTAGAGTACTATCTCATAGGACATTCACTCTCACTTACCGAGAGTGGATGATCCCTTGTTGTCTGCTCAATTGTCTCCATCGGGTTTTTCTTGTACCCAATCCATCGCTATATTGGACCATCTATACGATGATCCATAAGACAATGGTCAAAGCACAAGTTCCACCCAACAAGATATCTTTGGCGACTCAGATCAAAGGTCCAACTATGCAACCATGATGATAGAAAATCCTGATTGACAGTTTAGTAAGATACCATTCAAGGTTTCTAATTTGGTCAGTTTAGTGAATTCATTCAATTAATGAGCACTTGTATGTGTATCTCAGTGTCTCCACACTTATGACCAATGAGATCGGTCATCCTCATCACATGAAAAGATATCACATACATTAGTCTATCCAGATCCTTGATGTCCCATCTCAAGTATCCTATGACTAGGAACATTTAGATCAATTACCTCTAGATGATCAATCTCATTATCATGATCTTATCATAATTTAATCATCATTGCATTTGATCAAGGACTTCATTATGATATTCACATTTAATAAGAGTTTATAATAAACAAATTTATTTAATTGAATGAGATATATCTAGAAATGTCGAAACATATCATATATGATTGACTTGTAGGGCATACATTTCTATCACAGAGTACCCCAAGGAGTTGTGCCAATGCATCGAAGATCACACACAAGCTCAAAGCGAGGAAAAAAGCCCTGACAATCTGCCAATTCTACCTCTTGGTGCCCGACCAATACGTCACCAGGTGCCCCACTGGGGCACCAAGAAATTCAGAACCTGTCATATTTTTAGGGCATTTTTGCCTGGCTTTCTAATACTCTACTACTCTTTTGCTTTTGCTTGCATTCTAATATTGTTTAACAGACATTTTAAAATTAATTTGCATATTTATACATCTTTAAATTGTAACGTTACTGTTTTTAGGTTAAAAAAAAGGGGAGAATTAATTATTATATTTATTATTACTATTTTCTTCCCCCCCTCCCCTGTTATTTTCCTTCGGTTACACCCCCCCTCCGCGGTATCCTCTCGGATCGATTTTCCAGCGCCGTCGTGACCGCGGCAACACACTCGTCATCCAGATCGATTCCGTTGGAATTCCGTGCGCCGTTGTCGTCGCCGTTAAGGTAGGCGTCTCGGCTATTCTTAGCATCTTTATATGATCGATTAAACCGTTAAAATATATTTAGATCACTATGATTAGAATGATTTAATTAGTGGGTTGTTTTTGTTTTATTAGCATGATTAAATAGAGTTAGATTAGCTTGTTCAACTATACATGGTTAGGTTGATTTAATTATCCATGTACGTTAGTCGGCATGATAGGTTTTTATATGTTTTAACCTAGTTAGTTTAGATGATTGCATCGCGATAATCTTTAACATGTATATCCCGATTTGATAAAAAGCCGATGTAAAGTATAGGCATAGTGGTGGTAGAGTTTAGTTTATTTTCTTTTATGTGATAGATAGTCCTGTTTAAGTATGTAAATTGAGGTGTTTAGGTTGTAGCTTGCATGATCCTATTTAGATGCATCATATGATATACTGGTTCTTGTTTATGCTAGATTATGGTGTGGTATGCAAATATGGGGTGCATAGAACCATGAGTGTGCATCTATGTATTTCATATTTGATTTGCCAACTAAATGTTCGTATTTCTTTATCCGAGTTAATTATATGCTTGCATGGTGTGGAATGTAGTTGAGTGCGGTGATGCATTGTGATGGAGATATGTACTTCACCGGACTATAATTCGGTCTGTGGGCAGCGGATGAATTAGAACGATCAGGAGCATCCGTCGATCCGGATGCGAGGTTTATCCTAAGTACTCCCTGCTAGGGTACTATGGGATTTAGCTTACTATATGTTACTTCCTACTATATGGTAAATGCAGTGCTGGAGTTTTGTGATGTGTATTTGCATTTATCAGATGGAGCATGAAATTTACTCAAACAGGTGTCTAGTTGTGTATTTTGGCATAGATGTTAGTGTTTTAGTTGTGTCCTTAATTTTATGTCAGGTCTATGTGTTCTGGGCATACCTAGAACAGTTTAATGTGTAGGTTATGTTGGTTCTAATGCATATAGAGTCTAGACATCACATGGGGTAGTTTAATGACCTTGTAATCACTTAATTAAAGATATATAATTAGTTTATACCCTATGTATTAAATTTGATTTTAGGCTTGATATGTATTGTATACCACTAGAATCATTATTATAGTGGGGTAGTTCGGGTGTAAGTCCTACTGAGTCTGTTGTGACTCACCCCTTCCGTTGTTAATATTTTCAGGATTGCAGGTTTAGCGCAGCAGAAGCGTAGTGGTATTTTGGAATTCGAGGAGCTAGTGATTTTCTCATTCAATGTCGGTATTTAATTTGTTAGATAGATGTTTGATTCTATGTTATTAAGTTGTAAAAGTTTGGAATTATGAATCTTAATTATGATTTTAGTCTTATTTGGTTCCAGACCGATATTCTTCCTCGTTACTTTGCCGGATTATCTTCCGCTGTGCATGTTAAAAATCCGGGTCGTGACAACTTGGTATCAGAGCATTAACTCGGCCTGAATGTCTATATTGACATGCCCGGGTTTATGATATCGGTTTGGATTAGATGGAATTGATATTCGGAAGAACATGATTTTGGGTAGAAAGAATAATGTAGATTTTCTATTGGATTGAGAATCCTATATGGCATAGAAATTTGATGATAGATTATTGGAGGTCTATATTAGATATTTGATAGTGTCATTTTATGATGATTCGACTTTCAGATTTAATGGATCTTGGAATTTAGATTTATGTTTATAGGATAAGACTATCACTTTAGATTTGTTGGATTTTAATATTAGATAGTGATTTGGTGATTAGAGATTGGATTGAATAATTAAAAATGCAATGACCAATTTTCAGATTGGGTGGATATTGTGGATTTATTTGATGAAGAATTATTTTCACTAATCTTAAGACATGATCAAGATGTCCATATTGGATTATTAAATGTTTGATATATGATGCTTGATCATTACAAGGTTAGTTTATGCTTTAAGAAAGAATTTTCAGATTTAATATAGTTAGTGATCTTGACTAAGGGTGGTATAAGGATAGGATGAGATAGGTTAGTTAGAATTTGGCATTGGGCCTATCCTAGACATGAAATGAAATGATGATTGAATTATTATTTGAGTACAATGATTGAATAAGTGGATTACAATAATGTTGAGATATATTTCATCCTAAGGCATCATTATTTTGTGAAGTTTTGCTATGAGATTGAATGGAAACCTGTCATTAATATTAAACTATTTTGAATTGAATAAAACTGTTGTACCTTTGTATGAGAAATGTGAGAAGATATTAGATCTAGAGAATGAATTACCAATTTGAATTTTGGAATAGATTTTGGAAGATATAGATATTATCATAAGGTTGTGATCTTTTAATATTGAAGATGAGATGTTTAGAATATTATATATTAATCTTAGAGATTAGACACTTATCTAGACAGGCCTATTATTAGTTTATATTTTTGGCAATCTGATTTAGATCATGATCATATCATCCAGATTATCCTCCATTATCTGTCGATCTAGAACTCTAGTATTACTCTTTCTATCCGATCTGAATTTGTCTTATCCGTTTGATGACTCATTCTCTCTTCAAATCGTGATTTGCAATTTTAATTAGGACTAGACTTTGTATGCTTGGATTTATACTTGAGTAGATGGTGATGGATTGACTTTTGGATTGTAATTTGATCTCAACTTTTTGGAAATGGTCTTTAGATAGAGGATTAGTTAAAGAATTTTCTATCTTTATTTGTGGATAAGATCAATACCTATAATCCTATGATGATATACATTTAGATTTTTGTGGATCAAGTCATTTGGAGTGATGATCTTTAGACAAGATATTTGATCAATTAAATTTGATATTTAGATTATGATTAGATCATCAATTAGATGATTATATTGAGTCATTGATGGCATTTGGTATGTTATGATGTTAAAAATTTCAGATTTAGAATATTAGAAATTTTAGATATATGAGGATCAAGTTTACCAATTTTAGATATGTAGATAGATAGATATGTTTAGGTAGAGTGGTAGATGGATGGATAGCTTAGATGGAGGAGAATAGTTAGATAGATTGAATGATGTAATTATTCGGTGAGTCAGGTTGAATTTTCGAGGACGAAAATTTCTATTAGGATGGTAGATTGTAACGTTACTGTTTTTAGGTTAAAAAAAGGGGAGAATTAATTATTATATTTATTATTACTATTTTCTTTTCCCCCTCCCCTGTTATTTTCCTTCGGTTACACCCCCCCTCCGCGGTATCCTCTCTCTCTCTCCTATCCTCTCTCTCTCATATCGCAAACTATATTATTCATTCTTATTATTATTCCCTTGTTTCAACAGATCTTTAGACACCTATCCGGATCGATTTTGCAGCGCCGTCGTGACCGCGGCAACACACTCGTCATCCAGATCGATTCCGTTGGAATTCCGTGCGCCGTTGTCATCGCCGTTAAGGTAGGCGTCTCGGCTATTCTTAGCATCTTTATATGATCGATTAAACCGTTAAAATATATTTAGATCACTATGATTAGAATGATTTAATTAGTGGGTTGTTTTTGTTTTATTAGCATGATTAAATAGAGTTAGATTAGCTTGTTCAACTATGCATGGTTAGGTTGATTTAATTATCCATGTACGTTAGTCGGCATGATAGGTTTTTATATGTTTTAACCTAGTTAGTTTAGATGATTGCATCGCGATAATCTTTAACATGTATATCCCGATTTGATAAAAAGCCGATGTAAAGTATAGGCATAGTGGTGGTAGAGTTTAGTTTATTTTCTTTTATGTGATAGATAGTCCTGTTTAAGTATGTAAATTGAGGTGTTTAGGTTGTAGCTTGTATGATCCTATTTAGATGCATCATATGATAGACTGGTTCTTGTTTATGCTAGATTATGGTGTGGTATGCAAATATGGGGTGCATAGAACCATGAGTGTGCATCTATGTATTTCATGTTTGATTTGCCAATTAAATGTTCATTTTATTGTCTGAGTTAATTATATGCTTGCATGGTGTGGAATGTGGTTAGTGCAGTGAGCTGCATTGTGATGGAAATGTACTTCACCGGACTATAATTCGGTCTGTGGGCAGATGAATTAGAATAGTCCGGAGCATCCGTCGATCCCGGATACTGCGGTTTATCCTAAGTACTCCCCTGCCTAGGGGTACTATGGGATTTAGCTTACTATATGTTACTTCCTACTATATGGTAAATCTGGTGCTAGTTTTGTGATGTGACTGCATTTATCAGATGGAGCATGAAATTTACTCAGACAGGTGTCTAGTTGTGTATTTTGGCATAGATGTTAGTGTTTTAGCTGTGTCCTTAATTTTATGTCAGGTCTATGTGTTCTGGGCATACCTAGAACAGTTTAATGTGTAGGTTATGTTGGTTCTAATGCATATAGAGTCTAGACATCATATGGGGTAGTTTAATGACCTTGTAATCACTTAATTAAAGATATATAATTAGTTTATACCCTATGTATTAAATTTGATTTTAGGCTTGATATGTATTGTATACTACTAGAATCATTATTATAGTGGGGTAGTTCGGGTGTAAGTCTGTTGTGACTTACCCCTTCCGTTGTTAATATTTTCAGGATTGCAGGTTTAGCGCAGCAGAAGCGTAGTGGTATTTTGGAATTCGAGGAGCTAGTGATTTTCTCATTCAATGTCGGTATTTAATTTGTTAGATAGATGTTTGATTCTATGTTATTAAGTTGTAAAAGTTTGGAATTATGAATCTTAATTATGATTTTAGTCTTATTTGGTTCCAGACCGATATTCTTCCTCGTTACTTCGCCGGATTATCTTCCGCTGTACATGTTAAAAATCCGGGTCGTGACATAAATCATCTAATGTAGAGGTTGGGATCTAGTCCCAATCTGGATCGTTCTTAACTTTTTATCTTCTTATATTCATTTTGACCATGCTACTACACATCTTTTTTTACGTTCACTTTGTTTCTTGCATAGTTGTCAAGGCACCCGCGGCAAGGCGCTTTTCCAGCAGCACCTTGCCAGGGCGCCTTGGGTGAGGCGCCTGCCTAGGCGCCCAAGGCGCCCAGGCAAGGCACCCTGGGTATTTTTACACGATTAAAAAATAATTTTGAGGAGTTTTACCCTCTTGATACCCCTTACAAGGGACACTTATATAATGATAGTTTGAACATATTAATATATTTCACTATCACTTATAATATCATATATATTTAATATTTATGATATATAAACATATATTATATACTTAATTAAGTTCTCTTTCAGCTCTTTCTTCTTTCTCTCTTTGTCTCTCTTAAGTCTTAATTTATCAAGATTAACTTCTTATCCAAAAATAAATACTCACACTTTCATAATTACATATATAAAATCACTTATATTATTACAATATTTCACTACTCTGCGCCCCCATTTAATAATATTATAACAATATTTCACTATCACTTATATTATTGCACATATATAAATTTTATAATCATAAATATGTTATATACTTAAATTTTATAAAAATTTATTTAACTCATTTCTCTTTCACATACACATCATATTTACTTATATACATAGATTAAACACTCATATTCAATTATAAAGTAAAAATATAATTATATTTATGCATATTTTTATGTATCACAACCTCCGACCTAACCTTTCTTGAATACCGCCTTGACCGCCTAGGCGACGCCTAAGCGGCCACCTTGTCACCTAAGCGAAATCGGTACCCTTCAATGCCTTGGGCGCCTTGTTGCCTTGACAACTATGGTTTCTTGTTTTCTTTTGAATATCGCAAGAGAAGCCGGTTAGAGTAAGTTACATGCCACATCAATTGGAATGAACAAAAATAACATCTTAAACTCTTCTTCTTGGCTAGCCAAAAAGAAGGAAGTTGGAGCCCACTAAGCATATCTCTTTGATAAGGTACATTGGTCAATATTTTCAATTCTATTATCATTTGGAACTCGAGATTCCTGCCGAGACCACGTCATCATACACTTCGTTGTTCCTACACCATTTCTTTTCACTTTTACTTTCATTTTTTTGATCTTTCCCACTCCCTCCTTCCACATAACCTAACCAGTTCTTCGGTATCCGAGTGATACCAAGAGCTAAATGTTTGGGGATCAAAGTGTGTGTGAAAGAAAAGAGGAGTGAAAGAGAAGAGCAACTTCCACTCAAGCACCAAATAAGCATCCCCTCAAAATCCATGCTCATAGTGTTGTATCTCTTAATTTCAACTATTTCTTCTATGAGGTACATTGGTTCTTTTCCACCATCCTCCCCCCTCTCTGCTCTCTATCACTTCACTCCACTATGTTCTTCATCTTCTCTATTATACCTCTTTTGCGTATCCATGTCCAACCCCCATTCCCATCACCCCCTCCCTAAGGATCAAGCCATTCTATCCCAATTCATGAAGCTCCTGAAAGCCCCTCAACCTTTGAACCCCACCATGGTCCCCAACCAACCATAAATGGAGGAAGTCCATCATTGTCAAGGTCCTGTCCACTCATAAGACCAAACATGCAAACATTAAAGAATGGGTGAGAAAAATATGAAATCCTACAATTCCGTGATCTTTTTGGGATTTCTTGAACAATGTATTCATTATTGTGCTCTATAATGAAGAGGTGGACAAGATATATCATAGAGCACATTGGTTCTTTAATGATGATCTTGTGCTCATTGAGAGAGCTAGGCTATTTACAACTTCTACTACTTATAAGTTTAGAAGGTGGACCTATGGGTGCACATCTATGATCTCCCTCAAGAATTGCATGAGAAATCTACGGTCATAAGAATTGCTTCCCTAATTGGTGCTTCACATGAACCAAATCAAGAGGTTGTTGACTCTTGGAGTATTTTGCCAAAATTAAGTTTGCCTTTGACATCGACAATCCTTTACCAATGGAGGTCTCTATTATTCTCCTAAATGGCTCTATGCACCTTTTTGAAACTACTTATAAAGGGATTTCTAGGCTTTGTCATTTTTACCAAAGATTGGGGCACAAATATTGTAATTGTGATTTCTTGGCCAATCTCAACACCTTGATTAAACTAGAGCTCTCTTTAGATATTCAGACAGAAATGAAGAAGGATCTATTTTGCAAATAAGGAGCTTAAGCACTGCCCATTCCCCATCCATGGGTCCTAAAAGTCACCATGCGTTGTGTAAGAAATCAATCTATGGCAGCATAAAAATTTTTGATTTCTTTAAACCATGATTTTTGCCTTGTTCTGATACCATTGTAAGAAATCAATCTATAGAAATAGAAATTTTTTTATTTCTTAAAACCACGATCTTTGTCTTTGTTGGTATTGAACTAGTAAAATCGAGAACCGAATATGAAGTAGAATGAAAGTACCTCATGAGATTTTCAAAATCCCTCACCATGGATGAAGAGTGAACATTCCTCTTTACTGGAAACTATTCAAGTGAACGGTCTCTAGTGGAATCCACATGATCTGCTTCAAAAGATGAGTTATCCCTTTCTTCAGGCCTCGAGAAAACTTCCAGATCTAAGCTTGACCATGGGAAATCACCTTCTACAGGAGAGAGGAAGGAGAGAGACTGCTTGGGATATGCTCTAGCCCTATGACTTGTTAGGGTTTGATTTTATAAGCCTTTTATTTATAAAAAATAATTTTTTCACAAAAACCATAACTTTTATAAAATTATGCCTATGTCCTTATCTTATTGACTAGGTCTAATATGTGTAACCCACTAGACCTAATAGTCAATTTGGTTTAAGACTTAATTAATTTAAAAGACTAATTTTTTAAATTAAATCAAAACCGTTATCCGATAACAGTTTTATGACTTCCCGATCATAAAGGGTACAATCCACATCCTATGATCTCAAATGACTTTGGGAAATTAAATAACATCCATTGAGTATTTTCATCATCAATTATCACATAGATTTAAATCCTCATTCATACAATGTCCGGGTCGGTCAAGGGTTCAACACCGACTATCAACCCCTAAATATTCTGACTCTATGGGATCCTGTACTTGGGTTCGGATCAATTGAAAAACTCATTTTCCAATTATCCTAAGTACCTTGGCCAAGAATTTAGAGTACTATCTTATAGTACATTCTCTCTCTCCCACCGAGGGTGAACGATTCATTGTTGTCCGCTCAATTACCTTCACTAGGTTTCTCTTGCACCCAATATATCAATTATACTAGACCATCAAGATGGTGATCCATCAGTCAATAATCAAAGTACAAGATATATTCAATAAGACATCTTTGGTGACTCAAGTCAAAGATCCAACTGTGTTATTATGATGTAAGAATAACCTGATAAATAGTTCAGAAAAGATATTGATCAAGTTTTTTTAAATTAATCAGTCCAGTGAACTCATTTCATTAATGAGCACATATTTGTGTATCCTAGTATCCCCACACTAATAACCAATGAGATCAGTCATTCTCATCACATAAGAAAATATTATACACACATACACTAGTCTATCCGAATTATTGATGTCACATCTTAAGGATCCTATAACTATGAATATTTAAATCACATACCTCTAGATGATTGACTTCATCATGATTCAATCATCATTGCATGAGATCAAGGACTTCATTACGATATACGTTTCTAATAAGAGCTAGTAATGAAGATTTGACTAATTAATAGAATGAGATATTCCTAGAAATATCGAATCATATCATATATGATTGACTTGTAAGGTATACAATTCTATCACATTGCATGCCGCATAGTTCACATATATGTCCCCCGAACAAGGGTGCATCTAGTAGATGTGCCCTCATTTTGGACCACATCAACCACAGAGTTCTTCCAAATCCAGTTCTTGTTTTCTAATTTACTTCTACATCATGTTTACTTGGTTTAGCATGCATATTTCTCACTAGCATCATTTACTATGTAAAATCCAAAAGGGGGTCAAGATTTAGCACATATCCAATTAGTCCAATTCCAATTGCATTTTTATTAACATTCTTTACAAATACCTTACATTTTTCTAGTTGTAACCATCTATCAAACTTGTTTCGTGTTTCCAGTTTGTGCAAGAAGTTGCATCCTTGTTAGAGACAACATCGAGTAGACTTGCTCTTGTTCAAGACCACATCTAGTAGATGCCCCTTTGACTTGATCACATATATTATAGATATATTTTTTGAGCTTCTTATCCTCGATTGGCTGAAATAGAGATAGTTGGAGCCCTATTCTTGTCTACTAGGTATGGATGATATCATGTAAAATTTAATATTGAAACTTGTAGTTTCTGGTGACCACGTTCACTCTTTCTAATCCTACATCTTTGAACAACCCTCTGGTACTCGACTAATGATATGAACATTTTTTATGAGGTGAGAAAACATTTTTCTCATCCCATGACATCCATCTACACTATCCAAGTGCTTGCTAAAGCTATAAGTTAAACAAGTTATTCATCAAATGGATGTAAAAATTACATTTTTAAATGGTGAATTAGACGAAAAAATTTATATGTATCAACCTGAGGGTTTTATTGTTCTAGGCTAGGAAAATAAGGTGTGTAAATTGATTATATCATTGTATGGATTAAAACAAGTACCCAAGCAATGGCATGAACAATTTGATGAGATCATTCATTCTTACGATTTTATAATCAATCAAACTGATACATGTGTTTATTACAAAATGTTTGGTGAACATATTGTTATCTTATGCTTATATGTTGATGATATTTTGATCTTTTAGATCCAATATGTATGTTATAGACAAAGTCAAAGATTTCTTATCTCAAAATTTTGACATGAAAGATCTTTGTGAAGCTAGCTTGATTTTGAATACAAGAATTATAAGAAATTCAAATGGAATAGCATTGTCACAAACTCATTACATAGAGAAAATTCTTAGAAAATTCTATCATATAGATTGTGAGCCTTTATTAACTCTTTATGATGCAAGTGTTCACCTAAGAAAAAATTTAGGTAACCCTGCACTACAATCCGAATATGCACAAATCATAGGTTCACTTGGATTTCTCACAAATTTTACAAGGCTAGACATTGCATATGCTATAAATAGACTAAGTAGATATACCATAAAATCCAAATGCAAGTCATTGGAAAGCATTATAAAGAGTACTTTGATATTTAAAAGGTACTATATCGTATGCTTTGCATTATTTTGTCTATCCTTCTATATTGGAAGCTTTAGTAATATTAATTGGATCAGTGATACCTTAGATGTAAAATCAACATTTAGATTTGTTTTCCTATTAGGAGGAGGTGCTATATCATAGAAATCTACAAAACAAACTATGTTATCTAGAAGTACTATAGAATTTGAAATGATTGCACTTGACACCATATGCACTTAAGTCAAATGACTTAGAGATTTCTTTATTGATATTCTATTATTTAAAAAACCTTTGTCTCCAATATCTATTTTATGTGATTGCATGTCAACAATTGATAAAAGTATACATGCCAATGTTGATGTCAAAATGAATATACATCTGAAATTGAGGCACAAGTCCATAAGAGACAAAGTGAAGCAACCTTTGATAGCCTTAAAATTTGAGAAATCAAAAAAGAATCTTGTAGATATATTCACAAAAGGCTTATATAGAATGGTGGTTCTAGATGCATTGAGGGGGGATGGGATTAAGCCCATAAATGAAAAATTACCACTGTGGAAACCCAACCTCACAGAGGTTCAATGGGTAGAAACAAGCTAATGGGTAACTATGTGTGGAGCACTCATAAATTATGCTCTCATCCCTATGGTGCTAGTGCTCATGTAGAAGTAAAGTGGTAGGATGAGTTTTAAACTCTTAATGAATCCAAGACCCAAGTGGTAGGGTGGTTCCTTACTCTCACCCTTAAAAGATTCAGTAACATGTGTGGAGTCATGTGGCCGTGACTGTGAGATGTGAGCTATCTTCTAAAACACACATGAGATACATGTGCAAGGCCATTAATAGCGCAACCTACATGAATGTGATCTTGCTAAAATATGTGTGGATTTGGGAGAATCTCAACCATGGAACCTGATTCAAGTGTGAAATGTCCATCAAGTGTTCTACAGGTGATCCCAAATATCATTAAGTGGGGTTCAAACCGTAAGGTACCTTCACATATTACATAGTATAAGAGTGCTCATTAGTATTTATTTGTTGATATTATTTTCTTTTGATTTGATATACTTCTACGAGTTTTAAAAATTATGTGAGAGATTGTTAAGATATTTTTTAAAACCGCTTTGCCACTCAACATCAGGTGGTCTTCCCATGCGTGCAGTACTCTCCCCCATTTACCCCTTGCCATTGGAAAGCATCCAACATAAAAGGGAAGTTTTTATTTTCTTTTTTATCTCCCTCTCTCTTATGACAAACTGCACTTTCTAGCACCAGATCTCATTCTCTCCTATGCTGCTCTCCCCTTCTTCTTGGCTTAGAAGGTGATTTTGCTTCAAGAAAAATCTCTTGCACTCCTCGTCTCTGAACAGCTGCTTGTTTTTGTTCTTGGAGCATGGATTTTCTCCAACAGAGGAGGACACAAGCGCTTTGAAGTCTTCGATCTCTTTTCTTTTCCTCTATTAAGCACTCAAAGTATGATTGATTTGCACAGTTTTCTTGAAAGACGTGTTGACATGAGAGAAAGGTCTCGCCTGCTCATCGTATCTCTTGGAGGACTTGTCATGAGAACTGCATGTTGGTTGACAATAGAACTCTTAGTTCTATCAACTACGCGTCTTGACTCGATAGACTATACTTCTAACTCTACTTATTGGATATTAATCAATTTTATCGTTGTGTTTTTTGTCGATTTTCAAGAAGATGACCCAATAGTTGCATGGTCGATGAAATACTCCTCCCTATCATAGGATGGCAGCCAGTCCAAGAACAACTGTCTAGTGGACATTTTGTGGAGTCGAAAAGAGAAAAATGTCTTCTCCTTACTTCTACCTTCGATTGGAAGGAGAAGTGCTAACAAGTTAGCCATCCAAACGATAAAGATGACTTCATTTTGGAGAAGTTAAAACAAATTTTTCTCATGAGTTGCCTAGCGCACCCTAAAACATAAAGCGTCTCGTATGAATAGGGACGATAATTCATTCACCTAAAAGTATTCTATATATGTGAGATATATAATGGTTGGACAATCTTTCAACAATGGTAATAGTTTTAAAGTGGTTCAAATCAAATGTGATATACGATGAGTCCTAGACTAAACTAAGACATAAATATACATAGCCGTCAAATATCCGAATGGATTGAACTTTTATGGCAATATTTTTCCCATTTACCACCCCTGTTTTTACGTAGAACTACCATCACTTCAAAGAGGTTGGGGTGAAGCATTGATAGGGTGTTAAACCAGATTTGTCAAAGATGTTTGACAAATATTAATATATATTTATAACTGATTTTATTAAACAAAAAAATATATGAGGTATTGTTTCCATGTGATTCCTCACCTTCTACAATTATTTATGTTTTTTTTTCAAATCTCATTATGATAAACTATATTAAAATTTATTTTAATATAAAATTTTATGTTGAAGATGAGTCTGGATCGTTTCAGATGCCTGGAGAAAAGAACTATCTCATTCTCTAATCAACATAACCCACCTGGCACTCTCCAGTTAAGATGCTCCGCTAGATTCGTGGATGTGAGGAGGTGGGGTTAGTATTTTTTTTTGTTTCTTACTAAATGGTATATATAATTACCAACGTACGCATATGGTTACTAATTGGTGCATATAATTAGTAACTCAAGTATAAAGTTACCGACCGATATATATAATTACTAATCAGTGCATAAAATTACTAACTGATCCATACAATTACTAACTGATACACAATTACTAATCCGTGCATATAATTATTAAAATGTGCATATAATTATTAATTAATACACATAATTTTTTTTTTGGATCACGTGGCCCAGTGACCGGCTACGCCTGCGGCATAGCAGTCAACGGGGGTTCGAGCCCTCGCTCGAACCTCACCAGTCACCCCCCCCACGAGGGTGCTCGGCTCGGCGCTGCCCAGAAGCGAAGCCACGCCCTCCGCCCCCAGGCGGAGGGACGGTGCCAACCGTGCTATGCACCGTCGGCAATTAATACACATAATTACTTACATGTACATACAGCTGCTAATTCGTATACCGGTGCATGTACTTTCTAACCGGTGTATATACTTACAAATGTTAGGACTGTCGATGGTTCGGGTTGGCTCGTGGGCCCTCGAGCTGAGCCAAACTCGGGCCTAGTTTTGGCGAGGGAAAAGAATCCACGGGTTATTGTTCGGCCCACGGAGCAAGCTCGTCTCTTGTTCACGAGCTGGTTGTCCGGGCTACACCTAGAGCCAGGAAAGGTAGGGTCGGGAGTCGGGACCGGGTCGGTTTGACTCCAAACTGACCCGGGTCAGCCAGGGTCGCAACCCGAGTCGGTACGGGGTTGGCCCGAGTCACAAAAATTAATAATAAAAAATTAAAAATAAGGTTGGAGTCTTGAAGTCGCGCTCGGGTCGGTCGACCCCAAAACCGACCAAGTCGTATCTGGGTCGCGACCCCGAGTTACGACCCGACGAACCATGCCTACAGCTACGGGCTTCCCCTCTCCCGCCGGCTTCCCCCGGGGCATCTCCCCGACGCGGTCCATCCGGACCTGCCACCGTGCGAGGTCACCTCGAGCGCCGCCGCGGAGTTGCCTGCGCGGGGTTTCAATTTCATCTTCCTGGCAAGGAGGTGCGCGGCGGCGGCACCCTGCTGCGCGCAGACGCCGGGATCATGAGAAGGGGATGACCGCCGGCCCCCCCTAGAGTCAGTCAGCCTTGCTCAAGCTCTTCGCCGCCGTGAAGGACGGCAACGTGCAACAAGTCTCTGATTTGGTCTTCAGCCAGTCCTCCAACGGAGGAGGAGGAGTAGGAGAGAATCACCCATCGGAGACCCTCTTCAAGCTCTGCTCCGCCGTGAGGGACGGAAGCATCCCCTTCCCTAGTGGAACAGGGTAGCGGTACACTCCTCTACGCCTCCGGCATTTGAACCTCCATGATCGGCCGTCACGCTCACCATTGTGCACATATGTTGTGCTTTTTCTTTCAATAGCACAAATTAAAAAAAAAAGTAACTAAAAAGTATCGTAGGACTTCCGGACAAGCTCATAAAGTGAAATCAAAACTATGAGCTGACGTCGATAATCTCTAAATAGTGGGATTCAAATTAACTAACTTCGCGACACAAACTTGGTTAAAAATAAGTTTTTATCATAACTTAATTTTGTCGAAGTGATTTAAAATGGGTCAAAATGAGTTAAAAAATTTGTCAAAACATGATTAAAATACTATTTTTACTTATTAAAAATATTTTTTATTAAGTTATTATCAATTTCATAATATTATCTTAAACAATTAAATTTATTATATCTGATCATTATATACATGGAATTCTAAGTCGGACCTGGGTCATGACCCAGGCTCAACCCGGTCGGATTCTCCCTTGACCTGCCCATTCGCAACCCGATTGGGCTGACCCGGCTGGTTGGGTCTCACCGAGTCGTGAAGTCATGCGACCCGGCGATTGGGTCGCGTGACCCTAGTGGCCAGCAAAGGTCATGACCGTTGCTCTCCTTCCTCGTCATCTCTTGCTCTCACTCTCATTGCTCTCTTTGTTCTCAAATTTTGCTCAAAAATTGTGCTCTTTTTAAAACTTCTAGTGGAGTTTAAAATTTAATATTATCATTCAAATATATTAACTAATTTAAAATTTAAGTTTAAATTTATAACAAGTTTCATAAATAAATTAAATTTTTACAAATATTTTATTGATTTTAAATTTTATAAATGTGTTTGTACGTAATTTAAGTTTTGAATTTTAGTTCAATTATTATTTGAGTTCAGGTTCATTTGACTTGATTAATAAATGAATCAAATTTGAATAATAATTTAATATACTCATTAAAATTTGAGTTTGAACTCGAACTTGTGGAAAATAAATGAACCAAATTTGAATATTATGCTACTCAACCTGCGTTTGCACCCTTGGTAATGTTGCGGGTTCAACCTGCAATGCTCGCTGCTGTATGTTATACGAAACCTTTTATCTTGGAGATAAAAAATATAGATAATGTTATATCTTATATTGCACAAAAACTTGATTTGGATGGGAGTGATATTGCACACAGAGGAAAAATACTACCATGACATTGAAATGGAATTAGAGAGTATTGATGATATCAAATATTTTTATCATAGATGTAGTAAAATAATAAAATTTTGCATTGGGACATTTTAAACAAAAAAAGATTAATGGTTCCAATTCTGTGTTAAGATTTGGTGATTGTCATATATAGGGAAACGGGTGATTTTTGTGTTTTATGTACTGAGGCGGCTACGTGTATAAATAAGCATATATAAAGTGTATATTGAGGTGTAGTTTAAAGTGAGGAGAAGATTTGGTTCATACAGGTGAGCTCCGATTTAGGTTATGGTTTTGTGTTAATTAATGGGGGTGTTTGGTTGCACGACAATAGAGGTTTTTTTTTTAATTTTTAAAAATCGTAAGAAAATTTGTTAAAAGAGGTGTTTGAAAATCATGACAATTTTATGTTTTGAAAATGATTTTCTTCTTAAACAAAAAAAGAGGATCTCACCTCTTTCTTTTTTCTTGTGGTCTCCCATTTTGTTTGGTCATATATGGTAGTTACTCTTTTTTGTTATCACATTCCTCCAAACATGATAATTTTATGTCATGATTTGGTTCACTTCTTATTTTAATATATTTTTTTATCATGAAAGTGTACAAAAAATTATCATGCAACCAAACACCCCGTAAGATTTGGTGGTTGGTGTATATAAAAAAGCTAGTGGTTTCCGTTTTTCCGAAAAAGGGGGGTGGCCGGGTGGACAAGTAAGTTTATATTGTGGTCTAGACGGAGGTGAGTGGAGGATATGCTCTCCAACTTAAATTAGATTTCACCAATTTCATGTTAAGTACTCGTGAAACAAACTTACATGAGCGCATACATCTTTTTCTCTCTTGCTCCATGCCTAAAGAAGATTTGTTCGTCAGTTTCGGTAATGTACTAAATTTTAACTACACTAGATAAGAATGAGTATCCTTAATCATTTATTTCGATATTGATATTGTAAATATTTTATTTTATTTTATGTAGGACTTCTTATCGTGGATATCAGAAATATAGATGAAGTTAGATCTGATGTTGCACATAATGATATAAAATTAGTAGCTTGAATTTGAAATGAAATTTGAGGCTATTGATGATGTCAAACATTTGTATTATAGGTATAGTAAAAAATAAAGTTTTCATTAAAAAAATTTTAGAACAAAAATTAATGGTTTTAATTGACAATTACAATTCAGGCTGTCCTCGTGGCAGAACCCCCCAACATAAACTTCTCCCCACGGTGTAAACCCCCGATGGAACCCCCTCGCAGCGTCCGGCTTCCCCCCTGCCCCTTTCTGGAAAGACCCCCACCCCCATTCTCCAACCTCTTTCCACCGGTATCCCTTCACCCCCTTCAGTTTTCTCTCTGTCTTCCTCTAGCTTTGACTTCTGACATAGCCCCCCTCTGTCGACCTCAATTCCCTACCTTCTAGCCACTCCGCCCTCCTCCTGCTCACGCTCACTCATACTCACTCACCCCTCCGCCCTCCTGTGCCCCCTCAGTTACTGCCCCCTTGCCCCTGCTACCCTGGATGTCATGTCTCCCTTACCACTTGCCCTTGACTAGGGACCTTTAGAATGAAGCTCATTTTTTCTATTTTGAAGTAGATTTTAGTTTTGGAGGGAGGTATGCTCCTCTCTGTCTCTCATTCTAAAGTTTCGCCTAAATATGATTTTAAGTATTTTGTCTTTTTTATCGCGCTAGAGTTACAAAGTCCGATTTACCTAGGCTGGTTCTTTTTATATTTATCTTTGTTATTGTTTGGTCTCGTCTGATCCAGTTATGTCATGCTATTTTCTTTATTAGTTTCATAGTCATTTACTTTATTTTTGCGTCGATAATCTAAACAATATTCACACTTTTTTAATCATCCGATTGTGGGTCAGTTGTCAAACTTTTTCAATGGAGTCTCTCTCTGTTGTTTGACCTTTTACATACTCGCGTGTGCTGGCCGATTGTGATGTTTTTTTTTTGAAAAAGATGATTTTCAATGAAATATTTTCTTTGTAAGTTTATTGTCGTATAATGATATTTGTATTTTTGTGTGTGCTATATGAATGGTTAAGTCTTTAAAAAACATTGACCGTTGATTTGGTGACGGCAAAGAAAACGATGATTTTGTGATAACGCAGGGAGGTGACTACGTGGGGGTGCAGATAGAGCTCCTCCGTTGATCTCCCCAAATATTTGTGTCCTGTTCTTTTCGCTCTCTCTCTCTCGAATGATTGTGTACTCGGTGGAACAGTGCCTACGGACCCTCCTCAGAGGAGAGGATGGCTGCCTCAGCTCACCCTCAGCTCACCACGATCAAGGCGCTCTTCGACTCCGGCGCGCTTCAGTCGGCCGTTCCACCGGCATACCGCCTCCGGGAGCCTCAGCCCGGCGGCTGCGCTTCGGCCGTCGAACAGGAGATCCCCACCGTCGACTTCTCGCTGCTCAGCGACGGGACGAACAGCTGCCAAAGGAGCGAGGCAGTCAAGCATCTCGGTGAAGCTTGCCGGGAGTGGGGCTTCTTTGCGGTGAGATCCTCTTGACCCTTCGATATATATGAGCACGCCCCGCGACCGCATCCCGATAAGGGGTTTCCTCTCTTTCCGCAGGTCGTTAACCATGGCGTGCCGATCCGGACGATGGAGGCGATGCTCGCGGCGGCGCACGCGTTCTACTCCCTGCCGGAGGAGGAGAAGAGGGAGTACGCCGGAAAGCGCGTGCTGGACCCAATTCGCTGGGGCACGAGCTTCAATCCGGCGGTGGAGGACGTCAAGCACTGGAGGGACTTCTTCAAGATGGTCGTGCACCCGGAGTTCAGCTCCCCCGCCAAGCCCCTCGGCTTCAGGTAGTTGACGCTCGATTCCTGGACGACGTACGTCGAGAGCCACGGAAACGCCGGCGCGCGCTAATCACACACTGGTGATGCCGGCGTTGGGAAGCAGGGAGGCGCTGCAGGACTACGCGGGCTGCCTGCGGAAGCTGGCGCTTGGGCTGCTGGGGGGAATAAACGAGAGCCTGGGCCTTGAAGAGCACAGCATGGAGAGGGCGCTGGATCTGGACTCCGGCTTTCAGCTGGTGGCGGGGAACTTCTATCCTCCCTGCCCGCAGCCGCAGCTGGCGATGGGTCTGCCGCCGCATTCGGACCACGGGCTGCTGACAATTCTCTTGCAGAATGGTGTGGACGGCTTGGAGGTCCAGCACGGAGGCAGATGGGTCCGTGTCCGGCCGCCGCCGGATTCTTTTCTCGTCAACACCGGTGATCATATGGAGGTGAGCAGCTACGCACCCCCCCTTAATTAATCATCTGAAATTAAGGAGTACAAATTCAAAGGGAATACGTGGTAATGCCTCGTTGCTGAGAATTAGGGGGTGCAAAGTACACACGGTTTATACACTATGTTTGAATAAGAAAATAACTCAACTTATTAATGAGCTTGATTAAATCTTTATTAACTTGAAAGATTGGAGCAAGCTCAATCTTATAAGTGATACCCCCCTCCCCCCCAAAAAAAACTTAGAGCAACCCCTTTCCTTAAATTGAAGGCACGTAGGAATCCGACCACTATCTTAACTAGCTTATGGGGTGTTTGGTTACATGATAATTGAGGTTTTTATTTTAACTTTTAAAAATGGTAAGAAAACTTGTTAAAAGAGGTGTTTGACAACTATGACAATTTTATGTTTTGAAAGTGATTTTCTTCTTAAACAAAAAAAGAGGGTCTCTCCTCTTTCTTTTTTCTTGTGGTCCCCCACTTTATTTGATCATGTGCGGTGGTTACTCTTTTTTGTAATCACATCCCTCCAAACATGATAATTTTATGTCATGAGTTGGTTCACTTTTTATTTTAATACAATTTTTTATCATGAAAGTGTACAAAAAATTATCATGCAACCAAACACCCCATTAGCTCTTAGCTTGGGCGTAGCCCCTGATCCTTCACATGAGGTGCTGTGACTGATGGGGAAATCGAAGATCTTTAGATTTCTATTACCATAGTAGGCTTGGTCACCTCAGATAATGGCAGAAGTTAAGAACTTCGATAAGTTACAATGTAAAGGCAAAATAACCACATGTTGTATGATTAATAAAGGAGACTGGGTCTCCTCAAGAGACTTTGTGAGAGAATTCCATCAATCCTTAATGGAGGGACAAAGATGATAAATGTTATTAAATCATCTTTGTCCCCTTATTCATTCGAGGGAATTGATCTAGTCTCTTAATAAATTAGGATGCCAATGGGTGTGGCTGACCCCTGAGCTAGCCACGAGTTAAGATAGGGTCTAGAGTTTTCAGTCTGCTGGTCTTAACTGGACTTTTGTTTGGACCAAGGTGGGACATGATGAGACAAATGAGCCCAAAATTCCATGATACAATCTCATAAAGATGTCACTTTTAATAATTAAAGAAATGTTATAATTTAAGTTATTGTCAATATTACATTGTTATTTTAATTTCTTGGTTTGATTAATTTGATGATAATATATTTATAAAATAACAAATGGATTGGATCGGTTGGGCCAGGTCAAATAAAAATTCTCTATTGTATTAGCCAGACTTGGTCGTGTCCCAAAATTTTATAAATCCAGCTTGGCGGGGCCAATTTCAGGTTAGTCCAGCCCGACCCAATGACAATAATGCTATTAAATATAGGTTCTTGTACGTAAGAAGAATTTAGGTCCACATTGATCCCATCCCACTCCTCCCAAAATAGACTTAAAATTAGCTCGTGCCACAATATGAGTGAGCCTTAGGGTCCGTTTGTTTGCCTGCAAAACCTGCCCCATGCGCCAAATTTCGGGAAAATGGCATCACTTAACTCATTTGGTTGTACGTAAAAGCTAAATCACGTAAAACAAAATACCTCTCACGTTAGACCAACCAGGATTTTGGCATCCATAAAAATTCAGCGGATGCCGTTTTCGGTGGCGTAACTTTTTTAAAATATATGCTATTTAATAAAATGATATTAAATAAATATTATCAATTTTAATAAGTTTACACGTTGAAATTAATTCAGTATATAAAAATTTTATTTTATTCTTTGTGTTAGAAAAATAAAAAATTTATTAAAAATTATTTTATTATACAAATTAATTATTTAATAAAATTTTAATTGAAACTTGAGCTTGCCGGTAATTGAACTGTTTTAACTAAATTATTATATATAAAAATTACAAGATCACTTTATGTTAAACTATTACGTACTGTATATTTTATTTAATTGTTCGTGTATGATAAATTTTCAAAATATATTTTTTGAGTATTTTTAATAAAATTTTTAATATTAGTAATTATTTCTAAATATTGAAGTAAATAAATAAGGATACAATCGTAAAATTTTACATAAAATTTAAAAAATGATTTACAGAGAACAAAATAATTGAAAACAATTTATAAAAATAATTTAAAATAACAAAAAAAATATCTTGTTTTCATAAAAGTAATTGACTAATATCTAAATAATAAATTATATTTTAAATTTCACTGAAAAATAACTTGATACAAAATAATTTACCTAATTTATTATTTATTAAAATTTTGTTATAAATAAATAATTTAATTATATAAATATTAATAAGATTATCTATAACTGTTATGCTCACGTTGTGGAGTTTGATAACTTTTTTTAGAAAAGTAACTACGGACAACCAAATGACCAACAATGTTTTTGATTTTTTTGGAAATAGTATTTCATGAAAAGGATTTCCTTTTGTTTTGGTTTTACATGAAACCAAATGGACCCTTAGCTTAGTATCATGGAGCAATATATACATCTATATGTTGAAGGCATGCCTATAAACTTTTTACAAGGTCGCATGGAACCATATGGAGCCGTGTTCCATTTATGTAATTTTTGTACTAGCACGGAACCATGGGGCCTGAAAGATAGAATAAGATTTGTAGGGTGTGACGTTTTATTGTCCACGAGATCTTGTTATGGTGGGCTTATGGTTCTAGTCATGCGTGATTGAAATTCATTATAAGTTATACCATATAGGTTGAATAGAGAAAAAAAATAAATAGAAGTTTGAGGGTTTACCAACCACTACAAGAAAAAGACTTGAGCCATCACCAACAAGCCAATAGCCATCACTAATTATTTTTTGCGATGGTTTCAAAGCTATCGACAGTTTATCGCAAATAAACATGTCAACAATGGTACTAGCAATGGCTTGGGTATAATAAAAGTTATAATCAACGGCTTAACAACCATCACTATTACTAGCGACGACTATACAATCATCACTAAAAAAGATACTTGCAGTCATTGCCACCTTCTTTTCATGTAAGCAACCATCACCGGTATCTTTGCTATTGATGGCTGCACAGTTGTTACCAAACTAGTCACTCTAGTTTTAGGGAGCCAGTGTTACTAGTTTGGCGATGACTTTATGTTGTCGCCAGTGCTTCATAGTGTTGCTAAAATCAATGTCTAATTGTTTCCTTATTATTTTGAATATTTTGGAGCATTTTCATCACTTTGTTGTGTACAAGTCTAATTGTTTCCTTATTATTATGAATACTTTGGAGCATTTTTATCACTTTGTTGTGTACAATCTCATCTTGTGATTCATATAATCGGACTCCACCTTCATTGCTTAAGTTAACTTCAACTTCACCATGACTAATTCACATTTGATAATTTGACTATACATCGTCTGCTATTAAATATTCTTTTATGGGTGTTTGGTTGCATGATAAATTAAATTTTTATTATAATTTTGTGTTTCTATAACAAAACTTGTTAAAAGAGATGTTTGGCAACCATTACAAATTTATGTTTTTTTAAGATATTTTATTTTTGGATAAAAAAGAGGTGAGACCTTTTTGCATTTAGTGGGCTCATAACTCTTTTGGTCATAAAATGGCTCCACTCTTTTGTGTTTTTAGATCTCCTCAAAGATGACAATTTTATGTCATTAGTTAACTTACATTTTCTTTTAATACAATTTTTTGCCTAAAAAATATAAAAATTTATCGTGCAACTAAATATTCTATTATTATATGTCTTTTTAAAATGAAAATGTTACAATATATTATCAGGGCATTGAGTTAAATTATTATCTTGACTATGTATAAATGGGGTCCTACATTTATAAAAAATATAATTTAATTTTTTTTCTATTTTTCAAAGATACTTAGGATCTAACCTATTGGAGTCTGAAATACTCATCTACTCTAATAGACCAGTCTAATGAAGATGAAAATTTGTATTTGAAAAAGAAGTATGAAAAATAAAATATTGACAACAATTCAATATAAAAATATTAACATAATAAAAATAAAAATATTAAATTAAACCGAATCTCCTCTAAATGAAGCAAGTCTTGAACGCATATCTTATTAGAAACTTCCCAAAAAGAAAAAGAAGAGAACTATAATCAAATAATTAAGTTTAGTAAATCCCCAACCAAATAATATGCTTATACCAAATTGGATCATGCGGTTTACCTGTTTGATTTGGTTTGAACATCTTTATAAATCAAACCAAATCAGTTTATTTCGTTTAGCAATTTCGATTGGTCTAGTTTGGAAGGCTATAAAAATCAAACAAAATTGTTTTATTTGGTTTACCGGTTTATTTTTTTCCAGTTTCGCTTAGTTTGAAATGTCTTGAAAATTAAAACAAATTGATTTATTCGATTTACCAATTTGATTTGGACCGGAAGACCTTAGAAATCAAACTAAACTAGTTTATTGCATTTATCGGTTTGATTTGGTTTGATTGGTTTGGGAGGGCTTATAAATCAAACAAAACCAGTAAATTCATTTTACCAATTTTGTTTGCTTTAGAAGGCCTTGAAAACCAAAGAAAATCAATAAATTCGCTTTACCGGTTTGATTTGAAAGACATCAAACCAAGCCAATATCCTAACTTAAAATCTTAAAGTTTAAAATTCTTATATCATAAATCCCAAAGTAAAAAAAAACACTAAGCCCTAAACTAAAAATTTTAATAGACACCAAACAAATGTATATAATGATAACTAATTAGCATTTAAACAAGCTTTAACAAACTAAACTTTTATGAATAAGATTAACTAATATTAAAATGACATTCAAATCATGTTATTATAAGTCTTAAACCAACGAAATTAACAAATTACGATGAAATCACACTTAAATAAGAAAACTATACTTAAAACCTTAAATGAAGATTTAAATGAACCATCCAACGACACATTTATATATTTTAGTATACAACCAAACATCTCAATCCATTCATAATCAAACCACATTTAAGTAATCCTTAAAACAATGAAATTAACAAACTACCATTAAAATCATATTCAAATAAATGCTAAATTAAATAAATTCTTAAACACCAGGCTTAAAAAAATCTTGGACGGATTAGAGTAAATAAAGGAGAACAGATTTGGCGTGAGGGTGACGGTGGCGTGGGGGTTAAAAAAGTCCAAAAGGGAATTGACAACGGCTATGGTGGTTTCTAATGACTTATGCCCTATTTGGTTAGAGTTTTATTTTTAGTACTATATCAATATCGATATTAATATTTCTAAATATTGGAGTATCGATATCAAAAGTAATACAAGTTGACACCTGTATTGCATAATATACTTTATTTGCACTACAAATTTTAGAATCGATACAATTAACTAAACATCTTTTAATAGTTCCTATCAATATCAATTTCAAGATTGATAGTGATAAAGATATCCAATAGTGTTACCAAACATGACGTTAACCTTGGTTTGAAATTGAGTCACTAGATTCTTTTATGATTTCACGACACTTGGACCATCGCTAGTACCTCTTTTGGTGTCCAATACTTGTACAATTGTGATGACCGAAGGGGAGGAGCCATCACTAATGCACCTTATCAGGAAAGGTTTTCTAAAACTGTCACCGTTAACCCGTCTCTAATAATATATATATGTATATATTCTAGACCGTATTCAACCATGCATCTCTATTCAATTTAGAATCTCGGTGACTTATTGCATATTACTCCTTTGTTACTTGTCCTGTTTGTTAGACTAGAATGCTGCTTGACCTCTCGACCTTTTAACTACCGATCGATGCTATGTGATATGTATGTGCAGAGTAGAACAGAATAAGCTTATGCATCGTTTGTCTGCTTTATTATTGTATAGTTCTCTCTGCTTTCAAATTATAATCTGTTGGAGAACAAACGTATGTATTTGTTTGGTTGACTTCGTAAAATTAGACACGAGAAACTTGTTTCCGGCTTTTACTCTGTGATTCTAAACCAGGACTATTATTTTGAGGTATAATATTTTGCATTAATCCATACAATTAAAAATACTGCAAAATAGAAAACGCACCATTTTGCATGCATGCTGCAAACAGGCAGGCCCCCAACGTACGTAACAAATCTCTGTTGGCATGCATGATACGGGAGATGATCCTGAACTTCGCCGTAATCTATGAAAAAACTCTTCTGTTTCTCTCCGCCGGAGAGCGCAGATATTCAGCAACGGCAGGTACAAGAGCGTCCTCCACCGGGCGGCGCTCAACAGCCACAGCACGAGGGTGTCCCTCGCCGTCGTTCAAGGCCCGTCCTTGGAGGCGTGCGTCCGGCCGGCTCCGCAGCTGGTCGGCGGCGACGGCGGTCCGGCGGCGTACCGTGGTATGAAGTACAGGGATTACATCGAGAATCAGCAGCAGAAGCTGCTCAAGGAGAAGTCTGCCTTGGACGTGGTGAGGATCGGTGCCGGCGGTCCAGCAGCCGTGTGACGTATAATAAGAGGGCGGAAGGTCTCAGGTACCCATCCTTAAGTCCTGTTTGGTAACACTATTTGACATCTCTATCACTGTCAATTTTAAAATTAATATTTCTAGTAATCACTAAGAAGTGTTTGGTCAGTAATATCAATTTTGAAATTGGTAATAAAAACAAAGCACATTATGCAATACAAATGTCAACTTGTATCAATTTTGATATTGATACTCCAACTTCTAAAATTATCAATATCAATATTGATATAGTATCAAATTTAAAACTCTAACCAAACGGGCCATTAGGTATCTATCCTTAGTCATCTTACAGAACTCTATTAAATATTTGACTTAATGAGTCATTAAATCAAATATTTAATGATGTATTTAAAAATATTTTATGAAAGAGGTTGAGAATACAATCTCAATCTCAGGTGAACACTCAGAGACCTCCCGCCCTCGTATAATATAACATCTTCTGTCCAGGATGAGGTGCTCCGAGGATGATAAGCTGCATCTCAACGAGCATGGAGATAGAGGTCGTCTACCTTGTGGAAGAATAATTAGTAGCATGTTTGAGTTCTTATTAAATCGTGTAATTAGACCTGTAAATGGATTCAGGCAACCCGTTATCTTGCCTGAATCCAAATATGAAAATCAGATTTGGATATTCGATTGGTGGCTTCAAATAAATTACATTTTCGGGTTCGGGTGTACCCGATTTGAAATAGATCCGAGTATTACATGACCGGTTATATTTGAAAACCCGATTGGGGTTCGCTGGACCCGATCGCTCCCTCGCTCCCCTCCCTGCAATCTTCGTCCCCCTCGCTCCCCTCCCTGCAATCTTCTCTAGCTCTCTGCGCGACCGCTCTCTTGTTTTTCCCGGCGCCGGCAACCGCCTTTGCACTCCATTCGCAGCCGCGACAGTCCCCGTCCGCAGCTACGCCGCCCCCTTCAGCGCAACGCGGGGTGCTCACTCGCCACTCGCCGGCACCGCACGACGCCGTAGCATCTTCTTCCCCGGAAACGGCAGATCTTGCGCACCCGCGTCGCACGCGAGGCAGACTCCTGCTGTACTATTCAGGTCCTTTTAAAAAAGTAAATATTAATTTTCTCCCCCCCTCTGTTTATACTCTTATTGAACCCTCCTTCCCCTTGCCCTAGCCACCACTCTCTCCCCCTCCTCATTTTTCTCTCGCGCTCCCCCCCCTCCCCCCCGCCTGCGCCACCTTCTGCAGTGCGCAGCTCCAGATGCATGTAACAGGAAAGGGACTTGAGGTTACCCAATCCAGATGGGATTGCGCCGCTGAGGTGGTTGGACAAGAGGTCGAGCTCCGCGAGGTCGCCGAGATCCGTCCAGATCCCACCCGGGAGATTGCCCGAGAGGCGGTTGTCTGCAAGGCGAGGAGGCACTGGAGCTGGCAGCAACGGCGGAGGTCGGGGGTGACGAGGCTGAACAGGGCATTGTGGGAGATGTTGAGGTTCTGAAGGTGAGGGAGGTCACAAAGGGAGGGCGCTGGAGAGGTTGTTGGAATAGAGGTAGAGAGGGTGGAGGGAGGTGGCGACGACGACGGAAATCATGCGGAGGAGACGCCAGCAGCAGAAGCGACGGCAGCAGGCGCGGCGCGAGGGCTTCTGGAGCAGCTTGCCGTTGGGTACCGCTGCCGGCTTCTCCGCCATATTCCGTAGCAATGGGGTTTACGGGTGGATCCAGATCCAATACCATTTTCGGATTCGGGTTTGGATATAGATCCGAAATCCAATTGCTTATCGGATTTGCTATTCGATTCGGGTTTGTCTTATCGGATTCGGGTTCGGATCCTGGAAGATCCGACCCAAAATAGACCCGTTGACAGCTCTACGTGTAATGTGTGAGAGCATATGTTTATGAACTCACAACCTTTCTTATAAAAATGTATATTTTTATGGTTGATAATCTTCTTAAAAATATAAGCTCATTTAATGTTACACAAAAGCCATAAAAGTAGTAAGGCTCCGTTGATAGCATTTCAGCTTGAATCGAACTATATTGCTTGGTCTCATTTTTTTGTTACTAATCATAAATATATTGTCTTAAAATTTAATAAATGTAATTATTGAAATAATATTATTATCAACTACAACGTATTTTCCATGATTAAAAACATGATACTTTTAATGAACTTGTGTTACAGAAATTTGATCTCATTTAAGATTTGTGAACTGAAATCTCTGCCCGTTATCTTTGTCCATGTCTCACACCCCAAATGGAAGACGGAAATGATTGACAATATAATCGGGAAAACTTGCCCCTTAAAGACGAATAGTTTGAAAACAGAGAATACACACGACCTCTAAATAGTAAATAAAACAAATTCCTAACCATCATGGTATAATATCCAAAATTTATACAATCAAAACACTGGTAATTAATCAGAAAAGTGATTAACCTTTCTATATATTGATTCCAACATCGTCCAATTTTTCGAAGTTCTTCTCACTTCATCATGCTACGAAAGTTTAATTCTCTGAAAATTGTTCAACTACAAAGAATGAGCCACAAGATATATAGTAATATGCATAATTCCTGTGTGCATAAAAATATGATAAATAATAATTATATACAATAAGATTTTACTTGCTCAAAGAAAATACCACTAAAACTAATTTGGTTACAATAATACAAAATAATTCAGACATATAATATTGTCAATAAGTAACAAAACTAATGTATCTTAATGCAGCTTGATTTATTCTTTAGATTTTACTTACTTATTAATATTGACTACCAATTAACTTAGGTACCATGAACTAAATCTAAATACCACATGTGGTACAAATGTTCTTATCACTAGCAAAAAAGCACTTTAATTTTTACTTCAACTCTAACATATAATATTCAATAATCATATAACTAAGTTAATTCTCGTACATCTAACTAATGGCACGCAAGGACAAAATCGTGATATCCGAGCTCATTAGGTATAACTTTGGACAAATTAAGAAATATGTATGTTGCACTCGGGCGAATTAAGCCCAAGTCGGAGAAGCTCAAATTAACATACACTACAAGAAAATCAATTTTTACCTACGCTAAAAATCGTAGGAATAGGTCATTTTCCCGTAAGCAAATAGATTTACCTACGGACTATCCCGTAGGGGGATCCGTAGGCCTAGTACAAGTAGGGAAATGTATTACCTACAGGACATGTCCCGTAGGTATAGTACCGACTTTTACCAATGAACCGACCCGTAGGCACATATAAAGCATACGAATAAAATTGTCTCCCCATGCCTGATTTATACCTACGGGGCTCCTACGGGGCTCCCGTAGGTAAATGTTACATACCTGAAAAAAGTATTGCGTATATATTGATAGAAATGTATGCCCTACAAGCCAATCATATATGATATGATTCGACATTTCTAGAAATATCTCATTCAGATTAATTAGGCAAATCTTCATTATAAGCTCTTATTAGATGCGAATATAATAATGAAGTCCTTGATCAAATACAATGATGATTAAATCATGATGAGATCATGATAATGAGATTGATCATCTAGAGGTATTTGATCTAAATGTTCCTAGTCATAGGATACTTGAGACGGGACATCAAGGATCCGGATAGACTAGTGTATGTGATGTCTTCTCATGTGATGAGGATGATCGATCTCATTGGTCATCAGTGTGGAGACACGGAGATACACGTACAGGTGCTCTTTAGTTGAATGAGTTCACCGAATCGACCGAATTAGAAACCCCGAATGGTATCTTATCGAATCGTCTATCGGGGTTTTCTATCATCACGGTTGCATGGTTGGACCTTTGACTGAGTCGCCAAAGATGCCTTGTTGGGTGGAACTTGTGCTTTGACCATTGACTTATGGATCACAATTTAGATGGTCCTATATAGCGATGGATCGGGTACAAGGAAAATCCGATGGAGGCAATTGAGCGGACAACAAGGGATCGTCCACTCTCGGTAAGTGAGAGTGAATGTCCTATGGGATAGTACTCTAAATCCCTGGCCAGGGTAGATAGGATAATTGGAAAAGGAGTTTTCTAATTGATCCAATTCCGAGTACATGATCCTATAGAGTCGGTACACTAAGGAGTTGACGATCGATGCCGTACTCCTTTCCGACCGGGACATTGGATGGATGAGGGTTTATATCCATGTGGTAATCGATGATGGAAAGGCTCGATGGAGATGAGATTATCCCCATAGCCATTTGGGATCATGGGATGTGGCTTGTACCCTTCATGATCGGTAGGCCGATTAATGTTATCGGATAACGGATTTAATTAAATTAAATAGAATTGTTCTATTTTATTTAGGCCTCAACCAAATAGGTTATTGGGCCTAGTGGGTCACACACAAAAGGACTTATCCACAAGTACAGGGGCAAGGACGTAATTTATAGAGATTTTGGGTTTTTATGAAAAATTCCATAATTCTCTATAAATACCAATGGTTTCAGCCAAACCCCATCAAGCCAAGGGTGAAAACCACGTCCCAAGCCTCCTCCCTACCTCCTCCTCTCTCTAGAAGGTGTCCATGGTCGATGGAGCTCCGTTCGGGAAGAGTTCTCGAGGCCGGCGCGAAGGGAGAACTTGTTGTGGATGAAGTTCGTGTGGATACTGCTGGAGACCGGACACTTGAACGGTTTGTAGAGCTTGAGAAGCTCATCTCTTTCCTCTCCATGGGATTATATGAATCCCTATCAGGTATATTCGAACCCGATTTGATCAGTTTTCGGTTTTCGTCGTTCGGTTCTGATTGAGACGGATTCTAAAGGAACCCATAGGAATCGTCGCTTCCGCTGTACCAAATTTTAATGGACGATTCCTTACATATATCACGAGATATATTTACCTACGGATGTTTAGTTGTAGGTAAATGTTTACATTACAACGTCTCTTTCATTTACAGTTTGGGCACAACCTTTTACCCAGCCATACAATCAACAATACATTCACAATTCTTGGAATCAAGCAATTCAAGGCATCCACACCATTATATAAGTAACTTTTAAATCTGGCTGTATAACCAATTCAAGGCATACATTCAATTCGTACACTTGTTGGACTCACAACAACATGTTAGACACAGTCACAACAATGCACACATCTACAAATACAATAAAAAATAGCATCCCAAAGACATTCATTAAACATTAAATTTACTTTGTCCAAAAACATAAAGTATGACATGTTAACATAAAACATTTTACAATTAACACACAGTACGTAGTGAATAAGATGTTAAATATACAAAGTTTTCAATTGTTCCAGGCTTCCAGCCACAACCACAATGAAAAGATCATCTATTTCCCACAACAAGCAAAGATCCCACCACAAGTAATTGGACAACCCAACGAGAAGATGAAAAGAAGTTGGACAACCCATCTAGAATCTTCATTCATTTATCTTCTATAACCACCTGCAATTGGAAGATAAGATTTAATTAAAATACATAACATCCAATGATTATAACAAATTTAAAGATGTAAATTAAATTACTTACATAATCTCTCAACCATACTATGTGGCTTCCTATGGCATCTTTCATTCTTCTTCTATGATCATCCTTCACAACAAGAGGGGTATCGGGCTTGTTAACAAATGTGACAGATATTTCATAATAGACATTACCCAGTAATCTCCCCATTACAGTCTTTACTGGGTCATCACTGATGAGAAAACCATCTGCCACATATTGTCCTTCAAGATCTAGCAACTTGACCTTCCTTGCCCTTCCCTGCAACTGATAGTAGCAAATCATGTACAGTCTTTTTGTATATTGTAATGCAGTCAAAAAAAATGAAACATAGCATCATTCAGGACAGTACATAAACAATCAGAGGTGTAGGCCATCTGATTTCAAAATCATCTTCCATTATTTAATAGAATTGATTAGGGGTTTGGTTTGTGGATCTCTCTCAAGCCCAACATCTCCCAACCCCAACAGTCGCCACAAGAGATAAAAGGAGAAGGAAGCATTCTGACACCCTCACCTTGCTACTGCGCCAACAAAGAGAGAAGAATAAAAAAAAAGTAAAGAAAGAGAGAGAAAACCCTGTTGTTCGGGCCTACAAAACCCCTTAGGGGCTGAGAAGATGCCCACAGTCTGCCTTGGATATCCTCTTGTCCGGGTCTATAAAACCCCTTGTGCAGCCCATCAAGATTGGTATGAGATATCCCATATTCAGGCTCTGTTTGAAGCCTCAGACAATCCTGTTTGGATCCTGATATACAACCCCCTAACCTCTCACGAATTCCCTGTTTGGATCCCTATATTCAGTAAATGAAAACACTCCTATATAGATATGAAATTCTCTACTTTCAAGCCCAAAATAAATAGCAATCTAATGCTAAAACAGTCATCTATGAAGACTCCTCGGTCATGCACCTAAAACCTGTTCAAATGCAGTCTTCCTAAACCTGAATAAATCAGGTTCAATAATATTTAGATGTGCCATATGAACTCCTAATCAGCACATGTTCGGACCTCTATACAGACATCCAAAATATCCCTATATAGATATGAAATTTTCCTACTCATCTTACCAATCAGATGACTAATATAGGTGACTGTTTACCCTGGCAGCTAGGATTGGTGATCTTGTACTCCCTAGTCAACCACCAATGTTCCCATGAAATCAAGCCTAAAGGAACCCCTTTCAAACCAAAATCTGCTATCTGCTGTAAACAAGAACCCCGAACCAGAAATCTCAAGGTCTAAGATCTGTCCAGAACAGATCCCAAAAGGCTAGGATCCCAGTGTCTATTCAAAGAGACCCAACCAGATCCGAAACCTGTCCAGGATGGCTAGAAAGGCAGAGGATTTGGGTACTCTGCTGATTGACACAAAGGGAAGAAGCATTCCAAATGGAAGAAGCCGAAATAGTCAGTGGACAACATGATGATAGTGGGCCGCCAATGCCCAAAACTGATGGCAACAATCCCCCTGGGCTCAAGATTTATGACATCAAGATGGTAACAATCCCTGTTGGGCTAAAAAATGATGACAAGAGGCCACGAACGCCAATGGAACTTTTAACAGGTCATTGAGGCCATTGGACACCAAAAATCAACTTTTAAAACACTGAAACAAAAAACAAATCTAATTTGGACGGACACATGAGCATACCTTAAGTGATACATAGAGAGAGGTGTTCCATCAAGTTCAGACCAATCAGAAAAAAAGTCAAATCCCCAATGTCTAAAATCCCAAACCAGAAACTTGGAAGGCAAAGTAAGGTTATCCTAATTAGACATGTTGCTGTCAATTTAATTTTGGCAACTTGACAGTTAAGCATAAGTGGAATAAATACATTATCTTCAGCTAACGTTGACAACTTACTTGCGGCTGAAGAGCGCAATCCAGACTGTAAAAGATTCAAAAGAAAACAAAATTTTATATGTAATGTACATCAATATGAGTGATGAGAAAAATTATCTACCTCTTGGGGCTTTGCCTCAAGCTTAGCAACTTTGGATTCTAAAACTTGCAGACGTTCATATAACTTTTTGTTTTCAGATTGTGAAGTTTCAGCTTTATCTTTCCAAAGATGGTGAGGTGAAGGTGCAGTGCCAATACCCCTAACTCTCCCCTTTTTGTCATCTCCGAGGACTTTAGTGAATACATCACATTTTGATGCCAATGGAACTGAACTAGTAGATGGTTGAGATTCTTTGTAGGCTTTAAGTTTCCCCTACATAGAACATAAATGTATTTAAGGAAGATATATGATGGCAAGCATAACAGAATATAATGAAATCACTATATACTTACTATTGCAAGGGCACATTCTTTATTAACTGCCTGTCCATCTTTCCTCGTATGTGTTATAATAAAAATATCCGTTCTATCCACATTGCCACCGGTTTTAGCAGCCTGATATTTTACACATACGAGCATAACAATTAGGCCAGAATAGTTATACCGAAAGATTGTCATTATAACATGGTGATAAGATAAGAGACATTAACCTCCTCTTTCCTGATATCTGCGAAAGATTTACTGCCAGCACAATGGAAAATCTTTTGTAGTCCTTTGTTCTTTTGGTTAACCTCACTTCTTTTCTATAAAGTTAAACATTTACAATTAGGCTATTTATTGAATCATCAGTGAAAATATCTTAAAAAAATCACCTTGAATTCAACATAACACCATGTGGTCTTTGCTGCCTCCCTCATCTCAGAAGAAATATGTAGACCTTGAGGTGGCTCCTGTCCATCTATGTATTTCTTTCTCAGACAGTATTTATGATATTTCCACTTCTGAGATAGATCTTTCATAATAAATAGTCGTTGTAGTTCATTTCCATCATCCACATCATACTTCCTCTGCAAAAATAGAGGAAGTAAACATCAAATTAATGACTTAAGAAAGTATAACATCGAAGTGTAAGACAAGAAAAAGACCAACTTCACCTTGATAAAATCCCAAATATCGGCAATATTCTGCTCAGGTATCTTATACCATGATGCAACGTTTATGGGGCATTTTTCACTATTCCTTGCAATTGTTCCCAAGAAGGTTCTTAATGACCTTCCACCATTTCCAATAGGTTGCCCAAACTCATTCCACTCCACAGAAATGACTTTGCCATCCTCCAATGCCAGCACATCCCGACAATATGTGCGGCCCCATGATCTCTTCACTTCAACATCACCTGCAACAAGAACATCTTCCGAAATACCTTCCTTTTTAAGGGCATTTCCATTTGATTCTCTTGATTTTGTCGAAGAGGATATTGAAGCATCAGGTGAGGAGATAAACATCTCCCTGTTGAGCATAGGCAATTACTTTGTTGATAAATGTGTCCATCTCAGCATACCCAAACCAATCTTTGGAAATCTGCAAGAAATTACGCAAATTAGCAATCCATGAATATGGCTGAATATAGGATTGAAAATCGGACAAACTGATGAGTTAAATATCCGTACAAAGTATGGATATTCTGAACGAGTGAATGTATCCGGAGCATTCTTTAAAAAGAGATATGAATAGTATAATACGAAAAATCCACACTCTAAGTCATCCCGTTGTTGGGGTACCTAAAAGATACAAATGTCAATGCACTTAAGAAATGAGAAACGAGGTAAAATAGATAAATCAATGCCCTTTCAAGTAGTACATTGGGTATATAAAAGGGGATAGAGGCAAGGCTCTTCTTTTTGACCATCTTTCCCTCTGATTGGTACAAATCCTTCAAGAATCTAAAATAAAGAATAATGTTGTTACCACATTTTTTTACTTGAAAAGCAAACACAAAATATAAAGTGTTTGAACTTTTACCTTCTTATGACAGGCTCTTGCTTGTGTGGCTCAGTCAAGATGAGAGAATCAAATAGAATCATACAAGGGCTAAAGTCAGACGTAAAAGAATTAGCAAGATTACATAACAAGAGCAATCTCCAATGTCCCCTGGAAATATACTTCTCATTAGTAAGAAATGAAAATACATGAAATTGACATCTACTATCATGTACATACCCATCAACAATGGGAATAATGACATAAGTCTTTGCGAACACCTCTTTATCCCTTACTGTCTCTATAATCCTACGGCTGCCATTAAGGTACATAGAAAATAAAAGACAGTCTACTATTGCTGCATTAGTGCTATGGGTCATGCGTAGTTGGACCCATATGGCTGAAAAAAAGGAAATGGATAAAAATTTAGAAAATGTGCTAAGAAATAACGGCAGTAAATCCAACCTTTCCTGAAATCTGTCCAAAATTGAAAGAAATGATTAATAAGCGTCAATGCAAATAAAGACAAGAAAAAATAGTTAAACAAATAGTTTTCTAGATAACTATACAACTCCGATGTATTTTTTCTCATAAATACATCAGAAAGTAGCCACTCAATGAAAACATACAACCCCTCCAAAATGTGACAAGAACCACCTCTGCATAAAAAAAAACATGTGAGAAACAACTAAGTTTTTAAAAATGTTCCATGTGTAAAAGTGAACTTTGATTGCTTTACGCAGGATGGTTTCTTGTAAACAATAAGAATTATATGACTTCAAATTAAGAAAATATTAAGGAAGATTATGTACTCCATAAAGTTCTGAAAAAGATCGGAGTCCATCTTCTTCTTCACTGAGTTTGGAAGATCATAGATTTCTGCAATGTGCTTTATTTTTTTAGGTGGTGTGTTAACATCTGAGCTTCCAGGCCCCCACAAGCCTTTCTCCTTTGAGCTTGCACATTCCAACTTGTAAGATAGATTTTTCATGAACTTCTTTCCCCTGTTTGCATAATAAAACAAACGGGTAGAAAACAACTGATGGTTGACAAAGAGATTACCCCTCACTGTATCATCCATTGATCAACACAAAAAAATGAGGACAAAACAAATCAAGTGGAGGCAAAGAGATTACATAACAAACATTATGTTTCATCTACTGATAAAGTCAAAACAAGTTCACTAAAAATGACAGAAAACCTCAACTAATAAAGGTAGCATTATGTTTCTAAAATAACGAGGTGACCAGTGTAAAATGGAAATTAAAAATGAAGAGTTCATCCGGCACATTAATGTGCAAGACATATAGCCAAATGTCTACGTCATTCCATCAAAATCATTTTCAACCGAGAGGCAGGTCCCAAAGTGGCAGGTAAGAGATAGACATACCAACCTACAAAAAGAAATTGGTGGTTAGAAACTATTAATATTCTGGATAAACCTGCAAATTAAGACAATCTCTGCTATTATTTGAGTTGGATTATATATAATGCGTACAATTCACATAAAATTCAAAATTGGGCTGTGAAAGATCCAAGAATCCAAGAACTGCCAAGCTTATCCAGGACCAATTCTGTCAGGATCAAACATAATGGTTTCAGTTATACATACCTAATATGAGCCATAATTTTAACTACCAGGAGCAGCCGATATTGCCAGTTCAGCCCACCACTCTACCAGGTATCTATTTAGACTGTTTTTCTTCTTTGCAGTATTGTGAGGTTAGACTTCTTAATGGCTTATAAGGTGTTTGGTTTCAAAATACTATTCTATGCACTTTTGTGATAAAAGTATACATTAAAATAAAATCTAAGATATCTAAAGACATACAATTTTCTTGTTTGGTGTGATCATGGAATGCCGGATCGGGATCCGGGTCGCGACCCGGACCCGATCCGGTCGGATTTTGGGCCGACCGGCCCGATCGGGATCCGGTTGGTCCGACCCGAGCGGGGGATCCCCTCGGGTCGCGACCCGATCGTCGGGTCGCGCGACCCAGCGACTGGGTCGCGCGACCCCAGGATCCCGCAGGGGATCCTTGCCCCCCACGGGAAGCAATGAATTGCTTCCCGTGGGGGGCAAGCAAGGGGGGTTCTTGATGCCCCCCTTGCGCCCCTTGGGGGCCTATATAAGGCCCCCAAGGGAGGCTCTCATACCCACCCCTCCCCCCTCATTCTAAGCCCTCTAAGCCTTACGTTTTAAGGCTAATTCCCACCCTCCAAGGTCCTTATTTTATTTAGTGAAGGTTAACTTGTTTAATTGTTCTTCTCCTTGTTGTTTACTTTGGTTCACCATGGCTTCTCCAAGTGGTGACACCGAAGTTACTGGGTCAACCCGGAATGATCCGGCTTGGCTACATTGCACTTTGCTGTCCATGATGGCCAGGAAAGTACAATGTAAATATTGTGATAAAGTTATGCACGGTGGTATTTTTAGATTAAAACACCACCTTGCCGGAATGAAGGGCAATGTGCTCCCGTGCTCTCATGCTCTCGTGCTCCACCAGAGGTAAGAGCACAATTCCGACAGCATCTACTAGAATTGGAAGCGACGAAGGGAACTTCAAAGCGGCATAAGGATACAGTTCGGGAAGAAATTGCCGAACCGGCAAGACATTCCGTACACATATATGGAACCGGACAAGAGCGTTCGAACATTCATCGTGATATAGGCCTCGAAGATGGTATGTATTATGTATTATTTATCTCTTTCCCTATGGTATGTATTATGTAACAACCAACCTACGGGTATGATTCATCTCAAGGCTCTTGGTTTCCTACAAATGACCAAGAGTGGAGTGGGATGAGTTATAGATCACCCATGGACACCCCGATTCAATCCCCATATGAACATTACTTTGGTGGTTTTTAGGACCCAGTAGCGACATTAGGGTCATTGTAGAAGGGACTCCAGAATATAATATTCATCAGCATGTGTGGCATACTGTATATAATACAATGTCGTGGGAAGAGTATAAGGCTTATGTAGAAAATGTAGATCAAGTCAAGTTTATGTAAACGGTTGGGTAAAGTTTATACTTCTGTTTTTTCAGATTTTTTTCGAATTTTTCCGACATTTTTTCGATTTTTTTCGAATTATCAAAAAAATAATAATAAATAATTTGGATCGGACCGGGTCGCGACCCGGTCGCGATCCACGATCCTGCCTTCCTTGGGTGTGATATGTCTACAAAACTGGTGGAGACCATGTATAACAAAAAAGAAAGAAAATTTTACCTTTTTATCCTAGAAGAAATTCTCTATGAAAACATATTTTTGTAATGATTGCCAAATGCTCTTTCTAAGATGTTTTGTTACAAAAACATAATTTTTGAGTGAAAACTCATTTTATCATGCATCACCTTATAGAGTGAGAAAGTAACATTTCACTTGTAATTAATTACCAGCATCTTAGTCTAGGGCTTGCATTGTGAGCTTTGCAGCGCCCCTAAAGGATCCAGAAAGAGTGGGAGCAGGGGGCAGCTGTGGAAGGGGAAGAACACTAGGGCAAGTATGTGAAAAAGATAGAACTTTTGTCCTATATTCTCTGCCCATTACTCAAAGGAAGATGCAGTTTCTCTTGACCTGTGGCTTTTGAATAATGTGTGGGAGAGACCTCCATGAGAAAGCCTGAACAAAATGATTTTTTTGGACACTAACAATGATAAAATGATGATGGCAACAAAATGCAGAAATTTGTTGAGTACATACATATATCCCTGCATCCATTTTTTTGGAAATAAACAATATGAAACATACATAGTAAAGAATGACTTACATTACACTTCAATACCATCTATATCAGATCTATGGACCATTATCTCCTCATGTTCATCATCATGCTGGATGCTTGATGTTTGGTAATGACACATTGGCTGTATATCTTGGAATTCAGCATCTTCTTCAAAAGTAGATTCCGATAAATTGTAAAAATCACGTGGGGTTGTCTTGAAAACCACAAACCAACCAATGTTCCTAGGATCCTCAACAAACCAAACTTGCTCTGCTTGTGATGCTAAGATGTATGGTTCAGTTGTTCTTAATTTACTTGATGGATTCACTATTGTAAGAGTTCCATCATGTTTCACCCCTCGTTGCACATCTACCCAATCACACTTAAATAATACTACCCTCATCTGTCCATCGTAGTTGACTTCTAGAATCTCATCAAGGACACCATAGTAAGTAACATTCTCTTCAACATTTTTAGTAAATGAAGGGGTAGTTGCTTTCAACATAACACCTGAGTTTTGGGTAACTCGTCTTTGTTCAAGGCTTCTAGTGTGAAACCTACTACCATTAACAATGCATGCATCATACTTCTTGACCACGTCACTAGGGAAATCTTTAATCGAAAGGAGATAAGGAGATATATCTTCCTTAGTAAACTCTTGCAACTTATGCATCTGATAAGAATTAACAAACATAGAAAATCATGACATCATATGATCATAAAATCGTTTAAAAATATAATTATAAGAATTAAGGATAATTGCTTTATGTTTCAGCCATTTGGTAAATGTGGATGTATGAATGCGTTCCACTTCATCCATGTGCACTCCAGGTGACATTTCTTTAAGTTTAGCAATGTGATCCCTGCAATATTCATATTTCATATAGTGAATGAAAAGTTTCAATTGACAAAAGTTTACCTGATAAATTTGTTGAGTGCTGTACAATTGAATATGATAAATTTATGTATTTCTTCCAGCTCATTATTTTGTAGTTTGCCAATTGTACTTATCCCACACGGCCGACAAGTCTCCATGAAAACTTCCCATCCAAGGTCCACATTTTTTGGACTGTCTTCTACTTGTCGATGAGTCTTATTTAACCATGTTTCCACATCATCGTCAAGATATCGAGCTGCAAATGTAATTGCCTCAGCAATAATATAACTTTCAGCAATTGACCCTTCTAGATAAGTCTTATTTCTCACATAAGACTTTAATCTGTCCAGATACCTGAAAAAATAACATCAATGAATATCGGTCTATCTTAAAGGGAAAATTTACATATAGAAGTGAATGTGATACCTCTCAAATGGGTACATCCATCTATAATGAAGCTGCCCAACAATCCTAGCCTCATCTGCTAAATGAATGATTAAGTGTACCATTATATCAAAGAAACACGGAGGAAATATCATCTCTAGTTGACATAATACCCTTGAGACATGTAGGCCTTGTTGGTAAAAGTCTTCGGTGGAAGCAACTTTGGAACATATGTTTAAGAAGAAGTGACAAATGTCACTTAATGATGAAGATACATGAATATTTGGGAGTGCTCTAACAAAGAATTGGAAGTAATTATTGCATAATCACATGGTAGTCATGTGTCTTCAGCCCCCATAACTTATTACCTTTGTTGAGAAATCGCCTTGCAATATTAGAGGAGTATCCATCAGGAACCTTCACGGATTGAAAGAACTTGAAATTTTTTTCCTTTTCTTTCTTACTACATGTGAATTGTGCTGGTGGAAGCAATATTTTACTTGACCCAATTTCTTGTGGATGAAAGCATTCTCTTAATCCCAACTTCTGTAAGTCTTGACGGGCTTTCAAGCCATCTTTATTCTTTCCTTCAATCGATAGAAGGGTGCCTAGTATACTCTCACATACGTTCTTCTCTATATGCATCACATCTAAGTTGTGTCGGAGCAACAAAGATTTCCAATAAGGTAGCCTATAGAAAATACTAACTTTCCTCCACCCTAGATACTTGGTCTTATCCCCCTTCTTAACTCGTCTCTTTCTCTTACTTATCTTCTTCGTGTCTCCTTTTGCAACACGTGAATTAAAATATCCTAATTGACATAGGATTTCATCTCCATACAACATCAATGGCTTTCACCCCATTCTTCATGACCATCAAATTGCTTACTAATCTTTCGGAATTTATGGTTATTTTCCAGCCATCTCCGATGACCAGTATAAAAAAATTTACCACTACACTCTAACCAAGTTGAACATGTGTCTTTATTGCAATTAGGACAAGCTAATCGACCTTTTGTACTCCAACCTGACATGTAGGCATATGCTGAAAAATCGTTAATAGTCCACAATAGTGCTGCACGTAGACGGAATACCTCACCTTTAGCGGCATCATAGGTATCAACACCATGCCAGAGAATCTCAAGTTCCTCTATGAGTGGTTGCAAGAAAACATCAAAATTGTTACCGGGACCTTTTGGACCAGAAATAAAGAGGCAAAGCAAAATATTCGTACTCTTCATGCACTAACACTGGCCATGTACTGTGAGTGACGTTCATGTTTCCAAATGGGTTAAACCCATCACTGGTTAATCCAAGGCGTACATTCTGAGTTTCTAACCCGAAATCATCAATGCTATTTAATGTTTTCTAACATGGAGAATCAGCAGGATGTCTTAGCATACCATCCTCTTCACGCTCCTCTTCATGCCATCTCATGTTGACAGAAGTCTTTGAGCATGTAAACAGTCTCTTTAACCGTGAAATGAGTGGAAAATGACGCAAAATTTTTTGAGGCACTCTTTTCTTCTTTACAACTTTACTAGACTTACAAGACTTCCACCGTGATTCTCCACATTTTGGACAACATTCATACTTCTCATTTTCTTTCCAATATAAAATACAATTGTTTGGACACGCATCTATCTTGTTATATCCATACCCTAACTTATCAAGTATCTTCTTAATCTCATAAAAGCTGGACGGTATTGATGACCCATCAGGGAGAACATCAATCAATAACTTTAACAAAATATTAAAATGCTTATTGCTCATTCCATCCATGCATTTAATGTTAATCAATCGAATGAGAAATGAAAGTTTGCTGAACTTTTTGCATCCAGGATAAACCGGTTGGTTGAGATCATTTAACAATGCAAAAAAACTTTCAGAATCTTTATCATTTGTTGTTTCATCACTACACATAGGAAAAACATCAGCTAACATGCCATGCATATTTGAATCATGTTGGCTTTCTTCCAACTTAACATGATCTAGTCTTTCACCATAAAATTTCCAGAAATGTTTGTCTTTTATAATACCATCAATGTACAAGTGTTGTCTAACCATCTCTTTTTTACATTTATTCAAACATGTACATTTCACACATGGACATCTAATCTGATGAGTTGATGGTAAGTTTGCAAATGCAAAATTGAGAAAGTTATCAACACCATCATAGTAACCAACCACATTTTTTGGTAAATCCATCCAACTCCAATCCATATTACTATAAAGAAACACGCAAACATTAATTACATAATCAGACACTAATTCTCATGAACATCCATCGCTATAAAAAACATGTATTACCTCATTTTGTGCTTGAAAATATTTGTTGACACTTATAAATCCCTTGCTGATCACGCTTATGTTCTAATCTATCATAATGGAAACATATTAGTTACATAGTTCATACAGCAAGATAATAAAGTCACGTACATCAAGCAAAGTCTTACCGGAATATGTCTTCAACAAGAAAGCAATACGCCAAACAAGGCAAACAACAGACAATCTGCAGTAGAACCTGCCAACAACACACAATTTAAGACTTATGAATATTACAAATGAAAATCGAGACATGTCAGAAATAAACATAGGGCTCGTCTTCGCATGACTACCATGACATAGGGCTCGTTCGTAAGACAAAAGATGGCATTCCAAAGTTAAAAAAACTACGGGACATGCAAAATCGACCTCGAGGGGGGGATGGTCCATGAACAACTAAGCAAACTACGAGCTGACGACTGAGGGTTTGTACAGACGATTACGTAGAACAAGCTCAGGATCTGTAAAATGACCTTTGCAAAGAGGAAGAAGCGATGGAGCTTTCTCGCGCATAGGAAAAGGAGACGAGACGGGGACTCACCTTCGGGGGCTTCTCACGGAGACAACTTCGAGAGCTTCCTGCGGGAGTTGAACCTTGGAGGAGCAGGAGGGGACGACGTGGATGGTTGACGTAAGGGCGCAAGGCCTAGGCGTTGCCGTCAGAGGAGGAGGAACCGAAGGTGCCGCGTCGTCGGAAGGTTCCCACAGGAGAGGCGGTCGGTTTGGGGCTGAGCGCGATGAGGTGGGAGAAGGTCGATCGGGAGGGTTTAACCCGTCTGCTTCAATCTGGTCCACCCATGTGTTGTCAATGGACGGTGGAGATAAGGGCAAAAGAGATTAAATCTGGGTCATTGGATAATATCGTAATGGACGGTTCAAATTGAATCTGTGGATATATTATTTACCTACGAAGCATTTTCTGTAGGTATTTTGTAGGTAATGATAAATTTACCTACGAAATCATTTTTAGTAGGTATAGGGAGTAAGTAAAAGTTATTTATACCCACCAAACCTTACCTGTGGGGTTGTTTTAGTGGGTAAAAGTCCGATTTCTTGTAGTGATATTTTAAAATGACACAATTACAAATATGACATATACATGTTCAAATACCAACCTAAATTCAAAAATGTACGTACAAATTTGCCATAGGCGCAGATGTTATCTAAATGCAAATACAAATGATGCATAACATCGAAGTTGGTTTCCAATTAAATGCATGTGTAAAATCTAAATAACAAAATGATTCTCGTAATTCAAACACATTAAATCGATATGTAATATGCACGAGGATACACACAGATAAACTAATCAAATAACTCTAATCAAATTTTAGCTTAAATCAAACTAGCATTAAAATAAATCAAAGTCAGATATACCAAACAAATTTTATCAAAGCATATAATAATTCTATATGATTCTTTTTGCATAAACATATATACCTCTAGAAATTGAAGTTACAAAGCAAAATTAATATTATAGGAATTAGAGACAAAATGATCAAATGATATCTAAAATCAAAAGAGGTCAAGAAACAGGAGTAATCAAGCCTACTAAAGGAATACAAAAACGATATACTCATACTCATCGTTGGGAGGAGCCTGGCGGAAGTCTCTCGATACGTCCGGAGGTGTCTAGGCGTATCAGGATTTCTTTCTCATTTCTGAAGGAATCCATCGGGAGGAATCTGATGCGTGGAATCGCATCTCAGGTGTGAAGTTTCTGTTTCTTGTTTTCTCCTTCATTCCTGTTGCTGTTGACTGGTTCAGCGGTTTGCAAGTTTGCTCCTTTACAGTGAGGTTTAGTTTGCTGGGGTAAGGCCTTCATTTTTCTTCTGCTGGTCCTTGTGTACGTCGAGATCTTCTTCTTGCTGAATATAAACAGAGCTCTTTACCACTCAGCAATATATAGTTTGCAAGAGAGTTTATCTTCTGGGGAACTATTGCTTTCACAATTCCAGTATAGTTTATCGGGCATATATTCTTGGTCTTAAATGGAGAGTAGCCAAGAGGGAAAGGCTTCGGAGGAAATATTACTTATCAGGAAGTTTCAAGCAGCTTTATCTGTTCCGTCTAAGCCTAAGCCTGTAATTATTTCTAAAATCGATCCTGTAACAGCACAGAAATGGAAACGATCATTAATACTGTCTATCCTTACTCAAGATAGGATAAGGCCAGCAGGGTTTAAAAATTGGATTCATAAAGTTTGGGCCCCGAGTTTACCTTGGAGTCTGCTTGATTATCCGAATGGGAATTTTCTTTTAAATCTGCAGAGCGAAGAGGAGGCAATTAAGATATGTTCTAAAACACCATGGTTTTATAATAATGACTTGATTCTCATCGAAAGAGCCAGACCCAATACTTCTCCTTCTTCTTATACATTGCTATCTGCTGATTTGTGGATGCGTATATATGATCTCCCGCCGGAATTATTAGGAAAAAGTACTGTTATGCATATTGCGTCACAGGTGGGAGAGCCTTATTTGCCAAGTAATGAAATTTCAGAGACCTGGAGCCAGTTTGCTAGAATTAAACTCTCTTTGAATGTTACTAAATCACTGCCAACTGAAGTTTTGGTGCAATTGCCAACTGGGGAAACCGAAGATTACGAGGTGGCTTTTGAAAGGATTGTTAATTTTTGTCATTTCTGCGGATTGTTAGGGCATAAACATGCAAGCTATGATAAATACAAGAAGCTTCAGTCTATGATTTCTTCTTCACTCCCGGAAAGTTTGCAACAGGAACTTAGAGCTCAGCTTGGCCTCAAATATGCTGATTGTCTTTCAGTGAACAATGGAGTAGCCAAAAGTGGTCTTAAAAGGGTTGTACCCTTAACTCAGAACATAGCTGGTTCTCATCAGGATAAGGTACCACAGTCAAACCAAGTTAATTCAGCCATTGAGGAATATCTAGTGGAGGTTCACGGAGTCGCTAAGGTGCAGGATAGAACTTTATTCTTGCCAACTAGTAACTCTTCTAGGGAGGTTTTCGAAACAGGGGCCCAGATCACAAAACTAATGGTTCATTCAGGTCCATCAACTTCCACATTATTGGTAAATTCTGAAATGTTACCTTCACAGCAATTACTTTGGAATAGACAGGATTGCACAATTTTGTCTGAGCGTCAGGTGTTTGGTGTTAACTGTCTTCCTGGAGCAGGTCTAGTGGTTAAGGATGATGTTAGAAGTGTGGATTCTCAGAAAGGTACCAAATTTGCCAAAGTATCAAACGTGTCACCTGCCTTGGCAGTCAAAAGATCATATCGGGTTGATAAGATGAAAAGAAATTCTAGAAGAAGGTTGTTGTTGGGAGATAATGTGTTTGATAGGTTGGAAGATGGTTCAGGGGCTCTGGCAGCTGGCCCAGAACAGCTGCACGGTCAACAATGAGAATTATATCTTGGAACTGTCGGGGTGGGAATGGGCGCCCGACAGTTCAATTTATTGATAGGATAGCCCATTCGGTAAAACCAGATATTATGTTTTTGGCAGAAACAAAGTGCACTTTTGATTATGCTCTGAGGTTCTTTCAGCGGAGGAATATTATTAACTTTGTTATTGTTCCAACTCTGGGCAGATCAGGTGGTTTGTGGCTTTGGTGGTCTAGCACAATACATCTGGAGGTGTTATCTAAGTCTGCTTCTTGGATTGCCAGCTTGGTAAAGGACGAAGTTTCTAATCACATGTTTATTTTAATCACTATATATGCTCCTACAACACGTGGGTAGAAAATACATGTGGAATCAATTGTCTATGTTTCTACAAGCTCAGGATATTCCGGTGTGTTTGATAGGGGACTGGAATTGTATACGATTCAGGTTTTAAAAATGGGGAGGAGCTCAACCTATTCAGTCTCATATCTCAATGTTCGAGTAGTTTATTCATCAAAATGGTTTAGTGGAAGTCAGAGTGGATGGTCCTGCATTTACTTGGTCAAACAAAAGAAGTTTTGCTTTCAATGTTCGTGAAAAACTTGATCGTTGCTTGGCTTCAGTGAACTGGTTTACTTTGTTTCCCAATGCCAAGGTTAGTTTACTCCCCTCTTATTATAGTGATCATACACCCCTACTTCTCTATACTGATCCGGCTGTTGGTAGAAATAAAGGGTGGTTTAGAATAGAAGCAGCTTGGTATCAACATGGATATTTTAAATCCGTTGCTAAGGACGCTTGGCTTAATAGTCCTGATATTTTATTAACTATGAAAGTAAGATGAAATATGTTAGGAAAGAGTTGCTGACTTGGAAGAGGAAAGTGTTTGGTAATATCTCTCAACAGTTATCTATCATTAAAACAGAGCTTAGTACTCTTCAGAATGCTCCCAATGGGCAGGACACTATTGATCAAGAGATTTCTCTACTTAACAAGTTAAATAAATTAGAATTGATGGAAGATGCTTATTGGAAGCAAAGGGCGAAATCCTTTTGGTATAATCTGGGTGATAAAAATACCAAGTTTTTTCATATGAAAGTTTTGAATAGACGAAGGTTTAATAGAATCGTGGGAGTGTATAATAGGGCTGGATGCTGGTCTACATCTTGGGATGATATTCAACATGTTTATTGCCATTACTTTGAGAATCTTTTTCATTTAGACAAAACACCAGCGCTGCATTGGTATAATATTGTACCAGTTAAGTAGTTGACTGAGGACCAAAAGAGGCTTTGTTGATTACTCCTAGTGCATCATAAATTCAGGATGCTTTGTTCTCTATGCATCCGAACAAGGCCCCAGGTCCGGATGGCATACCGCCAAGTTTTCTTCAGTTAATGTAGAATGACATTAGTATGGATGTAGTTCATCTGGTTTGCTCTATTTTTTCAGATCACTCTATTCCCCAAGGGTTGAATCATACTATTATTTCTTTAATTCCTAAGAAGGAAAATCCTTTATATCCTGATCATTATCGGCCAATTAGTCTATGCAATGTTTTGTTTAAAATCCTCACAAAAGTCTTGGCCAATAGAATTAAGTCAGTATTGTCAGAGATTATATCAGAAAATCAGGTGGCTTTTATTCCGGGAAGGTTGGGGTTAGACAATATTATTATTGTTAACGAAATTGTTAATGCTTTTCGATTTAAGGCAGGGAAGATGGGACATTTCATGATTAAGTTAGACATAAGCAAGGCATATGATAGAATTCATTGGCAGTTTATTAGGTTTATGTTGGGACAGTTTGCTTTTTCGGCAGCCTTTACTAATTTGGTTATGGAATGTGTGTCCACTGTTACTTATTCTATTAATTTGAATGGAAGAAGATCCAAGATGATAACACCTTTCAGGGGCCTCAGGCAGGGGTGTCCGTTATCTCCTTATTTATATATTATGTGTGCGGAGGCTCTCTCTAGTATTATAAAATTAGTTGTGGATCAAGGAGCATTTAAAGGAATTACATTGAGTCGAGGAGGGCCTAGAATTACTCATCTGATGTTTGCAGATGATATAGTTATTTGTGGTATGGCTCCTATGGAAGAGGCTTTAGCAATTAAAAACATTTTGAATTTATATCAATATATTTCGGGTCAAACCATCAGTAATGCTAGATCTAGCATTAAATTTAGTAGGAATGTGTCACCAGAGGTGTCTAAGCAAATTTGTGATGTTTTGGGTTTTGCAGTAGCCTCCCCTTATGAAAAGTATTTGGGGATTCCTATAGGTATATCTGACAATCGAATTAACCATTATCAATGGGTAATTGATCGCTTCAGGCAGAGGTTAGCAGGTTGGAAAAGTTCTTGTTTGTCTACAGCAGGGAGAACTCTTCTTATTAAGTCTATTTTGAGTCAACTACCAATACATATTATGTCTTTGAAAAGACTCCCAAGGGTTGTAGTTCAACAATTAGAAGCTTTGGAAATAAATTTTTGGTGGGGTCAGCAAGATGCAGTGAAGAGAAAAATCTATTTTAAGAGTTGGAATACTATTAAATTACCTATGAATAGAAGAGGTTTGGGAATTCGGGATCTTGTTTCGGTGAATAGGGCACTTTTGTTGAGGCTGGCTTGGTCCTTTCTTCATGATGAGGATAAGTTGTGGGTAAGGATTCTGCGGAGTAGATATCTTAAACAAAGGAACTTTTGGGACATCAATATTCAATATAATAGTTCTCAAGTATGGAAAAATATACTTAATGCAAGAAAGGATCTGATTAGTGACTGTTTATGGAAAATAAAAGATGGTACTGCTATTAACATATGGAAGCATCATTGGATATTGGATGGACAGGGACCTCCTACTCTTCTCTCACCTAATGCTGAGAAACCAGAATTAGTATGTGATTTAATAGAAAATGGTTGGTGGAATCATGAACTTATCAATGCACTTTTTGATTCACGTTCAGTAGAAAGGATTTTAAGAACTCCACTATTTAGTGAAGAAAATCATGATACCTTAGTGTGGAAGTTTGTTCAGAATGGGTTTTATAATACCAAATCAGGTTATTCTTTTTATTCTCAAGCACAGTATCCTCCGGGGATTTCTGACATGTCAAGTTGGAGTAAATTGTGTCATCCATGCATGAATAAAATATTTCCGGCCAAAGTTATAGTTTTTCTTTGGAAAGTGATGGTGAATGCTTTACCAACTAGTCAAGCTACTGCTAAAAGATGCGGTTATATATCCAGCATTTGTAGTATTTGTAAATCAACTGAAGAAACTACCGAGCACCTTTTTTTTACATGCCCCAGAAGCAGGGCGGTATGGTTTGGTTCGCCTATTGGATTCAATGAAGAATGGTTTCATAAGGACTCACTTCAAATCATACTGTTTTTTACCGATTGGGTGTTGTCTAAGAATAACAATGTTTCTTTTTGGGGGTGCTGGGAATTTCGATTATTTGGCACCTCTGGAAGCAACGATGTGATTTAGTATTTCAAGCTGTCTACAGAGAACCAACATGGATTTTAGGGAAGGCTTTAAATGATGCAAATTATTTTGCATCTTAATCTAACGTAATGCTCGAGACTTCAAGTATTAAATGGCATCAGCCGTTACCTTCTCATGTTAAAATGAATGTGGATGCTGCGACAGATTCCCACAAGGGGGCAGTTGCTGTGCTGGTGAGAGATTCCTTTGGTCGCGTTCTTGCCTGGAAAACACATATTTCAACTTTTACAGATTCCAGAATTTTGGAGGCTGAAGCAATATTAGCAGCCTGTTCGTGGGATTTTTTGGACTGTTGGCCATCTTTGATTGAAAGTGATGCATTACCTGTGGTTAAAGCCATCAAGCGAGAGGGGCCGGACATCTGGATCGCTGATGCCTTCATCACCAGGTGCCGACGTCGCTTGAGCTCATCGCTTGCATATCTTGTATTCCGCCCTAGGGAGGCGAACGGCGCTGCTCATGAACTAGTGCGGTGGGCATTACGGACATCTAGGGTTCAAATGTGGACTTCCTCACTGTCTGATTTGCCGGAAGGGGTTTTTAATCTTATTTTGGCTGATGTGCCGGCAGTGGTTGCTCCGGTTTGAACTTTCTGTACTGTATTATATTTGTTTAATATAATGGTCTTCGTTTGTTGTGTTAAAAAAAAAACTTATATAGCAAACGACAGATTGTCTAACGTACTGTAATTATACTTGTAACACTAGTAAAAAAAAAATCAAACTGCACCGCCTCTGTTTCTTTATCTCTCCTTTCCCCCCTCTCCGTCGCGCTGTCTCCCGCCGTCCCCCTCTCTCTCCCGCGAGCGCGCGCAGGGGAGGCGGCGGCTGGCGCGATCGCGCGGGGGCGATGGCGAGCGGGCGCGGGTACGCGCGAGAGAGAGAAGAAAGAGGGAGGGAGAACACAGGCGGGGCGACGTCGAGCGAGAGAGAGAGAGAGAGCGCCGAGGGTGAGAGGCCGGGTGGCGCACGCGCGGGAGGGAGAGAGGGACGGCGGGACTTTAGAATCACGCATCATCTCATCTTGTTAATTATTATCAGATTGCGATCAATTTTGGTTCGGTTTACTTGTATGTGTTGCCTGTCGTTTAAATTAGGTGAATTGCATATATTAGTTTAGGGTCGAGTTGTTGACAATGATAATCATTTTCTTCAATGATAGTGGAAGTGGAAGGTATAGGTTCATTATGGGGATAAGAAAATCTTGTTTGAACTCTATGGATGGTATTTTGTAAAGTATCGGATTCCCGACTTTCAATTGTATTATTGTTAATGGCTGAAATATGACCAAAGATAGTCAGCCAAAACTGCATTTGGTTCTACCATCTCCTAAAATTTTCTCCATCAATTTTTTCTAGTTTCGCATTAAGAGTTTTTTTAATTATTAAACTAGTCATAAGAAAATAGAGAGAATGACGATCTATAAATGAATATATCAAGACTTTTGTCAACGTTTTAAATCAATAAAGTAGATAAGTAATATACCTTGTCTAAACTAAAACATATTTAAACAAGAACGTTTAAGTACATTTTAACAAGAACGTCTAAAGACGTCTTAACAAGAACGTCTAAAGACGTCTTAACAAGAACGTTCAAACAAGAATGTTTAAACAATAGCGATCAAATAAGAACATCTAAACGGCAATGTTCAAACAAGAACATTCAAATAAGATTATTTGAGCAAGAACGTCTAAGCAAGAACGTACGTGAACGTATATATGAATGATTACGATTTTTTTTTCACATGTATAGATACTTCTAACACAAATAATATGCTAAAAAAATAGAACACTTAGAATGTTAAGTAGTCTTCCTAAAAATTGACAAAAATACAAAGATACGAACTAATTAAAATCAAATAAATAGAGTTAGAAGCATAGCCTGTTAGAACAAATCGCGAAGTCGTTAGAACTAAGAATTCTATTACTGACCGACATGCGATCCTCACAGCAACATTCTTCTAAACATACGACAACCCTCGGATAAACGACACCATTCTCTCCCGTCAGTACATCTTCCAGAAGAGCTTCGTGAGTTCGATTTTGTTGAGCGTCAAAGAGCATCAAAGATTTTTTAGAGTGTCTATGTGATAACGTATGTAAACAGTATAGAAAATCTCTCAAGAGATATTTTATTATTAGAATGAGAGAACGGCACATGTCCCAACGGGAAGAAACTGTCAAATAGGGTCTTGTGCACAGAGACGTGTTCGTGGGAGTCATCGCGTGCACCAGGTTCCCGCTGATGCACAACCCACCAAAAGTGTCCATGGAGCGAGGTTGTTATTTCTTCTTCTTTTTTTAATATATATGCAACAAATGTCTCATCTCTTTTCTCATCCAACAATAAATTAGCATAAAATGTACTTTTATCATGAATACCAAATACCATTTATGACAAGTTTGGCTATAAGCATATCTTTTTTAGAAGAAAAAACCCTATCTCATCGTGCAACTAAAACACCTTATTACTTTTAATCTAACTTTAAAATTGTAAATAGCATGTTGCATTATGTGATAAATTGTACTTCGTCGTACCATAGTTCATTCTCATGGACGATAGATGAATTAGATCAATCCGAAATTTCTGTATATTGTCTATGTGTACTATGAGATTTAACTTACTATGTGGTACGTCTTATACATATATATGTAAATTTGGTGTAAATCACTACACTTTCCGAATGGAGCATATGTTCTACTTAGTAATTATTAATTTTACATTGCAGTAGGTTAAATAGTGTTGCATTAGATGTGGGGTATCATTTCATTAGAAAATCTATAGCTTATGCATTTAGTAGTATGTTAACAATGTTCATGACATGGTTAAATTTATATTGTGTCCATTTAGGTATGGTAGTTCATTGCATGAATATTCTTATGTTATTAAATTAGTGGAAAAGTGAAATATCACCTCATTTATTTAATAAGACTATGAAAATTAGTTTTATATACTATATATAATCTATATCTTTATTTTAGGCTTATTAAAAATTTTATCATTTAAGATTTAATGAGCATAGTAGGATAGTTTGGGTATAAGAGTTATTGAGTCAAATATAACTCACTCCTTTCCAATCTTTAATATTTTTAGGTAATCAGGTTTAACGCAACATAAACATAGTGATTTAGATTTCAGGGAGTTTATAAAAATTCTAATATGTATTTTCAGATTTGATATATGAATTATTTATATTGTATCATTACATGATTTATTTTTGGTATAATTATTTGAATTTTGAACTGAAACTTAAGATATTCTTCAATTTTTCTCAAATCGATGCAGTTGAGGAGTTATTTCCCCGGTTACGTCACCAAACTTAATCTGCTACATATATGTTCCAATCTGGGACATGATAATACCAATATATGGCATCTACCCGAGGTAAGGTGCATTCACAAAATCTTTATTACAGAAGTCCCTGTTTACGGAGATCACATACAAAATTCATAAAGTGGATAAAATAGGCTTCAAAAAAGGTATTAATTTATATCCTATAAATGCATAACCCAATTTATAAAATTTTAATATCAAATCTTTAAAACAACCTTCTGCTACCCTACGATGGGGGAGGTTAGTGCATATTACGATGGTGGTGGTGGTATCGTCCTCCCCAACCATCTAAATATGACATCGGATGTGTCATCTATACTTAAGGAAGGCACTAGTGGTGAGGTGGTCCCATCCGATTATAATTTCATAGAAATAAAATTGAGCTTTACAACTAGGCCAAATTTGCATATTTACAATGAATAGATTTAGTAAGAGTTGTCGGACATCTCAACCAATTAGATTAAAAGGCCAGTCTTGTAGATCCACTTGTAGACAAGACGGATCTCATTATTGGAGAGATCCACCTCAATCTACTTATGGAACTCATTATCAGAGAAATCCACCTCGGTCTACTCTAGCGGCACCTTTGACCCTAAACCATCTCAAGTAGGCAGTTATTAGCTTAGGCTATCTATAGGTAGTTCATCCTCTTTAGCCTGAGGTATATGTTTTACTAAATTCATTAGAATCATTATATGCATATTAGTGGCCTAACATTTTATCATTTTGTTGTTAATTAACTACATTAGGTAAACATGGGAGAGGTCTGGCCAGAGCCTATAATGTGAGAACATTAGGCCCTATAGTGACTTTAAATGTTGAATTGGTAGGGGGTCAGGTGCAAGCTCACATGGTCAGGAGTTTACATTTTACTTTGGAGTTTGCAATAAAGTGCTTCGTAATTTAAGATAACAAAATTACATCACTCTTCCTCCAGAGAAGAAATACATCACTCTTCCTCCACTGATCATCCTGTAAAATACTAGAACATAAATTTTTTTAGTTTCAATAAAATAGAACCACAAAAATACTCATTATTACCTTCCTTTTTAAATATTTTCTTTGTTTTCTCTGTATCTCCCCATGTGTCTTAAAATCTCCGCATCTATAGATGTAGACTTCTTAAAGGTAAAATGTTATTGCATAATGTAACAATGACCAGTGGCATCATATATGTGGCATATGAGACAAAGATGACAATATGGTGAAAAAAATTATTTAAATTCATTTTAATTTGAGCACAATCTTTTAACAATTATTAAATCTTTCTCAATTTGTTCGTAGACACTTAGTAAAAGAAATAAAGGCAATAGATAAAATATATCAATGCCTTATAGAAAAGGAAAAATGAATATACATTAATTAAAAAGATAATTTGTAAGTACTTAAAGCATTTGTTAATAATTACCTATTGGTTTAGTTTTCATGTGTTGTAAGTCTTCTAACTTCTCTAAATATGCACAAATTAATGGAAGGATGTCCCCCTATGCATCCAGAGGTCTTCAAGATGACTCATACATACAAAGAGTGAATGGATCGATCATATGAAGAAATAAGAAAAGTTGTCAAATAATGGTAATTTTCTAATATATTTGTGTAAATATGATCTTTCCCTTGAAATCGATAAATTTTAATACATTTTTCATTCTTAGGACAACATGTAGCATTTAATGAATCCCCCAATATCTGTTGAATCAAATGCTAGGGTATCGAAGAGTCCATTGTCTCCTAAGGATGTATTTGTATTTGTCTTTGGTAGAGATAGATTGGGACAAATCTGATGTGATAGGTGAGGTCAAATTCATAGCACATGATATGAGGGGTTGAGTGGAGATACTTCAACCTCCGTGACTCAAGAGGTCAAAAACTTAAAGAGTAAGTGTAGAACCAAGTTGAGAAAAATGAACAAAGTTAATCTTATATTACTTATTTAAAGCAACAATTATAGATGATCAACAATAATCGTTTCAAGAAACAATCAAATGTTTGACTTAGATGTACAAGAATATCAGTCAAAGACTCCCAACACTGGATATGACATCCACATTGATGTCGCCTAGGAGACAGATTAGAGGAGACAATGTGGGGACAATGACGAGGATGATGATGAAGAGAGATCTTTAAAGGAGGATGGAGCGATTGTAACATTTTTCTATTATTATACATACAAACTATGTCCACCTGTATTACTTTTATATATGCAATAGATATTTTGAAATGTTTTGACTTGTATTACTTTAATTTCTAATTTCTATTGTATTATGTACGAATGAGTGTATGTTTTGCCATGAATATGTGATTGGAATAGGTGCATGTTTCGACATGTATGTATATGTAATGGGTGAACGGATATGTGTAATCAATGTATGGAATGAATAATTGTTTTGGCATGAAATAAATGTGTAATATTTATATAGAATGAAAGTGTCACGACCCGGAATTTAAATAACATAACCTCAAAATATGCAGCGGAAATACATAACGTCGTGACAATGGGATGAAACCCAACACTTGGATTCCACAACCCAAACTTAAACAATTAATTTCCTAAGATCCATCAAAATAAGATAATAGAATCATACTTCTAAGTCTATCCACACTCTTGTTCAAAAAAAAAACAAACATGATCATCTACCTAAGTAGAGAATACCAAGAATCTCCATGTGCAAATGACTCTGATTCCTTTGGTTCCACCTGATCCTCATCTTCAAGCTCTTAAATCTTCAAAACTTGCTGAAAAATAATTTAACCCACAACGGGGTGAGTCCTAGGGACTCCGTAGGATTTACACCCTTCACCCATCAATCGGGTAAATACATATAATCAAGCAATGGTATGTAACATATCTAAATCTGAGATGTAATACAAAAGTATAGAATGTCTTCTATATTAATCTCACTACCCATATCCGAACATAATTATCTTCAAAGAAAAGATTATGCCAAAGCCAATTAATTCTAGACCAATGCACACAAGCACCATACAAGCCAGACAAATATCATCTAACTGCCCTCAAGACTTAACTTCACCTAACCAAATTAAACCACACAAATCTGATTTTTCTAACATGACATGGTTTAACATCCATACATGACACACAAGTAACATCTTTCATATCCTTTCCAGAACACATAGCCAAAGAGCAATGAATTGGTCATCTTGCTTCACATGTACAAAATGCATTCACTAGCTCTAACATATATATAGAAGTAACATATACTAAGCTAGCCCAAAGTGCACCTAAAGCAGACACTAAGGGAAAAACCGCGTAATCCGGATCCGTGGAGGGCCGATTCATCTAAGTTACCCGTCGCCCACGGCGATTGTCTAACATAGGTCAGTGAAGCCTTCATAGCACGACATATCAAGAGTTCATAACATAATTTCATATCATGACATACTTGACCATACCATACATACATGACATAACCATCCAATTTCATAGCCTTTCATGCAAGACATAACAAACTAGACAAGACATATGATAACCCGACTTAATTGAACTTGTTCTCAATGACAACTTGTACTAATCATGACCAAATTGACATAACTAACTATGCATAGCATAGCCCATGATCTGAAACCAAATTAAACATATTTCACCATAACTAGACAAGATTTGTACTAACCGACATGGTTAACATATTCTAGTCAAAACTCATATCAAACTTGATAATATGAACCTAATCATATCATGAAAGACATATTACATAATATGTAACCAAACCAAACAAATTTTACATGATCCATGCACATGCAATAACAAACCAAACTAGACATGCTTAATTACATATACAAGACAATTAATCCAAATCAATTTTGGCATAACCAAAACAAGCTAAGTTCTGATGTAATCATCCATAATCTGACCTAAACAGGTTCCAAAAAGTGAAATTTGATGACTTATGATTTCTCCAAACCTCCACTTAGCTATATTTCAATTCTAAGTCCATTCTAGCACATAATCATATACATAAATAACATATGATCAAAATCTCATGAAAATTATTTCTACCCATCTAGAATCATGCCAAACATGTTTCATAATATTCAAAATATCATTTTCAAGGTTCTGGTTTCAAGGATTTTGATAAGAATCATTGATCTTGAGTTAAAAGTCTAAACTAGTCAAATCAAGGTCCATAAGTTAAATCATGCATATTTTCTAATCAATATGGAGTTAAATACATAGAAAAGCTCGAGAAACCTACCTGGAAGCTCTTGTGAATTTTTCGGATTTTTCTGGATTTTTACACTATTTTTCTGAGCTATTCTCTGATTTCTGGAATTGATAAATCGCCAAATTTGAATTTGTCAACTGTGCAATCGAATCGATCGAACCGGGCCGGTCCGGACCAGCTTCTCCGGACTTGGCAGGTGCGAGGGAGCCGGGCCGGGGCGGTTCGGCATCGGGTTGGGGATCAAGTCGGTGGCCGGCCGGGCGCGTCCGCTCACACGCGCGCGGCGCCGCCGTCGGGGTGGCCGTGGAGCGTAGATGGCGACGGCCGACAACGCAGTAGGCGAGGGCAGCGGCGCACCGTGGCGGGGCGCGGAGGGCGGCGGAGTGAACGCCAGAGGCAAGGATGGCGACGCAGGCAAGAGGTGGCGTGGGGAGTGCGGTCGCGCGGAGCCGAGGTGGCGGAGGGCCAACGGCGAGGCCGGCAGTGGCCGACGGCGGGACAACGCGAGGGCGAGAAGATGCGATGACCAACGCTAGAGGCCACGGCGGCACAAGGTGGCCGAGGGCATGGTCGTGTGGGTGTTGGGTGGCTATGCAACGGTGGTGGAGCAGCCGTGCCGCAGCCGACTCGTCCGGCGACAGCCGCTCGGGGATGCAGGTCGGGCAAAGCTGGTTGCGTGTGCGTGCGTGCGGGACGGAGGGGGACGCAGCTGTAGCCGGCGCAGGTGGCGGGACAAGGCGGCCGAGGTGATGCGGCTGGCTCGTGGCGGGGGGGAGAGACGATGGCGACGATGGGGGGGCCGACCGGGCTACGCGGGCAGTAAGGTGGCAACGAGCCGGGGGGAGAGAAGACGCCGGCGACGGCGAGCAAAGGGAGGGTGGCCTGCTGGTCGCGCAGGCACTCGGCAGACGGCGGAGGACGGTGAGGAGAGGAGGAGGCCGATGATGGGCGGCAACGATGAGGGATCCTCACGGCGGTAGTTCCGGCTTGGAACAGGGGAGGGCCTCGCGGCGGGGAGACGGTACGAGAGAGAGAGAGAGAGAGAGAGAGAGAGAGAGAGAGAGAGAGAGAGAGAGAGAGAGAGAGAGAGAGATCCAGTAGGGGGGGGAGAGCATCGCGACGATCCAGGGGAGGGCGGCCGGCGTTACGGCGGGGATGGCGGCGAGGAAATCGGGAGGTGGAGGGAAAGGGGGGGGGTTACCAAATTATATTTTTTTTAAATGGCAGATATTACAGAAAGTTCTTTGTTGTATGGAATGTATGTATCACTTGATTTACGTAATAGATGTATTAAATATAGGGAATGGTTCTGTTAATCTATGTTAAATCATTAATTTACTGATAAAAAAGGCATTTTAGTTTTTTGTAAAATAAGATTATTAGTGACGATTGCAAGTTGACATTAACATTAAACATGAGACGGCTTAAGTTGTCGCGACGATGCATTGAAGATAGGTTAAGTGGTCGCCGAAGGCCGGCTATTTGTGTAAATTGTTAGCATGTTGCGATGGCTTCGGCCATCCGCAATACATAAATATGATGGCATTAGTAGTTGCAAAACCAAATCAAATTCACCGGCCGGTGTTTTTCTATTTGGTTTGACGATAACTTAAGTTGTTGTTACCATTCTTTGAAATGACTACTTTTAAAGTCCTCGATACATAAATGCGATGGCTTTAGCCATTGCAAAACTAAATCGAATTCATACATCGGTGTTTTTTGTTTGGTTTGCGACAGCTTAAGTTATCACTACTGTTGTTTAAAACGACGACCGTGAAGTCGTCACTTACATATGATTGTTAACGACGTGTCACACGTACATTCATCGGCGACTCCATTTAAAGGATAGTAGCTATGGCTTAAGGTATCGTGAAGGTACGGGCTTATTTGTGATGACACGAAGATCAGCTTCTATGACTGTACGTAGCTTATTTGCCAACTACGTCCGAAAGGAGCAACTTTTTTCTTTTTTGCAAGGTGGCAGCTTTCCCGGGTCACCGTGGCCGCTATGGCGCTAACATCTTCCACCTTACGGGTGCCGTTTTTCTGCTTTTTACTCTGACCACGAACGTTATGCACAGTCGGTCGCATCTTCCCCCTTCCATCTAGACCATGCCTACCTATAAGAGGATCCAAGCCGCCCTTTTAGCGGCACCGCCAAACCCCGTTCTTCTTCTTCTTCCTATCTTGTAAAACAAATGACGAAATATATGTATGTGGGCAGCAAGTTGGCCCCCCTTTAATTTTTTTTTATACAGTGGTTTGAGTCATATGAAAATTTTCGCTTACGCTCCGTGACTTCGATGAATGAGACTCGATTAATTTCTTGAAAAATAAAATACGTCCCCTCGGACCACGCCGGCAGGGCAGGACCACTCGCCCGGTCGCCCCTCCGCCGAGCGACCGCGCGCGCCGGGGCCGTGGAGTGCCCGCCCTTCATTCCCGCTGCAGCTACGTGCTCGGCTCCATAAATTTAGATCGCAGGCCACCCGTCGCTTTCGCACCAAGAATCCTAAGCTCCATCAGCATCATGAGACCCTATATTTTTTTTTTTTTACTTCGCATCCCTGCACTCAGGGGTGAGCGGTTCAAATCGAAAAATTAGATCGAATCAGTTTACTTAGTTTGATTCGATTTGTTTTGAGCTATGTTAGGTTTGATTCGATTTGAAAGTCTTTTAAACCGGTTTAAATCAAATTAAATCGTTTAAATTAGTTTAATTAAAAAATTATATAAAAATTGTTATAATATTATTAAAAATAAAATGTTATTATTTTTATAATAAAATAATACTTGTTTGATTATTTTTAATTTAAAAACTATTATATATATGTAGAAAATAATTAATTGATAATATTTTTATTTATTTATTTTCGATTTAAACCGAACAAAGCTGAATTGAAATCGGTTTGGTTTGGTTTGGTTTGAAAAAAAAATGGCCTAAACTGGATCAAATCGAGCAGTGCTCAACCCTACCTGCACTTAATTAGAAAGAGTTCGATTCACGTCAGTTTTAAGTAAAAAGATAATTTTAATTTTCAATCAATAACGGTAACCACTCTGACTATTTAAGTGACGAATAACAAGTTAATAAGACGTCAATAACGATTTAACCTCATCATTTACGAGTTAGTGAGTCAATAAATTATTGTTGAACTACTACTAATGTCTTACTGATTCAATACCGAACTTAATACAACCCGTTATTGATGAATAAAGAGTTAGTAGAATGTCGATAGTGATTTAGTCCTTTGAACTATCACTTAAATAATCTGAAGTCATAATTATTTTTGATTAGTGACTGAAGTTACTTCCTTTATTCGGAGAGTGAGGTGATCCAAACTCAATTAAAAGAGGGGTGAGGGGTGAGGGGTGAAGGCTGGACTCCTCCGGTCAAAATCCCAACGCTTTCTCACGTCTTCCTTGAGTTACGTTTGGTTGAGATTTTATGTTAGAGAATATTCTCGTCGGTCTGACAACTCAAAATTTCAGCTAAATGTAATAAAATTATATTGATTTTCGAATTAAAATACAAAGAAGAGATTTCGAAGACTGGAGAAAAATAGGCGGACATAATGTGTTACGGGGAGTAGAGGAGTATGCTATGCACTTTGACAGGTTTGTTTTACGTGTTTAAAGCTCTAACTCATGTTCTGGCTAATATAATTAGTCGTCGACCATTAAATTCTAGTTATGTTCGAGCTAATTAAGCTAGTTATATAGGTGTAATCGAGTTCAATTTGTTGTGCGCGTAGTTCATGTATTTTGATCACCCTTGAACTTGAATTAGTTGAATAGGTTGCTCGGTTTAAAATTAATTTGTGATTCTACTTGGGGTCTTTTATATATATGGAATTACTTACATTACGTATACTCTTTTGTGAATCTCAAACGTCTAAACTTTTTTTATAAAGTTCTGATTAGACTCATTTACGACACTTCTTCAACACAAGTAAGAGTGGGAAGAGGTGGAATGTGGTAGAGAAATTAATTTTATCTAATTTCAATCTTTCACATGAGTCGGGGAACAGTTCAGACTTCCATTTCCATTATTCCGAAACCACCGTATTCAGGTTTCATTCAGATTGTGATCATCAGAATCATAATAAAATCCTGTAATTCATGAAATTTACGTTGTTTATTAATTTTTATTTTAAAATAAATTAATAATTTACACATGATGATAAACGTTGATTAAATTTATTTGTAGATTTGGTTTTACTATTTTATATATCGAGTTTAATTTTTTTATTTTATTTATTTTTGATCATATATACTGATTTTTATTGGAAAATAAAAATAATTCTGATTTCGGTTACCAAGATATGCGAACAAATTTCAAATCAATTAATTTTTATGACGCCTGAGTGATAAAACTTTAAAATATTAGATTTTATCTACATTCCTAAAATCGAGTTTAACATTAAATTAAGTTTAATTTCAAATTATCTAACATGTTTAGTTTATGTCATATAATTCTAAAATTTTCGAATTTATTTTTAAAAATATCAAATATTTTATTTGAATTATTATTTGCTCTGCTGTCTTGCGACCGACGTCAGCTCCAACGCCGCCGGCGACCTGGGAACGAGTTCGATAGCTGTTGGACGGAGGATTTTAATCTAGCACAGTAAAGATCGAGCTCAAAGGAGGTGCCACCCGGACCTCCGCATCGGGAGTGAGGGTCACCTTAGAGTTTCTTGAGAGAGTTTTCTCGGACTCTTTATATTTGAACATTAAATATATGATTTGACGATGAATTAACTGTACGATAAAATAAACGTTTAATGCACAATTGCAAGAGACGCGAGGAGAGACTCGTTGAAGTGACCTTCACTCCCGCGCCGGGGGGAGGCTGAGGCGTCCATTGCGGAACGATGCGGGACCGACGAAGTTAATTAAGTCGGGTTTTATCGAGTGATTTTCTTTTGGAAAATTTTATTTAGCGATCGTTGTCTTTGATTATTATTATAATAATTTCTTAAAAAAAAAGAAAAGAAGAAAGAAAAGAAAACACTATTTTTCAAGGGCGTCCCCTCGTTTGCCCCCTGCTCCACGGCACGGCCCCCACGCAGCTCACCTTCTATGCTAGGCACATATGGGCGATACTAGGCACATATGGGCGATACTAGTTTTCTACGGCGCCCGCGCGCTATCCCGGCCTTCTTTCCGCCCGGAGGAGACTTTTGTCCTGCAGGCCTCAGTTCTAGGCTGTCGGACGATAAGGCAAGAAGAGCGCGCGCGCTCCCCTTCCTTCACGTTCTCCGCTACCAGCATTTATCGGGCAAGGCTTGTCTTCGGGCGGCAGGCCCCGCAGTGGAATGTCTGGGGGTCGGCATTTGCTCCTTCCACGGGTTCTCTCTCCCTCCTCCCCCATCACCACCCGCTTGACGAACTAGCAGTACCACCACACCAGGCTCCTCCTTCCTCAGCCCAGTGGTGTCCCAGCTGCTATTTATTCGGCTAGCTGCTTTCCCTCCCCCCCTCTGATCTCTCTCTTCTCTTGGTCGGCTGCAATGGGCTGCGCTACGAGCAGACGCTGCGCGGAGCTCAGCGAGGAGTCGAGGCTGCTCAAGGCCAAAATCCACGCGCTGGAGGAGGAGATCAGGGAGCTGAGGCTCAGGAGCGCGGAGGAGGGCGGCGCCCGCCAGCGGCGGGAGGCGGCCTTCGCGGCCAAGGAGGGGGAATGGAAGAGGGAGAGGAGGAGGCACAGGGAGGAAGCCGGCGCGCTGAGGAAGAAGCTGGAGGAGGAGGAAGGGCGGAGGGTGGCGCTCGAGGAGGCGGCGGCCGCCGCGGCGGGTGGCGGAAGCGCGTGCCGGCTGGTGGAGCAGATGAGGGCGGAGCAGGCGCGGAGGGAGCAGGCGGTGGAGAAGTGGAAGCAGCTCTACCTCGCAATCAAGGCCGAGCTCGACGCCCTCATCCTCCGCACGAAGCAAGGTAATGCCGCAGTACTGCTCCAATTACTGATATCCTTAGCCGATAAATTTGATAAGACTCACAAGTGAACAGCCAGACACAACAAAATCCCCGTAAATATATACACACATCCTGTTCGTTGATGAACCAAACATTATTCATCTCTATATCTCCACATTTGGCTGGCCTGTGCATGTGATCCTTTCTTCTGCTCTTCTGCACACTGGTTTTTAATCTACTGGCGTTTCAAAGTCGCCCATATCCCGTTGATCAGAGCCGCTCTGCAGATTTCCGCCAACGTTGTTCCTGTTGTCGAGAATCTCGGGCGCCTCACCCCGTGGCCCAGTACCAAGAACCCCACAAGCGCCATTTTCCTTCTCGTCCCGTTCATCTTCCGGCGGAGAGCCTGTTTTCCTTGTTTTCTTCTGTGAACTTCACTTTTGTCAGCTCTCACGAATCATCACTTCCCGCGTCAGCCGCCGAGGGAACGGTGAAGGCCCTTTCCTCCTAGATGCATATTCTGCGGTACAGTTCCCTAGCTTATGGAGTACAGAGGTAAAGAGATGGCCTACGATACCCTTCTTGATGTCCAAGAACCCTTTTGCGTGATTATGTGTAAAGGATTCCATGTGGATGGATAGGTCGATTGATTAAGATGTGAGGGGAGAGAAAGAGAGGGCTAAGCAGATAGGTAGATGGGTAGATTTATGGAGAGAGAGAGAGAGAGAGCAATTATTTCGTCCATAGCAAGAGTAGAGGGACCACATTCTGGACCATCCTTTTAATTACCCAAGAAATTGCTGCCCCAACGAACAATTCTGCGGTAGTATTCTATGATTGAGATGCCTCCTCAGTAAACCTCCGGTAGTGAATTCATGAAATCTATGTAATATACCGTGACATGTGAAGAGATTGTCGTTTGTTTTGTATGAGTCAAAGAGAGATGCCCCTTCTTTCTCAATGCAGGCCACAGGCCAAGTCTTCTCCTTTCACCATGCAAGCACTGCACTATGCCCCCCCCTCCCCCTACACTTTTCGTTTTAGACCAAAAAAAAGACTCATCTTTGTTATTGAGATCTTACGGGTCAAATCAAAGACACATTGTTCTAATACAAAACAAAAATTCAGACTCCGACCACTTTTATACGTATGTACATAGTTCACGGCAAGCACGTCTGCGAGTGCCCGCCCACTCGCTTGTAGATAACATTAACAATGGTTGTTCTTCGCTGGCTCATCTAACATATGAAGCTAAAGAGAAGACGTGTCTTGACGAGCCGCTGCATGGGTACTTAATTCTTGTCTCTCCCGCAGGTGAACGGCTGTGCTGGGTCGCCGAAGAAGAAGTGATGCGACGGCTGCGGGGGGAGGCGGAGGCCAAGAGGGAGACGATCGAAGCCCTCCGGTCGCGGCTGGCGGCGATGGAGATGGAGGGGGCCAAGAGGGAGAGGGAGATCGACATCCTCCGTCAGAGCCTTAGAATTCTCGGCAGCAAGAAGAGGAGCCACGGCAGGAAGAAGAACCCGGCGAGGGGGCTGCGCTGCTCTTGAGAAGAAGCTGTGGGGGTCGGCGGCGCCGATGTGATCGACGAATCCGAGAAGCTTATCTCTCATTGCAATAAAAATTGGGAAAATTAATTACAGACCCAATTATAAATATGAGTTTAATCAAAAATCCATTGACCCAATATCCTTTGTGATAAACCCAGTCAACAAAAAATTTATAATGTAAAGCCCTGTCCGTCGAGTCCGCCGTTAAGTGACCGTCTTCTCCATTTTTTTCCCCTTCTACCCCTCACCCGACGGAGGATCCGCCCGAGCCTTCTCGCGGCGGCTTCCTCGCGGTCCCCCCCCGCCGGAGACCCCGTCGCCCCCCCGCTGCGGAGAGAACCCCCCGCCGGAGACCCCGTCGCCCCACCCGCTGCGGAGAGCCCCGTCGCCCCCCCCCCCCCCGCCGGAGACCGCGTCGCCCCCCGCTGCGGAGAGTCCCGTCGCCCCCCGCTGCGGAGAGACCCCCCCCCCCCCCGCCGGAGACCGCGTCGCCCCCCGCTGCGGAGAGCCCCGTCGCCCCCGGCTGCGGAGAGAACCCCCGCCGGAGACCCCGTCGCCCCCCCCCCCCCCCCGCTGCGGAGAGCCCCGTCCCCCCCCCCCCGCTGCGGAGAGACCCCCCCGCCCGTCGCCCCCCCGCTGCGGAGAGACCCCCCTCCCAGAGCCGGAGTCCCCTTCCAAGGGTATAAGCGACTTTTTCATCCTCTATCTAACACTTGTCATCCAAGTTGGGGCGGAAGTTATAAAAATTTCATACATTGGGTTTTTTATTAGAACATTTCAGTCTCTGGACTTATCACTAAACTGATATTTGTAAACTGGGTCTCCAGTTAAATTCGCCATAAAAATTTATTAAAAGGTATTGTGCTAGCTAGGAGCGTGATGAGTGCGGGTATATTATTAAATATATGGTACGTCGTCGTATAATTAAACACATGTAAACATGTTTTTGGGAAGATTTTATAAGTCGATGGGCTTGCTCACATACATCCGAAGCTCTGAACCAAGGGTGCGTACATGGCTGGGATGGTGGGGAGGAATTCTAGTGTTTATAGTCCCACGGGACATATACTTGAAAAGAAAAATATGAAAATCAGTTTACTCTATTAATTAATATGAATTTACCTGATATATCAGCTATCTAGTTTAAATTCAAGTTTTATACATGAACTAGTGTCGTAGACAGGATTAAACCTAGGGTAAATGAGTTTAAATCAAGTTAGAACTCGAGTTTTAGATCAAACTCTTATTCGAATTTGAGCTCAATTAAGGATCCATTCGGTTTCATATAAAACCAAAGTCAAGAAAAAAAATCTTCTGTTCAATATGCTTTTCGTGGAAAAGGAAAACACTAGATATTTTGCAAAGTTGTAGATAATTTTATCAATATTTATATAATCAAATTATTTATTTATCATAAACTATTAATATAAAACATAAATTAAAGTACTTTTTGCCAAAATTTAAAACTATTTATTATTTAGACTCTTATAATCATTTTTGTTGACAACAAATCCTAAATTTTTATCGATTTATTACATTATTTATAACTCTTTGAATAACTTTACATTATTTTCTTAAATAATAATCAATAAAATTATTCAAAACATGGTGTCCGAAAATGGTTTCCATTTATTTCCTCCGCCCGAATCCTGATTTATAGTTGGCCAAGGGAGAACATTTTTCTTTGACCAACTTTGTACGTGGAAACAAATAGAAGTTCCGCACTACATTCCCGAAGATTATCGCTGGCGCCCAAATCTACAAGGAAACAAATGGGCCTACGTGAAAGAGTGAGACAACTCTGGATCACTTGTCAATTAAGTCCAGCTGAATCTTGAATGTATATAAACGAACCAAGTTCGAGAGCATATTTCTCAACTGGTTTGTACCCCTTAATTGCAATTTGTACGTGGCGTATAGGGTCTAAAATTTAAGTTGCTCCTATGCTTCCGTACGATTGCGTAATTGATTGCCCACATTCTATCATCTTTTGAAGCACTTCGACATAAATCTAACCTAGTATATAGAAGCACGGATCGCGTTTTTTCGTCCTCTCGTTGTGAGTCGTCCGATAATTTTTGTTTTTTCGTTGATAAACACATGATTTTAACAACCGTTTGACGAGGGCAAAGCCCCGTTTCTCGGCCGTTTGCCCACCCATCGTCCCGTCTCGTCCCGCCTTCCGCGCGATGTGGTCGCTGCCGCCGTCGCCACGGAGCTGCACCGCCGCCGTTGGCCGCGGGCCGCGATCGCCATCACCGCGCTCCCGTGCTCCCCCTCCCTCCTTTCTCCCGCGCTCCCTCTCTCTCTCTCTCTCTCGCTTTTTCTCCCCGCCCCGGGCCGGACTGGCCGCGGTCACCATCGCCGCGGGCCGACCGTCGCGGCCGGCGGCCGCACCCCGCCGCCCTCCTCTCTCCGGCTCCCCCTCCTGCCGTGGTCGCCGCCGCGGTCGAGGCCATCGCCGCCGACGTCGCCGGTCGCCGGTGTCGCGCCCCCGCCGCGCCCCTCTCTCCCCTTTTCCGTGCTCCCCCTCGGCCTCTCTCTCTCTTCTCCCCCCTTCTCTCTCGTCTTCGGCCACACGTGCGGCCTTTACGCGCGCGCCCACGCGAGGCGAGGCAGCGCGCCGCCGGGGAGGGCGGTGCAACGCCCTCCTTCCTCTCTCTCCTTCCTCCCCCCCCTGCGCCATCTCTCTCCCGCCAACGCTCTCTCTCTCTCCCTCCTCCCTGTCTCCCCCCGCGTGCGCTCTATCTCTCCCTCCTCCTGCAGCACTCTCTCCCCCTGTGCGCTTTCTCTCTCTCTCATGCACTCTCTCTTCCGCACTCTTCTCTCTCTCTCCACTCGCTCTATCCTCTCTCTCTCTCCTCTCGCTTCCCTCTCACTCACTCTCTTTTCTTTTATTGCTCTCTCTTTCTCTCTCCTATTTAGCCCCTCTCTCTCTTTCCTTCGCCTCCCGTTTCTTGCACGTGCGGGTGTCGGTCGCCTCCATGCGGCCTGTGCGCCGACGGTGTTATGCGTCGCCGTTTTCCCCCTCCGTCTCTGCGTGCGCCGTCATGCGCCGTCGCACACCTGACCTTCGTAAGCCGCTGTCATATACCCCCCGGCCGCTCGCTCTCATACTCTCTCTTGGCCTCACGCGCCCGGCCCAGCGCCGCCGTGCCCTGCCACGTGGCCACCCAGTCTCATCACCTAGCCTCGTCATTTCACCAGCCTTCTCAGCCGCTTGATTGCGCTCGCCCACCTGTAGCCACAGTCGGTGCCATTGTCTCGTTGATCCGCCGAGGTGAGCCGCCATTTCTATTTCTTATTTTATCTTGGGATATTTATATATATTCGTAATTTATTAAAATATTGATATCCTTTTAGTTGGTCATCGCCGTTTGCCGTTGACATTGCCGTTCCGTGATCCTCGTCCAACAAGTTTCCATTTTGGACTTCGGATAATGGTTATCTTCATTGAGGTAGGCATCCCAACTCATCCTTAGCACATGATATTGTAATTAAGGTGTTAAAATATGATTATTAGATTATTAGTTAGAAAATGATGAATAAATGATGGTTATGTATTTAATTGTCTGCATATGATTAGTTAGATGTTTATCATGTCATTCATGCATAGTTTCAACATTTGCATTAGTTAGATGTAATTTTTAATTAATGTGGTTAGTAAATTATTAAATTAGATATATTGTGATGATTAATTAGATTGGTTGTATTAATTCATAAAATTTGATATATGACCCGTTATGATTATATTTATACCGATTTTTATTATGAATGACATGAATTGTTATACGGAAATGATTCGAGACCTTTTATGATTATAATTGTATCTCGATTCATGTATGGAATGATTTTAAATCATTAATACTTATATTGGAATGGAAATTGATGGCATAATAATTATGGAATGTGGTTAATTAATATTAATAGTGACCTGATCTTGTAAAATGCATTATTTGAGAAATCGATATGAAATTGTGCTTAATTGAAGTTAATATGTCTCATTGTGGCCTATTCCTTTCGATTGGGTCGCTTGCATAAATTAGTGTGAAATTGAATTATGTGAATGATATTGCATATTCTCGTTTCCGATTGTGCTATTGCATGAATTGTTGGTATAATGAAATTGTTGTGCATGACTTGATAATTGGCATATCCGGTTGATTGAATTGCTATGTCCGAGTAAATATATGGCTTTTACTTGTTGAGGTCCTCCACCTACATTAGTGGTCCCGGGGCACAGATGACGTAGTGAAATTCGTTGCATCCTTCGATCCCGGATACCGCGGTTTATCTTAAGTACGCCCGCCTAGGTGTACTAAGGATCTAACTTACTATATGGTACTTCTTATATATATTTAGAGTCGGAGTTGAGAAGTCCAAGTATGGCATATGATTTACTCGTACTTATGGAATGGAAATGGTATGGAAGTATGCACTTGGCTCATGCGTGTCTAGATGGCATACACATATAGTTTAGTTTAGTTAGTAGCCAAGTTCATGTAGAGGCATGTTTAAATGGGAAATTTGGTAAAAGAAATCCCATTTAAATAAATAAATAGACAATGATAAATAGCCTATATGATACTATAGCAATTGATGAGTCTGGTTTATGCTTATAAATAGCATTTAGATTGGTTAATATATTAGGAAAGTTGGGTATAAGTCCTACTGAGTCCGTGTGACTCATCCCAAATCTTTTAACATTTTTCAGGTAATTAGGTAGCGTTGCGACAGGCGTAGTGGATCGGATTAGTTCGAAGAGAATTAGAGTTTTGGTTAATGATTTGTTTATATTGAAATCCAGGTATGATTTATTTTTGGGATTCAGTTATTTATTTTAATGAAATGGGACATGTGATTCATTATTTCTTTCCAAATCGACGTAGTTTTAGGGTTAATTACCCAGTCCCGTACCCGAATTTATTCCGCTGCGCAGGTTAGGAAATACGGGGCGTGACACCTCCACCCCCTCTTGCGACGCCGCCGATCTTCTCAAGGTACGGCCCCGCTCCTCCGCCGTCCGCCTCTCCTCCCGATCCGCCGTTTAGTTTCAAATTTCTTCTCTCCACTGATCGTCTTGTTTTCAACTCTAGCCAAACTCTTAACTGCTTTCATACGAATTTCAGTTTGCTCACAAAAGTAGCTAATGGCGCGATACACCTGGCCTATCTTCATTCCACCAACTCCGAAGTCATATCATCAAAAGAAGGTCCCTACCCCAAGCCAACTCAAAATGGAACTTCCTACGAGACTCCTGCCAAGAAGGATGATAGATCCCACAGGGAAATGGTCAAAAAGCCACCATGGGCAGGTGAAAAGCCCGAGGGGTACAAATTCTCGAACTCGCAGAGAGAAGAAACCAAGAACCTCTAGCAAGATTATGCACGAAGATTTAATTCCTTCATTGTCATTGAAAGTCTTTATTGTTGTGTATTACTTTCATAGACATGCTTTCTTTGTCTTTAGACATATAACACTTGTTTTTGCGCTTCCATCAGTCAATGAATCCAATCTCTTCGTACAAGGCCAGGATTTACATCTAATAGTCCAACTGTTACGCATTAATCTTTTTAATTACACATTTTTAATTACAAATTTATAAACTTATGTCGCAGTTTTTTATAATTTAGATAAAATCCTTTCGTATGTTATCATGTTCAATGTTATAATATTTAATATGCATTGGTCATTACTTATTACGTAACTTTTATAGTATTTTTTTGTTATGTTACAAAAAATAGTTAATTCTGCATATTTATTCCATTACAGGACGCAAGTATCTAATAAAACTTGTTTGGGTTGAGATAAAGAATCAATTTTTTTCTACGCAAATTTTTATTTTATCTCTATAATAATTAATTAATTAATTCTGATTTTAGAATTTAATAGGAAAAGAGTCAAATGTTAACTTTGACATACACAAAATATAACAAATCAACATGTTTTTTTATGAACCATACTAATAAAAATTGGTTAAAATAGATAAAGAATCATTTTTTCTACGCAAATTTTCATTTTATCTCTGTCATAAATAACTAATTCTGATTTTAGAATTTAATAGAAAAAGAGTCAAATGTTAACTTTGACATACACGAAATATAACAAATCAACATATTTTTTTATGAACCATACTAATAAAAGATGATTAAAATAGATAAGTTTAATATTGTTACAAGAAATCAATGAACCACTGTGGAACGATGTAACGATTGAATGAAACAAAAATTTGGCAAGTACTTGTCTTAGAACAACACAACAATTGGATGAAAATTTTATAAACTAACTAATAGGGTGTTTGGTTTTCCAAGATAAATTGATAATTTTTTTTTACAAAAATGTGCCCTTTCCTTGTGTTTCTTGTGGTTTAAGTTCAGTGTTGTACTATCATCTTTGTACTCTTTTTTCTAATATAAAATTGATCTCAAAATGTATAAAAAATTATTATGCACCAAAGCAATCTAAATCTTCTCTCTCTATAAAATATGATATTTGGCATCAAATTTTTATTTCAACTGAGTTATACTTGTTTATAAAATAAGTATATTTTAAATAATTTAGTTATAGCATTCTCTATTTTTAACCGATACACGTGCGTAACACGTTTCATTGACTAGTACAAAAGAAGTTGCGTGATGCGTGTTTTTGTAAGTTCAACTTTTCACAATGACCGAGAGGGATAAGGGTTGAGATGCAGGGCGCTCTCTCTCTCTCTCTGACACATGATTTAGGTGATGTTTGATTAGGCTTAATCTGAAAATCTAAACTCTTAATTTTACATCTAATCTCTTAATGAGTGGTAAAAAAATACTTAATTTATTTTAGATATAAATGCTTTGGGTTGATTGATAAAAAATCTGAATCAATCACTTTTCCTATGCGGCGTCCCCCCCCCTCGCGGCGCCGCGCGTCCCCCCGCTGCGCACCCCCTCCCCGTCCGGAGCCCCCTGCGCGTCCCCCTCCCCGCAGGCCCCCTCCCCCTCTCTCTCTCTCTCTCTCTCCCTCCGCCCCCCCCGGCCCCTCCCCGCAGGCCCCCCCCTCCGCGCAGCCCCGCCGCGGCCCCCCTCCGCGCAGGCCCCTCCCGCGCAGCCCTCCGCGCAGCCCTCCGCGGAGCCCCTCCGCGCAGTCCCCCCCGCCCCTCCGCGCGCAGGCCCCCGCCGGAGCCCCGCCCCCCCTCCGTGCAGTCCCCCCGCCACTCCGTGCAGCCCCCCGCCGGAGCCCCGCCGCGCAGCCCCCCGCCGCCGGAGCCCCCACGCAGCCCCTCCCCCTCCGCGCAGCACCCCGCGCAGCCCCCAGCCGCCGCACAGCCCCCCCTCCGCGCAGCCCCTCCGCGCAGTCCCCCGCCGGAGCCCGGGCCCCCCGCACATCCCCCCCCCTCCGCGCATGCCCGACTAGATGGACACAATCGGCTGCGATGTCGATCTCGGGGGCGACCGCGCGGACGAGCGAGACGGCGTCTGAAAATGAAAAAGCTAGGATGCCGATCTGAATGACTCAGATGATATTAAGACTTTAGAGTTTAGTTTAGAGGGAGGTTCAACTATTTTATCAAACGTTCCTAAACATTTGAACACTGACCGATTCAGAGTTAAGAGCTTCAATAAGCCTAATCAAACGGAGCCTTAGTGGCCAAGCATAACACACGGCACAGTGTGCGTTGGATGATCGAGCCCTCGTTCGATCATCACCCGAAATTGCTCCCTCCCAACAAAGGTAGTAGGCCCAGTAGCTACTTTGAGTTCGAGCGGACGCTCGAACCTAAATCGCCTGCTCCAGGGTAGGGCGTATCAACCGACCTAAGGTCAATCGTTCGCTTTCCAAACTCAATCCGGCCAATAGTGATGTTATGTTTTCTCAATAAAAATGTAGAAAAGTAGGTCTTAAAATAGTTATGTTCCGATCAATTATATTTTAAAGTAAAATCTAAAATAGCTAAATATATAAAAATTATCTCGGTGGAATATGATAAATAAATGATGGGACCATGTATAACTAAAATGGTAGGAAAAAAACTATAATCTTTCTTTTTTTATCTAAGAAAAAATTCTGTATACAAATATATTTTTGTAAATATTGCCAAAAATTTTAAAATTTTTGTTACATTTTTTTAGTTCTTTTATGATGCTACCAAACGCCGATAAGATTGTTTGGAAGTCTATCTTAATTAAAACCTAATTTGACTATCATATCTTAAAAACACTTAAATTACATAAAATACTTAGATTTGACCTTTTACACCCTATCTCGTCATATAAAAAATAAATTTGCATGCATATTATGATTTTGACTAAAAATACCTCATCGGTAAAAAATCTTGTAACCAAATTAAGTACCTTTTAATGAACGATAAAACTCGATGCAATACTTAATGAAGTGTTTGGTTGCATAATAATTTTTTATACACTCTCGTGGTAAAAGCTGCATTAAAATAAATTGCGAACAAGTCAATGACATAAATCTGTCATGTTTGAAAGGACGTGAGACTCTCCTTTTTTTCTAAGAAGAAAGTTATTTTAAAAAAAGTTGTAATAATTGTCAAACACTTCTTTTAACAAATTTTATTTTAAAAACATAAAATTATAACAAAAAACTCGATTTATCGTGCAATCAAACATCAAAATAAGCTTTCCAACTTTAGCCGAAACACCTAAAATTATATCAAGCAATTTTGTGACCATCTTAATTAATAAGACAACTTCTGTCACGATGGTGTGAGAAAGAAGTTGTGAAATGGTCTTTTTTGTATTTTACAAAAACTAAATTTTGAATAATTAATAATCTTCATTCAACTTTGAAAGTGGACACATAACTTCTTTTTTATCTCTTTTTACTTAAAAAAAATTAAATTTAACATTATAATATAAACCTAGGAAAGGATATCAGGTGCGTTTGGATGTCATCGTGTCTTAAACATTTTCAAGATTAAATCCCAAGTATAAATTAGATAATAGTCAGGTATGCGGTCTAAGAAAATTATATATTTGTATGCACATTTTAAGTAGAATTCATGTTGCATGCTTTTTGGCTGTCCATCATCTAGGAAAAATGGGTTAAACGAGAAAAAATTCCAGAAGAAGACGACGGAATGACTTTCTCCACAAGTTTTTGTTAAATAAATAATTAAAACGTCATAAAGAACTCGAGAAAGAGGAGGAAGTGCGCTGAGAGACGACGAAGCAGGACGCGCTATGATTGATATCAGAGATATTCGTTGAGAATTGAAGAAAAGGTCAAACAGAGTAATTTTATGGTCAGAAGTCAGAACTTTGCTTAATTGACAAGTCTAAAAAAGTTTTCGGCCAAAACATTCTAATATTTGTTCTTTTACCTTAAAATTGTGTTAATTGACAATTGGATGAGTATCTTTTTTTGTCAAAATATTTAAAACTGACCTTATACAGCATGGCTTTTTATTGTTAATACGTTCTAGTTCAAAAATAACTTTCTCCCGATCCTCGGCAGTCTCGAACCTCTGCACATATTTAATCGCTTGTATAATTTTCATTTAGAATGAATTATGGTCATAATGTCAACATTATTGATATCATGTTTTTTCAATAAAAATGTAGAAAAGTGTGTTTTAACGTAGTTATGTTCTGAGAAAAAGTTTACAAAGCTAAAATGTTATCAGGGTCGTTTCTGTAAAAGTGGTCCGTTTCTTATTAGCTGGTTAACGCGGAAGCAGTTGCCGGAGACGGGCACCCGTTCAGCGAGATCTTCTTCTCGTCTTCTCCTTCTAGGGTTATCCAGCGGTCGGGACCGGGGAGATGCCGCCACCGCCACCGCCGCCGGTGCAATACTGGACGCAGTTCCTGAGTAGCGCGCTCTCGCAGCGCGGCCCCAACGCCCTTCCTTACGCTGAGGACGCCAAGTGGCTGATCCGCCACCATCTCATTTCCCTGGTGGAGGCCTTCCCCTCTCTACCGCCCAAGTCTTCTCACTTCACCCACAACGATGGCCGCTCCGCGCACCTTCTTCAGGCGGAGGGAACCATTCCAATCGTCTATGCCGGCGCCGTCTACAACATTCCGGCCGTCATCTGGCTCCTAGAGTCGTATCCCCGGTCCCCGCCTTCCGTCTACCTCACACCGACTCGCGATATGGTGATCAAGCCGGGGCATCCTCATGTCGACAGGTCTGGCCACGTCAACGTTCCCTACCTCCGCAGCTGGGTCTTCCCCTCTTCTAACCTCGTCGACCTCGTTCGTACCCTTTCTCGCCTCTTCGGCCAAGACCCCCCTCTGTATACCCGGGATACCTCCTCCAGCCCTACTGCTAATCCTAATATCGATCCACACTTTCCCCACCCCTCCCAGCCGTCCCCTTCGCCTCCACAACAGCCACCGCCGCCTCGGTCATACACCCAAATGGCGCCGTATGCTGCGGGTGGCAGATTTCCCCAGTCTTCCCAGCACCAGGGCACCATGGACGACCCTGCGGCTGTGTACAAAAAGAACGCAATTGATAAGATCTTGGACATGGTACATTCTGATACTATAGCCATGAGGAAGAGTCAGGAGGTGGAAATGGAAGGGTTATTTGGTACACAAGCCATTCTTCGCCGACGCGACGAGGAATTGTCCAGGGGATTGCGGGAGATGTTGGACGAAAAGGAGGCGCTGGAACAGCAGTTGCAGCTGGTACTGATGAACACGGACGTGCTTGAAGGCTGGATAAGGGATAACCAGGGTAAGAAGAGAATGGATGAGATCGACGTAGATGATCTTTTTGAGCCGTGTGACCCACTCTCAAAGCAGCTGGTGGAGTGCGCTGCTGCAGATCTGGCAGTTGAGGACACCATATATTCTTTGGACAAGGCGATGCAAGAAGGTTCAATACCCTTTGACTTATATCTTAAGAACATCAGGGTTCTGTCCAGGGATCAATTTTTTCAGCGGGCCACATCGACCAAGGTCAGGGCATCGCAGGTTCAAGCACAGGTGGCAAGCATGGCTTCTAGAGTGCCGCAATATGCTACCTAGAACACATTGTGTAATTCACTTGTAGTTCCTTGTATACCCATATAGACTGATGATGTTCAGGAGGTGAACATTTTTCCTATTTTTTACTTGAGCCCTTGCTGTTACTATGATCACTTAGTTTGTTATTGTTTCTACATTCCCCTTTCATATTGTTGATTTTTTGTGGGGGCCTTGAATTAAGCAAGTCATATTCTATTAAACTTTTATGACCAAAGTATGTACCAATGTGTCAAAAGGCTGGGTCTTCTCTCTTCGTTAAATTCTGAATTATCATGCAAAACCTCACATTGTTATACTCATTTTTTTAACCTGTAGTACTGTGCATACTGGAGAACTTCTAACTGAGTTGCAAAATGCTATTGGACAATGCATCAATGCTTCACCCTGCAAAATCAGTTATTTTGTCACGTGTCTGATAGTTTTGCCATGATTGCTACTTACTCAACTCAACTCTAACCTTAATCCCAAATTATTTGGGGTTGTGGATTCTCTTTTTCTACTTGCATCGATTTTTAGTTATTTTCTTAGAAGTATTTAAAAATTTTAAATTATTTTGAATTACTCTTCTCAAGGTTAGCTTATCTCTATCATATCTTTTTTTCTATTATTTTGATTTTTTCACTTTTATAATTAGAGTTTTTTTGGGTATATGCTTAATATGTCCAAATCATCTCAATCTTCCTTTCTTCAATTTGTCTTCAAATGCCACTACACCAACAATTTCTCTAGTACGTTTATTATATATTCTATCTTATCACGAATGACCACATTCTCATTCCAACAACACTTGATTTTGAAGCATGTTTTGTCTTCATGTGTGCTATTTATTTGGATAATTTTTATTTGCAAGCTACATGAAGATAGGTAGTCTTATGATGGCAATGTAGTTGTTGGCGTGCTGCCAGTAAGGATGTGCAGAGTGTGCTTCAAGTAGTATGCTCCTTCAAAGGATGTATAGAAGTATGTTCTGTATAGATGCCAAACCTGATGTATGTGGATGACCTGCTGATAGGAAATGGGCTTTATAGTATTAATCTCTTTTAGTATTTTGGACATGTTTGTAAATAATTTTCTTACTGGGGTCTGTTTGTAAACTGGCTCTCTATATAAAGAGCATTCATGTTCCTGAATGAAGGATATAGCGAGAATTTTTGGCATTGAGCCTTAGGGCGTCGTTATCATAGGGGCTTGGCTCCATTGTTCTTCTTCACTCTCCTCCCTTACTTTGACCAGCAGAGGCCTTCTTGAAACTCACCTTCAGGCCTGGAGAGCTATTCTTCACCTTCCCCCCCTTCATAGGTCCACAAGATTGGCATTGTCTTTACCGGCTCCATCATCATCTTCCTCGTCTTCCGATCTGGTTGACATCGGAGCCAAAAAGTAGCTAACAAATTTGACATCTCTGTCTGAAACAATGGATTTCGGCAGCCCATGTAAGTGGACCATCTTGCTAAGGAAAATGTGAGCTACCTTGGAAGCTTCGAAGGTTTTTGCACATGGAATAAAGTGGGCCATCTTGGAGAATCTATCTACTACCACCATAACTGAGTCATACTTCCTAGGGGTCCTAGGGAGCCCCAAGATGAAATCCATGCTGATGTCCTGCCAAGGGGTGTCTGGGACCGGCAGAGGGCATAACAGGCCAGTGTTTTGCTTTCTCATCTTGGAGGTAGTGCAGGTCCGGCATTGAGCAATGATTCTAACCACATTTCTCTTTAAGCTGGGTCAAAATAAATGGTGCTCTACCAAGTCTATGGTCTTATTCCGACCAAAGTGACATGTTAGCCCACCAGTATGCAGTTCGTAGATGAGAAATTCTCGGAGAGAGGTTCGGGGTATGCAAAGCCAGTTCTCGAAGAAGAGGTAACCATCCTGAATCAGATATTCAGGGAAATCCAGGGTCTGGCCAGACTTAAGGGCATCATATATAGAGGAGAAATCTGGGCATTCGGAGTAGTCCGGGATGAGTTGCTCAAACCCGATCACTTTTGAACTGAAGTTGGCCAAAAGGGAGACCTTCCGACTCAAAGCATTAGCAATTTTGTTGTCGGACCCAGATTGGTGTTGGAGGATAAAGGTTGATTGGAGATATTCTACCTATCGATTATGTTTAGGGTTTAACTTCTTTTAAGCTTGGAGGAATCGAAGGGCTTCATGATCAGAATATAAGATGAATTCTACAGCAAAGAGGTAATGTCTCCAATACTTCAATGAATGCACTATAGGATAAAATTCTTTGTTATAGGTGGAATATTTGAGTTTGGCATTAAACAACTTTTCACTAAAGCATGCCACTGAGTGTCCTTCTTGAGATAACACCCCACCTATTCCTATACCTGAGGCATCGCATACCACTTCAAAGACTTTAGAAAAGTCAAGCAAGCTGAGGACTGGTGCATGAGCCATGCACTCTTTGAGGGTATTGAAAGCAGTTTCAATAGCTTTGGTTTATTAGAAGGATCCCTTCCTAAGGCAGTCTGTTATAAGGGCAGTAATGGTACTAAACCCCTTGATGAACCTCCTATAGAAAGTGGCTAGACCATGGAAGCTCCTAACATCATGGATGTTTTGTGGGGTCAGCCAATTAGTTATGGCCTTAACCTTCTCGGGATCGATCTTTAGACACAATGAAGCCTAAGAAAGTAATGGTAGGGATGAGGAAGGCACACTTCTTAGTATTCCCAAACAATTTCTCCACCCTAACAGCTAAACACACTTACTTTAAGTGTCCCATATGGTCTTCCTTGGTCTTGCTGTAGACCAAGATGTCGTCAAAGTAGACAACAACAAAAAGCCAATAAATGGTCTAAGCACTTGATACATCATTCTCATAAAGGTACTAAAGGCATTGGATAGTCTAAAGGCATAACCATCCACTCATACGGCCCATCCCGGGTTTTGAAGGCAATTTTCCATTCGTCCCCTAACCTGATCCTCACTTGGTGATACCCACTTTTCAGGTCAATCTTTGAAAAAACTGAGACTCCAGCCAACATGTCAAACATGTCATCTATCCGTGGGATTGGGAACCTATACTCAACTATAATCTGGTTGATAACGCGGCTATCAATGCCTATGTAGTCAGAGGCGAGAAGCGACCGAGGCGAGGGAGGGCTCGCCTCGCCTCAGGCGCTTGAGGTGGGCGCCTCAGGCGCCCGAGGCGACATTTTTTTATTGAAGAACTTCTAAAAAATATACATATAACATTGAAACTTTTTGAAGAACATAAAAAATACAAAAAATTCACTTCTAGGACCTATAATGCATCAAGATATTGGAGTCTCAAGGTGGAAAATTGGGCATTGGGGGTTTCGGGGTAGGGAAGGAAGATTTAAGTTACTAAATTTGACTTTCACAGGGTCATCACCCGGGCGAGGCGAGATCTGCCGAGGCGAGGCGTTTTTGCCTCGCCTCGCCTCGCCTCAGCGCCTAGGCGGTTGAGGCGAGCGCCTCAGATAACATAGATCAATGCACATCCGTCAGCTACCATCTTTTTTTGGTGTCAGAAGTGTTGGTACAGCACATGGGCTCAAGCTCTCCCTTATGTAACCCTTCTCCAATAGCTCATCAACCTGTCTCTTCAGCTCACCATGGGACTTGGGATCCATTCTATAATGGGGAAGATTAGGAAGAGTCACTCCTGGTACTAAATCAATGACATGCTGAATGTTCCTCATAGGGGGTAGACTAGGTGGTATTTTCTCCGGGAAGACATCCCCAATGTCCTCTAGGAGTTTGGCTATGTCCGGATCCTTGCCCTTCTCCTCCAAATTTCCCTCCTCACTTCTGACCTCCTTAGCAACTACAACAAAGATAGTTGGTTCTTACATCCTAGCTCAAAGTCACGTTGCCCAGAGATGTGTAAGAACATGGTTGGAGTTACTAAGGCCCTACTGGAAGGGTTGTCTTGCCGATCTGAGGCTGGTGTTAACTTCACTAAAGTGGTCACAAAACTTCTATTCTGCTGGATGGGTTCCGACCCCGGGGTTTGGTGTTCCTCTTTGGGGAGCGGTTGAGTTGGTTTGGCCTCCCTAGGATCCCTTTCCTTTGGACTCGGGTTGAGGACGATTCTCGTGCTCCTATGGACAAACTCACAGATATTAGACTTACCATGTAGGGCCTCAAGTTCTTCCTGGATGTTCTTTCCATTCTCTTTTTGAAATTCAGCAAGCAGGTTTGGGTGAGCCTCATAAACCACCTCTTCAAGATCAGGGTTCTGGCTCCCTTGATCCTCCAGGTGAGGGCCCTCCATGCAAATGTTCTTAAGGGGGCAGTTGGACCTTAGATGCCTAGGCTTCCCGCACCCATAGCATTGGAATCTAGCATTCTGGCCGGAATCACCTGTAATGACTTGCTTACTCTTGTCTTCCCTCCTAAAAGTTCGAGCAAGGGTAAAGGGCTTGGTTAGAGGGGGAGGGAGATACCCCACAGGTTGGGGGTTAGTGGGTTTGGGTGGTAACTGTACCCGACCTCCCTGTGCTTCAGCCCTGTTTGAGGTGAACCTAACAGTCCCTTTAGGATCATTGGCCGGCTGATTAAGCCTACCCCTAGATTCATTCATCTTCTCAAACTGCTCTAGCTCAGTGACTACTTCATAGGCATGGTCAAGAGTGGTAGCACATTGCCTATGCAACTCCTTTTGGTAATCTACCCTCAGCCCTTTCTTAAATCTGGACAAGGTAACCAACTCCTCCTCTTGAAGTCTACACTTCAAGAAGTTATTAAACTCCTCAATATAGGCGACCACTGACCTATTTACCTGATATATCCTCTGTCACTTATTTAACATTCTTTGTTTGTAAGAGGCTGGTAGGTATTTCTTCCTAAGCTTTGCGTTCGTCTCATCCCAAGTCAAGATAGGTTCTAGTTAACACTGCCTAAGAAGGGACTCAATGGTATTCCAATAGATTTGGCAGGTCTAAACGGTTTCATTTTAGCGAACCTTACCTTCCTAGACTCTGACAATTCAAACCACTCAAAGTAGTGGTCCAAACCTTCCTCCCAATCTAGATAAACTTTAGGGTTCACGGGCTCTTCAAAACTAGGTGCTTCCACCCTTACATTCCGAAGCGCCCTATCCTCAAAATCTTGTTGATTTCTAGGTTTCCTATAGTTTCCCATGTCATCCTCAAATTGAGGATGCTGAGGTCTTCTATCATCCTTATGGCCAAGATGATTAGGATTCCTAGGGTTGTAGACCTTAACAGGGGAGGTGGGGTGTTTCTAGGTCTTTCTTCCACTAGGGTCAACTAGTTAGTAAGGTCCTAGATGTACTGTTCAAACCTGTTCTCCATATCCTTAATCATGTTTTCAAGGGTAGCCAATTTATCAGCAAACTGGGAGAGTTACATGTCCAATGTAGATGACTCACTTTCAGACATTCGAACAGTTGGTTGGTATACAGTTTCCCTACGTGTAGACATACACTTGACCTAATGAAAGGAATAGGAAAACTTGGCTTCACCTGATGCTCTGATACCAAAATTGATGTGGAACAGGTTCAAGTGATGGCAATTAGAAGAAGTCACAATGCTCAAATACAAATAATTGATTGATTCACTTTCAAAAGCTTAGGAATGACAAGTAAAAACCATCCCATTAGAAATAAGCTTAAGGCAAGCAATGAAATCAATCAAGGAGGACTAGCAGACATGCTAATTTGAAAAAAACCCTAAGTTCAGGAAAATATGCTCCGATCAGTTAACATAATAGATCATGGTTGACTGGAACGCGGCAACACTCTATCGGACTCACTTGATCAACCAACGACAATCAATTTATGTACCTAGGACCTATCTCTCATAGCATGGCAATACTCGAATAAGGATAATGAACTTGTAAAAAAACCAGTTCAATAGAGTTAGGGTACATACCTTGATACCAGAGTTTACAGAGGAGTCAAGAATGGTACCAAACCTTATCAGTGTTGGGAATGACCTCCTTGCCCGTAGTGAACCAGGGAAGGTTGATAACTTGTCCCATATATCAGAAAAAAATGTTGCAGGTAACACAGATTAAGGACAGAGCCCATATCAAAAAAGTCATGCTCAGACTGTTATCATAGCATTTGGAGGTAGGGAAGGGGTCAGAGGATGCCTGATTGTTCCAGTAGCCAAGAGAGTAAACAAGGGTCAGATACTGGCATCCATATAGGCCACCAAGGTATAGGACCCTTCCAAACCGATGAGGCCAGCTGAGGTGGAGATACCCTCAGTCAGAATTAGGGCACGTTAGTAGCTTCCAGGTTATTCACTGAGGGGAGTCTTCACCTCCTGCCAATCCGATCACTGATGGTTGTATAACTGTCGAACCAAAGGGAGCCCAGCTTTCATGGTCTCCTCTTGTAAACCCTTTGAAAATATTCAAACTTATCTTGTTGTTTGGTGTCCTCACCACTGGGTTCAAGGTTGGATAGATCGAAATCGAGGCCAGGATAGGTCTGATCTGACCGATTCTATAGGAGGAATCCGATTCAAAATTGGTCATGATTAGAGAACTTTTAAAATTTTTTCTTTAAAAAGAGCAAAAACTTCATGATAAAACTTAAAAAATATAAACATTTTAAAAATGTTAAAAAAGTAAGTATGACATCTAACATATTTTCATATGACTATGACTTTATGAGATATTTTAAGACAAGTAGATATAAAATAACATCAATATTTATTTTAATAAAAAATGAAAATTGTACAATTCATATGCAATATAAAAGATATATTTTTATCACCCCTATGTACATAATTGTTTTTCATAGTTTTTGTTCTTCTGATTTTTTTTTGAATGCTTTATTGATATTGGTCAGTTATGATTGACCTATAATTATATGAAAATAATGATTTGTCCATATTACTAAATTCATACATGCTATTTGTTGCTGGAGTTAGAGGTGTGGATGGAAAACATGACTTGAAGATTGAAGCAGATTCTGGATAATTTGCCATCATGTATTCATCAAAAAAGTCCATCTAATTTGGATGTGGATTTCTTTCACTTGTAGGTGCATTGCTAGATCATCAGTTCTTGCTCTACTTGTAGGTGCACTGCTAGATCCAGAACCACCTTCTTCTCCTTCACCTCCACTTGATCTAGAGGTACCTACATTTTGTTGTTATGTAGGTGGGATCAACTCTTTGGTGCGGACACCAGGACCCTTGACAGATTTGACTACTTCTCAAAGGTCTACAGAAGGAGACCGCAGAGACTGGGATCCCTCTGGTTCTGAAAGTTGAACATATTCCTCTCTTTTGAAATTTAACATATGCCTATACATATATATATAATTACGTACGTATATATGCATACCTGATAGTTATTTTATTATACGGTCTCTAATCACTTAATTGCATTTTTTGGTCAAAATTAGCTACATGCCTACACATACTCTACGTTATTTTCTGTTTTACTCCTGGTCGCTACTTACAGTTTGTCCTTTTTTGCCTTGGCAATTTTTGAGGCGCATTTCATATTCTCTTGAGGTCCTTTTTGTAATTCCTCACCTCAGGCCCCTATTTAATGGGCGCCTTGGGTCGCGTATAGAGAGGAAGAGAAGAAAAAGAGAAGTGGAGGCCGATTTTGGCTGGTTTCGTTCCAATGTTCAAGCGATTGTGTCTCCCGTCCGGTTAATGCGATTGGAAACGGTGTGGCGTCCGCGAGGTTTTCCGCCGGAAGCGACGTCTGCGGGTCACGTTCGCTCGCGACTTTCCCCTTTGCGTTCCCGAGCTCCGGCGATGGCGAATCCCCTCCGCCCTCTTCCCCGTTCAGATCCGCGCCTTGTGGTGTCGATCGGGCTCTACTGCTAAGGGGAAAACCCTCGCTCAGTCCCTGAGCTTCCTTCTTCCCCTCAGGTTCTTCTGTCGCAGCGCGCTCCGGCGGGTTCGAGTGCCAGATCCGGATCTATTTTCCTCCTCCCGACGGTCCTGTTGCTCCTTCCAGGAGGATCTGCAACTCTTGTTCACCGATCGTGAGTTTTGCGCAGCAATGGCAGGGATAGAGTCGGGGAAGCCCCTTGATCGGTCCTCTCGGCAGTAGCCTTCGCGATCTGCTCTTCTTTGTATGTTGTCGGTTCAGTAACTGGAGTCCTGTGTTTCTCCCGAGTATACCGGCCAGCCCCTGGATCGGTGAGTGTTCCTCCTTGAGCGGTAAATGGTCGGAGCAGCGTATGAGGGGAAGAGAAATGGCATCGGCTGGTTCTCCTGATTGATTGGGTGATCCCTACGACCCCCTCTCCTCTGTGGCTGGTATTTGCTGTGTCTTGGGGGTCCCCTCTTGTTCGCTCTCTTATTCTCGTACTCCATACCATGACGAAAGGAGTTGGGGCCTGGTTATACGATGGATGGACAGATCATGCCCTGTCCCGGATTGAGACGGATGTCCCTCCCCCCAGTTCTGTCCCCCATTAACAACAGTGGCTACGATTTGGCTCGCTATCGATCAGTGTGGATCTCCTCCCTCCACAACTCTGATGGGTCGGCAATCTATAGGTTCCGACAGGGGAATGATGAAGGATGCATAGTCATGCGATGGCTGGTTGGGCTGGGTTTTTGGGTCGGCTCTCAGTGGTGACCCCGGTTGATGCTATTAAGCTCTCGCGACCCTGCTGAGGGGGGGCCTAATCCCAGACTGACCCCACCGGTCTGGCAGGATTGATACTCAGGTGACCTTCCGGATGCCAGTATCAAACCCCACGATCCCTATGATGAATGACTTCAGTCGGCATCCGCTGACCCCACTTCCTCCACCCTCAGTTCTGTGAATGGTTGCGTTTGTCTCATTTACTACCGAGGTTCTGGGCTTGAATTGTGTACCTGCAGTTTTCTTTTCCCGGAATGACCGAATAGCTCCTCCAGCAGACCGAGCCAAGTCTGAGCATTGGATCGGGACTGCTCCATCCTCTTTCTGGTAATTTTTGACATGCTTTCCAACCGGAGTATGAGGTAATTTCTGTCACCCTCTCTGCAATGGGTCACTTGATAGTTTATTATTCTGATTCGATCTTGCCATGCTTGAGAGTTAGGTCCTAGCCTGTTGACTAATTGCTGTTGGATATATTCAGTGAAATTTTCGCATGCTACCTACTCCAGTCGGTTTAAATCTGTTGCGTTAAAAGTCTGAGCATGTTGTTATGATCCGGGGTTTATCTTATTAAGCATGAAATATCATCCTCTTGATTATCGCATGCTCCGGTTCCTTTGACCTTCTTGCTTCCATGAATTAACTGCCTGTGTCCCTGCTCTCTGCCTAGAATCAATGTTTTATTATTATTTTTATTTGAGTATTGCTGTTCCGCTACACTTGAGTCCCTGTCTGGTCGTCTGTCCCCCATCACTCTTCCTTTTCCTCAACAAAAGAAGGTGCTTGAGTACCATTTGTGAGACTTACATGTCTTCTCCTGCCAAATAGTTTTCTCTTCTTCTTCACTTTTTCTTTTTCTTGCGCACTGTAGCCAACACTGTGTTGGTAAATCTTTAACGATTTATATCCTATAAATATTTCTTTTCTTGTTGAAATCTTCTTGGTAGTAGCATAAGGATTTATAGCTAAAGTGGCACGAGAAGCTAGATTTGGAGTTATAGCTAGAGCTGTAGTGTGAGGTGGATCTTGGACTGAAGCTGTATAAGGAAACTAAATATCTTTTTCTTTTTGTATTTGTTCATGTTCGCCAACTACACTCTTAGGCTCTTCTTCGTGGATTGCAGAATCGCCGAAATCGAATTGGAATTGGTTGATTCTGTCCAGAATCGGTCGGTCTCGATGTAATTCTGGGCTGAAGGATAGATTCTAAACGTAATTCTATTTGAATCGGTTGTAATTGGTCGCATTGGCCTGAAGTGATCCAATTTGACTAATTCTGACCTAGAATCAGTCGATCCAATCGATTATGTTGGGACATCTAAGTCCCAACGGCGGATTGATATCGGGCGCAATACATACCCAATATTAATCTAATTTAAGGATGATATTGGCCCTGAAGGGCCGATTTGTGCTTTCGAAGCAACACGGCTCTTGATATTGGCAATTCCAGCAATGACAAGGCGATTTTGGTGGCAATTCTCTCGATACCGATGGCGATCTAGTCGATTGTAGCATCGATCTATGCGATTTTGGCAATTGTTGGGCGATTTCGGTGATTCCTTTGGCAGTTCTAATGATCTGGGCTTTTTTCGACGATGATTCTTCATCGACGATCCATTATTTTTAGTTGTTTGCCCCAAAACAATTTAAAATTGTGTTTAAGGTTCCCATCCCCTTCCCGCCCCCCTTTCAGTATCCTCTTAAAGGGTTGTTCGGTTTTCGTCGACCTTAAACAGCCTGAACAAGGGTTGTTCTCTTCTCAGCCGCATGTTAATTTGTCTATATTTCGTCCTAATTTAATTCTTGTCTTGTTTAACTTGATTATTTAATACTTTAATTGATTTTTTTCTTTACTTGTATGGCAAAGGCGAAGCACCCGCAATGCGTGATATTGGGTGGGAGTATAGACATATGGTGGATATGGCTAAGAAAAGGGTAAAATGCAAGTGGTGTGGGAAGAAGATTAATGGAGTAGTGTACCGATTGAAACAACACATTGCCAGTGTTGACGACAATGTTAAAAAATGTGTTAAAGTGTCTAGGGAGATTAATGTAGACATTAGAGGCTACTTTATAGGAAGAGTCTCACAAAGGGAGGTTAAGATTGAACAAAGGGAGAATTTGCATGATAAACTTCTAGGGAGGTGGATGGAAGATGTGCCAACCTCTAAAGGGTAAGTGAAGACGAGTTGAGGCTCAATTTGAGAGTGAGATTTGATCCACAGACTCTGAACTAAAGAAAACTAGGCATGCAAATAAGCATGTACAAATAGAGGATGAGAGGAGGGGAGTAGGAGGGTTTGGAGTTGACTCTGCTTTTCATTGATCACATTCGACATGACCTACACCCAATGAGGGTGTGGGTATGAGAGCAAGAGGGGGTATATCGTTGATCTATGTTGACACGCCTGGCCCTGACAATAGTAGGAGGAGATGAGTATTTGTTTAAGAAACATAGTGTCTCACAGAGAACTATTTGACAAACAATGAAAGGGGTGAATGCAACATGAATGTTATAAAGAGAGTTGTGAGACATATGGTAAAGTGGGTTTTGCATGCAGGTATAAATCTTAAATAGTTAGATTTATTCTCTATTTTATTTTATTATAATTAATTAGGGGTGAAGGCAATAATAATTTTTTATCTATCTGAATGTAGGCATCCTATCACACGCATCCACTAGTCCATACTTTCAGAGTATGGTTGGTATCATCGCTGAAGTCGGATTAGGATTGCAAGTCTCAAGTAGCAATTTTTTTTATGCTAGAGGCTTGGAGGAGGTGGAGGAGTTGAAGATATGGATAGATGGCTTCAAGTTGGTGTAGAGGGAGAGAGGCTGCACAATTGTGTGATGAGTGGACATGCATCAGCAGGAGGAGTATGATCAACTTCTTGATTTATTGTTTATATGGTACAACTTTCTTAAAATCATTTGATGTTTCGAGTCGGATCGAGAATGCCGAGTACATCTTTTTCTTGATTGATTCTATTGTAGAGGATATTCAGGAAGAAAATGTTGTTCAATTTGTGACTAACAATGAACTATCCTATAAGCTAGCAAGGAAGAAATTGATGGAGAAGAGACATCATCTCTTCTGGATACCATGTGTAGCACACTCCATTGACCTCTTATTGGAGGATATAGGCAAAGAACTTTCAATATCTACACTAGTCAAGCAAGCCATGTGATCACATCTTCTATATATTCACACTCCCGTTTGTCTCATGTCATGAAGGAACATACTAACAGGCATGATTTGATCAGGCTTGGGCTTACTAGATTTGCTACAAATTTTATTGTCTCAGAGAGTTTGTATCGGCATAGACATACATTGGTCAGGTTCATAAACGTTGAAGCTTACTATAATTACATAGTTGACAACCTTAATAATAAAGAGGATCACTTTGAAATTCTAGTAAAGTTGGAGAGTTTGATCTCAGACGAGATTTGAGAGAAAATTTTTTACTAATCAAATATTGAGTCACTAGTAGTTATTTTGAGGTTAGTTGACTCAGATGACAGAAATTAGATGGAGACTTTTTAGGATGCAATGGATCATGCAAAATTGTAGATCAAGAAAAAGAATTCCAGAGGTTTCAAAAAATAGTGAAAAATAATTAATGCCAAATGGGCTAGGACATTGCATCATAATGTAACAAATATTTTAGTCTGTTTGTGCTTATTAGATTTAATTTAAGTATTATATGCAACTTTGACATTTAGTTGAATGATTGCAAAATACTTTTTAAACTCCCGTATCCAATATGGAAGTCAAGTGTCCAATGACAATGAAGTCTTGTAGGGTACTCTATCAGTGATATAGCACTTGACCAAATCTCAGCATGATAGGACAAAAGTTGAGTTGGAGGTAAGTGATACTTTCCAGAATCAGCACCCTTTGAAGTTGATGCGGAACAGGATCAAGATAAAATGAAACACATGCAACTAGCAAGATGCTTAATACAATAAGCTGATTTAGCAAGGCTGGATACAGGCGATACCAAAGAAATTCTCTTATCCAAAAATTAAAGTCATAGGAAAACCCAACAATTCAAGTAGCTAAGAGATAATAAGAAGATTAGCAATTTTAGGAATTAACCCTAACACAAGAATATTACTCTAGCACAAAACAAGGCAGATTGTAATGAGAATACCTAGGTTCAGGATCACTCTATCATTCTTCCAATGAAGATTAACGGCAAGAGATAAAAATAACTAGGTCCTACTCACTCAAGCATGGCATATGCGAACTTGAATAATAAACTAGCAAATAGACTTTCCAGTAAAGTTGGACCGGGGAATACCTCGCAGCGTCAAATTACATCAGCGTAACAGACTGTTCTTACCAATATTGTGAGCCTTCCATGGGTCGACCCTTGTTAACCGGTGGGATACCTACCTCAGAGATTCGGATTACACTATAAAGATCAGGGGAAACAGATATAATTACCAATAGAGGGAAGCTCAGACAATCATCACAGTTTCGAGGTGTCAGTAGATGTTGTCTCTGATATGAAGATCAATCAATCAGCCTTACTGATTCATACCGGCATCCTATCAAAGGTCACCAAGGTATAAGCCAACAACATGACCCGTTGAGAACAGAACCTCCAGGTGTACCCGCCTCACAGAAGATGTATGAGACTTATAGGAATCAAAGTTGCCCAACTGTTAGGGCTGTTCACCTGATGGCTACTGTCCCCACAAGTCCCATACAGATATCGCATCCATCATCATCCACTATAAACCCATAGGGACAGGAAACAAATCATTCGCTCGCAAGAATAGGAAGAGGCACCCAGGTTTTCAGCCGACAATAGGATCAGCAGATGCCGACAGAATTATTCTTGATATATGCAGAACCAGACTAGCCTTGGAGGGAGACCGTGAATAGATGACAAGACCCGAAAGGGGGGAGTTGACCGAATACCGCGGCTACTCAGTTTGACGTACGGGGACCCCAAAGTGGCATCTCAATCGGCAACTATATAATAGAAGCAAAATACCGAGACGTCAACCCTTAAGAGCCGAGCACGTACAGTACTTGGAGCAGGCCATAACCCCTGGTGGAAGGATTCTAAGTAGACCGAACTCAGATCTAGCAAATATGAGTGAGGACCGCCAGAGCATTCCGATAACAATGTAAAGTACTAACCCTCAAAGTGATATGACAAGAGGTTGGAGAAATGTTTCCCATCCTTCAAAGGACTCAGCAGAATCGGTCTCCTGTCATAGATCTATCAACAGGAGTGGTAGGTCATAGAGGAGGGTAGCCATGTCCTCGAAGAACTCAGGGAAATAGGTTGCAAACCGAACATCGACTTAGCGAAACCGTAGATCGGGACAGTAAAACCGTAAAGTAGTCGGATCACCTTGACTTTGTAGGAAAAAAACTTGGTATAACCGGACATAAGCGGTAGATTCGCTGAAGAAATTTAGAGATTCGAAGGAGGAAGCTGCAGATCTGAAGAATCCATTACCCTTGTGGAAAAACGGCGTTGGAAGGAAGAACAACTTCCGGAAAACTTACTAAATGACCCCCAATGATGACGTAGAAGAAGGAGAAAGTGAAGAGGAGATGCCGGAGATCATTTTCCTCTTCAGGCACTAGAGCAACCGGGCATTGCTTTTGACAAATCTGGGACACAGAGTGAGGGAACGAGGGAATCACCATCACCATCGCCGCGAGCTGAGGAGAGAGGGACGAGCGGGTCAAAATGACCCTCGGACGTCCCCATCGTCGTTCAATCGCCCGGACACCGACAAGATTCAAATGCCGTGAAATGAACAATGTTAGACCGACTTAAAACATCTCATTTTTCATTCAAAGTTTTTTCTGTGTCCCATGTATAGTAAGGCGGGCCTTATATAGGACCGAGCCCTTAGCGGGTCAGCCAACGTGCCCAAACAACGGACGAAAAAGGAAATTACGTGGAAAATACTAAAATTGACAAGTCAACAACAAAAAAAAGGTATCATCGGACAAAATAAATAGGGACTCATTTAGCCTCAGGTGGTCCGATACTTAAGTTTTGCACTAATTGACTGAAAATTTCTTTAAAATGACGCTTAAGAAGATGTTGCTAGACTTCATCATCAAACCAAATGGATACCAAATACCGTGGTTGGCGCTTGTAAAATTCTCGGAAATACTCAAATTTATCTTGAAATCTAGTGTCCCCACCAGAAGTGCAACAACCCACTACCCGTAGTACCTGTGACTTCGTGCGTCACCCCCCTGCTTCAGCCTCCTCTGATTGTTTTCTCCAGTACCTCTGCAGCCCCTTTACGAGCTGTCACACAAGCCACCTGAACCCGGATGTCATCTCCTACCTTCACTGAACCAACGGCGCGGTTGAGCAGCCTTCCTCTGCTCTCCTGCGCAGTGCCATCTACTGCAGGCCTGCGGCAAGCTTGAAGTCACCCAGTTGGGTCTTGAAAACACCCGAGCCCCTCTATTCAACTGCATGAAGCCGCCTGCACTGCTCGCATCGACCACCACCATCATCGCTTGTGCCCATTCCTTCTTTCACACCTTCGAGGAACAGCCAACAATGCCACAGAGACAGAGGACAGCTCCACTTTTCGTATGCCACTTCCCCTGTCCCATTGGACCGAATCACTTGGACCATCCGAACTGCCTTAGGGTGCCTGGTTCAGCTGGGTTGTTGGTGCAGGCCCGGTTAGACTGGGTTTAACCCAGTTCAATATTGATTCAAGGCCGGTTCAACCAGTTTAAGCCGGTTTGACCCAGTTGAAAATCAGTTTACTTTTTCTAGTCAGTTCGATCAGGTTTAATTCAGTTTGAGTTTGGTTAGCTGATTTTGTTCCATTCAGACTGGTTTTACCTCAATCTGGCTCCCGTTTAGTTGAATCGATTTATTTTTTTAGTTGAATCGATTTATTTTAGTTATTCATCACTTTATTTTAGTTGTTTCCCACATTCTGTCCTGTGTCAGACCAGTTCATGTTGTTTTGTATCGATTTAGTCAACTAAAGTTTGGGTTCGGTGACTGCCTCGGCTTGACAATCAGCGTCTAGCTCCCTCGACAGCAACACACCTCCATCATCTTCTCTTCCTCATCCTCATAATGTCAGCTGTGGTCTCTGATACTCCGGCGGTTCTGAGTGGCTGTAGAGTGATGACTGAAGCAGTTTTCCTCTCCAATGACTTCCAATGCTGAGCTTTTTTTTCATTTTAAAAGACTCGGTCTTTTTTTATTTCTTTCCCTCTCTAAGCTGTTATTTCTTAATTACCAGTGGCAGTGCGATTGAGGTGCAGTGTGGGTGGGCACTGGGCGTAGGTGTGGTGAAGTTGTGATTTTCTTGTCCTGGAATACTGTGGACAACAAAAGATCAGTTAAACATGTTTCTTTATTTAGCAGCTACAACCTCATCTATGCGGGAAGTAGTGAAATTAAATCAATATTCTTTCATTGTGACGAAAGTGGAAATTGTCATTGTGGGAGCTGTTTTATTCTTCTTTGGAACTTGGAAGTTTTCTTGTCTCGCGTATGTACTGGTATGATTCCGTTAAGTCTTTTATTCTGTACTTTGTAGGGCAAATATGAAGTACTGTATTGACACAGAAAGGAGAACAAGATGTTACAGGTTAAACAGAAGACCCACCACCCCGGTCAATTAGGATCTAGGAGAATTAGATCAATGGTGACTGGGGTGGACAAAACGACATGAGAGGAGAAAGGAGATCGGATAGATCAAACCAGATCCCATACAGTTCTATACAAAATACAATACACATTTCTCCATGGAATGAAGGAATTCTTGTGAGTCCTCCTTTGGGCCCACTGGCTAATTGACATGCTAATTGACATCTTTGCCATGCCCAAAATTCTTTTGTGGCTAAAAGTGGTGATGGAACCGCTTGACATTTCTTTCTTTCTAGATCGACCAAAGGATGTCCAGGATGAAAGCCCTCCAAAATGTCTTTTGTTCTTTGTGGGGCTACCTTGCCCCCACACCACAATAGTTCTTAATGGGATGGGCCATCTCACTTGAAAGGCCCTTGATACACTACAGGAAATAAGGTTATTAGCGATGGCTGACCGCCGTCGCCACAAATACAAAAGCCGTCGCCATAAGGCAATAGCGACGGCTGTTCCGCCGTCGCAATCCTGTCGCAAATAAGCCCGTCGCCAATTTTAATGGCGACGGCTAATGATAAGCCGTCGCTTTTGGTATTATTTGCTACGATTAACGCCGTCGCAATTAAGTTATTAGAGACGGCTGAAACCGTCCCTCATAAAGTTTTTAGCGACGGAGTTAAGCCGTCGCAAATAAATTTAAACCCGTAATAGACATTAGCGACGGCTACTCGCCGTCGCCAAAAACATCGATTCTCGCCGTCGCTAGTAAACGACAAGAATTATAAGCGACGGCCACCGTCGCTAATACCCAATTTTTAGCCCCGGCAACACCCGCGGGGTGCATTTTCTGGTTTTGCGACGGCTTAGAGCCGTCGCTAATACCCAATTTACAGCCCCGGCATCACCCGCGGGGGTGCATTTTCTGGTTTTGCGACGGCTTAGAGCCGTCGCTAATACCCAAAATAATAGCGACGGCTTAGTAAGCCGTCTCGAAAACCCATTTTTGGCCCCGTCAACGCCCGCCGGGGTGCATTTTCTAGTTTTGGGACGGCTTTGAGCCGTCGCTATTACATGCATAGCCGTCGCTTAAACGAACTTTAGGGACGGCTGAGAGGAGCCGTCGCAAATAACTTACAGTTTTAAATTTTTTTTTTTTCACACAATTGTATTCTCGTAGCAAGACCTACATACACAAATAATTTGTCGGTTTGCCCGATCGAAGCGATTAACATTCATTCATACATAATAAACACTGACATTCTTTAATAAGAAAAGTTCATATTTATAAAACGTATCATTACACAACAACTATCTCAAATACAAAGAAATAATAAAATAGAGAGTAAACTCTCTCACTCATCCTCCCAAAAGAACGCTCATCGTCTTCGCGTCCTCGTCATCGTCCTCCTCCTCCTCGTCTCCCCGTGCGCCTCTATAGCCTTGGGGTGGCCTCGAACCAGACGGATGCACGTGCGGGAGTCTCTTGTTTAATCGGGCTAACATTTCTTTGTGTTAGCCGTGTCATCGACTCTTGAAAGCTGACGTTGGGCGTCCGCTGTTGTTGGAGCGAGTCGATCATCGAGTTTTGTTTCTCGATTTGTGTAGCTTGAGCATCGACTTTGTCCACCAACTCGGTAGCCCGGACCCGCAGGTACTCTCGCACCTCCACTGCATACACCATACCGTGTTGCGGGTCCGTCCTCTCCCCCCCACATCGGATCCGTCCCGCCTGTCTGCCGCGAACACGGTGATGAATGCATCCTCGGAGAGAATGGTTTGCTCGGAATTCGAGCATCTGATTCCTCTGACTGGGGGCTATTCATCAACTGGCGCATCTCATCCTATATAATGTAAATCTAAAGTCAGTTGTTATATGAATTAAAAATTGTCTAATGTTGATACAAACAAACATATTGCGTACCATAACTTGACGACTTTCCTCGTTGCACCATACGAAGGATCCATCCTCTGCCTCTTTCGTTTGGGTCATCTCGAAGACCTCTGACGGGTAGGACGACGCCCTTCTTTGTTTGTACGTTAGAGAAAATATTATGAACACATTAGTACTATTATCGAGATATACAATAGTGAATAATAAAAAAAATTATAAACTTACAAAATCAATCTGCAGCTGATGAATGTTGGTTCTACCTCGCCTATAAGGCATGCTCAAATTAGCCCTGTTTGTTTTATTCCTTTGGCTAAGTGCCTACAAACAAGTTCATAACACATTAGTTTTGTTAAGACAAACTAATAAAATGAGTTATCAAATGTGGATTACTTTTAAATTAAATAAATTATTTACCTTATTGTCGTCCCTCTGCCATATCTCACACATATGACGCCACTGGTCCGGATCGCATTGTGGAGGCACAACGACAAGTGCCTGTAAAATAAGGTAAAATATTTATCTCACACAACGGCGATTGTGGAGGCACAACGCCCAATGCCTCCTCCAGTGAGCGTCCTGTAAAATACTGTACGCCAAAATTGTATTAGTTACAGTACATAATCGTTTACTAAAAAAATAAATATGAAATTTTTACCTTCTTCTTAAGATGACCCCTTGTTTGCTTTGCATCTCTCCCATATGCTTTAAAATTTCGGCAACTATGGATGGAGACCTCTTAAATGTAAAATGTTCACGGGAAAAATACATAGATTAGTAATTTTAAAGTGAAAAAAAACAAATAAGCTCAAGTACTTTTATTTACCTCGAGGTCTCTAAATATCGCTCCTTCTGTATCCGGAAGGGTCATGTAATCTGTTGCCATAAGTTACAATGTACCATTCAGTTGCAAACTCCAAGATATGAGGTGAACTCCTGGCCATTCGGGCCTACACCCGATCCTCCAATGACCCGGACGTTCAAGGTCTCCCCAGGCGCTAATGTCCGCACATTATACGCCTTTGCAGGACCTCTCCCACGTCTAGCAACTACGCCTTTGCAGGACCTCTCCCAAAAATTTTAACACATTTAAAAATTGATATTTATAAATCTACAAAATATAAAAAATTGATATTTACCGGAGGCGGAAGAAGATGGACAGTCTGTAGGGGGCGTCGACGTAGTAGGGCGAGTGTCAACCGCCCGGGATGGTCCACCTGATGGCATCGCATCCTGGGTAGGCTGAGATGGGCCCTGAGAACCACCGGCCTGATCGGTGGATCCACCGGCTGTCCCACTCCTCGATGTACGTCGACTCTTGCAATCGGCTGCAGATCGGCTGTCCCACCGGCTGCAGATCGGCTCTTGCAGATCGGCTGTCCCACCGGCTGCAGATCGGCTGCAGATCGACTCTTGCAATCGGCTGTCCCACCGGAATCCGGCTTCGATCGGGCAATCCGGCCTCGGGGTGGGGTGTTATGCATTTTTCCAAGCTAACCGGCCGGTTTGCCCGATCCAAGCCGGAATCCGGCTTCGATCGGGCAAACTGGCCTCGGGGTGGGGTGTTATGCATTTTTCCAAGCTAACCGGCCGGTTTGCCCGATCCAAGCCGGAATCCGACTTCGATCGGGCAATCCGGCCTCGGGGTGGGGTGTTATGCATTTTTCCCAGCTATCCGGCCGGTTTGCCCGATCCAAGCCGAAATCCGGCTTCGATCGGGCAATCCGGCCTCGGGGTGGTGTGTTATGCATTTTTCCAAGCTAACCGGCCGGTTTGCCCGATCCAAGCCAGAATCCGGCTTCGATCGGGCAAACCGGCCTCGGGGTGGGGTGTTATGCATTTTTCCAAGCTAACCGGCCGGTTTGCCCGATCCAAGCCGGAATCCGGCTTCGATCGGGCAAACCGGCCTCGGGGTGGGGGGGTATGCATTTTTCCAAGCTATCCGGCCGGTTTGCCCGATCCAAGCCGGAATCCGGGTTCGATCGGGCAAACCGGCCTCGGGGTGGGGTGTTATGCACTTTTCCAAGCTATCCGGCCGGTTTGCCCGATCCAAGCCGGAATCCGGCTTCGATCGGGCAAACCGGCCTCGGGGTGGGGTGTTATGCATTTTTCCAAGCTAACCGGCCGGTTTGCCCGATCCAAGCCGGAATCCGGCTTCGATCGGGCAAACCGGCCTCGGGGTGGGGGGTTATGCATTTTTCCAAGCAAACCGGCCTCGGGGTGGGGTGTTATGCATTTTTCTAAGCTAACCGGCTTGCCTGTCAGATGAATCCGCTTCGTCGGGTAATCCGGCCTTCGGTGGGGTGTTATGCATTTTTCCAGCTAAGCAGAGCCGGTTGCCGATCGCCGAATCCGCTTGATCGGGCAAACCGCCTCGAATGGGGTGTTATGCATTTTTCCAAGCTATCCGGCCGGTTTGCCCGATCCAAGCCGGAATCCGGCTTCGATCGGGCAATCCGGTCTTCGGGTGGGGTGTTATGCATTTTTCCAAGCTATCCGGCCGGTTTGTTATGCATTTTTCCAAGCTAACCGGCCGGTTTGCCCGATCCAAGCCGGAATCCGGCTTCGATCGGGCAAACCGGCCTCGGGGTGGGGTGTTATGCATTTTTCCAAGCTAACCGGCCGGTTTGCCAGATCCAAGTCGGAATCCGGCTTCGATCGGGGAATCCGGCCTCGGGGTGGGGTGTTATGCATTTTTCCAAGCTAACCGGCCGGTTTGCCCGATCAACCGGAATCGGCTGACGGGCAAACCGCCTCGGTGGGGTGTTATGCATTTTCCAAGCTATCCGTTGGTTTGCCCGATCGGCCGGAATCCGCTTCGGGCAATGCCGCCTTGGGGTGTTATGCATTTTTCCGTTTATCCGCCGGTTTGCCGATCCAAGCGGAATCCGCTTGACGTGGGCAATCCGATCTTCGAGTGGGGTGTTATGCATTTTTCCAGCTATCAGGCGGTTTGCCGATCAAGCGAATCCGGCTTCGATTGGGCAATCCGCCTCGAGTGGGGTGTTATGCAATTTTCCAGCTTACCGCGGTTTGCCAGTCAGCCGGTCCGGCTGACGGGCAATCCGCCTCGGTGGGGTGTTATGCATTTTTCCAGCTAACCGGCGGTTTGCCCGGATCAAGCCGGAATCCGGCCGATCAATCCGCCTCAGGGGTGTTATCGTTTTCTGCCTTAACCGGCCGGTTTATGCGATCCAAAGCCGGAATCCGGCTCGATCGGGCAACCGCCTCGGGTGGGGTGTTATGCATTTTCCAAGCTATCAGCCGGTTTGCCTGATCCGGTTTAATCCGGCCGGATGGAAATCCGCTAGGGTGGTGTTATGCATTTTCCAGCTATCAGGCGGTTTGTCTGATCAAGCGGGGATCCGGCTGATCGGGCAAACCGGCCTCGGGGTGGGGTGTTATGCATTTTTCCAAGGTATCCGGGCGGTTTCCCCGATCCAAGCCGGAATCCGGCTTCGATCGGGCGAACCGCCTCGAGTGGGTGTTATGCATTTTCCAAACTAGCCGGCTTGTTGCCGATCAGCCGGTCAACCGATCGAGCAAACCGACCCTGGGGTGGGGTGTTATGCATTTTTCCAAGCTATCCGCCGGTTTGCCCGATCAATGGCCGGATCCGGCTGATCGGGCAATCCGACCTTCGGGTGGGGTGTTATGCATTTTCCAGCTATCCGACGGCTATTGCCCGATCAAGTCCAGTCCGGGCTTGATCGGGCAATCCGCCTCGGGTGGGGTGTTATGCAATTTTCCAGCTAACGGCCGGTTTGCCCGATCCAAGCCGGAATCCGGCTTCGATCGGGCAATCCGGCCTTCGGGTGAGGTGTTATGCATTTTTCCAAGCTATCCGGCCGGTTTACCCGATCCAAGCTGGAATCCGGCTTCGATCGGGCAAACCGGCCTCGGGGTGGGGTGTTATGCATTTTTCCAAGCTAACCGGCTGGTTTGCCCGATCCAAGCCGGAATCCGGCTTCGATCGGGCAATCCGGCCTCGGGGTGGGGTGTTATGCATTTTTCCAAGCTATCCGGCCGGTTTGCCCGATCCAAGCCGGAATCCGGCTTCGATCTGGCAATCCGGCCTTCGGGTGGGGTGTTATGCATTTTTCCAAGCTATCCGGCCGGTTTGCTCGATCTAAGCCGGAATCCGGCTTCGATCGGGCAATCCGGCCTTCGGGTGGGGTGTTATGCATTTTTCCAAGCTATCCGGCCGGTTTGCCCGATCCAAGCCGGAATATTTTGAATATAGATGCTCGTTGAATATTTTGTATGTCTTCGAGCATTTCTATTACATCGTCATTTAAATTCTCATGTTGTGCTTCATCTAATCGAACTTCATTAACGATACTTAAACTAGGTTCAATTTCTCCTTGACTTATCCACGTTCGATAATTGGACCATATGCCATCACATATTAGATGTTCTTTAACTACATCTCTTTTTAAAGTAAATGTGTTACAACACCGTCTACATGGACATTGAATCAAAGTTTTGTCTAATCCATGTATAAATCGAGTCCTACATTCATCGTAAGCATAATCTAAAAATTCTTCTACTCCTTGAAGATACCTAGGACTTAATGCGGTAGGAATATCTATCCAAGACTTATCTAAGCTCCTCGTCGTATGTGTTAATATAAATAAAGATATATATGCACAAAAATAAACAATGAGATAAGAAAGTCTCGAAACAAAATAAACACAAACCAAACCACCTCCAAGAGAAGAAAGTCTCGAACGAGAATGTCGTTTGAAACTACACGAAATAAGAATTAAAGCCGTCATAAGATAAACATATTAATGACATTGAGTTTCATTAAAAAATTTTTATAAATTTTTATCTTCTACTCTTGTTAAAGAAAAATCCAACTACGTAATAATATGTAACATAATATGTATTTATAATAATATATATTTATAATTGATGTAATATATATATATTTAAATGTAACATAATATGTAAATAAAGTGGGTCAAATTTTGACAAATTGGGTCAACTAGTTTACCGGTTCGGTTCGGTTTGGGGGAGGTGCTGAACCGAACCAAATCGATAAAAACTTAGCGGTTCGATTTGGTTCAAAAAACCAAATAGATAATTCATCAAACCGAATCAAACTATATACATATTATTTTTCTTAATAATAATGTAATGTTTTAAACAATTCGATCCAAAGCGGATGTCCTGGTTTCATTCGATTTGTGAGCCTTCCGAATCGATGAAATCGAAACGAGGGTTCGCACCGAGTCGAAGAAGCCGGATCGTTTAGCTATACGAGTGATCTTTTGATTCATGCTGACGTATAATTTAAAGAAATCAGCATAATCTAATTATAAAAGACTTAATACACTACAATATGGCTATTTTTCTAAACAATTTATTACACTAAAATGCTTTCTACTTAATTTGGCATATATCATGATTTCCTAAAAAAATTACATGGTCTCAAAACACACGAGTGCTAGATGATTGACCACACAACTAACCCTAGCCGATATGAAATGAAAGATTTATCAATAAACATCCACTTTTCATAAGACTTTAAATAAAATTCAAATAGAAACTAATGAATAAAATAATTTCGGTTAAAATATACCTTGGAGGATAATGCCCGGACGGATGTAGCGAGGGGAGGGCGCCGGCGGATGGCGGCGGCGCCGCGCAAGGAGCGTGGCGCGGCGGCGCAAGGAGGCAGCGCGGCGGCGGCGGCGGCGGCGGCGGCGCGTCGGCGGTGGCGGCTGCTGCGGCAGCGCGGCGGCGGCGGCGGCAGCGCGTCGAGAGCAAGCGGGGGGGGGGAGAGGGACAGGTGCCGACGGGGCTTTGTAAACCCCTAATGTATTGGCGCAGGCTGAAGCCGTCCCATCTCGTACCCTTAAGTACCACAGCGACGCCTCACCCCGTCGCAAAAATTACTCGACCGTTGCACGGGCGAAAAATTTTACTGCGACGGCTTCTAGCCGTCGCTATTAACTAAGTTGGCGACGGCTATCGGTAGCCGTCGCCATTAACCCGGACCGATGGGTGTTCCGGGTGCATTTTCTGGTTTGGCGACGGCTTAGGCCGTCTCTAATAAGCGATATTGCGACGGTCTAATAGAGCCGTCGCTTATATCTTTGTATTTGTCGACGGCTTTAATAGGGACGGCTTAAGCCGTCGCAATTAACTCTTATAGAGACGGCTTAGTAAAGCCGTCGCCATTAAACCGTCCCTAATAACTTTATTTCTTGTAGTGATATCACCTGCCAAAGTATAAAGATCGCTCCACGTGTTAGGAATAAATGGTCTTGATGTTTGAGAATGATCCACAAAAGTGAGATTCTTTCGGACCTTTGATCCATTTGATGTTTGCTATAATCGGGACTCTCCTCCAGACAGTATTTTACAGAGATTTTAATCTTAGCGTGACCTGGAAGCCGTTGTGGGTTTTTGACTTGACTGAGCAGCAGTTGGAATTCTCCTATATTTATATTCTTTGTCTTCTTTATTCTTGTCTAATGACCAAGATCTGATTGTTCAGCATTTCAAGGAGCCTAGTGCTCTCACTGACAGTTAGTCTATCGTGAGTATAAGCCACCGAGTTGTATTGAGTTGACCAGTTATCTCCTAGGTATCTGTCTGATCTTGTGCAAGACAGAAAGGATATGGAAGTCTTCCTTCTAGAATGCCTCTATTGGTCCGTTTGTCTTTCCACAATTTGGTTCTCTTCCTATTGCCAATCATGAAGTCCCACCCGTTGCTAATAATGTCTCTGCTTTTTTATCTCTCCACACCCCCGACCAATAGGTAGGGGAGCAAATGGCTCGATAAAAACTCTGCTTGGCTTGCCAGTTATGTTAAATGAACAACCTTAAATAAAAAATAAAACTTAATTTATTAAACGAGCCGAGACTCTTGCATGACTCGATAAGTTCGCGAGTAACTCGATTAAATTATGAGTAATGTATTATCTTTTAAATATATGAAATAAGTCAAAATAAAAATTTATTTGAATTTAAACTGAAATCAAGTTTCATAAATGAGTTAAAGTTAGAATTTCACAAATAATTTTGGATTGATTTTGAGTTTATAAATGAGTTTGTATTGAGTGAGAATTTGAACGTGAGTTGGACTTGAGTCAACCTATTAGGATTTAGGGTTCAACAACTCGTAAGAGTTTGAGCTTGACTCGAACTTGTGTAAAATAAACAAGCCTAGCTTGAATATTATGTTACTTGGCTCTGCTTGACTCGTTTGCATCCGTACCAATAGGGAGTTGGTGTAACTACCTCACATTATATATTTTTCCCTTGCATATATTTTATTACAACCACTCTTGACCATTGATTTTACAGGCCACCCTCAAGCACCCAGATACATTTGGCGAGCATACCTTGATTAGAAGTGTTCAGAGGGATGCAGCCTATGCCTCAGAGTTCGGAGTACACACTTCGCTCCACCTGATAAGGTGCCCTCTTTTGTAAGGGTCAGTTGAGCTGTACCAAAGAAATGCTACTATTTTTGTTTTCAGAAACAAAATTCCGTCTGCAACCTGAAGATAGACACGAAATTGAAAGGAATATTTGATAACACCGTTCAGAGGATCTTTCTGCAACCACCCGAGAGGAGCCTGCCTTTCCATCCCTGTAGTATAGATTCAACTTCTTGATCACTGGATTCCAATCATGGTTTTTGATCATTTTATCAGATAATGGAAGCCCAAAAATACTGAATTAAGGGTAGAACCTGCCTTGCCCCCAAAGATGCTGCTAGCTCATTCGTTTCTCTGCCCCCCATATTTATCCTTACTAGTTCACCTTATCCAAGATTAACTTTGAGACCTTAGATACTTTGAAGGACAACAAACAACAAGTTCTTAATGTTTTGAACTTTACCCGACTTTGCGCTAGAGAGCAAAAGAGTATCATCAGCGAATTGAATGTGGGAAATCAATTGGGAATTTTAACTGATACTAATTCCTTCAATCAGATCACTTGCTTTCCCCCCTCACCCACAGAGAATGAAGCATTTGGGAGACAAGGATGAATTAGTAGGGGGAGATGGGGTCTCCTTGTTGGATGCCTTAGAAGTCTTGAAGGCATCCCTTGATTCCCCATGGATCAAGATCAGGAAAGATGCAGAGTCCGGGCAGCATTTAACCCATTGAATCCATTTGTCATTGAAGTTTAGATTTTTTTGAGTGGTCAGGAGTGCATTCCTATTGACTTCGGATCCGTTTGGTTCCAAGTAAAAGTAAAATCATTGAAAATGTTTTTCATGCAGTACTTTTTTCATGAAAATCAAAAATATCATTTATCATTTGGTTCTTTGTAATTTATTTTCCTTGAAAATATTTTCAATCATTTAGTTGTCCGTAAATTATTTTCTCGAAAACATTTTCGGTTGTTTGGTTGGCTGTAAATCTATTTCAATGATTTCATGTATTGAAAGTTGATATAAAAAGAGCTGCAAAATAATAAAAAAAACAATTAAAAATTAATTTTAATAACTATTAACTATCATATTCATTATTATAATTTTTTTATGATACACCATTACCTTAAAATAAAATTTTTTATAAGTTATTATTTTAAAATTTTAAAAAGTTGATATAAAAGAGTTGTAAATTAATAAAAAAATTAAAAATTAATTTTTATAACTATTAACTATTCATTATTATAATTTTTTATGATACAACCTTGCCTTAAAATAAAAAAATTATAAGTTATTATTTAAAATTTTAAAAACATGATATAAAAGAGTTGTAAATTAATAAAAATTAATTTTCATAACTATTAATTTTCATATTCATTATTATAATTTTTCATGATACATCATTACCTTAAAATAAAATTTTTTATAAGTTATTATTTTAAAATTTAAAATGTCTCAATAATTAAAGTAAAAAAATTTCTTCATATATAATCAACATTTGAAGTATGTTTCTATAACTGATCTTGGAGACTATCTATGACTATATATATATACAAGCATATATCTTCGATAACAAATATCAATTCTCTATACAAATATGTCAAGTTACATCAAGATAAAACCATCTGAACATAGCCTAAACAAAAGAGACATTTATTAATAATATGCATCCACATAAATGCCGTCACATACACCCTAAACCCTAATGTGTTAAAACAATTGATATTTAATGGTATGTCATCGTTGGGTAAATACAAAATTATATTACATTCTTGACAAACATAAAACATCAACTCCGTTTGACCCGTCGTCAACCTCTTGATGCTACTTAACAGTAACCTACAAGAGACCCTTAATGGCAACCAAAGCTCCTCATCTGCATTGCAGCCCAAGCTTCTTATCCACATCAAACTATAAAAAAATAATTACCACTTGGTAGAGATATACGTCTGCCTAATCTTAAGATGATTAAAACACAGAAGAATCCTGGTGATTACAACAGAAAGCACATAGTACAGAACATAACAATGTGTTCTAATAGAAGCTGGCCTAAGCACGGGGAGAAAAATCAATATGTGGCATACATAGATCAATCAAGATGGTATACACTAGTTAGAAAAATCAAGAATAATGTTACTTGTACTTCACTTGTCTATTTATGTTTGATCTCAAATTCTGATATGAACAGTCTAGCTTGTGTATAAGTTAGACTTGTTAAATCTTTGATGTGGTTGAGTTTAACAAGTTGTGGTTATAAGATGATACAGAAGCTGACAATAAATTGTACATAAAAAGAATAATGTCAACTTGCCCTGTTGTGCATATCCTGGATTAAGAATCTTGGTATGCACATAAAACCAATAACTAACTATTGTTTATTTATGATTTATTCATCAAATAAGCTGTGGTAATGACTTGTTTGTGCCTGTTCATGCACCATGCTCTTTCCAAGATAACTAGTACCTGCCCCTACTCATTGAAAGATTCCTTGGAATTCAAATTTCATTTTGTCCCTATAGGAGAAACCACCAGCTTTTATTTTCTATGTAGAGGATAGAGCCCTCTTTTGCCTGTGACTGTGAAAAATCAATTCATATATTGGGTACTCTATCCGGTGAACATCAATGCTTCTGGGGCAACCGAGAATTTGGATGGCCCTGAATCCCTCATGCAGCAACAAAAACTCTGTCAAGGCTTCAGCGAGCCACCAAACCATAGACCACAGCCCATTCTTCAGAAGACTTCAGCCATGCAACAGAATTCCTCAGCATTTGTACGTTCTGCATGGACAATTGACGAGTTCCTTCAGCTGTCAGATTATGAGTCTAATGACAAGGTAGCCATGCATAGTAGGAATTAACTTGGACACTAGAAAATGTCATAAGTTGAGGTGCAATCAATAACTGAAGGTTGTTAAGTACAATCGAAGACATTTATACATTCATCACGGAATAGATAGCTTCATGCTTAAGTCTGCCAATTGAAAGAGACAGAGAGAGCTCTAGCCCTTATGCCTACATATCGACATAACCAAATAATGTAAAAAAAGAAGAAAGTAAGAACATAACTTTAAGATATAGTATATACTTATTGCTTCTTCTCGAAACATCGACCAAACTCAAAGCACTCGCTGATCTATTCACCTTTCATCCAGTGCTCCATGAGTCCATGACTATGATACATACATACTGTGTTTGCAAACTTATATTGATTCTCAACTCGATATGTTGTGAATAATGATACTTGCATGTTTTTTTTACCTTTGTTATCTTTTTTTGGTCCTTTTATCTATTGTTTTTTTTGTTTGGCTCCTTTATCTCACTTTTATAATCAAATCAATGCATAATAATATGCCCCCCAAATATTTCAAATATTTGGAGGATCTGGAATTAATATCATCAAAGCTAAGAACAAATCATCATATATATATATCTTCACTATTTTGTCACTTGGGAAAGTAAAGACCAAAACTGGTTAGTTCTAGTGGAAATCACCTATAATCAAATTAATTTTTAGAACTTCCCAAGCTATAATGCACTTTAATGGGGACATATACACCCTGAAAATTGGACAACACAAGGATAGTGAATCTGTATAAGAAAAGTAATGAAAACAAAGGCCTTTTAACAAGGAGAACAAAATGTTTGTCACACTGTGATAATAATTTTAGATCTTTAAGTAGAACTTACCTGAAGAATCAAATCATGGTGATGTTTGCTTGAGCCTCGAGTAGAACTTACCCGAGGCTAATTTAATGATCACAGTAATACCTCAATATCTAACCAAATTGGATGGAGTAGTCTGTGATATATAACACAACTCACTTTTCTTCATTGAAGCAGTCGGTCGTATGCATTATAATTTATATGCGAGCAAAGGACTAGAGTATATATTTTCTACACTGATGATTGGCTAGGAAACTTCAAAAATCATATTAAAACATACAAAATACCAAAGGCTGTATTTTAATATTGTAAAGAGAAGAGAGGAATCAGAAGATACTCCAATCCGAATTGATAACTTCTCTCTCTCTATATATATATATAATTTTTCCAGGAAGAAAGAAATTTGGATGATGATTACGGTTATCAACCAGTTGACAACGACAAAATGAGAAAATTGACTTTTCTATAGGAAAATCACAAGTCACACAGGAAGGTGAGGATCGAAGGAGGTTTGATGGGTCTTACATCCGGCATATGTACAAAGTGCAGAGAAGGCGGTCCTGTGCAACAGACATCGATGTGGGTGGCTAGCGAAGAGAGCTCAGATCGAGAGGAGGGGGAGCGGTTACTTCGAGTGGGAAGGGTACTTGCTCTTTCCAGCTTCAAAACCTTGTCGAAAAGCCTCGGCGTCGAAAACTTTGAAACCCCTCAGCGTCGAAGGCGTCGCAGCGACAGTTGGCAGACGTAGGGGGAAGCGAAAACCCTCGCAGGCAGTGAAACAGTGGTCCACGAAAAATGGTCTCCGCTCCAAATTTTCGGAGGCCGAAATCCACCTTTAAGATGGTCAAGGTAAAATATTTTATGTTGACTACCTATTTTACAGACAAACAAATAAGCCGTCGTAAAAATAAAACGGGAAAATCTCATGCGACCGGCCACTTTTACAGGTAACCAAACGGACCCTTCATCATACGCCTTTTCTACTTCCACTGTCCACTTTCAGCAACATTCTCTTTTTTCTTTTCCTTTTGATATCATGAATAAGTTCATGGGCTGCCATAAAAGAATAAGAAATCAGTTTTCCTTTAAAAAGGCAGGCTGTGAACATTCCACCATTTTTTTTGGAGAAGATTCCACCATTTGTCAATAACTTTTTGTAGCATGGCAGCTATTTGTGAAGATCTTACATATAGTTGAGCAGGCTAATCGTTCTGAAATCTTTTATGCACAAACTATTCTCTCTTTTAGCAATAATCACTAAATGGTGTCATTGAAGACTTTTATTTATTATTCCGCAATCATAATGATGTAAACTGAAAGGGGAAGTGCAAAGTGTTTACATGTTTAACAAAAGTGAAACTTTAGAAATTTCATATATCTAAGTTATTGATATTTACTTGTCTTATAGTAGTATTAGTCATTAGGTACTGTGTATATCATATTATTAGATACTAAACATACATCTTATGGTATAAGATACTAGATGTGCATATTTTCTATAAGATACTAATTATGCATGTCTTTTATAAGATACTATAGATGCATTGCTGGATATGAGATATTGGATATGTCTTATATTTAAAAAGAGTTGCAGATGATGGCAAGTAAATAAAGACTTAATAAAGAAAATGGTGACTTACATAGGAAATGATGTACCATTATTAGTGGGAGATGCAAATCTTTAGTAACTTTTTGGAGATGTTTTAATCATTAAGATTGTTAGTATATTCTTCTACGAGAATATTATCTATATTTTTTAGTTAAATAAATGATGATTTATTCTTAGTTATGGAAATGATAGATGTTTATTGACATTGAATGGCAAAGTATTTTCTAGTGGAACTTAATAAATTTTTTAATCATATGTTAGCTCTCATGATGCGTGTGAATACTCCCCTTAATAGAAAAATAGGTTCATATACATTAATCTAGTTTAGCTTGATGTAGACATGGAGAATGAGCTAATAAGTTGTTAGAATTCATACATTTAGGTGTATACTAGTCAAATCATGTGCTTCGCACGTGTTCGAATAATATATTATATATATTGATTAGATATAAATTTATAACATAATTGAGATAAATTCTTATGATAGATAAGTACATTATACAAAATTAGTTAAATTATGAATGTTATAGTTTACTCTTCAAATATACACATAAATCGGTAATCAAATCGACATTGATTTGAGCGACATTTATATAAATTTAAAAACTTTGATTTATAAGAATTAATTATAATATTATAAACAACACTCCTTTTACATTATTATTATCATCGTCGTCGTCGTCGTCGTCGTCATCATCATCATACTTATTTAATTGAAACCAATGTAAAGATTGATTGATTCTAGTTATTTATGATATATTTTAATAATTTTAAACTTATACATTCCAAATGAAAATGAAGATAATTTTGAAAGCAAAATAAAATACGGAGAATGAAGACATCCACCCCAACCTAGTAAGAAGTAAATATTACAACATAAATTATCATAGATCAATCCAAAATAGGTAGGACGAAAATATTATGTCAATTAGATGTGGAGTAACAAAAAGGTCACTTATGCTTTTGATACAAAACTTTTGCTTAGTCACCAAAAATCTGTGTCACGATAAGCTACCATCCATGCATGAATACATCTCAAAAAAGTTATATTAAGAGGTGAGTGAGGAATATGTTTTCAAATTTTACTTTGTTTCTAGTAAGTTAGATTCTGAATTGACAAAGTTAATATGTCCCACCTAACCAACAAACTTTCCACTTAACAAAAAAAAATTCCTAAAAAAAAGAAAGTGGGATCCTCTTATGTCAACAATAACAATGCACAAATGCTTTTGACATACGAAAGAACTTGAATGGGAACAAACATTCAGATCTAGTCTAATTTTCACTTAAACTAAACTCACCTTATGACAACATCACCCGATCCCAATTAATTAGGAATAACAATTAATCCAAATCTTAATTGGGTTTACAAAGACTAATTCTTTGGATTGGTCCACTATTGAGACCTATAGAAATTGCTCTAAATCCTAATTGGGTTTACAAAGTCTAATTCAAAATTTCAGTTAAACTTCAGAGATAGAAATTTTAAATTTGAGAATTTCTTTTCTAGCTAAGAGCATACAACCTACTTTATTTCATTTTTACTTTTGACATTTAAGGTTTACAATATGAACTAACAGTTTTCAATTTTCGGATATGATTACCTTGGTCATAATCAAGAAGTGGCAAGTTAGATTAGATGAATTTGATTTAATCATATTTTGAACCAATTTCAAATCAACTCAAGTCCTTCCTTAAACTTTATAAATTATATTAATACAGTTGCTTTATCTTACATTCACCAAAAAAATTTAAAATATTTATTTATTTCAAAAAATACTAATTATAATAAATGTCTATCTTCTTTTGAGTGAAAATATCAATAAAATATTTAGGTCATTTATGGTACAAAACTGAGCTTAAATCATTGTATATAATCATGGTATTTGGATTGGCATTTATAAAAAATAAAGTCACATTCGTTAGACGTTTATTTCTAATTTTGGAACCTCTAATTCTATTACACTTCTTGCTAAGTAGGAGAATAATAAATTGGGATTTCCCACCCATCACTCTTTGATTTCTTTCTCATATATAATGAGAAATGCGGGATAGGAATATGAAAAGAGAGTAACCTATGGTGGAAAAGGAATGAAGAAGTAAAGATAAAAATTTAACAACGTATGTAAAAAGAAAAACATGAGAAATGTAGTGCGTGACTAAAGACATCTCAATTGCCAAATGTACACATAAAGAGAAAAAGGTATTGTAAAACAAATATAACATAAAAAAGATAATCGCATATAGAAAAAAAGAAAATATACATAATGAGAAAACATTTTTAACATTACTGTGAAGTCTCCTTAGATACTTAAAAAGTGGCATTTGGGTGTGCCAAGACTCTTTTTCATGTAGAGTACGAAAGTTGACGACCAACCTATTAAGAATAATAAGAAACGAGAGTAAAGTTTCTCTATGAAAAAGTGAATGATGAAGTGTAGATAAAAAATATAATCACATACATAAAAGAAAAAGCATAGGAGACGAGGGGAAGGGGTAAAGCTACTCCATGGGGCGCACTCCAAGGCCAGACATTGTCATCATTGAGGGGGCTAGCGAGAACTTCTTTTACCATGTCAAGTTAAAATATTGTTGACAGGAAAGAGGAGAATCATGAAATAGTCAGAGTCTAGAAAAGGTGAAAAACTGACATGAACCAGTGAGAGGTAGGGGAGGGGTCTCATAGGTTGCAGATATCCTCTTTACTTCACTCTAGCAAATCTCCTCTAGAACGACAACACTGCAGCCTTACACATAGAGGAGAGCGGTATTTTCTACTTGGACGAGGTGTCATTCTCCAGTGCATACACCAAGCCCATAATGTAGGGCTATGGTGTTGCAGGATGCGACGTGTTCTGCAAGAACGGATGGCTAACGGAAGAAAGTTGCGACCAGGGAGTAATGGCAAGGATAATGGCAGGATGAGAAAGTAGGACATTGAAGGAGAAGAACGACAAACACGAGATTCTAAAGAGCATACCTTCCATCAACAAATCCTTAATCGATGATACGAGAAAGCGTTGAAGGAGGTAATACATCACACAATAGCAGAATCTGATCGGATGGTACTATCGGCTGCCATCGGATGTTAGAGACCAACATTACCATACGTAAAGGGGAAGATAAAAACGGGTACGGGAGGGACGTGAGGAATGCCATTGACAGGATATGGAGAGATGAGATTTTCCGAAGAAGGAAACGGCTGCGGCCAGAGGCATGGCAAGCTGCGCTTAGTAACTGTAGGGATGGACGAATTTGCGTAGTTACGGAAGGTCTGTTGGCAAAAGAACTGGAGGACAAATCGAACGACTTAATGTTGATTGGACGATCGGGGGAGATAGGACTAACAAACAGCATTCGTCTGAGCAAACCAACCAGGAAGAGAGAGAGAGAGAGAGAGAGAGAGAGAGAGAGAGAGAGAGAGAGAGACGATGAGGAGGGAGAGGCGGTAACGGTGAGGAGATGGAGGCGGAGATGGCGCCGGGAGGTGGAGATGGAAACGGCTAGAGATGCCAGTAGGCACTTGTAACACAGGTGAAAATCGGACGATTGGACGAGGGGACAACACATCTGTTCACATAGTTTAAATAACGTATTATATTTTATTTTGAAGGCAATATTTTAGATAGTAGTGGATTTCATGATTATTTATTTAAATGTATTAGTTAGGTTTGAATTAGAAAGCACTTAGAGGTTTTTAATTGAATATGAAAGACCTTGAAAATTTAGTGAAAGGTCCAAAAGTAACTACTTTGATGACTTAGTTCACAATATGTTACATTAAAATATTATGAGATTTAAAGTAACTACTTTGATGACTTGATTTGCATTACAAAGTTCTCATTTATCTGACTCTCTCAACTCCCAACATCTTCAATAAAATATGAGAAAGAGAGAGAGAATTGCTCAAATGATAACATTCTGTATTGCAAACCAAACATGTATATTTACATGAAGTGAAATAGTATAAGTCAAATGTGCTTTGATCATTATAATGAAGATAATGTTGTGTAGCTTAGTAAGAATTAGCTAACTCCTACTTTAGTGAATAAAAATTAATTAATTAATAAATATAAAATAGATAAATTTGTAAAATAAAAAATTTAATTAATGTAAAAAATATATATTATAGAAACATCAGAAATCTGAAAGTTATGAAATCTAAAAAATTTGAAAGGGTAGATTTTCAAAATCTGGAAACTCTAAAAACTTGAAAAGATGAAAAGATTGAAAAAATTAAATTTGAAAAGATTGGAAATATGAAAACTAATTAAACACTTGAAAAGTTCAAAATCTCTGAGGTTTGAAATTCTTAAACTGTAAAAAGTAAGATCCTAAAGATATATGAAATCTTGATAGTCTAAAAATTGTGAAAGAAAGAATTTAAATCTAACCCAACCAATAGAGTTTTATTATTGATTTTATTATATTTTATATAGAAAAAAAATACCACAAACAATTTTCATTATGGGATGTTTGTATGCATGATAAATTGGGATTTTATTACAATTTTATATTTTTGTAAAAATTTGTTACGAGAGGTGTTTGACAATCATTACAGTTTTATGATTTTAAAGAGTTTTACTTTAAGAACAAAAAAAGTAAGTGACACCTTTTTTTTATCTTGTCATCTCTCACCTAGTTCAGTCATATATGATATCCACTAATTTTTTTATTACCATATCTTTCCAAACCTGATAAATATATTTTATTGATTAGCTTACACTTTATTTAAATACAATTTTTGATCATGAAAATGTACAAAAATTATTGTGCAACTAAACATCCTATGTGATGTAAGAGCAAAGCTAAGTCGTGAATAAATACATGCTTAACAAATTTTTAAATTTTATAATAGCGTAATGTAGTTTATAAATTTTAAAAATGAAGCTACCCAAATAAAAAATCAAGTCCAAACACTTTATGAATACATATAATTAAAATGCTGTCAAAATTTCATGTTATCCTGGAATCTATTAGTAAAATATTTTGTAATTTATCATCACTATGTCCTAGAACTATTCTACCCTTGTTGATTTCACATTTATAAAAAATATCTTGATGTCATTTATATTGTTGAATATTGTTTGACAACAATAAGTACCAAGTAATAAATAGATTTATCAATAAGATTATCACTTTTAGATGCTTTAATTTTTTTACCTTTATTTAATTTTGTAATAAATACATATTTAGATATTTTAATTTTATATCATACTATAATATTGACATAGCATTTATATTTACACAAAATACAATTAAAATGCCAATCAATAAAATAATAGAATGTAATGTTAGTTTTATTTTAAAAAATAGATAAAATCAACAATTAAAGATACAGTGTTGACAATTATTATATAACAAAGTTTGTAAAAAGGGTGATTAACGTTGCATTTCTTACACACACAAAATGAGACCGTATAAAGAAAAATAATATGTTAAGTTTAGAGTTCAGGTACACTTTATTAGCTATCAATATCATAAAATATCATTTTAAAATGTGACGAAGGTAGTGGATTTTGGTAATAGATATTTCTATTATCATGAAAAGGGTTAAGTTATTTTGAATGAATTAAAACTTTGTCCTAATTTTTATTTTTATAAAAATAAAAACATTTTTATTTATGAAAATATAATTTTCATTAATCTATACAAAAATAAAATAATAAATGTCATATTACTATTTCATCTAATCTAGCATCTTTAGTATTTACTTCTAATTTGTATTCTTTATATAAATAAAATTTAACCATTTATATATTTATTTATCATAAACCTAAGATACTATCAGCTGATCACGAGTTAATAGTAAATGTATTACTATTACATATAATCTACTATCATTAATATTTACTTTTATTTTGTATACTTTATAAAATAAAATTTTAACTATTTATTTAGTTATTTATCACAAACCTAAGATACTATTTAGGTTCAAAGAAAAAGACCACGATGAAGCCATGATAAATATGGACAATAAAAGACTATTTTCCTAAGGTATGATAATAAAATGGTATACACCACTAATCAATTGAATAGTGATAAATCAAAACTGTGAGAGGAGAATATGTATCTAGACAACAAGGGAGGCTATATGCTTGTTGACAAAACAAGAACTCCAACTTCTAATAGATAATAGATTAGCTCATGTCTTTTAATGCTAAAAGAGAATATTACTACTTTATTATTTTCAAAGATGATTTCTCTAAGTATGTAAGTATGGATATATATATTTTATGAATTACAAATTCAAAACTATTGTGAAATTATTGAAGGTTAAAAATAAAGTAGAGATACTAATGGAAATAGTATTATAATTCTTTGATAAGATCAATAGGGGAAATACTTAAGTACATAATTCACATATAATTTAAAAGATAATAGAATCTAATTTTAGTGGACACTTTTTCATACTTCTTAGCTTAATTGAGTAGCTGAAATGAGAATCATATTATTATAATATAGACAATGACAACCTTTACGGAATTTTCTTTGTCTACTTAGGGTTAAGTACTCGATATAACTATTTTATCTTAAATTGGTACATTCTAATTCTATTTTGATTATTCCATATAGGATATATAAAAGGGGTTAAAAGTTTGACTTTAAACAAGTTAAGATTTTGAAATGTCTGGTTTGATGAAGATGTATAATCCAAGGAAGGCTGGAGCGTGGGTGCGACTCAGTAAGACCCTATTTTTATTAATTGTTTTTGAAAATTCAAAAAACAATGAAAGAAATGTTAGAAAAATTCAAAAAATAGGAGATATAACAATAAAAATATTTTCATTCATTAACACAAACTTTATTTTATAGTTTACATAAACTTGACTTGGTCTACATTTTCTACATAAGCTTTATACTCTTTCCATGACATTGTAGTATGTACAGTTTGTCACACATGTTGATGAATATTATACTCCGAAGTCCCTTCTATAACGAGTCTAATGTGGCTATAAAAAATCACCAAAATATTGTTCATATGGGAGTTGAATCAAGGTGTCCGCGGATGATCCATAATTTATCACACTCCACTCTTGGTCATATATAGGGAACCAAGAGCCTTGAGATGAATTATAGCCATAAGTCAGTTATTTATATCCATAGTAAACAAGATAATAAACTAGTTTTCAAAGTAAGAGATACATAGTACATACTATCTTTGAGGCCTATATCATGACGAATGTTCAAACGTTGTTGTCTGGTCCCATATATATGTACGGAATATCTTGCCGATTCGGCAATTTCTTCTCGAATTATATCCTTATGCCGCTTTGAAGTTCTCTTCTTCGCTTTCAATTCTAGTAGATGTTGTTGGAATTGTGCTCTTATCTCTGGTGGAGTACGAGAGCACGTGAGCACATTGCCCTTCATTTTGGCAAGATGGTGTTTTTAATCTAAAAATACCATCGTGCATAACTTTATCACATTACTTACATTGCACTTTCCTGGCCATTTCCTGGCCGTCATAGATAACAAAGTGCAATGTAGTCAAGTCAGATCATTTCGAGTCAACCCAGTAATACCAGTGTTGCGACTTGGGGAAGACATGGTTAATCAAAGTAAACAACAAGAAAAAGAACAAATAAAAAATTAGATTAGAATAATTCAAAAAACAACTAAAGATTTCAACCATCAGTAAATCAACTAAGGGCCTATAGGGGTGAACATGAAGGGGGAGGAGAGGGGTGGGTTGAAGGGCCTCCCTTGGGGGCCTTGGATGCAACGGGGGCATCAAGAACCCCCCTTGCTTGCCCCCCATTGAATTGCTTCCCGTGGGGGGCAAGGGATCCTATGTGGGATCCTAGAGTCGCGCGACCTAGTGATCGGGTTGCGACCCGAGGGGATCCCACCCTCGGGTTGAGCCGACCATATCCCGATCGGGCCGATCAGCCACATTTTTGACCGGGTTGGGCTTGGGTCGCGACCCAGGTCCCGATCTAGCAAACCATGGTATAACCCTAACTAGTTAGAATATAAGATTATGAAGTGTTGGCTTGTGAGATATCCTAAGGAAACTTATGGATATAAGATAATGAAGTGTTGGCTTATGGGATATCCTAAGGAAACTTATGGATATAAGATTATGAAGTGTTGGCTTATGGGATATCGTAAGAAAACTTATGGATATTTAAATATGCCACCTTTATGGAGAAGTGTATATGTTGCTTATCTTACCATATTTCTAAAGGAAGAGTTTCCTTTTAAGAAAAAGAGTGATTAAAGTGTATATGAAAGATGTTCTAGTCTCACAATCTGAGGTTACTTCTATCAAGATATTAGTTAATAATTACATATAGACAATTCATAGGTCTTCATTTGTGTCCATTTGACCTAAGATATATGTGGGACATATTTTTGATGGAAGAAATGAGACACAAAATAGGATATTGATTCCAAGATCTATAAAGAAGCAATATAAGATATTGGTTCTAAAATGGGAAGAGACAACAAAATTTGATATAAACTCTATCTATTTTATTCAAGTTTAGAACTTGATAGATCTACTAGAGGGTATAGTATTCATAAGGTATAAATGAATCACTAAAGGATAGATTGGAGGTAAATGCTTTTAAAGTAAGGACGGTTGAAAATGTCTAAGTCAAATAGTTGACTATGATAAGACTTTTCTACCTATGTCATAGATTAATCCATTTGGATTTTGATTATTATACACTATGATTATAAAATGTGTCAATTGGATGTAAAGATAGTATTCATTATTAGTGATGTTGAGGAATATGTGTATATGATACAACCTCAGGGAATCAAGTCCCAATAACATCTAAATAGAGTGTGTATGTTGTAAAGGTCCATTAATGAACTGAAATAAAACTTCCCATAGATGGTTTATAAGGTTTAATGAGATTAAATCTTATAAGTTCATTACGAACGATGATGAGCCCTGTGTATATAATAAGATAAGTGGGAGTGTGATAATTTTCTTGACAATTTTATGAGAATGACATACTTTTAATTAAGAATGAAGTAAATGTTATCATCGGTAAGTCTAGCTATCAAATTAATTCTCCAATTTTATTTGAGTATTTAGATCTATGGAGATAGATCTAGAAGTGATATTGCACATGACTTGATGTGATTAATGCTTTTAGTGTACTAAGTATTCATTAGGCAGATCCAATGAAAAGTTACTGGATAGTTTAAAGATGTATCATTGAGTACTTAGGAAGCACTAATGATGTATCTCTAAAGTATGGAGGATAAGGCTTAAAGTTTTGTAGTTTTTACAAACATAAGCTTCTAATTAGATAAGTTTGATAGCAAGTCAATATAATGGAGGTGCAATGAGCTGGAAGGGTTCTATGCAAAAGAACATTGCAAATTCTACAACTAATGTAAAGTAAATTACGTAATGGTTGCATATTGTTTGAAAAGTAGAATATAAAAAGATATTCATTTAAGATATGTGATTGTCCCAATTTTCTTTAAAAGTGTACCATTATTTTAGAAAAATAATAGAGTATGGTAGATGTCTCATCGAAAATTTAAAACTTTTACAGATATACCATAAAATCAGAGAGATTGTAACTCGTAGAGATATGTAATTAAATGATATAGTATCTTTTACTAATAACATTATAGATTCACTAATTGAAGTAGTTACTCAAAATGTGTTTGAGCTTCACCTTGAATTGATACATATTAGCTAGATGTGTGATTAACTTTAGTCCAAGTGGGAGATTGATAGAAATGTATGTTCTAAATACCAATCATATATGATGTGATTTAACATTTTTAGATACTTAACAAGTTCAAATACTAGATAGTTTAAAGATGTATCATTTAGTGCTTAGGGAGCACTAATGATATATCTATAAAGTATGGAGGACGAGACTTAAAGTTTTGTAGTTCTTACAAACACAAGCTTCTAATTAGATAAGTTTGATAGCAAGTCAATATAATGGAGGTGCAATGAGCTAGAAGAGTTCTATACAAAAAAACATTATAAATTCTACAACTAATGTAAAGTAAATTACGTAATGGTTGCATATTGTTTGAAAAGTAGACTATAAAAAGATATTCATTTAAGATATGTGATTGTCCCAATTTTTTCTAAAAGTGTATCATTGTTTTAGAAAAATAATAGGGTATAGTAGAAGTCTCATTAGAAGTTTAAAACTTTTACAGATATACCATGAAATCAGAGAGATTGTAACTCGTAGAGATATATAAATAAATGATATAGTATCTTCTGTTAATAACATTATAGATCCACTAATTGAAGTGGTTACTTAAAATGTGTTTAAGTTACACCTTGAATTGATACAGATTAGCTAGATGTGTGATTGACTTTAGTGCAAATGGAAGATTGATAGAAGTGCATGTTCTAAATACCAATCATTATGATATGATTGGACATTTTTAGATACCAAACACATTGACTCTTTTTCCTCCACAATATCTTCAAAAGATACGTAACAAGTTCAAATAAGTATAAAGTAAAGATGGAATATAACAAAAAATATTGATAATAAAATAATTGTATATATTGATGTTTCTTCAGAAGTCTTTGGTAGCCGTGACAAATAAAAATAGTTTATTCTATCATTTTATCAATTCTCATATAAATGATAATTTTTGTAACATGGACAAAAGATTTGAGGATCCGATCTCCCGATTAATGAAAAACTCAATTCAAGCTAATTTTCTCACTTTGCTTAATTCATATATTTACCTATTTTAAAAAATACTTTGTCATCTACTCATATTCAACATACTCAACTGATAAAAAGGAAATAAGACCAAACATTATAAAATTGAAGAGAATGTCTACATTTATTTATTTTAAAACCGTGGAAGCACGTTGTTGTAAGAGCAAAAATGAGATTTTAAATTTGTTTAACGTTGAACCTGACTGAACGGATCGAGTGTTAAAGATTTCTTGGTCATTGGACTGTTCATGAAGGACATTTGGTCGATGGACTAATGATGAAAATCATTTTGTTAGCTAAAGCGGAAGTTAATTTACCCCAAGAAATTTCTACTCCCCGTCCACCCTAGTGCTTTTCTAGTTTTATTGAAGTTTTTTGTGTAAAATTTCTCCAAGGTTCCATGAAGTTTTCCAGTGTTCGAGTGAATGAATTGTATGGAAATGGAATGTTGGCATGCATGCCATTACAGCGTGCTAGGCTGCAGGATGGTAGTAAAAGCTCCTAGTCGCATGCTTTGAAATTTTTTTGTTGCCGGTACTTCTGCCAGGATGGGTCTCCTCTTGAAATTTGGAATGCATAAGTGTGTGGCAGATCTTATATGTATATGTCCTTGCAAACCTTCATGATGTGATGATGTATTGCCACTTAAACCTAAAAATGAAGCAGGCTTTACCTTGACAGATTTGCTTCATCATATGATTGCATAGATAATCACCATCAAATTATGTGATCGTAGCAATCTTTTTGTGTTGGTTCTTTTTCAGTTTCTTTTTTTGAGAATTATTTTTCCAATCATATAAATCCTTATCCTTGCATAGGCTATATTGGAGTCATGACTACCATGAAAAGAAGCATGTGAAAGATTGTGGTCGTAATCATATCAACTTTACCAAGAGTTGAAGACAGAGTTAGAAAAAGCTTGAGAAGTACATCATGCTGTGGATAGGGAATTCAAACTTGTGGGTTGACAATGCTGCTAGCTGGTTGATGCCATGCCCGGTGCCCCCCTATGATGAATGTTGCAATCGGTGCATGTCCCCTTCTCTACTATAAGTTCCCAAAGCTCTCTGCCTATTTCAAAGATCTATGTCTAGTGCTCTCTCTTTTCCAAGTAATAGAAAACATGATAGAAAGGCCTACACCTTCGGTGGGAAAGGATGGAATTGGGACCCTCTGCTGCACCCTTTTTCTTTATATGCGCATCAGTGGTAGTCACATTTTCCCAACGGAAAAATGTCAGGGAGCTTGTTGTCTTTGCTACCCCATGTGTCCTAGTCTCCTGATAATAATAGGTGATCCAAGAAAGGCTTTTTTTTTCTCTGACTTCACTAGATTCATATAATCTGGATATAAGATTGGTAGGTTCAAACAATGTTTCTGGAAGCATGGCAGTATGAATAGAGGAGAAAAACGTAATGGCAATGTCAACCAAGTTCTCATGTCCTTAAACATAGCTGTGGTTCTCAGTTTCAAGCTGAATTCTTTTATGTTCTTGGTTACTTCTATAGTTCAATATTTCTATGTATATCTGTCACGCCCCGGATTTAATCCTGCACAGCGGAACATAATCCGACGACGTAACTGGGGAAAATAACCCCAAAAATTATATCGATTTGGAACAAATGAGACTAATATCACAATTCCCAAGATTCCTTCTAATATATCATGCTAATAATACAATCAAATAAAACATATACCAATCTAATAACAAAGATCATCTAATTGTCTTCTCGAGAATCAATCCACCACGCTTCTGCTGCGCTAAACCTGATTACCTGGAAAATTGATAAGAGGATTGGGATGAGTACGACGACTCAGTAGACACTCCATCATCCGCCAAATCGGATAGCTAAAAGGCCCTATATGGTAATTAAATAGATACCCAGACCTGCACCAATTATATACAAATATATACTAGTCAATATATTAGATATATGACTTAATCCATGCATTTTAAACTACCAACCAACACCTATAGACACACCAACCAGCACCTATAAACACCTTAAAATGACGTAAAAAGATGGTATGAACATATGCATAGTCACCTACTATATGCTCCATAAGATGATATACTATAAATGAGACAAACCATGCATACACCATGCAACACAACATGATACTTGACCAAAATGAAATACATCACTAGACCACATATACCATACCATGAAATAATGCACCTATCCTCTAAGAAGAATCACACCTTTTTTTTTTCTTATTAGCAAGGAATGCGTCGTCTTGCCACCTCAACCAGCTACCACCAGATCTATCATATATAGCAGTACCATATAGCTAAACGAAATCCCATAGTGCACCTAGGCAGTGGTGGCACAGGGACAAACCGCGGTATCCGGGATCGAAGGATGCACCGGACTGTTCTAACCTCCGCTGCCCTTGGGTCACGACTAACTAGTCTGGTGTAGCTGTTTCCATTAGAATTTCAATGCATCATGCATTCACCTCAATCATGCCATGCCATGATCACACTTAAAAGATAAATGACATACACCATACCATGATCAACTACACCTAACCAATATGTTCATGATGCTAGAACCATAAAATGACAATAATACATATGAGCTAGTATGATACCACCACAAACTCTCAATCAAAACATGATATGAACAAGACCCAAATCGTACCATATCTTTTGGTTTAAAGACATAAACATGGCTGAAATCAAGTAGTTAATTAGGCTAGCTAAACAATATCTAGTTTAGTTACCTATCACCTTATATATACAATGATATTAACTCGAAAGAATAACCAAGGACTACCTAGATGTAGGTTATCAAAAAAAAATGGACTATAATCAAGCAGAAACATGATGATTAACATGCTATAAACAACCTAAAATAACCCTAATACGACCTCCATTACATGCGAAAGAACTAATACCGCTAACCAATCTAACCACAACATACAAAGGCCAACTCCGACTAATTAAATCAATAGTAATCACTACAAGTCATGGAGGATTAAATAGAAATTTAATGATAATTAATAGACACGTCAAGGGTGCCTACCGGAATCGATGCTGGAGAAATCGGAATTTGGCGACCGAAAAGATATCGAACGTTGACAACGCAATGCACCGCTTGAACCGATCGAAAAGGGTTAATTCTCACCACTTAGGTTGTCGGAAAAGAGTATACACAAGGAAATATAAACTGTTGGATTAAGGGAAAAATTTAGAAAAATAATTGAAGAGCATAAAGATATGATATGGCAATAGATAGGAGAGTGAGGGGGGGGATAGGGTAAGAGAGAGAGAGCGCTCACGGCGGCGGATAGGGGGCGGCGCACGGCGGGCGCACGAGGGGCGCACGGCGGCCGGGGGGGCGCACGGCGGCGCTGAAGGCGGGGAGGCCGCGCGAGGGCGGGGGCGCCACGTGGCAGCGACAGGCCGCGGCGCCGACCGCGCCGGAGGGGGGGGACGAGGCCGGTCGCGCGGAGGCGGCGTTGACCGTGGCGGCTGGCTGGTCGCGCGAGGGCGGGGCGGCCGCGTGGCAGCGAAGGCGCTGGCCGCGTGGGCGGCGGCTGACGGCGAGGCGGCGGGGAGACGCCGCGCGGCGTTGACCGGGTGCTCGCGCGTGCGCGTGCGCGCGCGGACGGCGAGGCGGCGGACGTCGAGGGTGACGTCGGCGACGGAGGCGCTCGGCGGGGACGCTCGCACAGAGAGAAAAGCGGTGACGGAGGGAGGGAAACGAGGAGGCCGACGGCGCTGCTCGCGAAGGCGATAAGCAGAGGGTAAAAAGCGAGGAGGCTGCGACGGTTCCGCGCTAGGGTATAGGAAGGAGGAAAAAAATGGTAAACGTGGAGGATAAATAGGGAAGGAATCTAAATAAAATAAAAACACACCCGAAATTAATTTTAAAATATTCTTAAACTAAAAAAAAAAGCCAAACGTTACAATATCACTAATTATAAAACATATCTACTATACAGGCAATATATGTTCTATACAAGAATGATGGTGCTTTGAAGCTCCCGTACAGTATTGCAATTTGCTGGCTTTGTTTGTGCTCTTTTTGCTTTCGGAATTCCCTATCTATGAGCCTTGAATTTAATTACAACCTTGGGAGGCCACATTTTTCTTTGTTCAACTGATCACATTGATTTTTATTGGGTGAGTTAAATTAAGATCTGTTAGTCTAAGACTATGTTGGAACAACCATACAAATTTGTGAATTAGTCTGCTCCAGTTACATGGTGCCACAACTCTAGGCTTGCTGATTATGAGGCATTTGCATTCAATAAACTAAAACCTGCAAGAGGCCAAATTTGGTCCCTATTTATGAATGATTCCGTTCAATGCACGGATTGGATTTACTACATCAAATGTCTTGGATATGGTTCATATATTTTTTATGCATCGACTTAATATGAATTCCCCTTCACACGTCTTGGATATAGTTCATATATATTTAATGTGTAGACATAATGTGAATTTACTCTAACGCATCTTGGAGGCTTGGATATGGATTTTCATTCAAGGTAACTAATAATGATATTGATATTACCAAACATCTAATATCAGTTTTAATAATGATATGGTATTATCAAACACAAAAAGATTTGATACTATCAATTTTGATATTGATATTCCAACATCTAAAAATATTAATATCAATATTGATATTGTATCAATTTTGAAACTCTAATCAAACATGCCATTATCTTTTCATGAAATTTGAAGAAGTTTAATAATAAATTGATATGTCTAAAATACTATTGAGGATAGTAATATGATTATGAAAATGTCTATCTAACAAATTCTGTAGATTGCATACATCGCTTATTTTGAGTGACTTAATGTCCTGTTTGGTTAGAGTTTCATTTTTGGTACTATATCAATATTGATATTAATATTTTCAAATGTTGGAGTATCAATATCAAAAGTAATACAAGTGGACACTTATATTACATAATATGCTTTGTTTACACTACAAATTTTAAAATTGATACAATTAACCAAACACCTCCTAATGATTCTTATCAATATCAATTTTAAAATTGATAGTGATAGAGGTGTCTAATAGTGTTACCAAACAGGGCGTAACGTATTCAATGACTCTTGGTCATTTAATATAAGTTTTTTGCTAACAGATTTGCCATTATGTTAATTTTGGTGTAATTTTAAAGTGGTTTGGATGCATTAATATTACATGTATGACGCATTATATTGTCTGCCCGTAGAATACTCTTTACACAAAGTATATGTTAAAGGTGAAGATTTTAAGCCACTTAAACTCTTATTTATTATAATAGTTCATGAAAAATATGTGTTACATATTGTACTACACATAATTTTTTTTAAAAGTTTTACATTGTTTTGATTGGGTTACTGTTCTAATTTATGATGGTCATATAAGAACAATTCTGTCATGAATACAATGTCTTGTTTTGAGATTTTACATTTTACATGTTATCCATACAATTAAATTATGGTTTATTCATGAAAATTATTTCTCTTATACTGATACCTGTAGACACGTAATTTTGGCCTAATTGGAGAGCTCAAATTCTTATTTTCATGAAGCACATGTGATTATCCTTTCAAGGAAATCAGGTTTTTTTGGAAAAATTGAGGTTTTCGACGCGTTTCAAAGAGGGCTGCAGGGGCTTTGACCAGGGTCAAAGTGCCCTATATAAAGGGCACCAGGCATCTTGTATATAGGGCACCAGGTGCCCTGTATATAGGGCACCTGGTGCCCTATAAACAGGGTGCCTGGCACCCGGTCAAATTGATTAGATCGACTGATTTGACCATTCATTGAGACCCATCTTGTCAAACTGACGTGTCTCATGATGCTAGTGCCCCATATATAGGGCGCTTAGTTGCGTGGAACAAATTTTCGGATTTGACCAAAGTGCCCTCTTTTTGGCTATAAATAAGCACCCATTTGGAGCTTTGTGGAGATTCCAGCTCCGTACCACTCTAGAGCTCATCCAATACTACGTTTTCAAGACCTTAGCACCCTCCATAGGCCTTCAAACCGGTCTGAGTTTCTCTTTCAAAAAGCCCGAAAACCTGCTATTTTTGTCACCCAGAAACATGATTTTTCTCCAACTTTGAAAGTCTACCCCGCCATTCCCTTTGTATCCAGCACTTAAACCCCTTACCATTTTCTTCATTTACATATTGGCTGCAAGGAGGAGCCTCTACTTCGTCTTAGAAGCCGTCCAGCACTCTATAGCGGCGTCATGAAGAGGGGAAGAAAGTCTGCCCGAGCTAGTCTTGGTGCCTCATAAACAGGGCGCTTTGACCTTGGTCAACGTGCCCCATAAAGGGGACACCTACAGTTGGTGCCCTACATACAGGGCACTAGTAGAGGCAGAAGCTGGTTTTGCATTTTTCGGAGTCCGATCGCCCATCCGATTGGATTTTTACTCCTCTTCTTCATCTTAAATCCCTTCATCATTTCATTTAGCATGCATTAGACCATTTTGCATCTATCATACATTTTAAAACATACCAAAAATAGGGGTTGTGATTTCATCCCAATCCGATTAGTTCGTACCCTTTTGCAGGTTTAAAACCCATTCTAAGCATGATGTTATACTTTTGCCAGAACTAATAGCCTTTTCATTTGTTTTCGTGTTTTCTTTCGGACATTCCTAGGTAAACTCGACCGAGGTGAGCTTTGGCTGGATCGAAGGTGAAAGGCTCACTAAAGTTCTCTTCTTTTGGTCGGCTGAAAGAGGAGAAGTCAGAACCTACAATCTCACCGGTTGCCAAGGTACGACGGTCATCCCTATTCCCTATTTTATTTCTTTTCCGTTCCACTATACTTCGGAGCCTTCGGCTCCTGGTGACCACTAACATTCGCTTCCCAAGCACACAACCACCATCCGTCGAGTTTCCGGATTGGCGTAGGTCCCGCGGATGAGGAAAAAGGAGGGACTCTACGGATCCATTCCGAGTGCTTACAATACCCACATATAAAAGTTATCTTTTACATGTGCTTCTGATACAATATTAATGTGAACATTTTATGCCAAAAATGTTATTGAACGTTAACCTTCATTCCTATCCATGAAGAAATGGAAGAGAATCTAGAATGTTTTGAATGAGGGGATAGTTAGCATCACCTAAGAAAATGACCAAGTGTACTAGTCTGGCATTGCATTGGCTTTTGGAGACAGTGCATTGATGTTTGTGTGCACACTTGGCTGAACCATGTACACTCAGTAATCAGTGATCTATGGGGGTCCAGTCAGTCTTGTACGGAGCTCTTTTGAACCCTTGAGTAAGTTGACACTTAAGGGCACATGTTTCTGAATGTGTAGAAACAAATTCTTGGCACATCATGATGATAAGGAATTGAATGACTTCATTGAAAACCAAATTAATTAGTAAACATGTCCACATAGAATCATTTATGATAAATTTTATTTCATATATACTCTTGTTAATTTATTGAATGACTATATGATATTCATTAATAACTTATGTGAGTTGCAACATGAAATTATTCAAATCTTGTTTTATTATATCATATATAAGCCTATTGCTCACTACCATTTTTGTGTGTCTTGTATTGTTTTGTTTTACACTAAATGGGAGGTGTACTAGCTAGAGGAGACAATTCTTACTATTGGTAGTGTCACGCCCCGGATTTAATCCTGCACAACGGAACATAATCCGACGACGTAACCGGGGAAAAAAACCCCCTAAAATATATCGGTTTGGAACGAATGAAAACAACTAGATCCAAGTTCATAATTTGACAAATTCAAATTCCAATACATCACTAATCACTACAATCTAAACAAAACTAAATACCATTTAAAGACATAATGATCATCCATTTGCTTCTTGGGAATCGATCCATCACGCTTTTGCTGCGCTAAACCTGATTACCTGAAAATTGATAAGAGGATTGGGATGAGTACGACGACTCAGTAGACACCCCATCATCCGCCAAATCGGATAGCTAAAAGGCCCTAGATGGTAATTAAATAGATCCCCATACCAACACCAATTATATGTAAATATAGGCTAGTCAATACATTAGATATATGACTTAATCCATGTGTTTTACACCACCAACCAAAGCCTATGATCACACCGACCAGCACCTATATGCACCATAACATGACCTAAAAAATGGTATGAACATATGCATAGACACCTGCTATATGCTCCATATGATGATATCACTATAAATGAGACAAACCATGCATACACCATGCAACAGAATATGATAGTTGACAAAATAAAATACATCACTAGACCACCTATACAATACCATGCAATAATGCACTTATCCTCTAATAAAGGACCACATTCACAAATGCACCTATCCTCTAATAAGAACCACACCTTTTTCTTATTAGCAAGGAATGCGTCGTCTTGCCACCTCAACCACTACCACCGGATCTATCATATATAGCGCATTACCATATAGCTAAACGAAATCCCATAGTGCACCTAGGAAGTGGTGGCACAAGGACAAACCGCGGTATCCGGGATCGAAGGATGCACCGGATCGTTCTAACCTCCGCCGCCCTCGGGTCACGACTAACTAGTCCGGTGTAGGTTTTCATCATAATTTCAATGCATCATGCATCCACCTCAATCATGCCATGCCATGATACACTTATGCAAGATCAAATGATATAAATATACCATGCAATGAATAAACATACCACCAATGCAAATAGCATGATCAACCACACCTGAACCATCTATGCATGATCTAGAACCATAAAATGACAAGAATAAGTAAAGACTAACATGATAGGAACAGACCCAATCGTACCATATCACCTAAATTAATGACAATAACATATCCGAAATAGATGTAATAAACTAGATAAATATTATCTAATCTTATTAACCTATCACCACACCTATATAACAAGTTAACTCAAACCGTAACAAAAGGGTAGTTAAAAACATACCAACTAAAAGAACTAAAATCAACTAACAATCTACTAAATTAATCATGATGAAGATGATATAATAATCTCTCTAACAAGAGCCCTATTATGCACAATATAGAACAAGTAGACTAACCATGCTAGTTAACCGCGACATACAACGCTAAATCGACTAATTAACTCAATAATAATCACTACAAGTCATGGAGGATTAAATAGAAATTTAATGATAATTAATAGACACGTCAAGAATGCTTACTGGAATGGTGCTGAAAAATCGAGAATTTCCGATCCGAAGTTAGTGCGGAGTTTGAACCGGTCAACAAAGATTTTTCTTCTTCAATCTAAGCTAGCTGCAAGCACAACAAGATTGATAGATATACATCAATGATAGGATATGAGATATGCTGTGAGGGAGTGTCAAAAATAAAATAATTGAAGGATACTCGATGCCGTAGCAACCTGGACGTAGGGGGGCCCAAGGCCCATTGGAGTTGGCGCACTCAAGATGGAGGTGCGGCGCACCACAAGAGAGAGAGAGAGGGGGGGGAACCGCGCGCTGTGTGCGCGAGAGAGGGAGGCCAGGTCCGGGGGGGGTTGGCGCGGTGGCCGCAGGCGCCGGCTCGCGAGCGAGAGAGGAAGCCGCGGGGGGGGGGGTGTCGCCGAGGGCCACGGGGGCGGCATCGCACAGGGAGGCGGCAGCGGGCGGAGGCGGCTGGGCGCAGGACGGGGCCGCGGCGGGGAGAGAGGCGGGCTGGGTCGAGGGCATGCGGCTGCGGGCTCGCGTGGACACGCGGGCGCAGCGCGCGGGCGGTCGCACGGCCGAGGGCGGTGCGGGCGAAGGCGGCTAGGCGGTGGGACTCTGCGGTTGATGGCGGCGGCGGGCTGGTGGGCGTCTCGCGGACGGGGCAGCACCTCGCAGAAGACGGCGAGGTGAAAAGTTAGGGTATAGGAAGGAGGAAAAATGGTAATCGTGGAGGATAATTAGGAAGGGGGGTCTAAATAAAATAAAACGCTCCCAAAAATTAATTTAAAATAACCTTAACCTAAAAAACAAACAAACGTTACAGGTAGAAGAAGAATCGGAGAACCAAATGGAGCTGCAAAGAAAAAGGTCTCTTATTAATGACTTTTAAATTGGGAGTGATAGTTATGTATTATAGTGTAAAGCTACTCTAAAAAATAAGGATCATGTAAATATTGACTTGTATGCTTGTGTATGTTTATCTCTTATTGTCATTCTAATCTTTTATCAGATGAATGCTAGGTGATTGAACACTTGAAGTCTTCATAAATTAAAAGATCTTGGATGGATCATGATGTAGCTAAGGAAAGCCAAATCAGGGTTGTCACACAACATCTATTAGGGAGTTCTCTTATGGGGTGTTTGGTTGCATGATAATTTTTTGTACACTTTCATGGTAAAAAATTGTATTAAAATAAAAAGTGAACCAACTCATGACATAAAATTATCATGTTTGGAGGGATGTGATTACAAAAAAGAGTAACCACCACACATGACCAAACAAAGTGGGGGACCACAAGAAAAAAGAAAGAGGTGAGACCCTCTTTTTTTGTTTAAGAAGAAAATCACTTTTAAAACATAAAATTGTCATGGTTATCAAACACCTCTTTTAGCAAGTTTTCTTACAATTTTTAAAAATTAAAACAAAAACCCTTATTATCATGCAACCAAACACCCCATTAGTTTCATTTTTTGCATCCATTTTATTATTAAATTATATCACATTTAGTTTATTACATATTCTTTATATTCTAAGCATCCATCCTACTCATCTAAATCTCCAAAAAATAGAAGTTATGATCTAACCCTAATCTGGTAAGTTATAATCTAATTGTTCACCCTTTTACTCATTTTTGTTCACATATACTTCACTTACTTTGGTTTTTATCAATATGTACGCCTTGTTTGTACTATAAGATACTATTAACCAAACACCTCTGTATGATTCATATCAATATCAATTTTAAAATTGATAGTGATAGATTTAACTAATATAATTACCAAATGAGGTCTGATATAGATAATTTGTAATCCTAATATGGCATATTAGTAAACAAACCCAATAGTTAATGAATCTAATCTGTTAATTAATATTCTTTATTCAATAAAAAGTTAAAACTAATAAGTTCATTTTAATAGTTTAATTTGAATAAATTAGATGTTAAAATTATCTATTTGATTGTCTATTATGTGTGTTCTTCAGCCCAATACCAAGTTGGTTGTGAGCTAATCCTGGAACTCTTTCTCATTTAGTTACTTGATCATCAATCATGGATCGTACTAACCAACTATGCTATGACCCTCATATGGTATAAGGGATATCAATTCATTAGACCTTTCCATTTACATTTACCATGTGCTTATGGCCATTCATCTAGACAATATCTTAACAGTCCGTATATATTTGACATGGTCAATATGTTAGGCCTAGAGGTGTAAATGGATACGGTAGACCCGTAATCCATCCTGAATTCGACTGTCAAAACAGTATATCGGCATTCAATGGGTGCTCCGATAAGTCCCGACGTCGGGTTTCAGTATACCCGATATTAAACAGGCCCGAATGCCATGTATCGGGTTCTATTTTATAACCCAATCGCGAAACAGAGGACCCGATTAGCGATTGCTCCCTTTGTCCCCGCTCATCGCTTGGCGGTTTCTGGCGCACGACAGTCGACTCGCCGTGGTATCCGGCGGCGGCATGCCCTACCTAGGGTTCGGTTCGCACGGCCAGTCCGTCCCCTGGGCTTCTCATCGCTTGGTGCTTCGACGGCCTGTGATTTCAAGCTCCTACGGCAACGGTGATTGGATCTTCCCCTTGCTTCCTCTCCGCGCCCTTGTCCATTTTTTTGGTCATCTGTTACTCGAGAGTGCCAACCTTCGCAAACGGCATACTCCCAACCATTATTCTCTTGTTTACGTGACCTCCCATCCACCCCTTTCACCGGCGGCAGCATTTACAGTGCTATAAAATTTTCTGTGTTTTGCAACTCTGCTGGGCGATGCCGATTCTAGAGGAACTTAGAACAAAACCTTCTAGGTAGTCAGAAAATTGGTGGTTTTTATTGTTTACCTACCGTAGTTGTACGTTTGTTCTGGAGAAGAGCCGAAGCAACTCGGATCTAGCGCATGCCAAGCAGATCTAGCGTAGTTGGTGCATGCCCGCTCGTCTTGCCGCACCTCCGAGCAGAGCTAGCACAGCTGTATGTATATTCATTCAAGGGAAGGTGTCACTTTCTGTTAATCTCGTTCTCATATGAATATGATGCTTTTCAACTTTCAGTTTGGTTGGCACATGAAGGTCTATGATATTAGAAGTACATCCTGATCGAGATAAAGGGTATTATCTTCTCATTGAAAACTGCGTAGGGTAAAATTCTGACCGGATGGATTACTGACTTGGACTCAAATTAATTGTTGTTTATGCATTATTTGTAAATAAGTAATGTAATATCTTTTTATTCACTTTGGCATAGTTTTATTCAAAGCGCCTGGTGTTAGAGAGGAAAATCTGTTGCGGTTTTGTTTACTGGGTGGAAGAAGTTTAATTTTTGTAAGGAGGAAGGGAGAGTTTGCATATCTTAAAATAAAGTATAACATTGATAAATGGTATTTGTTTGTTTTTTTTCATCATCAAAATAGTGACTTTTAGACATTTTAACTTGTACGTTGATATAGATACATATGTATAAGTTATTTATTATTTATTTGAACTGAATCATATTGAATTAGATTGTGTCGGATCAGATTTATCGAACTATTGGGCTCGATCCGAAGTTGAGAAAAAGATAAACTTGAATTGAATCTGACTCTTATTCACCCTTTAGTGATACCTCTCCCTTCTTTGTTTACAGTTGAATTAACTTCTAACCATTTAATTTCTTTTACCCAAAATTTTAGATCATGTGTGTTTGTGTATTAGAAATCATGTTTCAGACAATCAGGTGAATCTTTGTTTAATTTTATATCTTTATTAGTTTTAGTACATGCAGGTGCCCTTCCTACGAATTTTCTCCTTAGAAACATAGAAACTTTCTAATCACGAAGAAAATGTATAGAATCTTCTTCTTGAAGCAACTGTAAAAGAATATGAGGTATTCAAAGAATATGGACCTAGTATACCCCTAATTTTCTTGTAAAATGTTATAAATACATATTATGGTTAAGAGTGTCTCTTCTTCTAGATAACTTGCTGCATGTCATAAGATATCATTAACTATCCAAAGAATTTGTGATTAATTGTTATTAGCTAAATGTGTATGGTACATGTAGGTGTTTCATAGTTTCATGCTTCGAATTTTTAATCATCCATGCATCTAGTAAATCCTAATCTTTGACTCTAACTACTACCTGATTGGGTAGATAGGAACTTGTATGTTGTTGGCCCCAAATAGATCAGTTGCTTTTGCTTAGTTGTTCATCCAATTGATGTTTACTCACCAGGAAAAAAATTATGATCACTTAAGCTTTGAATGAGTGATAAAACAGTAGAAATGCTTGAGCTACACTACACTGATGAAAAAAGTTAGATTTTTTTTTTGTTGAGGCCAATTCTGAAATCATATATGAAGATGCTCCCTGCATTTATTTCAAGCAGATGTTTTGGTTTTTATTTCATGTTTGTCCTTTAATTCTTAGCTAGTTCACTAATCATGAATTTGTTTAGCTCAAGACCGAGATGAACCCACGTAGTGAAATCTGAAATGTACTACTATCAGTTAAATGGTTAAGTCTCTTCTTTTGATTTATTGTATAGTTCAAGTACCGCTATTGGCTAAATGCTTAAAATTTGTGACTGATGCAATGAACATTTTAGGTATCTTTTGTACGGTTACCTCTTTAGTTGGAAGATATTTACTACTTACATTCTTTTTCTTTGAAACAGTACAAAGAAAAAATAGTTGAAAGTGAAGGAAGAGATCAGGTGGTTGTGAAATCTTTTGATTTTGTGCTGAGATGAGAATCTCTAAATTTTGTAATTTTTATTTTTATTTTGATTTCAGAACGTGATCTTTCATATTTTCATCTTTATTATGTAATTTTTATTTTAAAAATTTTAATGGTGAATGCTTTATAGACTCTAGTGGATGTACTTTTTTATTATGTAATTTTTAATGGTGAATGGCTTTAATGGTGCAGTGCGACGTATGTAAATTTTTTTTAATGGCAGATGTCATGTAGCAGATGTCTAGTAGGCTATAGCGGGTGCTACGGTTCCTGTAGCAAAGTTTAATCTGCATCGCAAATGGATTGCACGATGGGTGTAACGAGTTGACCCGGATCCGAAAGTACTTTCAGATTCGGGTATAGACTTAGACCCGAAATCCAGTAGCTTATTAGATCTGCTATTGAATTCGGATATGTCTTATTGGATTCAGGTTTGGATCTTAAAGATCCGCCTGATAGTGACCCGTTTACAGGTCTAGTTAGGCCCAAGTGAAATCTTAATGTATTCATACTCTTACCTAAATTCTTCTAAAGAACTCTTTCAATTTGATCTTCTTTGTCTAGAGATTTTTCTAAGTATGTTTTTGTGAGATATATTCTCTCATGATACGATGCATGGGTGGTCATTTATTAACACTAAAATATCTTCTGATGTTCAATTATTTTCTCTAATAACCATTGACATTTGAGTATCATAGAACCATATAATATTTCAATACAGAATCAATTTAGTGAACTTATTCTCTAATAAGCACTTGTATTATACCATCACATGAAAAGAGGGTAATGGTTATGACTTATCGGCGACAACTAAACATGAGCTATTGCTATCATACAAGAACTGGCGATGGCTTATTTAAGCCATTGTCACTTAACATATTAGCTACAAAGGAGGCTGTTGTAAAAGCAAAAAAGAAAATCGAATTGGGTTTTCTAAGGAAACAATAGGTTATTAGTGACGACTTCAACACGCCGTTACTACTGTATTTTACTAGTAATGGCTTAAGTGTCACTAGTGACCTAAGTCAACACACACACACACACACAGAGTGCTTTCTATTGGCCACTACTAGGTCCCCAGTTGTCAATCCCATCATCGTTGCCTCCATCATCATCATCATCATCATACTTAATCTCTTCTCCTTTAGGTATATATTTACCCTAATCCATCTAAAAATTTTTAAGTTAGATTTTTAAGGTTTAATTTAGGGTTTAATTGATTGTGATTTTATTGGATTGTTAATTTTGTAGTTTTAAGGTTTATTTAAATGTGGTTTGAATATGAATGGAATACATGTTTGGTTGTATGTTAAATTACAAAAATTTGTTTGTCGATAGGTCATTTAAATCTTTGTTTAGAGTTTTTAAGTATAGTTCTTTAGGGTTTATTTGAGTGTGATTTCATCCTAATTTGTTAACATTTAAACAATCTTTAACAAACTAAATATTTATGAACAAGATTATCAAATATTAAAATGACATTCAAATCATATTCTTGTAAATCCTAAACCAATTTTGTTTAGGATTTATAACGCCTCCCAAATCAAACCAAACCAATAAATGCGATAAAACCTATTTGATTTGATTCTAAGGTCATTCAATCCAAATCAAACAGGTAAATTGAATAAACTAAATTTTTTTGATTTTCAAATCCTTTCAAATCAAACCAAATCGATATATAGAATAAACCAATTAAGTTTAATTCATATGGCCTAACAAACCAAATCAAACCTGTAAAGCTAATAAACCAGTTTAATTCAAATTTCAAGGTCTTTCAAATGAAACCAAAATGGTAAAGGGAATAAACTATTTATGTTTGATTTTTAAGATCATCCAAAGCAAACTAATCCAAACAGTTAAATGCAATAAACCAGATCGATTTGATTTCTAAGACCGTTCAAACCACATCAAAAACAAATCAGAACACTTCAACTCGAGTGTCACCACTAGGGAACGATACTTTGAATACAAATTGATATCATAATAATTAACAAAGATAAATTCTCACACAAATGGTTAGCAGAACAATTAACTAAAAATGATTACAGAACCTTATGGGGTGTTTGGTTGCATGATAATGAAAATTTTTGTTTTAAGTTTTAAAAATTGTAAGAAAACTTGTTAAAAGAGGTGTTTGGTAACCATGACAATTTTATGTTTTAAAAGTGATTTTCTTCTTAAACAAAAAAGAGGGTCTCACCTCTTTCTTTTTTCTTGTGGTCCCCCACTTTATTTGGTCAAGTGTGGTAGTTACTCTTTTTTGTAATCACATCCCTCCAAACATGATAATTTTATGGGGTTTTCAATTTACAGTCCTAAGTTAATAGATAAATTATTTTTAGGTCCCACCACTTAGGGGGTGTTTGGTTGCATGATAACGAAGGTTTTTGTTTTAATTTTTAAAAATTGTAAGAAAATTTGTTAAAAGAGGTGTTTGGTAACTATAACAATTTTATGTTTTAAAAGTGATTTTCGTCTTAAACAAAAAAAGAGGGTCTCACCTCTTTCTTTTTTCTTGTGGTCCACCACTTTGTTTGGTCATGTGTGGTAGTTACTCATTTTTGTAATCACATCCCTCCAAACATGATAATTTTATGTCATGAGTTGGTTCACTCTTTATTTTAATACAATTTTTTATCATGAAAGTGTACAAAAAATTATCATGCAACCAAACACCCCATTAACAAAAGTATGTTTTAGACCTAATACCGTTAGTTTTAAATTTTGTAATCCTCTTCCAATTATGCCCTTCCGTTGGGTTTCACTGGGCATTAGCTAACGTGGTCCAAATTTGTTCGTAAGACTTTGGTCAATCTCACATGATTTGACGTATGAATACACTTATATTTTTATTTAATATATAGTGGAAATCTCCGTTTCTATTTCACATGTATAAATGTTAAATGTTCAAGGTTCATTTGGATTTAAATATATAAAAAACTAAAATAAAGTAAATTTTTTTATGAGGTGTTTTTAAAAAAAATTTAAATATATTATATTATTTAGTTGTATGCATTTAATTTTAATTAAATATTTAATTCATTGTTTCATTGCAAGTATATCATAATAATTAAATTTTTTGTTTATTTAAATACTAATAAATCTTTCCGTAAAAATTATACTTGTGAATTGATTGTTTTCTATAATTATTAGTTATTAAGTATATCATAATAAATTAATTATATAATAAAGTATAACTTTTAAAAAAGTGAACCACTTGCAATTAAGAAATTCATAAGTAAAAGTACATGATGAATATATTAACAACCTTGTAGGGTTCACAGATACCTTTTAGCAATTCTCTATGTAAAACGTTTACAATGTTAGAGCAAATATAAAAAATATGAATATTAAGTAAATCAACAGATCACACTTTTTAAAATTTATCACTGAATAAGTACATAATTTGAGTTTTTCGAAAATCTTGTGGGGATGACTCATTTTACAAGCAATCGGAACAAGTACATATTTTCTACGAAGGCATTGCACCAAAGCAAGGCATAAGTACCTTTTTATTTTATACATTTAAGTAATTTTTTATCTATTTTCTTTGTATGAAAATTTAGGCCAAGGTTAATGGGTAAAATTGGAAAAGAGATAGGTAAATGGATAAAAGTAACGGCGTCAGTTATAAATAGGGGTGGAAGTTTAAAAGCAATTGAATTTGGGATCATAAGATAACAAAGTTGGTGAAGGGGACTAAAAAATAAATAGGGATACAAATGTGGGGGGCGGAAGCTGATTTTGCCTAATTTTATATCATGAGTCGGTTCACTTTTTATTTTAATACAAATTTTTATCATGAAAGTGTACGCAAAATTATCATGCAACCAAACACCCCATTAGAATGTGTGAAAAATAGAGAAATTTTAACGAACTCTAGACAGAGAAAGGTTACTTAGAATGCCAGAGAGAGAGAGAGAGAGAGAGATTTGTTAGAATGAGAGTGTTAGTAGAAAGGTGTGCCCCGCAAAGGGCCTTGGGGACACTCAGTGGTTGGCCGCATGGATAGTCGTTGATGACCCAGGTTGCCAGGGCCGGGCCGGGCTGGGCCGACTGACTTTGATGACGCAACCAACTGACGAAATCAGTTGGGTCGCACATTTGGGGTATCGACTGGAGCAGTCATCAGCCCCCAAAATCAACTAGGACAGGGTGAGCTGGCCAACTCAACCCCGACCACACATTGATCGACTTGAACACGGTAATTTCCCTACTGCTTGTGTATTCTTTGATCTCGTTTCTTCCATACTTAAATTGGATGTTTCGAAACTTCTTAGATCTTGATTTCTGTTGAACATAACACCAAGTTTCACTTAAATTATTATTATTATATTCTCGCCATTAGACCAGATATGCAATGGCATTGCATCATTATCTGAGTCTGGGAGATTATCGCATATATTTGATCATTGCAAGGTTGTCTTGGTTGAAGAAATGAAGTGTGCAAATCCTTCTTTTTCTAGTGAACTAGACCTAACCTTGGGGCCTTAATTGTTCACAAAATTCCTCTTCTTCCTTGCGTATTTAAAAATGGTCGTTCCCTAATTACGCAGCACCTTTCGGGATAGCATAACACTTAACTAGAATTGTTCACGGTTGTAATATTTCTATCGAAACGTGTGAAAAACTTTAAAATTTAAGTATTGAGATAATCAAGATTAAGTCTTAAGTACGAGAATACTCCCTCCAGTTATTTTTAATATGAGACTAATTTTTTCAACACTTCCTCTCTCGACCAACCATTGTCGTCAGACTCACGATAAGAATACAAGGGATATAATCAAACCAAAATAGGAGACGGACTCACCGAAAAGATAGAACTCGAGTTCACTTGCACTGATATCACGTGAAAAATCTCAAAACTTAGATATTGAGATAATCGGGATCAATCTTATAAATATAAGAATATTTCTTTCAATATCTAATGGCCTGTTTGGTTAGAGTATCAAAAATAATACTATATTAGTATTGATATTGATATTTCTAGAAGTTGGAGTATCAATATCAAAATTGATACAAGTTGACACTTGTATTACATAACATGTGTTGTTTATATTACAAATTTCAAAATTGATACTATGAGCCAAACACCTCCGGATGATTACCAATAATATCAATTTTAAAATTAATAATGATAGAGATGTCTAAATTAGTTACCAAACAGGGCATAATATCAGACTAAATCTTTGGACAAGACAGAAGAAACAAAGGTACTAATACAAATATTATTTATAATACAGAGAAGACAAGATCCGCTTATCCTCTCCCTTTGGCAGCTATTTATAATAAATACATCATCGTATAACCACAGGTAGAGGTGTAAATGGATTCGCAAGATTCGTTAACCTGACCCGAGTCCACATGTGTTATCGGGTTTTAAGTGTATTACGGTGAACCCGACAAAGTCGTGATGGGTTCAGGCTTGGGCTGGATCTGAACAAATATGTTTCGGATCAAATAAAATGTTTGTCGGGTGCCCGATATTTTCTCCGGGTAGGAGAAAAGGCTCACCTTTTTGCCCCCTCCTCTCTCTCTCTCTCTCTCTCTCTCTCTCTCTCTCTGCGCGGCTCCGCCGCCTCTCGCCACCCTCCCGCGGCCGCGCCGCCGCCGCCGGTCACAGCGAGCCGCGGACGTGCAACCCTCCGCGCAAACCGCCGTCGCCGGCCACCTTCTGCCACCGCGCCGTCGCCGCCGCGGTTGCCGCCCGGCGCCAAGCTCCGTCGCCAGTCACCTTGCCACCGCGCCGTCGCCGCCGCGGTTGCCGGCGTTAAGCCCAGCCGCCGCCTGCCTCCCACCAACGCCAGCCCCACCGTCCCCGCGACGTCACCGTCCGCCGCGCGCAACCGCAGCCGCGCGCCCCCCCCCCTCGCGCCATCCGGGTCCCCTCTGCGCGCACTCGCCTGGCCACCTTCCACTCTCACCTGCGCGGCTTCGCCGTGCCCTCCCGCATGAACCATCGCCTCCGCCTCACCGGGTATATCTTTGATTCGGGCACTTCGGGTTAATCCGAACCCGATGAGCATTTAACATTGCAGGTAAATTCAAATTCAGGAAAAATGATATTGGGTCGGGTCGGATATTCTCTTATCGGATTTGAATTCGGATCAGGCAAGATCCAACCCATTTACACCTCTAACCACAGGAGCCATTTCACATAGAAGAGCTGCACATAAAAGAGAGCCCCTCCTCGGTCGACGGGTAGTAGTGTGCACCCTCTACCCGACCCCCCCCCCCCCATAATAAATACATCATCGGTATAACCACAGGAGCCATTTCACATAGAAGAGCTGCACATAAAAACAGAGCCCCTCCTCCGTCGACGGGTACTGTGCACCCTCTACCCGACCCCCGCCGGGCAACCATCCTCACCCACTCCTGAGGGCGACGGCGGCCTCCTGCACCAGCGGCCGCGTCGCGCTCACGAAGCGCTCCGCCGCCCTCTCCACCTCTTCCCGACACTTCTCCGCCTCCCTCCCCTCCTTCATCCTTTTCACAAACGCCACGAACCGCCGCCAGTTGTCCGGCTGGAACAGCTCCGGGCACATCCTCAGGTAGGTGAAGGCGCACATCTCCTTCCCGTTGCCGTCGCTGCCCCCCAGCACCGCCGTCCGCACGATCTGCTCGTGAGCGGCCTCGTCGTAGCGGGGCAGCGCGTTCTCTCCCGCCAGCCGCACTCCGGCCTTGCCCGCGGCCCTCGCCACCTGCCTCACCAGGTTCTCGGGCCCGCACTGCGCTTCCCCCGGCTGCTCGTGGTCTCTCATCTCGACGCAGGTGAAGTTGAGGACCGCGCCGTGACGCCCAAGCATCAGGGCGATCGGCAGGTACCCGTCCCTCCTCCTCGTGTTGTAGTACCCTGCCGTGAGCTCCGGCGCGTGCGACCGGGTGTTGTAGTGCCAGTGGATCCCCGCCACCTTCACCGAGATCTTGACGCCCGGGACCTCGCGGAAGACGGCGGATGCAGCGGACAGGACCCGCTCCCCGTGCTCTAGCAGCATCTGGGAGTACCAAGAGAGGAAGAACTCGCCGTAGTCGCTGCTCCAGCCGCCTTCTCTGCGGAAAAAGGCCGTATCCTCCGGCCAGTTGTTGTAACCACCGGCGTCCGTCGGTCCGCTGTGCCCCCACTCCGGCTTCCCAATCGCCTCTGCCGCCGCCTTGAAGGAGCTGAGCATGTACTGCAATTTACATAGATTATTAAACACCTCGTTTATCCTTGACCTGCTATTATCCTCGGTCCTACGTAGGAAAAGGAAAATTCCAGAAACAGGGCAAGACAACGGTCGTCATACCTTGTCATAGCACTGGAACGCGCCGATTCCCGGGAATCTCCAGGTTCCGTTTTGCTCAGGGTACGACGGGTATCTGAGCTCACCGGCAGGACCCGTCCCTATTTGAATCTCCTGAGATTACAAAGAGCGCGGCAGATGAGTTCACCCCGGATCGGTGGAACAATTCTGGGTGTGGGCCGAGTGAGATAAATCTATAAAACTTACCACGACGGTGAAACCGAGGACGGAGCTGAAGCGGTCGCGAAAGGCACGCATAAAATCGGCGTAGCACTGGACGGGAGTGCGCCCTTTCAACGCCGGCAACGCGTCACATCCCAGCGAAACATATTCGAAATTTCGCCTCCCCCATTGATCCCGGTAGCACAGGTCGGGATCCCGCTCCATCTCCTCCACCACCCATCTTGGCAGAGGTATCCTGCAGCCACATGAAGCCGCAGCTAAGACGAGCGTGTCCAGAAGTTCCGTGTATGATTCCCAAGGAAGACGGTGACAGGGGAAGATGGATGTAGGAATTAAAAAAAAAAAGGAGGGGGGAAGAATATGGAAAAAGCGGTGACGGTGACTTACGTGCAGGAATCGCCGACGTTGCCGCCGCACTGGTGGAACGACATGACGGCCTGGATCTTGAGTCCGTGCCGCTGCACCATTTCGAAGAGCTCGGCGTACCCGGCCCAGTCGTACTCGCCGGGCCGGTCTCGCTCCACGATCCCCCACCAGACATCCACCATCACCCCCTCCACGCCGGCGCTCTTCAGCGCCTGCAAGCTTGCGTTCATTGCCTTCCTCCGATTCACCCCTCCTCCAGGCCGCACCGTGTCCAACGGCAGCATCACGAACACCGGAACCCCATTCCTCGCACCCCACGTCTCCGCTGCTCGGTTCTTGTGCACGATCTCTTGACCTTCTTCCGGTGCAACCATCGGAACCTCCGCCGACGGCAGCGCCCGGCAGGCGCTTGTCAGATCGGGGCGGAACGAATCCGGGGCCCGACTGCGAGAAATGCCTCCCTGTTTCTCGATGCCGCCCCGAACCTTAGGCTGTGGAGGCCTCCACATGGACATCGACGGCTTCCGCCCGCTTGGCGGTGCATTTCCACCGCTCGCTGCTTTGTGGCGGAGAGCCCCGGCGACGTGGTAGGTCATGGTCGCCATTTTTGCCCTCGCCTCACCGCTTCAGTTGTTCTGGCACCCGCCTCCAAACGGTCGTCTCTTCGCTCCTCTCTTTCCCGGGCGATCCGATGATCCGGGCAGAGGAGAAGGCGCCCTCATATAGACCCCAGCCGATACGGGGTACCACGATCGATCTGTTCTCAGAGCTCCACGTGTCTACATGCGTACGTGTCAGCACGTCACTCAATCGTGGCTCTGTCTCTGCCTTCCAGGCCCTCGGTAATCGACGGCTCTCACCGGCCGCTAGTAAAGGACGGACAGGATCCGAAGAAGGGCCTTATCCGGACCGCAGGCTGACTCGGGGGCCGGAGCGGCGGTCACGCGTCTCACGCCGTTGCTTCCGAGAGGTTTCTCGCGAGGGGGGGAGCACCGGAGCAGCCGACCAAGGGAACGTTCGCTCGACGCAGACGAGGACACGTGGTGGTGACTGGGCACCTCGAGTGGCCACGTGTCATAGAAAGACGGTGGCGATTCGTGGTTGGCGACTCGGTGTTGCCAGCAGGCATCAGACGAGAGGCGTGACGGCCCTGCCCGTAAAGCGTCGCCTAGTTGGGTGTTTGGTTACAAAAGAAATCGTTGAATATTTTTATAACCAAATTTCATATTAAAATAGAATTTAAAATAATTGTAAACAATAAATTATCCCATTTAATGAGATGCGTTGTCAAAAAAAATTTTATATGTAATTAAAAAAATAAAAAAAATTATATTATTTATTTATTTTGTAAATATTTATACTAATTACAACCTTTTTATTTTAAAAAATATTATAAAAATATAATAAGAAATTTACGCAACTAAACACCCTACGGTGGGCAAGCGCGCGGCGGTTGCGTACGCGGAGAAGACACCCGGCGAGCTGCGGTGCAGTCAAAGAAAGAAACAACCTACCAGAAAAAGGGGTATGATGTGCACGTAAAACAGAAGAAAGATTCCAGTTAGGCATAGTAAAAAGATAGTGGGTATAAAATAGAGATTAATATATAGGCTATGTAAGAAGGGTAAGATTTTTAGGAGTTAAAAAGCATTAAAAAAATAAAAATGATATGATGTCTGGTGCGATCCAATTTTATATATATGAAAATGTATAAGAGAAGTATATAATCTAGCTGGGATAGTATTATATATGGATATATGAACATGTATTAGCGGAATGGTTATTCTAACTACGTAGTAAAATTTTAATACCTAAAAGGACGCTAGATGAATCGAGAAAAAGCATCCTATTGTCTATTTTTGAATTAAAGGAGATCAGGAGTTGTTTGAAACTTTGAATAAGAAAAAAAGATTAATGATGTAGGTCCGATTTTAAAACTATATAAAAGTAATAAAGTATTAATTTCTTATAAATAGTTTGGTAACACTATCAGATAATTCTATCAAAATTAATTATTAAATCGACAATCACAACAACCGTCCAATTACTTTGATTAACAGTATTGATACTAAAATTTGTTGTGTAAATAAAATATGTTAAATAATACGAGTGTGAATTTGTATCAATTTTAACATTGATACTGATCTAAACAAGTACAGCATTAATCATCTCATCTGACCAATTCTGAATTATGATGGCTAGTTAGGTTGAATATATACAATGTCTATTGTTTTCAAGGCATGGTGATTCGCGGAAAGTGTCGTGTAATGTAATGTTTGATTGTTTGAGAACCGCTTGTAAGATGATAAAGAAAGATATCTTATAAAGGAAGATAATAAGTACATGATTTTATATCATTATAATTATTATTTTAATGAAAAAGTAAGATATTTTCCATGTTATTCATTGAATCACATGACCCAGGGTGGAGGTTCATTTCTTGGCAGCGTCAGGCACCCCAGTAGGGAGGTGATAGGTGAGGTTCAGGCGGAATTCGAATATTCGCTGTCTGCGGTGCGGCAGATCTCACGGTGATTGGGCCACGTGTGTTTCAAAAAAAAATCACAAGATAAGACAGCTCTCGAATGCTCCACGTGATTCAACTTTGGGGAGTAAGAAAAGTGTCCATCTCATTCAAGGAAGGTATCTCCAGGTCCAGACGCTAAGGCCAACAAGGTCGGTTCACTTATGACCTTGGAGTTTGATGATTGACTTGTCATGACTTGCACTGCTCGTCCGAGAGAGAGAGAGAGCAGCAATACTCATCATTAATCAAAACGTTGGGTTCGGCCCTCGTTACACACAAAAATATTATTTTTATAATTCATATTTAAATTAAAATAAATATTTGTAATTATCATGAAGTTTGACCATATTTTATTATTTGTCTGTATTTTATTAATTACTTTTTATGTTGTGCTTAGTCTTATCTATATTTTATTAATTCTTTTTCACATTTTACTAATCTCTTTTGTACGCATTAATGGTCGTAAATAAGTTGTTTTAAGTTAGATATGTATTGAAAGGGTTTAATCAGGGTCTACTTGAATGAACCTAGAACTAGAACCGACCACTTGCTTCCGGTTTTCCTAAAGACTGAGGAAAACATTTATTGGGTTGCATGGAACGAATTATGTTTAGTTAACCTCTCCAACCTCTCCAAAGTCTCCAATCAAGGAAGGTGGAGTAGCAGCAGGTTTGGACTGAGTCAGTCTGACCAAATTGAGTAGAGTGAGAAAATTAATTTTTAAATATTAAAAATAAAAATGAAATAATATAAAAAATAAAAGTATGAAACCTTTTGAAATATGATTAGAAAAGAAATATGTTCATTTTTATTTAGATCTTACATTATTTTTCTACACAATGAAGATACTTCGCCCAAGTTGTTTTAGAAGAGTATATTTAGTTGTAAATATATAAATATTGAAACCACGATGCACTTTTACTCTTGTCTTGATCACTATATGGTAAGATTTCTAAGATCTACTATGACTTTCATGTGTGTGATGAGTATTCTTAATTAGGTTGAGTCATCATATAATCTCTTTGGTGATAAATATTAAATAGTCTTGAGATGATTGTACCTCCCGTCTGACAATGTGTAATGTTGATGTCCACATCATTATTTGTATTCTTCTCCTTTGTGTTCGATCACCATGATCTTCATCTTGGATGGAGTACATGCAATACTTTGTCCCAATGAACTGCATTGATTGAGGTTCCCCAGTCGATACGTGCTTGGGACCCTTATCATTGTCAAATCCTCCACTACTACTCTTCTACATCGAATCTTCCGATGTTTGGTATTGAACTCTAATATTTGGTTCAGATGTGTCTTCTTGCATTTCATCAACTACTTATACATATGTAAGGTCCAAAAGATCAGTTACAACATGTTTATCTTTACCAGATAATTTTTTACCTTGGCAAGAAGATTATCTCATCTTCTATCTTTTTACCGCTGAAGGAGGAATCTATAAATCCTCAGCTGGTAATACATCATCGAGTTCTCTTTAAGCATATTCTCTATCTTCTAGGTTGAACTTTGTTAACCTAATCTTTATCGATCATTCACCCAAGATTGCAACACATTTTGCTTGTTGAAGATCTCATCCAAATCGATGTTGATATCTTGTATAATCACCATCTCACTTCACCATTTAGACACTTCTCTCTCCACCTCTGTTTCTCTTTTTAGTTCTCTCTCATCGTTCTCAAAATCTTTAGCTTCAATCTCATGTTGTAATGACAATACACTAACTACTCCAGTAATTTTGATGTCAACCTATTCTGTTGTTTTATATACATTAGGCTGAACATTGACTAATTTCTTTCACATCTTAAAGTCAATGCAATTTAGCTTAGGACTCTTATTATTATGCCTAGTCTTCATATTATGGTGCCTTCTCGTGATTTATCCATCAGTCAGCTGCATGATATTTTTATATGTTAGAAGATAATTATAATAAGTTAATCCTTTAAATTATAAAAAAATATTGAATAGTGTGTACTAAGATTTATGAGTAAAACTACTCATTATACTCTTGATGTCCCAAAGTGAAATGCCCTCATTTTATAGTCATGAATCTTGTTACATACTATACTTGATCAATTGTCATATATGAACATTTAATAAAAGATAGATTTCACAATATCTATAATCTCATTGAGTGCCTTGAAGGAAGGACTATAACAGTATCTAGAATTAAAAAAAAAACTAACAACATATACATGCTAGTAGAGAGCATAATAATATGTTGGAGATTCATGATTAAGCTTAATGACAATGAAAGTACCTGCTACATATATCATATGATATAACGTTTGTTTCCACCGATAGTTGATAATATCCCACCATTTGTTGAAATCCAACACCATCTTTGTGATTTTATTCTTTGCCTGCTCTAGTGTATACTAAAGGTAGCTAGTGTTTGTCTTCCTATCTTCATTTACTATTTTAAGAACTTTGACTAATAGTTGCATTATATATATGAAGGTCATTTTTACAATTTGCTAAAAATATTCACTCTCTGATGTCCTCTTAACCTTTGTCATTTTCTTTTATCCAAAAGAACATCCCTATCAATCCAACTAAACCAACCAGGTGAAAGAATCATTAGGGTAAGAGGACGTCTCTAATACATTAAACTCTCTAAGGAAATATAATGAGAGGTGAACGTAGGTGAACTAGGTCGTAGGAGCTCTCGACCACTCGAATGTTCCTTATTAAGTTTAGGATAAAGTTATGGTTGTCAATGAAAGATGGTTTGAATTGGGTTGTTTTAACTGCATGGTCAATTTGGGGCTCCTTGCATATTTATTCTAATATCAATTTAGGGAATGGGCGGACTATGATGCCCAATATAAATGTAGTCTCTTGACCATCAACATTGATCTAGTTGCTTTTTATAAGCATTTGTATAGTCTGTTACTGTACAGACCACTCGATCATCTCTTATCTCTTCAACTACATGATTGATTAATTCAAACAAATAGTTTGTGATCTTTACCTATCTGAATGCATCCACGAGCTTCCAAATGGTGGACGTAGCTTAACAATATCCTAGAAATTTAATCATTATCCCCATAGATATACCTATTAAGAAGGTCTTACATAAGTTTTAAATTTTGAAATTTTAAAAGATAAGAATGTAATAAGTTTAAAAATTGAATCTTATCAAAAGCCATCTGTTATCATTATTTATCATCTTTCTTACTAAGTACATTCAAACGAATTGACATATTTATGTAGTTCTTAATATTTTCTACTTATATAAGAAGATAAGTGTTATATATTTTCTTCAAAGTCAGTCCAAGCCCTCCCTTACCAACATTGGCTATGGTATTGATTGTGGATTCATAATACGGCCCCTTTGTAGCGTTCCCCAATATACTACTATTGAAGAATCATCATGTTGCCACTTGTCCGATCTTTTCCTTAAATATCTACAAATTCTTCATTGTTGTTGTGATAATAGTTTGTCTTTGTCGTAGGTGTATGATGACAGAATTCACGGGATCCATTTTGTCATTTTGTGTGAGATTATAGATCTCCTCCCCTTCTTAATGGTTGTTCGATCATCTTCCATTTTCGCATCCACTCCCCTTCCCAAACCTTAGCCTCTGAGTATGCCGATGTATATCTTCGTCCGCAAATGACTTGTATCTTGCCTTCATCACCTGTATTAAGTCATTTTTTTATAAAAGTAATGATTAAACATTAATATCATAAAGGCATTGATATGATTTAGCAAACATTAATTGCAACATATTGTCAATGAAACCTTCATCCGGAGGAAATGTCGAGTGCTCCTATCTGGTCCCATATGTGTCAAATGAATGCCTTGCATATTCGAAAATTTCTTTTGAGATGGTATATTTATGCTACTTTGAAGTCCCATTTTCCTATTTCATTCCTTATAGGTGTCTCGAATCAAGCTCTTACCTTGGGTGGAGTTCATGTGTATGGGATGATGTCAGTCTATTATGCTGGTGGGGTGATGCTTCAACCGATAAATTTTCTTTATATTATTTTTTCACAATACTTACACCGAACTTTCTCTTTGCATGCTATGTATTAGTCAAGTTGGATCATTCTAAGTTGTGATGGAAGTTTGAATGTCAAAGTTTGGAGAAGACATGTTGAAGAAAACTTTAAAAAATATATAACACTTAACAAAAGGGGCTAGTAACATGGTTACAAAAAAATTTGATCTCTAAAAAATCTTGAAACAAAATGAAAAATAAACAATCATAAAACACTTTAAAGAGAAAATACACTATTTGAACATTTGAGAGTGGGGGAGTGTGAGAGGAAGGGGAGGCCTCTTTAGGGCATTGCAAGGGCATATCTCCCCCCTAACATACATCTAGTCATGCTAGTCGTTGGGTTAGTCATTGGCAACTCAATTGGCAGTCAGGTGGTGTCTAGACTGATCGCCAGGTTGCAAGGCCTGGCACTGGGCCACAAGACTCGGACTGGCTATGATGCCAAGATACATACCTATGATTTGGTTGGGATAGTTGGCTAGAAATCTAACCATGTCAAGCAAACTAGGCCTGACTTAGTCAATACCTGATAAACCATGGTCCTAATTCGAGCATCCCTCGAATCACTTTGGATGTTGTTTTTCACGTTTCAAGTAATTACGTCCACAAGAGTTCGGTAGGTGAACACTTTTACAATTTCAGAAGGTGACTGTAATTTTTCAAAATGTAGTAGCTTTTATATTTCAACGTAATTATTTATGATACTTTAGTTGTTGATATATCATAATGCATGTTACAAAATTAGTTTAAAACATATTTTATCATAAATTTAGGTAAATATGAACTTGATAGTTAGCCATTATTTCTAAAAAAATCAATAGTAAATAAGTGAGGGTATCATGAGCTAATTTTACATAAATTTTAATAAAATAATGTACAACATTTAAATGGCTAGGAATGTTTCCAAGAAAATAATTCACACAATCAAACACTATATATTATTATTATCAATGAAAATAATTTACAAGCAACAAAATAGCAAATTATGTTTTCCATTTCCTTGAAAACGCCACTCCACCCAAAAATGTTTCACCTGAGTTATCTTTTACTCGGTAGGACAATTGAGGTGATTCGGACTGCATAAAAACCCGTTGAGTGACGTCTACATAGCTAAAGAAAATATTTCTTACACACTAAGAAGTAAAAGTTCACAAATAAAATAATAAATATATTAACATGAAATATATATATATATATTTAAACTTAACTCCTTACGCATAAATCAGAAGATATTTTCTCCAACGTTCTAATTCAAGGAACCTTTCCGCAGGAGGGTCCGTTTGGCCAGGAAAGTGAGAAAAATGGGAAACTTTCATATTAGGCATAGACAAAGGTTGAGCTAGGGTGAGATTTTTATTAGATGGATTATGTCAAGATCTTTCCAATGGCATTTAGCGTAGAACGCAACAAGATCAAAGGAACGCAAGCCACTGTACCTCCACAGAGAAGCAAAGACACCCAAAAAACATATATAGTTATAGATGTTTTGTTGTATACTAATTTTTTTTACATACCTTTATGAAAAGAATTGTATTAAAATAAGTGTAAGATGATTAAAGGCAAATATTGTGTTTGAGGAGATATTATAACAAAAAGAGTGAAAATTATATATATTTATAAAAGATGGGGAGGCCACAAAGGAAGAAAAGAAACTTCTCCTGTCCAAGCATAGCTGAGGTTATAGCTTATAGTGTATTTGCAATTTGCTTGCATGGTAAAATGGGTCTTTTATATAAAAAAAATTATATTCTTTCAACAATACTTGTCAAAACAAATATGTGTCACGATAATGGAAAAATTTTAGTTTTATTGGGAATTGATTCTTAGATAACAAGCGGTGAGTCCTTTTTTATTTATTTGTGGCCTCTCACCAATTTTTTGTGATACATGGCTCCCATTTTTAAAAAATTAGTTTTAAGTTTAACAGTATCAGATTTTATTTTGATATAATGAAGGAAATTCGATTCTTTTTTTACACAGCCCCTTATCTTGTCCTAACAACATTTCCTGATTTCAAAGTCTAATGACGTGTTAAGTTCCAAAATAATTTTGTATATTTTTTGTGATAACATTTTACATTAAATTAACAATAATCAAAGATAGCTGAAAGTGTGATGTTTGATAAGATACGATGATAAAAGGTTTAAGATCGTGCATGGATAAAAACAAGTGGAATGGCAAGAACAAGGTGTCTCAGCTTTTTTTTTTTTTTGCTTTGAAGAAACTTTCTATAAAATAATGTTTTATTGTACCATGATTGAAAAACACCGTTATTAACGGGTTTCTAACAAAATTACCATGATTGTCGAGAAAATATATTTTATCAACTAACCACCCTATCAGACACATGAAACCCAAGTTGGAATGAATTTAAAGCTTTATTATACTGATCACACAACAAAGCGATTAAGTGAAGTTACAACATTCTTCCGCTACCATTAGGGTGTTTGGCTCCATGATAAAATATATTTCTACTCTAATAGGGTGTTCCGGTTGCATGATAATTTTTTGTACACATTTTTATGATAAATAATTATATTAAAATAAAAAGTGAACCAACTCATTACATAAAATTATCATGTTTGGAGGGATGTAATAACAAAAAAGAGTAACTACCGCATATAACCAAACAAAGTGGGGGCCACAAGAAAAAAGAAAGAGGCGAGACCCTCTTTTTTGTTTAAGAAAAAAATTATTTTCAAATTATAAAATTGTCATGGTTGCCAAACACCTCTTTTGACAATTTTTCTTATAATTTTTAAAAATTAAAATAAAAACCTCCATTATCATGCAACCAAACACCCTATAAAAATATTTCTTGTCAAAACTTTTTTAAATATAATGTTTAGCAAAAGTATATATTTTGTAGATATTGAATTTCTTCTTTGACATTTAAAGGAAAGATGAGGCCTCTTTTATTCTGTAGTGTCTCGTCATTTTTTGGCCATTTATGCACGATCTTCCCCTTTTTTGTGTTATATCCCACCAAACATAAAAATTTATTTATTTATAACTATCTTTGGTTCTATTTAGCAGAAAAACGATCACAAAAATAAAAAAATTTCAGAAGAATCTGTCATGATGTGACTACATGGGAAAAATCATTCCTCGACAATTTCTAATTAATGTCTCCGTTGGGTTCGAAGGAGATATCTCTTCGATAACTCTCTGCCTGTCTTGACACCATATATTAGGCCTGACAACTGTATTAGATTTTTTTTTGAGAAACAGTATTAGATATTTCCAAGACTGTTGTCTTAAAAGTGATATTTATACGAGATATTTAGTTAATAATATCAATTTCAAAATTTGTGATGCAAATTAGGCAATACTCTGTTTGGTAACAGTATTAAATATCTCTGTCACTATTAATTTTAAAATTGATATTGATAGAAATTATTAATAAGAAGTATTTGATTAATTGTATCAATTTTAAAATTTATAGTGTAAATAAAATATATTATATAATATAAGTGACAATTTTATATTATTTTTGATATTAATATATTAATATTTAAAAATATTAATATCAATATTAATATAGTATAAAAAATAAAACTCTAACTAACCAGGACATAAGATATGTATTACAAATATGATAAACATGACGTTGTCTTTTTTTTTCAATTAAATCGAATTTTCTTTTCTACCGTGCTCCGCACGTCGTCCGAGCTGTTTGGTTGATCACGGCAAGAAAAGATGGTCGGTTCATCATGCTTCACGCGAAGTTGAACTCTTCTTCCGGAGGAGCAAGGGACTTCGAGAACGGAACGGCTTACTGCCCGTCACATCGACCAGGTATATGATTAATAGCAGCAGCCTTCTAACTCAGTAAAGCATAAGATCATGTAGCTAATAAGTAGTTTAGTAGGAAAGTACGGAAAAGAAAAGGGAGGTGAAAATGTGACCTTCGAACATCAACCTAATCTTATAAATATTAAGGAAAAAAATTAATTCTCGATATTTATTCTGGATTTAAAATTTTTAATATATATCCTTAAAAATAATATAATAATATATAATATATAAATAAGAAACTTAGAAGCAATCAGGATAGGTTGGTTGCATCTAGAGGTGTAAATGGGCCGGATTCGGGTCGGAGTTTTCAAAATCCGAATCCGAATCCATTAAATGAAACCCAGATCCGGCTGTAGATCCAGCAAAATGTTGTTTTGAAAATCCGGATCGGTACCCGAATCCGAAATACGCTTCGGATTCGGATCTGCCCGTCGCCTGTGCTCCTCCCTGCTCGCCTCTCGTCGCCCCCTTGTCACCCGGCCTGGCCAGCAACCAGCTCTGCTGCGTGTCGTCCAGCTGCCACGGCGTGGTTGACAACACCGCGCGGTCCAGGTCGAGGTTCTTGCTCTACTCGTCATCCGTCGCTGAGTCCGCGTGGCTCTGCCCCCATCACCGCCTACTCCAACCGGATCCCCGTCACCCCTCACCTATCTCTTCTGTCCCCCCAACCGGCCGAAAGATTCCAACTTCCTCTCTTCCCCCTTCTCTCTGGATGCTTTAATGGCGGTCGAGGGCCCCACGACGGATTAGCCATGAAGAGATCGAGCAGAGCCAACCTACCACCCCGTCACCATTATCCCCCTTCGTCTTCCTCCGAGCCCCGCCGTCGCCACCTTCACGCTGCATCATCAGGCCACTCCGCCACCGCATTAATCCCCGGCACCGCAGGAGGTGGGGAGTGGCCGGCTGGCGTGGCGGGCAGCGAAGCCGCCCCACCACCCCACTCATCAGATGGAAGTACGAGGATGCTGACCTCTCCGAAAATTCCAGCCTTCTTTGCAAGCACCCTTCCACCGCGCTGACATCGAGCCCAAGTCGGTGTCAACGAAGCTGCTCAGAGGAGCTGCCTCCCCGAAGCCTCGCTACACAAATGGGTTTTCAGGAAACTCGAGTTGTTGTTCTCCTGAACCCGGAGGAAGCCTTTCGGGTTTACTCCCGGAAAGAGAAATTTAAACCCGAAAATTATCAAAATCAGGCTTGCCGCTAAAAGTTCAGGACCGACAATGTTTTTCGAATTTGGGTTAATTTATCGGATCCATAGATCCACTTACGGGCCTAGTTGCATCAAGCTGTGATCCGTGATTATCTTGGACAAAAATAGTTGCCAACTTGTTTATATCTTACAGAAACATGGAAGCAAAATCTTAACTTGTAATAAAATTTGGGTACTCACGGGCAAACATCTCTGCATGTACGCAGCACCCTTGTTTTCTTATCTTAAGATAGAAATTAAAGAGACAAAAAAAAAATCAAACACCCATTAAATTCTAGAAAAAGATTTTTTTTGCTATCCTCCGGGGAGTTGATAAGTGGGCTCTAGTGTTGTGCTCTGTTTTTTTTCCTTTGTATTCCTCCTTGTCTTTTTTTCATATTTTGTCATGTTGTTGTATTTATATTCTAAGTTATGCTTTCGACGTACCGGTGCATCCTTTATTTGATTGTGATAACCATTTTTGGAAACACAAGATTTTTTAGAATTTCTCTCCTAGAACAAAACTAGGTGATAAGGAGGCAAAATGGGCATTTATTTTCTCTACTTTATTAAGGTGTTTGTTGCTCATCTGTCCATTCAAAAGGTGAAATAAAAACAAAACTAATGGGTGTTTGTATGCATTTTATTTTTATATTATTTCATGACAAAAATTTATATTATAAACATAAGCATGACAATTTCTAAAAGGGAAAACTATGAAATTCTTACATATAGAGGGCGCACATGGGCCCGATGCTGAGTAAGATGGGTAACAAGCCCATAAGCCTAATAGTCATAGAAGATGGTGGGCTTGAGGGCCCAAAAATAGTGGGTTGGCGTGTAGGCCCGAAAACAATAAGTGGGCTTGAGGGCTCGAAAATGGTAGACTAGTGGATAGACCAATGAGTAGTCAGTGGACTTATGGGTTTAAAAGTAGTGGGTGGGCTTGAGGGCCAAAAAAATGGTGGGTGGACTCAAGGGCCCGAAAACAGTAGGTGGACTTGAGGCCCCAAAAATAGTGGATGGGCTTGAGGGCCTGAAAAAGACATTTAATCAGACGGCGAAAAAGATAAGTAACTATGATCGGACGCTCAGTAATGGGAGGACGAAAAAAAGACATCGACGCTTCTTATATTAAGTTAGATTTGTCAATTACATAAAGTTCATTATTTTTAGCCATTTTCTACCAAGTTCTATGTTGCAGAGTTCAACTATTTTCTTTTGTGCGGACGGTGTTGTTAGAGTTGAAGATTATTTTAATACGATTATTTTAATCCTCACTGGGTAGCTATTTGGTTATCTAGATTTTGGAATAATTCCACGAAAAGGAGTGAAATCTATACCATGTAATTGACAAAGAGAAAGAAGGGGTTTAATTATCAACTCAGTTTATTTGCGAATAAATAAGAATATCAGTAATTTTTCTTGTCATCACATGCCTGAAACTCTACAAGAAGATATGATTTTGACCTACCTAGTACATACATTATGAAAAAAGTTGTCATCATATAGTTGGTTCTTGCTGCACCTACAAATAGGGATGCCAATGGGTCCGATATAGGGTTGTAAATAGATCCAAATATTATCCACATTTGGTTCTGATTAGTATAAGATTGAACTGATTATATTGCTCACATGGAGGTTTTTTCAATATCTGATTGCTAATAGTTAATAGAATGGAATCTAAAAATGAGGATTCGCTCCTACGAGAATTATTACATCGCAGATCTAAGGGTTGACAAAAAAACCCTGTATCTGAATGCATACCCGATAATGATGCGAATCCCCGCCTCCTCCAACATCGTGAATATTATCAAATTTGAAAGGATTGTCAAACATTTTTTTAACCAGTTTTGTAACAAAAAAATATCTTTACAACCAACCCCAAATCTAACTTATAATTTAATTTTATGTATTTCAAACATTATCAAATTTGATTATTAAATCAAAACACTGGATAGAATGGGATTGATATTTGGGATAGTTTCTAATGATTGTGTTCCCTAACGCGCCTAGGGGTGCCAACAAATCGAGTCCGAGTCTAGTGATACGTTGTCAAGACTTGGTTCATTTATTTATGTTTGAATTCAAACTCCACTTAAGACTCGAAGAGTAGTTTAGATTTCTGATTGAACTCGGCTCACTAAGAACTCGATATGTTGAAGCGCGGCTCGCCGAACTATTCATTTAGTTGATCAAGCTCGATCTCGAATAAGAGCTCGGTCTAAACACTGGTTGGGCTCATTTTCAAAGTTTAATCCAAGATCGGTTATGAAATTTAAATTCAAATCCTTTTATAAAATTTGAATGTGAGTTTAAAATCGGAATTAAGTTTAATTTTAACTTTTTAACATATTTGATCAAATATAATATACTTTTTAAGTACTTTAAATTTAATTTTAAAAATATTAATTTAATTGTTGATCGAGTACTTAAGGAGTTACTCAAGAATTTTGTCCGACTCCAAAATTTTTTCAAACTTAATTTATTTAAAATAATAAACGTACAACGTCCAGAATCTCGAAGTAGTTGCCTAAACTTGTTTGGGCCATAAATGGGCTCAGTCTGCATTCTCTCCTTTCCATACCCTTTTTTTTCATGTCCCGACCTCCTTTGACAGAACACCATTTATAAGTAAGAACAATACCTCAGTCCCGCAGGAGGGAACTCTCTCACCGTCCGTCACCCTCTTGGTTCACAACGATCTCTCTCCTTCACTTTGGGAGAGGTGCTTAAATAGTGTATATTAGTTAGAACTCTCATTTTTTAATAAGTTATGTATTATGTTAACTTCTTACTAAATATTACGGCGATTAATAACATATTGGAAGAGTTACGAAAACAACGTGAGATTAGTAATTACATGTATTATTATTATTATATTATATATATCATTTAATAAATATATGCTGAAGTAGCAACGCTTATTGTGTTATTAAGTAGGGGTAGAAGGATCGGGGCGGCCCGGGATGATAAGACGGCGGGTCCCCTCCCCTCTCCCACGGACGAGGTGATCAGTTCTCTTTACAGGATCGTCCGTTGGCAGGCGCTCGAGAGCAAAGCCCTAGTTTTATCCTTCCCCGACCTCCTGCGAGATCCGTTCCCGTCTGGCCGTCTCCTCCGCCGCCATGGAGGACTCTACAATCTACATGTCATCCCAAGCGGAGAAGGGCTTCGATCCTCCTTCTGGTGATCACCTTCAAGACGGAGACCTATCCTCTCAGATGTTAAGCTTCGATCGCTCCTGCGAAACCCTAGGTCCTGTTTTCCCCGCTCCTTCACCACCTTCAGAACCTCTACCCAGCGATAACGACCCCCCGCCCCCTCCCGCTGAAACCCTAGAACATCAGCCCTCTCCTCCTCTGGAAAATCTGAACCAGAAGGCTTTCCCGCTACAGTCGGAGAACTTCCCGGATGGAAACATGTCTTATGGCTTCCAGAACCAGGAGCACTTGCCTACGCCGGAAACTATGGGGACTCAGAAGACCGAGGCGGAGCAGGGCAATCTGGCGAGTCATCAGCGAATCTCCGAATCCTCGAGGCGGGAGAGCGTTGAGAGGCCGTTTATATCCGAGAGTGGCGTCGCCGGTACGCATAGTGGTACGGATAAGGATGGTTCCGGTGGAGAGGAGGAAACCAACAGCCGGCGGCGCAGGCGGAGCCGATGGGACCCTCCATCTGAAGGGGGCCAGAATGGTGGCACCGCTGGTAGTGGCAGCCGTAAGAGGAAGTCTAGGTGGTCAGAAGAGGAACCGAGGTCCTTCCAGCTGCCAGACTTCATGAAGGACTTCACCGCCGATCTTGATCCAGACGTCCAAGCCCTCAATATTCGGCTCTTGGAGATCAGCCGTCTACTACAGTCTGGTTTGCCTCTGGATGATCTCCCAGAAGGTGCCCGCTCCCCTTCGCCTGAGCCCATTTATGATAACATGGGTATTCGTATAAACACACGGGAGTATCGGGCCCGTGAGCGTCTGAACAAGGAGCGACAGGAGATCATATCACAGCTTATAAAGAAGAATCCAGCTTTCAGGCCACCTGCGGATTACCGTCCTCCAAAGCTTCAGAAAAAGCTTTACATACCCATGAAGGAGTACCCTGGATACAATTTCATCGGTCTTATTATTGGTCCTAGGGGTAACACTCAGAAGCGGATGGAGAAGGAGACGGGTGCCAAAATAGTGATCAGGGGTAAAGGCTCTGTCAAAGAAGGCAGGCTACAGCAGAAGAGGGATCTGAAGCCAGATCCTTCGGAGAACGAGGACTTGCATGTATTGGTGGAAGCTGAAACGCAGGAATCTCTTGATGCTGCTGCTGCGATGATTGAGAAGCTTCTTACACCTGTTGATGAGGTTCTGAATGAGCATAAGAGGCAGCAGCTTAGGGAGCTTGCATCCTTGAATGGGACTATAAGAGATGAGGAGTTCTGCAGGCTATGTGGTGAACCTGGTCACAGGCAGTATGCGTGTCCAGCACGTAATTCTACATTCAAGAGTGATGTACTCTGCAAGATATGTGGTGACGGAGGACATCCAACCATTGATTGCCCTATGAAAGGCTCAGGGAAGAAAATGGATGACGAATATCAGAATTTCTTAGCTGAACTGGGTGGTGCTGCTCCTGATTCATTGTCTAAATCAATCACGGCACTTCCTCTTACAGGACCTGCAGGTAGTAATCCTCCTTGGGTCAATGGTAGCAGTACTGGAGGTGCTTCACAGTCAGGATTAGTTAATGGGGTCAAGAAGGAATATGATGAAACAAACTTGTATATTGGTTATCTGCCTCCAACATTTGATGATGATGCACTAATTAGATTATTCAATCCCTTTGGTACGATTGTTACTGCCAAGGTCATTAAGGATCGGATGACTGGATTGAGCAAAGGCTATGGCTTTGTGAAGTACTCAGATGTATCACAGGCAAATCACGCAATAACTAGTATGAATGGTTATCACTTGGAAGGGAGGGTTATAGCTGTTCGAGTAGCAGGGAAACCACCTCAGCCTGCTGTGCCTCCTGGGCCTCCAGCACCACCACCACCTACTTACTCCACTTCAGATTCATCTATTGGGAGTTATCCATCTCAACAATATGCAGCAGGTGGTTCTCTTGCGAATCCACCCCCTCCACCTCCTGGAAGTTATATGGGTCCACCAGTTCCATGGGCTGCGCCTGCCCCCCTCCCTTATGGATATGCCCCACCACCTCCTCCAGGTTCAAACATGTACACTCCAGTTGGACAAGCTATGCCTTCATATGCTGTGTCTTACCCTCCTTCATACCAAAGTGTGCCGCCTCCTGGGACATCACAAAACATGCCATCAGGAGAAGGCATGCAAAATTATCCCCCTGGAGTACAAGGTCAGAGCAATACATCTGTGCCACCTGCACCAACCAATACATATGGTAGTATGCAGACAACATATCAGCCATTGTCTTATGGCTACCCATCCTATTATGCTGCAGTCCCGCCTGTACCTCCTCCAACTACAGATGCTTCACAAGGTGCAGGAACTGCTCCCTGGGCATCTAATCTCCCAGCATCTCAACCTGTGGCACCTCAGTCTGTGGAAGGAACAATTAATTATGGTGGGGATTCAGAGTACGATAAGTTCATGGCTGAAATGAAGTGATATTGTTCATGTCATTTCTCCAATTCACATGGTATGACTCCATCATTGAGTTACTAATTTGGTAATAATTTGCTAGGACATTTTCGTTAGCTATCTGCAGTTATATGAATGACAAGCATAATTTTTTTCTTTGGAATATAAAGTCCATAGGTATTAGCTTCTAATTCCACCATTACTTATATCATATGGAGGCTATACATTCACACTGTTTGTTTTTACTGGCAACAAGTTTTCCCTTTGCTGTGCTCGTCGACTGCCCAACAATTTTTTTGATCTTTTTTTTGCTTAGCATTTCCTAACCAAACAATTGTGGTTATTTAATGTTTTGGCAGGCATGAATATTTCTTGGCGCTCTTGTGTACCTGATTTATTACCTCTTGCTATGACCTCAACTAGTTGGAAGTTTGGGACTCACGCCTTTAACCTTGCTGTGCTCTTATGACAGTTGCAGAAACACATGCAAAGTTCCAAGGATATATGGATTATTTTAATGAAATTCTGTGAAGTTCAAGGACATTACCAGCTGTTCTTTGTGCTGTGCATGTGAGCAATCTTTCAAGGCGGCATACATTTGGATACTCATATTTTTCTTCGTATTTTCTTGAAGACTCATTTATGGATTTATTACTAACTTTCTTGTGGTGTGGTTCTTGACTAAGGCCTAGGTTTCATTTGTTAGATAAGGTGCAATATATCTTTGCAATTTCTGAAATAATCTTTCCTAACCTTGTCACTTATTATTCTACTGTTGCTTTCAGACAATACCGTTGCCAGCAGGTCTTTGCGTGCCAGAGTAATATTTTATATTTTGTTGGTTAATGTTAGTGCTTCGCAGCAGTTGTGTATGTTCAGAGTGCCATCTTATTTATTGTTGGTCGTAGCATTTTATTTTCTGATTTTTTTATCAATTTAGTTCCGTCATATGATTCCTCTTACTAGTTGGCTTGTGGTGTGGTTCTGTTAACAGTACCCAGGCATTGTGCTTTTATCTTGTTACATAGCTCCCTGGAAGACAACCTTATTTTGGTCGTAATTTAAATATTTTGTTTTTTACTTATCTTTAACCTTCTGCATTATGATGAAGATTGATGGTTACTGAAGGTTGTCAGTGGATCAACTCGATGTCCTATGGTAGGTTTACTGCCCCTTTCATTTATTTTTAGGAGCATATCTATGCATTAACAGAATAACCTTTTGTTTGGTAATCTCCTAACACCTCTCCCCGGAATTTACATGGCAGGTGGAGGGAAAGTTGTCTATGTTGGTATTCAAAGATGGATTACAGAACTGATCTTTTTACATTTCCTTACTGACCTTTATTTATTTTTTTGCATAATGCTCAGTATTTCTCTATATGCATGATTTACATATTTTAATGCTGTGCTATACTTTTTTATTTAGGCACAATATTTTCCAGGATAGACTGACTTCTGGGAGTTGGTATCAGCTTTTTTGTTAACTTATATCTTGTATATTTTTATTGTTTTCTGTTCATTTTGTTGATTTATTGCTCGTGTTTGAGCTTTATGGCATTTTTTGTTTTTACATGTTTGGTTTATTTTTTTTTGTTTGGTTCATCTTGTGCTTGGTTTTTCGCCTTAAATGTTCGTGCATTTTTTTATTTTTTATGAAAATGAAGATCATATTACGCTGATATAACACCATTGGACATACTTCTGATAGCCTGTATTTTGTAATTTTAAAATAGTTCAATACCATGTTAATCGACTTGCCTCTCAGGTTGCAGCATCTAATCTATTTTATTATATGTTGGTATCATGTTTTCTTTCTTTTCCCCCTTGTATTTTGCTCAAGTGGGTTTAATTTTTCATTTGATATCTGATGACAGGAAGTAGGTTAAGGTTGCTTGTATAATTTCTTTGTAATGCATCTATCACCACCCAATATTCTGTTTCTGCATACGCCGCTACCATCTTTTTGACTTCTAGTTTTGTTGTAAGCCTTTGATCATTTTGTAGTGTGCCCTTTATGTTGTCCCTAGGTGTTGTTTGACTACTAATGCATTTTACTTTCTTGAGTTAGATACAGTATATCTCAAGAGTAGGCAACTCAGTAAGCTGTTGTTTGCTAATGTGTTTGTTTTAGTTACTACAAATCCTTCGTATTGTATGTGTCTTGCTTACAGCAAGCCCATTTAAGACATGCTCTAATCTGTTACAGGTTCACTGAGGATAGAAGAAAAGCTTCTCTACTAATTAAAACATGTGTTATCCAAGGCGGTGAGGCAAAGTTACTGGTTTCCTATCCCTGCTTCAACTTGGGCTAAGTTACATAGGCGATCACTGACACTGCCACCCTCATCACCACCATCAAGTGGGCATTTTAGGTGCCTCATAGGTGGGAGTCATCACAGGATGAAGGGGCTGAGGAACTGCCATATTACCATGGCCTTGTGTTGGGTGGGAGATGAGACCTGTTGCAGGTTCTGAGCTTCATTCCATTAGGTGTTGGCCTTAACGAACTGCTTTTGGGAAGGGCAGTGGATCCCAGGAGCATGATTGGTTTCATCTCTTCCGACCAATGTGACCCCCTCCAGGCTTCCTTGCTGTAGGTGCCTTGTGCCTCTAACAACATAGATTCAAACATTGTTTTGTCTGAATGCTTTGTTTTTTTTACTTATGACTATATTACTCTATCTTGTCTCTGTGTTAGCCGAGTTGTCAACTACATGATTTTGGGGTTCTTTTGAGGAAGATCATCTTTTCTAGGTAAAAGGTGACTAGATGGTAGCCCAAAAATCAAAACAGACTTATCTGCTAAGCAACTGCCTAGCTGAGAGGTGATGTATCTCTCCTCGCGTTGACTTGGACCAGACCACCTAGGCAACTGCTGTTGTTATTACCGTCGCCGAGGTGGACTGCTCCTCCTGGGGAAGATGAAGGCCTTGCCTGTTCAGATCCTGCGGACAAAATAAGAGGGGATCTACAACTTAAGGCACCATGTCCAACTTCATAGCTCGTTTACCAATGATGCCTTCTTTATGATGTGGAGTGGGACTAAACCTGCCCCTTTTCTTCCGGCTGCCACAAACATTGCACTGAGGCATGATGTGGAATCCTTTTCTTTCATTGCTTCGCCAAAAAGATTTTTTTCTTGTTTCTCCTTTCTAAATAATCTAGATAAGATCGATTCAATTTGTTCTGTACCAACCTTGGTATATTGAAGTTGGACGGATTGCTAATGGATTTATTGAAATCCTGTGATAGCAGGAATTCACTTAGTCATTTTTCTCTTATGCCAAACAATTGCAAATTATTAAAGTTGATTTTGAGTTTCTTTTTTTTTTTGATTTTGAGTTTTATAGATGCCTCCAACAGCTATATCATCTTTAGATTTGAGTTTTTTTTTCTTTGTCTGTGGAGAAGACAGCGATATCATAAGTAAATTGAAAATCAGTTGCTGGCCATGCACGGTGAACCCCTTTATTAAGCCCAGTTTGCACAGCCTACGTCCACCTCATGTGTAAGACTTGCCCTTTCAAATGTCTAACAGAGGTAGCATGGGGTCTCCTTACCTAAGGCCTTTAGACTTTTTAAAGAAACTAAAGAGAGATGTCATTGATAAATACATTTTCTAGACAGCTTTGTTCTATTCCTTCTAATTGCCTGTGAAACCCACTAGTCTGCTAAAGAACAAAGCTGGCGGAGTCACAAACTCTGCTAAAGACGGCCAACAATGCCATGCCCCTGAAGAGAATGCCAAGGTAGTTGCCTTGTGTGGAGTTCCCCCCTATTATGAAGGCATATGCTTCCTATGTAGTCAGAGATGAAAGACTCCTAAGGCGAGATTTTTTTTAATTATTATTAGTTATGTATTTGGGGTTATATAAATGTGAAAAAAATAAGAAATGCATAAAAAAACAGGAAATACATTTAAAATGCAGGAAATACATCTAAAAAACAGGAAACACATGTAAAAAAGCAGAAAATACATCTAAAAATGTAGAATACATGCAAAAAAGCAGGAAATACATCTAACAACAGGAAATACATGTAAAAATGCAGGAAAGATGTACCTTTTTGTATCAAACTTTGAAACAAGTATGGAGTTAGATTAATCAGTCAAGTGACCACCAAAAACTATAATTCTAAAATAAGTATGGAACTAGATTAATATGTAGAAGTTCAAAATACATTAAAACGTATAATAGAACAATATCCTTGTCGCAAAGTACTTAAGACAAAGTATAACTTTGGAAAAGCAAAATCAGTGTCTGTTAACGAACAAACTAAGTTGAACTAAACAACAAAACAAAAAATAAATTTTAAAATAGAAGAAAAGAGATTATATCTTTTTGACCACGTCCGGCTTCTTCAACAACTTTTCCTGATTCCGAATAATGCAGCGTCCGACTTATCCGCCTTTCCAGTGTGCTATTAACAACAATATATTACATTAAGAATGTAAACCGAAAAAGAAAAGAAATAAATTGAAAAAACCTACCTTCTTCAAGTAAAAATGGTTCTTTGACAAACTACACCAAGAAATATTAAACGAAACCCTAAAATAAGGATGTTGTATCAGAAGAATGATGAAGAATTAAAAACCGAGACAATGATAAAACGAAAAAGAAATCAGAAGACCATAATCTGCACTTATTTAACTGGTCGGAGAAGGGGAGAGACGGTGGCTGCAGCTTCTCTGGTGAGATATGCCAGCGTCAGTGGCTTCTCTGGCAATTGCCTTTGCCAGAATGGTTGTAGGCATACTTCTTGATAGCGTCGAGCGGTTGTAGGCGAGATGAGGCTTCGCCTTGGCTCGCTTCGCCTCAACACCTAGGCTTTTGAGGTGGTCGTCTCAGTGCCTAGGCACTTGGGGCAGTCGTCTAAGATCACTAAGCATGCTCCAGAACTACTATGATGATGTGCCACCTGTTGTTTACCTGCTGACGCTGATGCAGACTCCCCTCATCCACTGGATGCAGCACAGGGATGGCTATGGATCCATAGTTAGTGGGTGGCATTTGACCACCTCCTCGCTGGTGCCGAGCAGGATGAATACTTCAGTCCCTTACATGCTTTTCTTCTTACCTTTCCGACACAACTGGCTCAACATGGCGGCGTGCTGTTCAAACAAGGCACCTGGCAATGGGGACCCTGACTGTGGCCAACCATTGGTCTGACAGTGTCATCATTGCAGATCGGAGAGGAAAAGTGGGGAAGAAGGTGAGTAGGAGGATGAGGAAGAAGAATGAGAAGTGACAGTGAGACTACCAGCTGCAGCTTGAGGTGAGGAGGCGAGGAGCTGAAATCGTCTGGGCCTCTGCAGATGTCTATGGTTGAATTTGGGCAATCCGAAAGTAACATTTGCATCCCACAATTTTGGATGTATGCAGAAGCAATGAAGCATACATGCGTGCCTGTGCATTCATATACATATGCATACATATATGCATGCATGTACTACCAGTTAAAGAAACATGGTTTCTGTATTGGGTGGGAAACGATTGAGGTTATCGCTTCCTGTGGCAGGTTGTAATTTATTAATGCTCTTCTCTTGTGAGCACCGTTGATGGTTGGGACTTGGGAGGAATGAGACCTTTGGTATGATTTGCAGGATTGGCTGAGATGAATTGGCTGATCCAGGTGGGGGTTGTCCTCTGAAGTAGGGTGGCCTGTACCGATATGGTGCCGTGCCAATCCTTGGTGGCTAATCTTTGTTTTTCGATAGATTGGTTTCAGGGAGCTCAACTTCTATCACCTCTTCCGTTTAGAGTGTGTACAAGTTGTGTTTCAGCTTTCCAAGAAACATAAACCTAAGTGCCATCTAAACAGCCTCGTGATATTAAGTTGCTTGAGTAAATGAGTTCCTGCATTACGTGGCGTTTGAGCCTCATAGTGTGGCCTTGTTACCCTCTTCCCATCAACCTTTTTTTTTGTGACAGTCGAAGTTTACTTAGTGTTCACTCAAGCCATTCCATTCATTAATATCCGTCTAATATTTATGATCTTTCTAGTTGAGATGAGCTTCTTTGGAGGGGGGCGTTCGTTTGACTACTTTTGTTGCAGTTGGTTTAGTGGCGAATTTTGGGCCTGGGGATGATGGATTTTGCATTTATGCTCATCGGCAATGGCAGTAGGCAATGCGGAAAGCCGTTTATGGTGATCGTTTTTTGGTACCCTGTTTTGTGGCAGGTGAGTAGCACCGTTTTAGGAAGGCTGAAAATATTTTTTTACACTGTTTGATAAGGTATCTCCCAAAATTATTACCTGTTCACGTAGTTTGATTGGTCGTTTATAAGCATGTTTCATGACTTTTTTTACTCGTGATGTTGCAAAATTACTGCTTTTGGAGAGTTTATGGGGAGTTCACTTAATGTGCTGACTCTTAATACGAGGGGCGTGATTGAGGGTATCTATTTTCGGAGAAAGAAACATGGGATAGGTGAATATGACGTCTTGTGGAGATGGTTTTCGCGGTTGTGTATAGGGTTCTGAGATAGTTTTTTTAATAACACACGCAGGTCTCATTACATTGCAGATACCGTTATCATATTTTGGTGTGCTGTGAGTTTACCTTACTAAGGTGGTTGAACTTTATAAGGACGGTTTTTTTATTTCAGACAATGTCATTGATTATTGGTTTATATCATTTTTTTATCAAAGATATCATTGACATTGTATTTCATAAATAATACATGTTATTACTTATTATGTTAAGAGTAATTTATGATAGTCATGGTGGTATGCTAGTATGTGTACTTAAGAAGAGTTGCAAACAATGTAAATGTTCATATTCTGTTTACAAAACAGGTCAATTTCTGTTGAGGGTGATTTGCGTATAGCCCAATATTCTTAAAGATCGCATGAGAACGCCGATAAATTGGTGGCTCCACGGCCCACGCACCCAAACATGGAGGAAAGTGATTATCATTGAATTTATGTAAAAGTAATAGAAAGAATTAATATAAGTAAAATTTGAAATACACTACGTTTTTTCATAAATTTTTTGTGCGAAGAAGAATTGTTACACGTTTTCACAAAAAATGAAAGTTAAGGTTTTACATCGTCATCTTTGTCCAGTAAAAAAGTTAGTTTTTTTGTTGGACATAAAAATGTGCATGTAGAAGAAATGGTTATTGGGATATTAGATTGGATTAATAATGTGTGCAAGAGGGTATATGTTTTTAAACAGAAGAGTAAAAAGCAAAAAAAAATCTAACACAAAAATTAGGGCTGCTGAATTTGCAGTAGTGGTACTATTATCTGTTGAATGAATTTGATTACCTTTTTTATTAAATTGAAAATTGTGATACTTCTAATTTATTTTGATTTTGGAATCAGAATAATCTAATAAAATTTTAAAATTATACGTATACATATTATTTTTTCTAAAGTAATAAATAAATCTTGTTCTATTATTATTTTTGATATGATATAATTTGAATTTTATTTTACTTTTTAGTTAGTTATAATAATATTATATATTTATTTTGTAATATAATATTATTTATTATTATTAATTGTGCAATTGTAAGGAGATTGTGAAGTTATCAAAGTAGAAAATTTGGAGAAGCATCTACGTTTGAGAAAGTTATGTTCTTTGGTGCTCAAAGTTTCTCGTTAGAATTTCTAGAAAAGGAGAAAGGCTTAAAAAATTACAGATTTTATTAATAAATTGTACATACATTTTTTTGAATGAGGCTGCGGAGCAAGAGAGGATAACTAAGCGCCGATGGAATTGGAATATCAAAGCGTTGGCATGGGCCTATCTTTTTTTTCTTGTCTATATACCAAGTGGTAAGGGTGTAAACGGGTCGGATTTGGTAGTGGAATCATAGAATCTGATTTTGATAATTTTAGAATTACCATGTTTCGATTTTGATCTGATTCTAATTTTGTTATCGGAATTGAATCCGATAATTTTTGATTTCGATAATAAATGTTAATCGCTATTTAAAAATATATGAAAAATTCACATATAATTAATAAATTTCAATATAATATTTTAAAAATTTTATTTTATCATTTTATTAATGTATACATTATATTTTTATGATTTATTTGACTTTATTTTAATTATTTTTACTTATATTTATTTAATTATTATCAAAATCGGTTAAACGGAAATGGGACCACCTGATTTCGATTTCGATTCTAATAAGTTATCGGAATATCCGATTTTGATTCCAATAACTTATAGGATATAAAAATAATTTTCAAACCTGTTAATTTTGTCGGAATTGAATCGAAATTTTGAATTATCGGATTCCGTTACACCCCAGCCAAGTGGCATCTTATAATGTGAAGATTCCATTAATCAGCATTTCAAAGGATGCCTTGAAAATCTTGCGGGTCACCTAAAAATCTGTTTTGTTTTGCTTATTTCTTTTCGGGAAAATCTAACCTGAAATGGTCGAGCTTAATGGGATGTTTCGTTATGTGACAAATTAATTTTTTGTTACAATTTTATATTTTTATTATAATCATTATAATTTTATATTTTTAAAGAAATTTTCTTCTTAGACAAATAAAAATGCGGTCATCTTTTTTATCCAGTGGTTTGTCTTATCTATTTTGGTCGTACATATCTCTCACTCTTTTGTGTTATCACGTCTCTCCTAAACATTATAATTTTATGTCATTGGATAGTTTTTTTTTTTTTTTAAACCTGACAGTGCCACTGTTTAGATCCCACCCATGGACATTGCCGCCAAAATTGAGGGGTTTTGAGTGTTTACAACCGGAGCCTCTCGCTCTCGAGAAGTTGTTGAGTATTGATGAACTTGCTAAAATCACCAGGATCAGACATGGCATAAAACATTTGAATATGCTCACACCAGCATTTGAGATCAATGTGGTATAAAACATTTATAGGATATAACTGTTTCTCATTTGAACTAATTTTGCCTCCTACAAAACTCACCTGAGTATAGTGCAATTGGCTCGTTGCCCTGAATCAAGGGAAGGTGAATATCTCAATAAAACATAAAGACAATGTGGATCATTCATGTGAAAGTACCCGGACAACATAAAACGAATGTCAATTAAACCTGGAAAAGTAAGAGAAATATTCAACTTCAAGTTTGTATAGATCCGGATAGTGAGGAGCAACACCACAAGTAGTAGTTTCTATTTTTTTTAAAATTGAAAAAAGATCATCATTTCGAGGATAAATGAACCGAGAACAATACGACGAGGATTGTAATATTTATTACTTGCAATTTTTGAGGTGGGATGATTTGATCGTATTTTAGTGTCGTTTAAAGATAAGAAATAGTTGGTGTTTGATTAAAGTTGTGCATCAGGATATATTTCTCTAATATCTTTTTAAATACAAAGATAAATTTGACAATGTGAAGGTTATGGAATGATTAAAATAGCGTCGAAGGACCATTGAGTGCGAGGATAATAGTTTCGGATTATTAGTCTAGAAGAATTTTTTGAATGTTAGAGAATAATTGAACGCCAATATAATAATTTGAAAGATAAATAAATGATGAGGGTTTGGAAAACCTAGAAAGATTATTTTTGTTAATAACAACATCGAGAACATTGAAAATACTGATAATATAATTTAGAGTTTGATAAAATATTATAAAGATGAATAATTAGTTTAAAATAGATTTTATAAAAAAATAAAAAAATTGATTAAATTCTAACCTCATATCCCATTCATCTCTTGGTCATCGCCAACCTCAACCCCGTCGCAACTGCTTTTTCACCTAAAACATTGGATCCTGCCTGTTTTTTTTGGTCAAACATTGGATCCCTATTTAGCCACTGAAATCCCTCCCTAATCTCTCTATGCCACGATGTTACATAATTGCCTGTTTGGATATAGATGTTGGAGAGGATAAACAATTTGATACAAGTGAAAATTTGTATTATATATCATGTTTTATTTATATTAAGAGTTTTAGTATTAATATGGACAGACAAACACCTAACAATTTTGAATAGACAAACAGCTAACAATGATTTCTATGATTATCAATTCCAAAATTGACAGTGGTAAAAACCACGGCTAAAGTTATCAAATGGGGCTATCATAGGGTGAGATGTATTGATAGGATGGTTGATTTGGATATAATACAATATCATATATTTAGCTGCGATGTACGTGTCTAATTTGCATAATAATCACATGGCCTCATTGGTTATGGCTATATTTTGTAATGAAAAAACATGAACCAATAAATTTTGTATAAATCCAATTCTTAGATGTAATTTTATCGTAATCATATTTCTCTTTTTCTCGAAGGTTGGGTAGAACCTCCGTGCACCTGTAATAAACATGTATAATACTTACTTATTTTGTAAGTGTATTGAATATCTCTATCATTAATAATTTTGAAATTGACAGTAGATATTTGACTATTATTATTAATATTGAAACTTTTAAAACAAACAAAACGTATATAACGTAAATATTCACTTGTATCAAGTTTGATATTGATATTTTATCTTTTAAAAATATTATTATCAAAATTGTTATAAAACTATTTCTATTACTCTAACCAAACCTAGCATTATATATAAAGTAGATGGGGATACACAGCATACTAAGTGCGACCCATTGAGCCATTCTCTTTCACTAGTCTCTACTATCTATGTTTACCACCCTAAATTGAGAAGAGAGTGAGTGAATTAGGGACAAGATGAAAGGGGTGCTGGTGCTTGCTACCAAGGTCGGAGGGGTCGCAAGTTGCGACCGGGTCACGGGACCCCCAGGCCGACCTGGTCGGGACCCCAATTTTTAATTATTTTTTTGAAAAATTCAAAAAAATAAGAAAAATGCGAAAAAAATCCAAAAAATTATAGAAAATCGAGAAAAATAAATGACATGATTTAAACAAATAATACATCAACTTTATTCCAATGTGATGTGTTGTACACTTTGTAGGTAGTTGATGTACTCTCCCCATGTCATTTGGGTTGAGTACATAGCTTGATACATGTACACATGACGATCATATTCGTCAGTCCCTCGGGAAACTATCCTAAGACTTGATCCAAATGAGTCACCATAAGTATAGGTCGATTGGATCAAACTATCCGATGAATCCACATAATTCATTCCACAATACTCTTGATCGTATGTAGGGAACCAAGAGCCTTGGGATGAATCATACGCATAGTTGAATGCATCGTGGTATTCTACTCCAACTCCATGGCTACGATGACCTCCTCTACCTTGTGGCCTTCTACCGTGATCGGTATCTTGGGTCGCATGAGTATATTGCTCCTCGCCGGTAAAACGTAACGACGTTGTAGGAGATATGGGAGGATCTGGGGTCCCTTGTACTTGTAAAATGTTTGCGCCCCCGTATCCAGCACCATCATCGCTGCTACTCTTTGATGTCGAACCCTCGGACGTCTAGTACTGCACTCGGATGTTCAGCTCCAGCATATCTTCTCGATCGTCTTCGACCGTATCAGCATATGCAATATCAAAAGGATCAGTCATAACTTGTTTACCTTTTCTCCTACTTTTGCGTACCTTAACTAGTTCCTTCTCCAGTCCTCTGGCGCTTTGCTAGAGAGGGAGGGATCTGGAATTCTTCAGCCAAAGGGACATCGTCGAGCACTCCTTCAGCCCATTGTCGGTCTTTTGGGGTGAACTCCGGTTCTTCCAACCCTTCTCGGTCGTTGACCCAAGCTTCTAAGGAGTTCTTCTCGTAGAATATTTGATCCAAATCGATGTCCTCCTCTTCAATTTGCGGCTCCTCGACCGAACGTCCCGCCGCCTGTGATATCTAACTCTTTTGTTCCATCTGGTTCTGCTTCATTCTCTCCAAATTCCTCAACTTTAACCTCATGTTGTAGTGACAATACACGAGGTCTTCAAGCCTCCTTGATGTCAACCTATTTCTTTGCTTCGTGTGAATCAAGCTGAATGTAGACCAATTCCTCTCGCAACCCGAAGCCGAAGTGGTTTGACTTAGGACCCTGATGGCTACGTCCGCCAAGTCCTCACCCTGGTACTTTACCATGGTCCATCCACCAATCAGCTACATAAATTGAATGTCTTACATTATTATTTAAGTAAACTTTGATTAATTAAGTGATGAAAAACATTTCTACGTACCTGGACTTAGTAGTATCACAGCTCGTTCAACTCTGCTCGTTCCAAAGTGAAAACTCCGCATTCTGTAATCATACATCTTGTTGCAAGCGATAATAGCCCGGTCGTCGTCACCAAGCAACCGTCGGATGACGCTCTTCACGTCATCTAATAGCTCGTTCGTTGCCTTGAAATGTGGACTATAGCAATACCTTGGGTTGAAAAAGTAACCTATGAACCAAATAGCATTAGTAAACAACTTATACATATCTGACATTAAAAAAAAGATTAGTAAATGTTTAAGAAAATATACCTGCTGCATGTATGGGTTGATGTAATGTACGTTCCCAGCGACGATCTATAATATCCCACCACTTGGCGAAGTCGGACACGGTCTTGGAGATTTCTTCCTTCGCTCTCTCAACCGCATCATATAAATACCCCATGTCTGCTTTCCTATCTCCGTCAACTATCCTTAGTACCTTCACTATGAGTTGGACGATGTCTAACGTCTTCTTTACAATTTTCCAAAAATCTCCACTCTCTATTGTCTCCTCTACTTTTCTCCCATTTCTCTTATCCGATGGGTTACATCTAGCCATCCAACTACCTCAACCCGGTGAAATGACCATTTGAGTTAGAGCCCTTCTTTAACTCAACAAACTTTCTAAGGAAATATAGTGGGAGGTGAACCGGGTTGCACCGGGCCGTAACAACTCTCGCCCCTTGGTGTGTTCCCTCATAAGTGCAAGGACAAAGTTGTGGTTGTAAATAAATGAAGAAATAAACTGGACTAGCTTAACTACCCTATCTATTTGAGGATCCTTGCATATATCCTCCAATATCAAGTCTAAAGAGTGGGCGGAACAAGGTGTCTAATACAACTTTGGTCTTTTAACCATAAGCATCTGTCCGGCCGCTTTGTATGTGGCCGCATTGTCTGTGACTACTTGAACTACCCGGCTCTCTCCTATTTCTTCTATCACTCCATCTATCAATTGGTAAAGATACTCCGCATTCTTTACCTGTCCTGATGCGTCGACCGACTTCCAAAAGACTGTGTCGGCTTGACTGTACACTAGGAAATTGATCATTGTCTTCTTAGTTATACCTGTTAAGTATAAGATATTAACTAAGTTATACCAAAAAGAATGTTTATACATTTAATATAAATGAGTAAAAGAAAATTTACTTACCGGTCCATCCGTCGGTCATTAATGTGCAACCTCGTTCCTCCTATATCTGTTCAAATGATGCCACATACTTCTTTGTTTCTTGCACCTCCATTGGAAGATATACATTGTATATCTCCTTTGGGTTTGGACCAGACACTCCCCTCTCGACATCTGCGATCGTGTCGATCATGCTCTCGTAGTGTGGTCCCTTCGCAGCATTTGCCGGAATGCTGTGGTGAAAGAACCACCTTGACGTTGCCCGACCAATCCTCTCCTTACATAATTTTAGGTTCTTCATCGCCGTCGTGATTGTCGTTTGACGTTGTCGTGGTCTAGTGATTACGGGATCCACGGAACCTACTGCCGGTTCGTCGTCTTGGGTGAGATCATGAACCTCATCTTGCGGTTGGTTGTTGGATCCTCTTCCACTTCCTCAACCACTCTCACTTCCAGACCCTTGAACCATCATTCGGCCGGTGCGTCTATGGAACTCTTCGTCGGCGAATGATCTTCGACTTGCTTCCATTCCCCGTAAGAGGTCATCTATTTAAGAAATATTTAAGTATTCAACTACTTAATTATATTTTAAAATAGAAGAATGAACTACGTTTATGAGTAACACCTCTCATACCTTTGCACTCTTCGTCTCCAAAAATATCAGGCCTCTATTGTCCGGTTCCGTAAATGTGTACGGAACGTCTCCCCGGTTGTTGCAATTCTTCTCGGACGGTCTCCTTATGCCGTTTGCTAGTTCCCTTCGTTTGCTCCATCGCTTGTAGGTGCCTACGAAATTGAGCTCTGACCTCCGACGGAGTCCGTGTGCAAGGAAGAACGTTTCCCTTCATGCTTGCAAGATGAAATTTTAAACAATAAATACCACCGAATATTACTTTGTCGCAATATTTACATTGCACTTTTCTCTCCGCCATGGAGATCAAATTGCAATGTAACCAAGCCGGATCACTCCGGGTCGCGCCGGTAGTTTGGGTTGTTTGGCTTGGAGAAGACATTTTTTTAACTAAATAATTACTTAAGTAAGTAATTAACTATTTAAAAAGCTAATGACGTTAATTAGTCACTACTAATCTAAGTAAGCTTTTAATTATGTAAAATAAATGACTAACTAATTATATAATTAAGTAAGTAATTAACTATACATTCCAACTAATGATGTGTTAAGTAACTACTAAACTAAGTATCTAACTAATCTTCTAGCTAACTAACTATGTAAGTAAGTAAATAAGTATTAAAAAGAAGAAACTACTTAACTAAAAATTCAATGAAACAAATATTAAATAAATATACTAAATGAACTAACGAAATACTTAATGAAATAATTAAGTAAATGAAAAACAAAATGAGAGCAATGAGAGCAAAATGAGAGCTTAAGAGTGAGAGTGGGGGGGGGTGGGAGTAAGGGGAGCCCCTTGGGGGCTGAATGGGGGGGTGTCACCCCCCAGGACCGTTGGCAACGGTCATATGACCAGGTCGCGCGACTTGCCCGACCCCCGCGTGACTCGCGCGACCCGACAGAGTGAGTCGGCCCGGCTGGGTCGCGACCGGGCCGGTCGGGACCAATTGTAATACCCCGGTTATTTAAATAAAAAAAATAGTTATTATATTTATTATGAGTTTATTTACATTATTTCTACTTTCCTCCTTTATCCTTCCCATTTTCTCTCCCTCCGGATAATCTCCCTTAACTGCCGCCTCCTCCTCCGGATCGAACTCTATCCTCCCCCTCCTCCCACTCCCGGTCGAACTCTCCCTCCCCTTCTATTTACGTATTTTCTCTCCCGCACCCCACCTTCCTTCTTTCTTCTTTCCTCTTCCGCGCGAGTGCAACACCCGGACGCCGCCCCTCCCTCCTTCCTTCCTCTTCTTCCCTTCTGCGCGCGTGCAGCACCCGCACCGCCGGCCTGCCCTCTCCACGTCACCCGGTCGCCGGCGACGCCGCTGCACCCTTCCTCGCGGCTGCACCTTGCCCCTCCCCCTTCGTTAACCTCGCCGCGACCGCCGGCGCCGCGCCGCCCGCAGCCGTGTCACCCTGCCGAGCACCGCCCGCTAGGCCCACCTGCGCGCTCCCTCCGCCGTCGCTGTCCGCCGTGAGCAACCGCAGCGCCGCTGCCATCGCCTGAGCCCCCCCGGTGCTTCCTTCCTCCGCGCGCAGCGCCGCCGCCGACGCCGCCGGCCCCGCTGCGCCCAGCCGCTGCCGCCGCCACCTGTTGAACCCCCCCTCCGACCGCATGTCTGCCTCCCGCGCTGCACCTCCCCCGGCCGCCGCCCTGCACAATGCAACGGCCGTCGTCCGCGCGAGCCATTGCCGTCCTTTCCCCCCCTCCCCGTCGACCTTGCCCGCGGCCCCGCCGCGCTGATCCCGCCGTTAGCCGCCGTCGCCGTCCACCGGGCCGCCGGCCGCCGCGCCGCCGCGGCGCTCGCCCCCCGTTGATCCCACCGCCTCTCCACGCTCCGCCGCGTCGGCGCCGCCGGCCACCCTTCCTCAGCCGCTGCCGCCACCCGCCGGTCGCCGCCGTCCGCGGCCGATCGCCCGACGTCGCCGGCCACAGCCTCCCGCGACGCCCCGGCCTCCGTCGTTGCCGCCGCCCGGCGACAACCCCGCCGGCGCCCGCCAGCGCTGCCACCCTCCGCGCGTGGTCCGCGCGTGCGCCCCCTGCGCCCCGGTGCGCCAACCTGCGCCCCCCCTCCGCCGGTCTCTCTCTCTCCTCTCTCATATCGATCTCTCTTCCCCCCTATCTATCGCGCACTCTCTCTCTCTCTCTCTCTCTCTCTCTCTTCTATTCTCTCTGTTATTTCATTCAATATTCTTTTCTATTTCTTCTATTCTATTGTCTCTTTTTCAGTAAATTATCAAGATATCGTTCGGTTCGGTTTTTCGTCGCCGTCGTGACCACGGCATATTCTTCACCCGGATCGATTCCGTGCGCCGTTCGTCGTCGCCGTCAAGGTAGGCGTCTCGGCTATTCTTAGCACTCTAATATCTTTGATTAAACCGTAAGAATCATGCTTAGATCCACAGGATTAGAAGATTGTAGTTAATGGGCTGTTTTGGATTTATTAGCATGTTTAGTTAGAGTTAGATTAATTTGTTTAAATCGTGCATGCTTAAAGTAATTCGGTTATTCATATATGTTAGACATCATGATAGGTTGAGTATGTTTAAATCTAGCTAGTTTAGTATGTTTGCATCGCGATTAACCTTAATCATGTATATTCCGATTTGATAAAAAGCCGATGTAAGGTTTAGGCATAATGTTGTTAGAATTTAGTTTGTTGTCTTTTATGTGATAGGTAGTTCTGTTTAAGCATGTAATTGTCATGGTTAGGTTGTATATTGCATGATCTTATTTATATGCATCAGTTGGTGATAGACTGTGGTGTGGTATGCAAATATGTAGTGCATAGAACTATGGGTGTTCATCTATATATTTCATGTTTGATTGCCAATTAAATGTTCATGTGTTTACTGTCTGAGTTAATTATATGCTTGCATGGTGTGGAATGTGGTTAGTGCAGTGAGCTGCATTGTGGTTGTTTTGTACTTCACCAGACTAAATTAGTGGCCCGTGGGCAGCGGAGATTAGTTGAATCTGGAGCATCCTTCGATCCCAGATACCGCGGTTTATCCTAAGTACTCCCCTGCCTATGGGGTACTATGGGATTTAGTTACTATATGTTACTTCCTACTATATGGTAAATCTGGTGCTAGTTTTGTGATGTGACTACATTTATCAGATGGAGCATGAAATTTACTCAGACAGGTGTTTAGTTGTATATGTTGGCATAGATGTTAGTGTTCTAGATGTGTCATTGGTTTATGTTAGGTTGTGTATATTGTGAGCATACCTAGAGTAGTCTAATGAGCAGGTTGTGATGGTTTTTAATGCATATAGAGTCTAGTTATCATATGGGGTAATAGAATGACTTTGTAATCAATTAATTAAAGATATACAATTAGTTTACACCCTATGTATTAAATCTGATTTTTAGGCTTATTATTCTATCATACCACTAGAATCATTATTATAGTGGGGTAGTTCGAGTGTAAGTCCTACTGAGTCTGTGGTGACTCACCCCTTCCGTTGTTAATATTTTCAGGAGTGCAGGTTTAGCGCAGCAGAAGCGTAGTGGTATTTTGAAATTCGAGGAGCTAGTGGATTTCTCATTCAATGTCGGTATTTAATTTGTTTAGATAGGTGTTTGTTTATGGTGATATTATGTTGTAAAGTTTGGAATTATTTATTTGGATTTAGATTTTAGTCTTATTTGGTTCCAGACTGATATCCTTTCCCGTTACGTCGCCGGATTATCTTCCGCTGTGCATATTAAAAATCCGGGTCGTGACACCAATCCCGACCGGGTCGGCACTGCTTGCTACACTGTCTAGAGAGAAGTAAGCAAGGTTCTATCAAGCTCCACACCAATGAACAATCCTTTGTTAGTATCATTAAAGCTGTAGATATATTATTAATAAAAAATTTATATAAATTGATATATATATCAATATATCAATTTTAAAATTGTCAGTGATAAAAATTACAAGTAAAAATTTCTACGACAAAGAGTAACTAGAAAACTATGAAAGGCGAGAGTGTGCGTAGTTTAATCTGGTTTGATCTGATTTAGGGTTTTTTTCCAAACTGAATCCAACTGAACCAGAGTCTTGGATCAAATCAAGCTGAATCTGTTCGATGCTATATGAAATCAAAAATTAATTAAATATTTAAAATAATTAATTATTTACATATGTATACTTATTTTAAGTTATAGCATACAAAAATAAATACTATTGTATTATAAAAATATATAAAAATCATTTTATTAATAATATAGTATTACTTTTAAATTTTTAGGTTAAATCAATCTCATCTGGTTACATAATTTGGTTCGGGTTGGACGAGAGAGAGAGAGAGAGATAATAGTGCTTCATCAACGTGACCCTGGAGCTATGTAATGCTAATGCCTGTTAAAAGAACGAAACAAAACGTTCTACTTCTGTTTGACCCGATCTTCCCGCTCTCTCTCTCTCTCTGTAACTCCGCCCCTCTTATTGCGACGCCCTGTCTTCGCAAAACAGCCGCCCCACCTCCCATCGTGATAGGCTCCTCCTCCTCCTCTCTCTCTCTCTCTCTCTCTCTCTCTCTCTCTCTTTGTGTCCACGTTTCTCACTCTCCCCTTCCCTCGTCGCTCAGGCGACGACGCCTTCCTCCTGGTCGGGAACCCCGTACTAGTTAGTGCCCGGATGCCCAGCCGCCAGCCCTTGACGCCCTGATCCCGATCGGAGCCCTGATCTTCGACGCCCCTTCTCTCCCTCGTTCTCTCTTCCTCGGGGGAGGAGTCCGGTCCACCGCACCGTTGCAGACCAGAGCCGCCGCGGCAACCACCAAGCGCAACCATCCGGGCCCGGCCGCATCACCCTTCCGCGCCGAGGCCTCCGCCGGAACACGGCATTCCGCCTCCACCCAGCGCCACCCAGCGCCGGCCGCATCCTGCCGAAGTCGTTTGAAGATTGCTGCGGCGTCGCCGTTCTTCCCGCGCACGCCCGTGCGTTGGAATCCTGCCTCAACCGGTCACAATGGCTGGACGGCAGCAACTTCTCTCTAGACAGGGTGGAAGGTATCACTTCCTCTCGCTCTCTTCGCTCTCTCGCTCTCTCTCGCCGTTGATTCTCTCATTCTCGATCTATTATAAGCTAGGGAGAAAATTCTTAAGATAACGTGTTTTAAAATCTTATTTTCAAAACTAACACATATGAAAAAATCTATTTTCAAAACTAACGAGTTTGGACAAAGTTTTATTTTAAAATCTTATCTTCAAAATTAACTATGTTACATAGCGACATTGACCTTTTCTTTAAAAAAAATAAAGCGATAGTCGCCGGTGACTTCAACGACTTTTACCCCTATCTTATTATATTATTATATGTTAATTTATATTACATAATTAATATTTATAACTTTTTTTCAAAATAAATTATTATATATTAATATGTAAAAATTAAATTAGATAATAATTTAAATAGCATATTATATTTTTATAACATAATGTAATAGTATATAATATAATTATTTATTTATATTGCATGGTGTTTATAAATATTAAATGTGAATTTTTATAAATATTAATTATATACAACTTAAATTAATTAATTGATTACCAATATTTAACATGTAATTAAATTAGTTATATAATATTAATATTTATACTTTAATTAAATAAAAATAAAATAAACTTAAAATAATTGAGCATAATACCTTACTTAAATATGATATATTTATATTTTTAAAAATATAAATATAAGTTAATTAATATATTTTAATTAAATAATTATATTATATATTATGTTATAAATATTAACTTTATATATTAATATACAATAATTTATTTTGAAAAAGGTTATAAATATTAATTATATAATACAAATTAAAATATAATAATATAATAATATAGGGGTGGAAGACTTCCACTTTATTTTTATTTTTTTGAAAAAGATCAATGTCGCTATGTAACATAGCGACTTTGCCCCCCTCGACTTGAAGTCGCTATCTAACCTAGCGGCTTTCTCTAAACTGTGTTAGTTTTGAAAACAAAACATTTAGTGGGTTAGTTTCGGAAATAAAATTTTAAAGTGTGTTTTTTTAAAATGTTTTCCTAGGGTAGACTCAAAGTCCCTCTCATCCCAACTTAGGGTGGAAAATGTAGGCAGTAGATACGAGATCGTCTCGGATGCCATTGTCCTGGGCATCTATGATGCCTGATAGCCGCCTGATCGCCGCATAGCCATGCTACCACCACTAGTGTCTCCCATCACCGAACAATGCTGCTTCGATTCTTGTGCTTATCCAACCACCCTTGCCGACCCATTGTGTTGGTTGTCGCTATCATCGCTGTCACATGCTTGTTTGCGCTCCTATTTTTAAGTAATTGTATGTGATGCACATTTGACAAATTAAAATGAATGGTGAGTTAATTTATAAGATATTTGACACATTTCAAAACCAAAGAAAAGACGTGTTCCTAAAGAAATTAAATATAGCGAATATGAGATATTTACGAGAAATAGCACTGATATTGATGTGGAAGGTGTTGGGTGCATATAGACCGAATATGTTGTCTATTGTCCAAGATAGAATTGTCGTCTTGAGAGAATTGTTTAATTGAAAATATGATTTAGAAGTTGTTCATGGTCAGGCATTAGTTCGTGTGAATTATTAGAGTTGTTCTACTTAGATATTTGTGGACCTCAAAGTTTAAAATCATATGATAGAAATGAATATTTCAAAATTTTTATAAATGACTACTCACTATATATCTATGTATATCTCATTTCTGTTAAATCTGAAGTACTCAACTATTTTAAAAGATATAGGATATTGTAGCAAAACAATTGGGTAGGAATATTGAGGTGTTAACAACATATAGAGATGAATGCTATAAATTGAAAGAGTTTAAGTTTTATTTTCAAGATCATGGAATAATGTGGCATATGATAATACCATATATGCTGCAACAACAAGGTGTGGAAGAAAATAAAATTATTGATGAATGTGATTAATTATATGTTATTGTATTCTTGTATTTCCAAGATATTTTAGGGAGATGTATTGCTCAAATAAATTACATATTGAGCTTAATACCCACAAAGTATATCAAAAGTACATCTTATTAATTGTTGAACGAGAGGAAACCAATTTTAAGTCATCTCAAGAAATGAGAATTTACAACCCATGTTCTCATTCAAGAATAATTATAAATACGTTAGAATTAAGAATATTGAAGTGAAAGCTTAAAGGGTATTGCAAAAAATCATATGACTATAAGTTCTTTTGTAAGGAAAATGAGATTATTGAATATATGTACATCTCATAGATAGTAGTAGTGAATAGGAATTTGAATGTGTCCTCACATATGGTGAGGAGTACGTAAAAAATATGTTAACATCTTAAAATAAAGAAATGAGTATGTTCTTACAAATAATGAGTGTGTGATGGGATATTCTTAGTTCTCAGGTGGAGAGAACTCTCACAGTCTCCAACTAGGTGATGATACATGGTGTAATGGATGATGAGGTAGGGATGTGCTTTAAATAATGATGTGACACTGTTTTGACTTCCCAAACTTGCTACTGAGCCTCTAAAGACTTGTTACCGAGCTTTTGATGACTTACTATTGAGACCTACTACTGAGGTTCCGAAGACTCAATATTGAGCCTTTATTGACCTACTATCGAGGCTCCAATGACTTGCTATTGAATCTCTACGAAATAGGTACTGAGATTTCAAAGACTCACTACCGACCCTCTATTGACTCACTATTAAGACTAAGGACCCGCTACTAAGGCTCTGAAGACCTGCTACTGATGCTCTACTAACCCACTTTACGTCTTCATTAAAGTGTACTCTTGTCTTATCTTCTGTTACAACATGTAGCGTCACCCAGTTGGGGACTACTGGAGTTTCCTTCACCGGGGAAGTGAGGTGATCTGCACACCACTTGGTTTGGTTGTCAAGGGGGGAGATGTTAGACCATGTCCAACCAACTTGAAAGAATAAGAAAGGCCACTGGGCACTTTGATGAAACCATTTGAAGAAGGAGGTATGTCTCTTATGGGGTGGAGGTGGGGGGGGGTAAGGACTCAGTCTAATCAAATTGGCATAATGAATTTTTTTTCAATTTGTCAAATATTATTGTCTTGGTCTCAATCAGAACCAAATGACAATGACGAACTAATATTCAAAATATTTTTAAATATTTATCTTTGTGGGATTCAAATAATCTCTATAAATCGAAGATGATTGAGCATTCCCAAAGCTCCCCTAGTCACTTAAGTGTGAGGCTTCTAGCTATATCCAAATGAAAATTCTCCGAAGTTGGGTTCTCCTGTACATCAACAACAACCTCTCATCTTGATTGGAGCTCTAGCATCTAATGGTGGTCGTTGGAGTGGGAGACAACAAAGAAGATGGTTGGAGATGTAATAAGCACCCTTGACTTGATATGGTTTGTGCTCTTTTTGTTATTATTTATAAAACTTAAAGTCTTTCACAAAACCCCTGTCGATTCCATAAATTATGCCCATGCCCCAAACTTATAGATTAGTCTCTATGTGTGTGACCTACTAAGCCCAAGAGCCCATTTAGTTGAGGCTTAATTAAAAGAACAACTTCTTTTAAATTAAGTCCATTATCTCATAATAGATTTAACAATTTGCAGATCATGAAAGGTACAAGTCACATCTTCTAATCACAATTGGCATGCGGTATGAACTTCTTTTTAATGAGTCTTTCCATCATCAGTTATCACACGTATATAAATACTCATCCATCCAATGTCTTGATTGGATAGGAGCATGACATTGGTTGACAACTTCTAGATCATCTGACATTACATAATCTTATACACGAAATTAGATCAATTGAAAAGCTCTTTTCCAATTAATCTAACTATCTTGACTAAGGAATTAGAGTACTATTCATATGACATTCTATCTCTTCTATTGAGAGTAAACGATTCTTTGTTATCCTCTCATTTACCTCCACTAGGTTTCTTATACACCCAATCTATTAACTTGCAAGGTATCTTTGGTGACTTAGGTCAAATAGCTAACTATGCAACCACGATGATAGAATACCCTGATTGATAGTTGATGAGATACTATTCAAGAGTTCTATACTGGTCAATTTAACGAACTCATTTCTTAAATAAGCACCTATACATATATTTTAGTGTCTGCACATTAATGACTAATAAGATCGACCATCCTCATCATATGAGAAAATATCACATATATTAGTCTTATTAGATTCTTGATGTCCCTTCTCAAAGATCTTATAACTATGAACATTTAACTCACATGTCATTAAATAATTGATCTCATTATCATATTCTAATCATGATTCAATCATTATTATATATAATTTAAGACTTCATTACAATAAACACATCTAGATAATGCTAGTAATGAAGATAATGTAAGGAATTGTCCATAAAAGTTTGGTGCAGCGGAAGCGACGATTCCTATGTGTTCCTTTAGAATCCGTCTCAATCAGAACCGAACGACAAAAACCGAAAACCAATCAAATCGGGTTCGAATATACCTGATAGGGATTCATATAATCCCATGGAGAGGAAGGAGATGATCTTCTTAAGCTCTACAAACCGTTCAAGCGTCCGGTCTCCAGCAGTATCCACACGAACTTCATCCACAACAGGTTCTCCCTTCGCGCCGGCCTCGAGAACTCTTCCCGAACGGAGCTCCATCGACCATGGACACCTTCTAGAGAGAGGAGGTAGGGAGGAGGCTAGGTACGTGGTTTTCACCCTTGGCTTGATGGGGTTTGGCTGAAACCATTAGTATTTATAGAGAATTATGGATTTTTTCATAAAAACCCAAAATCTCTATAAATTACGTCCTTGCCCCTATACTTGTGGATAAGTCCTTTTGTGTGTGACCCACTAGGCCTAATAGTCTATTTGGTTGAGACTTAAATAAAATAGAACAATTCTATTTAATTTAATTAAATCCGTTATCCGATAACAGATTAATCGGCCTACCGATCATGAAGGGTACAAGCTACATCCCATGATCCTAAATGGCTATGGGGATAATCTCATCTCCATTGAGCCTTTCTATCATCAGTTACTGCATGGATATAAACCCTCATCCATCCAATGTCCCGATCGGAAAGGAGTACGGCATCGACTGTCAACTCCTTATTGTACCTATAAGATCCTATACTCGGAATTGGATCAATTGGAAAACTCCTTTTCCAATTATCCTATCTACCCTGGCCAGGGATTTAGAGTACTATCCCCTAGGACATTCACTCTCACTTATTGAGAGTGGATGATCCCTTGTTGTCCGCTCAATTGTCTCCATTGGATTTTCCTTGTACCCGATCCATCGCTATACATGACCATCTAAATTGTGATCCATAAGTCAATGGTCAAAGCACAAGTTCCACCCAATAAGGCATCTTTGGCGACTCAGGTCAAAGGTCCAACCATGCAACCGTGATGATAGAAAACCCTGATAGACAGTTCGGTAAGATACCATTCAGGGTTTCTAATTCGGTCAGTTCAGTGAACTTATTCAACTAATGAGCACCTATATGTGTATCTCAGTGTCTCCACACTAATGACCAATGAGATCGGTCGTCCTCATCACATGAGAAGACATCACATACACTAGTCTATTCGGATCCTTGATGTCCCGTCTCAAGTATCCTATAACTAGGAACATTTAGATCAAATACCTCTAGATGATCAATCTCATTATCATTATCTCATCATGATTTAATCATCATTGTATTTGATCAAGGACTTCATTATGATATTCGCATCTAATAAGTGCTTATAATGAATATTTTCCTGATTAATTGAATGAGATATTTCTACAAATGTCGAATCATATCATATATGATTGACTTGTAGGGCATACATTTCTATCAATCTCCCACTTGCACTAAAGCCAATCACCTATCTGACTGATCTGTATCAGCTCGAGGTGAAGCTCAAACACTCTTTGAGTAACTGCTTTAGTTAGTGAATCTGCAATGTTATTAATGGTAGATACTTTATCTTTAATTATATCTCTATAAGCTGCAATATCTCTGATTGTATGGTATCGCCACAGAAGTTCTAAACTTCTGATGAGACATCGGCTCTACGCCATTGTTTTCTCAAAAAAATGGTACACTTTCAAAGAAAATTGGGACAATCCCATACCTTAGATGAGAATCTTCATCTAGACTACTTCTCAAGTAGTGTGCAACCACTATGTAAACTTGTTTACATATGTTGTAGAATTTACAGTGTTCTATCACATAGAACTCTTTCAAATTTCACTGCACCACTATTATTCTGACTTAATATCAAACTTATTTGATTAGAAACTTGTGTTTGTAAAACTACAAGACTTCAAGTCTTATCCTCCAGTGTATAGAGATACATTCTCAGTGCTTCTCAAGTACCAAATGATATATCTCTAAACTATCTAGTGACTCTCACCTGGATCTTCTTGATGAATGCTCATAACACTTAGAGCATTTATCACAACATGTACGTAGCATCACATAAATGATAGACCCTATGACTAAGGCATAAGGGCTCTATTCATGCGATCCTTTTATCTCTCAAGAAGTCTACAAAGACAATATTTTAGAGAGATCAACTCCACACTTCATAGGTAAGAAACCTATCTTGGAGTTTATCATGTCAAACCCTTTGACTGTGGTGACTACGTACATTAACTAGGCATTGATTTTATATCTATCTCCATAGATCTTAAAACCCAAATTGTGTTTGGAGGATCAATTTGATAGCTAGGTTCACTTATGATAACACACCTACTTCATTCTCAATGAGTAGTATGTCATCAACATAAAATGTCAAGAAAGTAACAACACTCCCACTTATCTTGTTGAATACACAAGGCTCCTCTTCGTTCTTAACGAAGTCATAAGATTTAATCTCATTAAACCTTATATATGATCTATGAGAAGTTTTACTTCAGTCCATAAATGAACTTAATACACACTCTTCTTGGATGTTATTGAGACTTGATTCCCTATAGTTGTATCACATACACCTGTTCCTCAAAATACCTTAGAGGAACACTATCTTAACATCCAATTAGCTTATCTCATAGCCATAGAGTGTAACAATTAAAATCCAAATGGATTAATCCGTGGAATAGGTAAAAGATCTCATCATAGTCAACCATTTGACTTCTATGATATCCTTTTCATCTATTCTCACCTTTGAAGGTCTCTACCTTCTAATCCACCACAATCTATTCTTTAGTGATCCATTTATTCCTTATGGATACTATATCCTTAGGTGGATCTATCAAGTTCTAAACTTGATTAGAATAGATAAAGTTTATATCGGATTTTATTGTCTCTTCCCATTTTAGAATCAATATCTCATATTGGTTCTATATAGATCCTAAGATCAATATCCTTATTATCTTATGTCTCATTTTATCTATCAGAGATATGTCTCACATATCTCTTAGGTAGAATGGACACAAGTAAAGACCTATGATTTGTCCTTGTGTAATTATTAACTAGCATCTTAATAGAAGTGTTATTGGGTTGTGAGATAGGAACATCTTCCATATATACCTTGCTCCCACTATCTTTCTTAAGAAGGAACTTTTCCTTTAGAAAGATAGTGAACTGAGCAACACATACCCTTATACATAAGGGTCGTATATTTAATATCCAAAAGTTTCCTTTGGATATCCCACAAGCAACACTTCATAGTCTTATATTCCAACTTGTTAGAGTTATACTTCTTCACCAGGTCGGACATTCCGAAACCTTAACTTGCTTAAGGTCAAGTTTTAACCCCTTTTCCATTTCCTATATGGAATAATCAGAACAGACTTAGAAGGTACCTATTAAGATCAAGTGGTTATAATGAGTACTTAATCAAAAATATACAAAGAGGAAATTTGCAAAACTTTGTCATTGTTCATATTATGACTTCTCATTTTAGCTACTCAATTAAGCTAAAATGTGTAAAGAGGTGTCCATTAGATTCTATTATCCTTCAATTATATGTAAATTATGTACTTAAGTATTCCCCTCCTTGATCTCATCAAAGAGTTTTAATACTCTTTCCATTAGTATCTCTACTTCATTCTTAATCTTAGATAATTTTTCAAAAGTCTTAGTTTTGTACTTCATAAAGTACATGTTTCCAAACCAAGAGACAACATCTTTGAACTAATGAAGTAGAAATATTCTTCTTTAGCCTTACTAGATATGGGCTAACGTACATCTAGATGTACGAGTTTTAACAACTCATTAACCCATTATCCATGTTTATGTAAAGCTAAAGTGTAGATTGATCTAAATCAACCTATTTCCTCTTAAAAGGAATATTCACACATAACATGAGAGCTATCATATCAAATATGATTAAACAATTCATTAAGCTCTCACTGGCAAACACTTTGCCATTCAATCTATTAGAACATCTATCAATTCCATAGCTTAGAATAAATCAACATTTATTCAAGTAAGAAATCATATAATGTTCTTGTAGAAGGATATAATAGCAATATTAATTATTAAGACATCTCCATAAGGCTATTAAAGAATTGCACCTCCCACTAATAATGATGCAACTTTTGCACCATTTCATATGTAGGTCAATATCTTCTTTATTAAGCCTTCATTTACTTGTCATCATCTACAACTCCTTGTAGATATAAGATGCATATCTGGTATCTCATACCATTAGATGCATTCATAGTATCTAATAATATGATATACACATATAGTATCTAATACTATTAAGTGTATATTTAAAACAAGTGTCAATGACTTTGATGCATGAAGCTTCTCAAGCTCCACCTTTGCATTATATACAAAAACTTTGTACTTCCTCTTCCACTTATCATCATCATGATTGTATAAGAATCTTGTCTTATTCTGGTTTTATTATCTTGATCACCTTCTTTTACTATTAACTCTCTCCTATTTCTATCTAATGATTTTACTTCTTACTATTGATCTCACCAACAAGAAGTAATTAAGATGTATTGTTGTTCTAACTTGCCCTTTAGTTAACTCATCAATATGAGCCATGATGGATCTCATATCCATCTATCCATGTTGTCTCTACAATTTATATCTCATAGAGACTAACATCTAATTTAAGACAAACAATGCATCTTGTCTATAAGATAAGATCTTATCTCTCTTTCACATCATTAGATAATTTAGGAGACACCTACTTCTCAAGTAGGATAGTTAATTGGTCAACTATGAGAACAATTCTCTTAGTTCTAAACCGGTCTAAGAAGTGTGAGCCATTAGCTATTTGACATCTAGTATGCCATACTAATGGTGGTTTATTATCGTTTTCTACAACTGAGATATAATTTTATGAATATAACAGTGCAAACATTCATTAAAATTAAGATATGGTCTTTGATCTTAATCTATGCTCCCACTAATTTTCGACGAATTTGCATAACTCTCATTATGCAAAGACAGGATATCACGATGAAATCCTAATAGGGACTAAGACCCTATTAACTTTATGGTGACAACCTTGTGGGAAACACAACAAGTCATCCCATACTTAATAGGTAGGTAACTTTTACCAATTGCAACCCTTGCAATTCTTAGTCATTTAGCCTCTAGAGTTATAACCTTGTGGGAAACACAACAAGCTATATACTCTAGTTAGGTCAAATCCGCTTGTTACGTTATGAGGATAAATTCTTAACATAGCCCTTGTGGGAAACACAACAAGGCCATGCAATGGTCCACCCCAAAGTTCGGCAAATGCCTTGGCCTTGATCACCAATCCCTTGCTGAATGAGTCTTGTGGGAAACACAACAAACTCATCCAATCTAAGATTGGCTCATCAAGACCATAACAATGGAAGGCTACGTGAGTCATTCTTAATGTCATACGTTTATCAACCTAATTATGACAATGCGGGATTTTATTTTAGTCTCATCAATAATATGTGCTAAGTATATATAATACCTTTGGAATATCATATATCTAAGGTATAGCCTGTAGTACACATCCACATATCAAATATGCACAAAATCAGGTGATTATGGACTTAACCCTAAGCATGCACCTAAGGCACCCCTATAGGTGCAAATCCTTGCTTCAGATGCTTGAGTTGGCATGCTCCCACTTTAGAAGGGTGCTTCTCCAAGTGGTCCCACTCTCCAACCTTCCACGAACCGGCTTCTAACTCTTACAAGCGGCTTAAGGGTACGCAAACCCACAAATGTACATAATAAGAAACCTTGGTTTTAACCAAGGGGAGTACATTAATGGGGGGAGTTAGATTGTACAATCAGATTGTATAGAGAGGGGAGGCACACACAGGCCTCATTTAATAACATAACCAACATAATTAAAAGCAATCACAAGCCAAGCACAATTAAGTCCATGATCACCTCCATACACACTAACATTCATTACATGAACATAGAGCGTATACGTGATAATCATATGAGATATATCATATATATCAGCATAAAATTATATACTTTATTTTTGAAATTATCAATTTCATGCATGTCGAATTTTCATGAAATAAATAACATGGAAATAGCATGACAACAACATATAAACAATTTATTTGAAATAAACATACACATTTAAACTATTTAGAACATTCATGCATTCCCAATACTGTGCAAAGTCATAAATTAATGTCCCAATTTATATTCTATAAAATCTCATTTTACAGAATTAATTAAGACACTAATTATATAAGTTAAACCTTTAAAACAATTTTAAAGTTTAACCATGAGTGAATCTATGTAAATTGGGCTTAATATCATCTAACATGTCATTAAATACTTTAAAACATGTTAAATAATATTATAGAATTTTTCAGAAATTTTATGGAATTTTCTGGCAATTTTTCGGATTTTTCTATGATTTTAAACACTTTAAAATCATAAAATATAGTGTCTGGCGCAATGCGCCGCGCGCTCCGGCGCACTGCACCACGCCAGCGAGCGCCTGTGTGCGCCGCGGCGTGCGCCAGTCTTCATGCGTGTCTGCGCCGACCGTCGGTGCACCGCTCGCGCACCAGACTCCTACCCCGATTGAACTGTTCATCGAGAGGATATGTCCCCCTTAAAATCGGACATATCTCCTTATTCAGGAGTCCGAAAAATATGGAAAAATATGTGTTGGAATCTTTATCGAATAAGAAATCCAAAACAGTCAGCCTCATATCCAGGAAAAATCGCAGTAGACCGAAAAACGAGGAAGAAGAGGCGGAGGTCACCGAGATTCTGTAGCAGAAATCTCCATTTTGCAACGAGGATAACTCCTTATCCAGGAAGCCAAATATTCTTAAAAAATACAATTTAGAATCCTCATCAAATGATGTTTCTAAATATGTATATATCACTTCAGATAAAAATTCTATATCAACGGGAAATCAGGAAGAATCAGGTCGGCGCCGCCTAACTTCGCAGAACCCTAGTTCGTCGGAAAACTCAAAATTTCTCTCCCTCCGCCGCCGTTCAAAGTTTTATATCTAAAGAAAAGGTTAGGTAATCATATTACCCATCTCCTAAACGATTTTCAAGCTTCAATTTCTTCTGTGGACGGAAATTTCACAAAATCCTCAAATCCGGGTGTTGGTTCGTGCATGACAGAAACACCAACTTTTGAGGCTTCTCCTGAACACTACAGAGATCCAAACTTCAAAAACTTTATGGCATTAGAAATACCTATATCACGAGATTCTACCGGAGCCAACCAATCATTTATCTGAGTCATACACAGAATATTATGGCCTCGTCAAAACAGACATTTGCATAGATTCGGGAACACATAAATAACATGAAATAATATCGATTCGAAGTCGGTTTCGACTGAGACTTGAACCGGGCTCTGAAACCACTGTAAGGAATCGTACATAAAAGTTTGGTACAGCGTAAGAGACGATTCCTATGGGTTCCTTTAGAATCCGTCTCAATCAGAACCGAACGACGAAAACCGAAAACCGATGAAATCGGGTTCGAATATACCTGATAGGGATTCAAATAATCCCATGGAGAGGAAGGATATGAACTTATTAAGCTCTACAAACCATTCAAGCGTCCGGTCTCCAGTAGTATCCACACGAACTTCATCCACAACAGGTTCTCCCTTCGCGCCGGCCTCGAGAACTCTTCCCGAACGGAGCTCCATCGACCATGGACACCTTCTAGAGAGAGGAGGAGGTAGGGAGGAGGCTAGGGATGTGGTTTTCACACTTAGTTTGGCTGAAACCATTAGTTTTTATAGAGAATTATGGAATTTTTCATAAAAACCCAAAATCTCCATAAATTACGTCCTTGCCCCTGTACTTGTGGATAAGTCCTTTTGTGTGTGACACACTAGGCCCAATAGCCTATTTTGTTGAGGCTTAAATAAAATAGAATAAATCTATTTAATTTAATTAAATCCGTTATCCGATAACAGATTAATCGGCCTACCGATCGTGAAGGGTACAAGCCACATCCCATGATCCCAAATGGCTATGAGGATAATCTCATCTCCATTGAGCCTTTCCATCATCAGTTACCGCATGGATATAAAGCCTCATCCATCCAATGTCCCGGTCGGAAAGGAGTACGTCATCGACTGTCAACTACTTAGTGTACCAACTCTATAGGATCCTGTACTCGGAATTGGATCAATTGGAAAACTCATTTTCCAATTATCCTATCTACCCTGGCCAGGGATTTAGAGTACTATCCCATAGGACATTCACTCTCACTTATCGAGAGTGGACGATCCCTTGTTGTCTGCTCAATTACCTCCATCGGATTTTCCTTGTATCCGATCCATCGCTATACAGGACCATCTAAATTGTGATCCATAAGTCAATGGTCAAAGCACAAGTTCCACCCAACAAGGCATCTTTGGCGACTCAGGTCAAAGGTCCAACTATGCAACCGTGATGATAGAAAACCCTGATAGACAGTTCGGTAAGATACCATTCATGGTTTCTAATTCGGTCAGTTCAGTGAACTCATTCAACTAATGAGCACCTGTATGTGTATCTCAGTGTCTCCACACTAATGACCAATAAGATCGGTCGTCCTCATCACATGAGAAGACATCACATACACTAGTCTATCCGGATCCTTGATGTCCCGTCTCAAGTATCCTATAACTAGGAACATTTAGATCAAATACCTCTAGATGATCAATCTCATTATCATGATCTCATCATGATTTAATCATCATTGTATTTGATCAAGGACTTCATTATGATATTCGCATCTAATAAGTGCTTATAATGAATATTTTTCTGATTAATTGAATGAGATATTTCTACAAATGTCGAATCATATCATATATGATTGACTTGTAGGGCATACATTTCTATCAGATAATACTAATAATACTTATTAAGATATTATAAAAAATGATACCATATCACATATGATTGAATTTTAAGACATATTTCTATTATGGATAGAAATACCTCTTAAAATAAAGAATTCTAGTCATTTTTGGAGTTGGTTAATAGAAGATCCCTTATTAGAGTCCCAAAGGGTGATTACCCCAAGTGCCCCCATTTATCTATCTCACCTTCCTATATTAACATATCAAAAAACTCTAACACTTCATGTGACACGTGGGCAACAACCCATATGCAATGAAGGACATTCAAAAGTCACAGACCAAACTATGGAGAAAACTCGCCAAAGAGATTCTCTTTATTATCGTTATCTCACTCACTCGCTAGGTAGCACTGCTATCACGAACCAAAAAAGATCTTACAACCTCCACTAAAGTGTTGGAGGGAGACAAAATTATAAATTTAATATATACAATGAAAATATGTATAAAGCTTACTTTTGTGTATCTATATCGTACATAGACATCTCCCTTCTCCATCCACATCCAACTAAAGAGACCTAAATACTTTTAACACTACTTGTAGAGAGATCTTTCTATCATAGATATATAAAAAATGAGTCACACATATACATTTAATATATGTATTAAAAGTTATACACCTAGGACTTATTTTTATTTATACATGATAGAAATATATTTGATCAATAAGTGCTAGGCTTATCTGATAAGATTGGATTACCTTCAATATTAGTTAGAGAGAAATTCCTTTATCATAAATAGATTAAAGATGGACCCCACATATATATTTAACATGCACAAAACTATTATGTAAGGCCCACCTTTATGTATCTATGTTGAAGTGATCTCCCTCTAACGTGTTGGAGGTTATTCTATCTCAAACAAAAGCGAAAAAATTATTAGATAGAGATTTCTCCGTTAGAAGGCATATAAAAGGTTAGCACTATATGTTTTTAATATATGTATTTAAAGTTGTATATATAGGCTCCACGTTTATGTGTATGTGGTATTGATACCTTCCTCGACGAGTGTTAGAGATGATCTTATCTCTAACAAAAGAGACCGGAAGACCACCACCTTTTGGACGGAAAACCTTCCACCACACTCAAATAAAAAATGAGTTTTATATACATGTTTAACATAAGTAAAAAAATTATACTTATGAGATCTACTTTCATATATTTATATATGGTGGAGACATCTCTTTCTAATACATGTTGGAGATGATCTTGCCTCTTTTGTTGGAGACTAGATCACCTCACCTGTTAGAGGGAGATCTTTTAACTATAGACATAGAAAGTGGACTTGTATATCTATATTGACCAAGGTAAGCAAGGTTGGAGGTCGAGACTAGGTGAGACGAGCCCTAGTTGACCTACGTTGGGTCCGAGCCTAATAATTTGAAAATATAAAAATAATAAAAACAAAATGTTAAAATTATAAAATTGGAATTAATATTTATTTATTTTCAAAACTTACATTTTGAAGACAAATTTTGTCTCCTTGACCTTGCTTCTTTCAAGATAATTTATCCAAATTTTATGTGTAAATTTATGTTCTAGTGTTGTTTTCACCAATGTTTAGCTATTGACAATAAAATAAGAATGTTTGGTAATAATGGTACTAGAACACAAATTTGCAGATAAAATTGCAAATGTGTGCTTCAATAAGGAGATATCTGGGGGAGCTAGAGTGAGGGGGGGGGAGGAGTTATTAGAGTGATGGGTAATTGAGAGGGTGTTGGAGGCTGTGAAAGACTAGGAAGCCCAAGGCCCTAGCCATTGACAATCTAGCTATGAGCATGGATTTTGAGGGGTTGATTATGTGGTGCTTGAATGGAAATATCTTTCTCTTCTACTCATCTTTGTTTCACATTCACCTTGATCCCCATACATTTGGCTCTTGGTGTCACTTGGATACTTAAGAATAGGTTTCGATCATGTGGAATGAGGGAATGTAAATAAGAGGGGAAGTGAGAAGTAAAGAAATGGTGGCCGCCAAAGATGTGGACAGGGATTTCTTCCCTCATGCTCACGCTATACCCTTTATTCCTCTTTTCCATCTTCTTTCACACTCACTTTGGTCCTCAAACTTTCAGTCCTCAACATCATTTGAGTACTAAGGAATGTTTGGGCCATGTGGAAGGAGAGAAATAAAAAAAATGAGAGAATGAAAGACAAAATGAAAAGGAAATCGGTGTAAATTTGTGGTGAGTGTGTGAAGCGTGGTCGCTAATAGTCGTGAACTCAAATGAGAAGAATAAAATGGAAAGGTTCAGAAGTTTGACCATGTGCACCTTAGCTAAGAGATGTTCATGGTGTTATAGGTTTCAATCTCCTTCATTTCAACTGGCTAAGAAGAAGGAACTTGAGATGTTTTTTTATTTAATCCGATTCAGGAGGATTGTAGCTTACTTGAATCGGCTTCTCCTAAAATATCCAAAAGAAAACAAGAAGTAAAGTGAAAGCAACATTAGATCTACAAGATGTGTAGTAGCATAATCAAAATAAGCATGAAATGACAAAAATTGTGGAACTAACTAGATTGGGGCTGGATTCCAACCCCTATTTTGGATATTTTAAGATGCATGAAAATGCATGGATGCTCAAATGTATGCAAGATGATGCTTAGATACAAATAACTAATAAAGGAAGTGGTAAAAGATTAAGAAACATGGGTAAGATGGGCTATTGGCAGAAGATCTAGCCTTTGGAAATCTTGGCACCCCAATAGGAAGGTGGCACCTAGGGTGCCTTTCTAACAGGCCATTGGTGCCTTCTTCCTTGCTCCACTCTGGGCTCATGGATGGTCTTTAGTTCATCAATGTGGTTCCTTGGGATTTCTTGGCACCCAAGAATGTGTAGGAAGAGAGCAAGAGCCTTGGAGGAAAGAGAATTGAAGTGGAAGACCTTTAATAGTTGAGAGAAAAGTAAGAAAAGAATAAGGAAGGATGCTTTCTCTTAGCCTCTTAGGGGGGTTCTCTAGGGGAGTATGAGGGCTTAGGAGTCTCTTGAGATGAGGATGGGAGCAAGGTAGGTGGGGTCGATGGTCGGGAGCAGGTTGATTGAGCCCAAACTGACCTGGGTCGGCTAAGGTCGAGACCCGGGTTGGGACAAGGTCGACTGGGATCGCAATAAAAATAATAAAATAATAATTTTAAAAAATTCATTGGGTCAGGGTCTCAGGATCGGGACTGGGTTGATTAGCCCAAAAATTGACTGAGTTGGGCCTGGTCGTGACCCCGCATTCTATGGATCGGAGTATTGTGGAGGGAGGAGAACCTTGAAAAATTTGGAGAATGCTCTCCTTATATAGCTACTAAGTGGGCAAACTTGGAAGATAAGAAAAAGTTATTTGTGGGCAAAAAAATGCTCTGATAAACGGGGCACCTAGATCGGCATTAATGGCAATGTGCATAAAGTTGCGTAGACATGTGGCAACATGATAAAAGTTGACTTTCATACATCACACTTTGTCTATTGAGGCATTTTGACCGTTCAACATAATAAATGCATCCCTCATGGCCTAACATAGTGCCATTTGGGTCAAGTCGACACAAAATGCCCTGATAGAGGGGGTGTTAGGGTTACTATTCATGCCCAATGGTCATATGCTCACTGACAAGAGAAAATAGGTAAAAAAATTAAATTCTAGGGCTTGATGTTCCCTAAGGGACCATCAGGTGCCCCCTTATTGGGGGCATCATGTCCCATAGACCCGAAAGCACACATAAAGCTCGTTTTTTTGAGCAACTTGGTTTCTTAGGCAAGATAATTAATTATTCTTCATAGAAATAAGAGTTTTAAGCTCTTCAACTAAGCCCAATTTGTGTGTCTACATCCTCTTGACTTGGTCGACACAAGTCATGACCTAGTCGCCTGATCTCATGATGTAGCTCAACAAGACACAACCCTGTATGCAACATGGGTCGAGGACTCGAGGTTGGGGTTAGGCTGGTTAGCCCAAAAGTGATGGGGTTGGGTATGGATTGCCATCTAGATCCCAACCCACCATTGCATGATATACACTATAGATGCATAAAAGTGGACTCTGATGCGTATTTAATTTATATATTGAAAGTTAGTGCAGGTGAAACCCATTTTTGTATCTAAGGCAAGAGATCTCCCTTCAAGTTGTTGGAGGAAGATTCTTTCACCATAGGCATATAAAAGATAAACTTCACATACATAATATTAATATATGCATTGAAAATTATATGTCACGTCCCAAACCAATGATGGAAACATTTGGCGGTGTGGCGAGAGAAGATAACTCATCAAAACTAAATGATTTGGGAACATAGAAATAATAGCCTTCAAATATTCCATAGAATTAAATTTCTAATTTACCAAATTCTAATTTTTAGAAGTTACACATTTTACAACAAGTTCATGTATTTACCACCTAAATAAATTAATCAAACTTAAATTTTACAATACAATATATCATGAAATCCAAATGTAGATAAACTCTTCAAATTCTTTTCATCTATATTATGTTGCCTAACTCTACTTCCGTGAACAATGTTCAACTAAAAGGAATGAGCCACCACAAAGATGTACTTAGTGGATTCGCTTCACCCAACATCGATTAACCAAATAGTTCAACATGCATAATTTCATATAAGCATAAAATTATAATTTCAAATGTATTCAAGCAATACACTAATTTTTAAATATATACTTTTTAAAGTGGTATATCAGAGTTGATATCGAACAATTTGGTGTCAAATGCATAGACCACATAGCACAGACTGAGTTGGATCATCGAGGGCATTGTTTGATGCATCAACTCTGATTCTCCTATTCATGGTAACAGTTGGACACACTGAAGAAGTTGCATGGGCAGGCAACCTGATTAGATATTGAACACATTAGCAACTTACAAGGCTTTTGCATTGTGAGGCTTTGTCAAAATGCTCAAGACGGTTTGGTAAGACTAGAGATTTGTTGTTGGGTGGGATTTGATAGATCAAGGGATAAATAGATAAGTTGTTGCAGGGAAGGAGAAGAGTAAAAGAACAAAATGTAAGTAAAATACATGATGGCCAACGAGAGACTAATGGGCCATTCTTACTGTGGAAGGTTCCACGAGACATCTAGTTGGCTAAGAAGAATTTTCAATGGCATAGGCGGCAACTATGTGGGGGCGAGAGTAACTTCTTAGGTTTGTTTGCATTTATTCAAACTTAAACTTAAAAATGTAGTCCGAAATAATTGGGGTCCAATACATAAATTCATCTTTTCTATTTATCACAGTCTTTCGTCAACTCTTCTCTTATGGCTAGTTCATCCAAGTCATACTGGATACACTTATGTCAAGTTTACTTGGGTTGACCTCTTCGCCTCTTCAATGTTGGCAATACTTATGGGATGTTTGATTGCATGATAATGGAGGTTTTTATTTTAATTTTTAAAAATTGTAAGAAAACTTGTCAAAAGAGGTGTTTGACAACTATGACAATTTTATGTTTTGAAAGTGATTTTCTTTTTAAACAAAAAAATAGGGTCCCACCTCTTTCTTTTTTCTTGTGGTCCCCCACTTTATTTGGTCATGTATGGTAGTTACTCCTTTTTGTTATCATATCCCTCCAAACATGATATTTTTATGTTTTGAGTTGGCTCACTTTTTATTTTAATACAAATTTTTATTATAAAAATGTATAAAAAATTATCATGCAACCAAACACCCCATAAGTTTTCGACTTGTCAAATAAGCACCTCAAGAGGATGATGTCTGATATGTCAAAACTAAAAAGTCTTCTCTCCTTATGATACCTTCGATTTTTGTAACTCTCACTTTATCTTTAATGTAATCGATACGGATTCTATCTACTCATGTGTGATCACACATCTATTATAACATCCTCATTACAATTGTACTTAATTTGTCAATATAGTTTTTATTTGTAGCCTAGCACTCACTACTATAAAATATGAAGGGTCATATAGTCGTGTGATATAATTTTCTTTTTTCAATGTCAGAGAGATTTTACAATTACATAGGATTTCTATTGTCTTTCTCTATTTGAACTATCCCATTTTAATTTTATGACATTATCATCATATTCTCCATATGTAAGATTAATTGAATTTAAATATTTAAATTGAATACATGATGTGAGGACTTTTTCATTCATGTAATAGTTATGAGAATTAATTTAGGGCCTATTTGGTTCTTAAAAAACTCACGTAATAAATATTCTCAAAAATATTTTCGATCCATTAAACCAAGAGCCAAAGTAAAAGAATAAACGTTGACCTATATAAACCTTGACCTATGAAGTATCCGATTTTTGGCATCCCGAGCAATTGGTGGAATGTCGTTTTCTAGAAGCTATAACTACAAGCCCAACGTCCCCCCTCTCCCTCCTCCGGCCTCGATAAATTAAATATTAAATTAAAGTTAAGTAAAATTTTAATGTATAATATAGTTTAAAATAAAAATTTATACCAAAATTTATTACTAACATGAATTACGGTGATTAACGTATTAACTATTTTAAAATGTAACAGTTATATAAAATATTAAACTTATTTTTTGAAACTTTGTACTCTTTTTTTTGAACAACAGAATCTTCGTACTCACACATGATAAAGCTTAGTAATCATGGTATTTTAAATATAAAATAATTTAAAAAAGTTTTAAAAAATAAAAAAATAAAATTTTAAAATAATATTTTAAACGTACCAAATGGGGTACTTTGATTTTTTCTTCCATGAAAAAAAAAATAAAGTCATGTAAAATGTTTCATCATATTTTCTTTTATATACGAACAAATGGACCCTTAATATAAAATAAGTCATAATAAATTTCAATATATTAAAGTATCAATTACGTTAGGATACGTAAGTTATGACATAATATCAAAATAACATTTAGAAATTTAGATATCAATAGAATATATGATATTTTTATAATTAATTAGTTGTGAGCATGATCATTAAAGAAATTTTTTAAAAATTGAGTGCTCAAATATTTTGAAAATATTTTTCAACTAGCTAAACATATGAAAATATTTTTATAAAAATTTTTTTAGGTATACCAAACAAGAGATATATATCCTTTTCTTTAAAAAACCAATTCCATGTAAAACACTTTCACCATTTTTCTGTTATGTGCAACAAAATGGACACTGAAATCATAATTATACTAAATTTAAAGTTTGTACAACTTTATTTCTTATTTAATTACCAAAACATGTTAATTCCCTAAAACATTTGCGTAAGCATTTAGTTAATATTTTATGAACTTCTAAACCATCAAATCCTCTCATTTCATGTTTTCTCTCATTAATTACTTTATGCTAAGCATATTTTAGTATCCAAATGAATCCATCCATTCATTTAAAATCAAATTAGTAACCAGAATTATCTTCTTTCACAAGAAAACTGTTAGAGATATTTATATTATTCTTTTTTTTACTGTTGTTTTTTTCGTAAAATCACAAAAATCTATCTCTTATTATCTTTTCCAGACTCTCATCACTTGATTACCTTCTCACGCTATTAAGATAGCATCTATAGTCATTTTTAAAATTACAAAAATTCTATAGTCAACATCTCTAGTTGTCAAAAATTTCAAAATTCTCAAAATATTCCAATACTTCCAAAATTGTTATCCTCCCTCCTTTAGCCTCATTTGGATCATTTTGTTTATATAATATTCCTTTATATCACCAAAATGTATTGTTCAAAGCGCCAAATAAATATTGGATATCACAACATGTGAGGTTTCACTTTTATATATTTATGGTGAAGAAATCTGTCTCTTCATAGGTGCTAGAGGCCGTGATCCGATCTCCAACCAAAATCACAACCAAGTACAGCTCCACTGACGCAGGGGCCCCTCTCTCTATGAGGAAGCTATGCCCCAACTTCGACCGGGAGGATGCGCTGGAGACCATTCTGGAGGTGCCCATCCCAGAAGAGATCTTCACCTGCACCATGGGCCACGGAGACGGCCTCCGGTGGCAGCATGCCGTCGCCACCTGGATGAAGTCGTCCCAGCCGCCGCCGGGAGGCGGAGGAGGGCAGGCGGCCGCCCCCCTGGCGGGTCGCTCCGCCGAGCTGCAGCTGCTTCTGAATGTCGTGGGGGCACCGCTCATTCCCTTCCCTGTGCCCACCGAACAGGCTGCCAACAAGTCTATTAAAGACTGCTCCATAGTAAGAGAATACTTATCTACTCGATCAGCTAGATATCTATACATGTCTACATAGTATTTGATATCTTTCTGGTCCTCATTGCTCGCATCTATATCATCCATAAATCCAGAACTGCAGTTGGCTAATGCGTTCGCCGTTTTTTATTGTTCTGTTCGATTTTCACAAAATTTTTGTCTCATATATATATATATCTCTCTCTCTCTTTCGCAAACACAACAACAAGCAAGCGTCGACAGCCAAATATATAATGCAGCAGTACATAGCGGCGACGGGTGGGCAGTCGGCGCTGAACTCGGTTCAAAGCATGTATGCGCTCGGAAAGGTGAGGATGCGGTCTTCGGATTTTCACATAGCCGACGAGTCGGTGTCGGCGGAGAAGGGAAGCCACGGGGAGATCGGTGGCTTCGTGCTGTGGCAGAAGAACCCCAACTTGTGGTACCTGGAGCTCATCGTCTCCGGCTGCAAGATGAGCGCCGGCAGTGACGGCAAGGTTGCTTGGCGCCAGTCAGCCACCGAGCAGTCCCATGCCTCCCGCGGTCCCCCGCGCCCCCTCCGCCGCTGCCTCCAGGTGACTAATTGTTTGGACTCTGCAATTGCATGGGTACGTGCATATATATGACATTATTTAAATAGTATTATTTAAATACCCAAAAAACATGTATGATATTTATCATTATTATTATTATTATTATTCTCACTTCATGGTTACATGTTTTGACTTTTCAAAACTCCTCAAAGACAATCTAGCTAGGTACTTTCAGAATTTTCTTCATATTTACTTTTCCTTCAATTAATCTAGGTACTTTCTAGCAAAAGGAAATACTCAATTTTATGGTAAAAATAGTCCTCCTTTTTAAAAAAAAACTCTGAAAATTAACCAACAGAATCACAGAAATTGTCAACATATCTTATCATATTTATTCAGAAGCATATTATATCAATAACCAAAAAAAGAGAAGGCTTTGGTTAATTGTAGATAAATCACCATTTAAGGGCAAAGACTATAAAATACGTACCCCCCGCCCGTGTTATCCATCATCTTACGTACATACATGCTTTATGCTTACTCAAGTCAACAACAACAGGTATATATACATTAATTAGTTTGTTCTTAATATCCGGTTGGTCATAAATAATCGTCAAAACACACGGTGACGTTAAAGAAAACACCAAGGACATGCATGTAAATAACATATCTCTGTAAAGGTGTCGTAATGATTCAGACCTGAGTGAGTTCTTGAGAGAACTCTCCGAGATCATTCACAAAAATACATTTAAAATTCATCAGGTCGCACATTTAATAAAGGGAGAATTACCTTTAGGTCCATTTAAGAAAAAGAGTTTACCAAAAAGTCCGTTGACCCAATTTTCATTCTCTCTAGTCCGTTGACACCTCATAAAATTGTCACCCAATCCATTTTTATCTCTCTCAATCTCCAAATCCCATTTTTACCCTTTCCTCCAGCCTCCTCCAGCCGCCTCCGTCGGCTTCGCCGCCGCCTCCTCCTCCAGCCTCCGCCGGAGATGCCTCCGCCGGAGATGCCTCCGCCGGCTCCTCCGCCTCCTCCAGCCTCCTCTGCCTCCGCCGGCTCCTCCTCCGCCGCTTCCTCCAGCCTCCTCCGCCGTCTTCTCTGCCTCCGCCGGAGACTCCTCCGCCGCCTCCTCCAGCCTCCGCCAGAGACGCCACCGCTGGCTCCTCTGCCTCCTCCTCCAGGGGGCCCTTCGCGGTTCGCGTGCGGGGGGGACGCCGCCGGGGGAGAGCATCGCCGGGGGGACCTTCGCGGGGCGGGGGGGAGGGGGGGGGGCGGGCGGGGGGAGCGCCGCCGCGGGGGGAGGGGGCCGGCGGGGTGGCAGTACCGCCAAGAGGGCCGCCGCCGCCGGAGGGACAAAAATGGCATTTCAATTCCAAATTGGAGTGAGTGTGACCATATTTTGAAAAAACGGACCTAATGAAAAGGTGTTTTTGAAAACGAACCTAGTGGTAAAGTGATTTCCTTAAAACGGACCTAGTGTGCATTTACACTTTAATAAATGAGCTCCCACCAGGTGATCTCAACTCTCAACAAATTGTGTTCATCTGCATTCCATGTACCGTTGCATGGCAACTGGCAGGGTCTAGATCCAAAGTCGACGGCGAACCTGTTCTCCGATGCCGTGTGCATCGGCGAGAAGGTGATCAACGGCGAAGACTGCTTCATCCTGAAGCTGGAAGCCAACCCGACGGCGTTGCGGGCGCGCAGCTCCGCCAGCTTCGAGGTCATCCACCATACCATGTGGGGCTACTTCAGCCAGCGAACGGGCCTCCTCACCCAGTTCGAGGACTCCCACCTCCTCCGGATGAAGGCCGGCACCACCAGGCGCGGCAACGGCGACGAGAGCATCTTCTGGGAGACCACCATGGAGTCGGTCATCGGCGACTACCGCTACATCGACGGCATCAACATAGCTCACCACGGCCGCACCACGGTCACCCTCTTTCGCTACGGCGAGGGCTCCGCCAACCACAAGCGCAAGATGGAGGAGACATGGACCATCCAGGAGGTCGACTTCAACATACAGGGCCTCTCCATGGAGTGTTTCCTCCCGCCGTCCGACCTTAAGAAGGACAACGATGGTGATGACGGCTCCGCCGAAGGTTGATGGCCCAGACACAGTACTCCTGCAACTGATCTCAAGTAAAAAAGAAAAAGAAAAATCTTAAGCTACCCCAGTAATTGCAAGGCCTCTCCCCTCTTGAAGAAGAACTATAGGTCATTGGGTGGAAGAGGCACGGAGAGTTATTTTTGACATTTGTTGTCTTTCTACTTCTTCGTGATCTTCGTGTCTACGATATATAGTTTGAGCAGGATTTCTATATAAAAGGATAGATGTAACGTTATGGTATTTATTTGAATTAAATAATATTTATTATATTTTTAGTTATGAGATTAATATCATATTTACTCCCCTTTCTATTTACATCTCCTCCCGTTTTTCTCTCCTCCCGATTGCCCTAGCAAACCGTCCCCTTTCTATCTCTCTCGCGCCTGCCCGCGGCCACTGCAGTGCCGCCGCTTCCCACGGCAACCCCCCCTCTCGGATGCCTCCGCCTACAGCCATAGCCCCTGTCGCGTGTCCGCCCGATGGATGCCATCGCCAACCTTCCGCCTCTGCGAGCGCGACGCCTCCCGCCCATGCCGTCGCCGGCACAGTGCCATGCGGCCGCCGTCCTACCCTCGCTCTGCCTGCCACCCGCGACCGCGCATCCGCGCCTCGCCCGCCCGCACATGCCTCTCTGCGCGCGGCCACAGTCGCCAGCCAATCCCGCCGCGCCATGCAGCCACTCGGCAGTGACCAGCCAGCCACCGCGGCTCCGCCATGCAACCGCCCACAGCTGATGTTCGCCCCTTGCCGCCTCCCCGTTGGCCAGTCTGCCACTGCCGCCCGCCGTCTCACCCAGGCCCTCGCCTGCGTGTGTTAGCAGCCGCCACCCTTGCCAACCCCGCCGCTGCCGCGGCCCCATGCGAGCCTCGCGTCACCCATCGTCGGTCGCCGCCCGCGCAACCCCATCGGCCCCCATCGACGACAGCACGCGTCCGCGTGCTGCCCACCTCCGCGCTCACGGCCGATCGCCGCGTGAAGCCTCCCGCCGCCCGCCGTGTGCCAGCCCGCAGTGCCGCATGCCAGTCCGCCTTGCGCCACTTGTGCGCCCCCATCCGCGCGCGTGAGCCCCTTCTCTCTCGTACCCTATTGTCCTCTCTCCTCTCTCTTGACATCTCCCTCTAACAGGAACTCACATCTACTCTCTCTCTCTCTCTTGAATATCAATCATATAATAGCCCTTATTTTCCTTTGATTTGATGTCATATTTTCCCTTGATCAGGGTGCTTTTTCCAGCAGTTTGGCGGTGTGAATTGCCCATTAGATCGGCTCGAGTTGTGCGCTACGTAGCCGACGTTCGATATCCTTTTCAGCCGTCGGTTCCCGATTTCTCCAACATCGATTCCGGTAGGCATCCTTGACGTGTCTACTATCATTAAAATTCCTATTTTAATTATTCATGATCTATAGAATTGACCTTTAATTTAAGGGTGTGTGTAGTTATGATTTTGTGCTTAAATTGTGAGTGGACATGGATCAGTTAGATAGATGTGTGTAGTATCTTGTGATGATATGTGTTTATGTCTCTATTATGTATATATGAGATCTTGCTTAGTTAGTAGTGTATTATTGTTCATTTTTAGCTAATCACCCTGGTTACATATTAGCTTGATTATATTATGTTAACCTTGCTAATTAATGGTGATAGGTTAAACCGGATTAGACGATGTGGTGAGTAGTTTTTCCAGCACCTAGTTATATTCATGTTCAATCATGTTTAGTTAGTTATATGTTGATATTGTCTCGTTCTAGTTCAGTTTGAGCATGGTTGTCTAACATGGATCAGTTGTGTATATATTCAAGTTAATGTTCATAGTTGTGTTGTTATGTCATGGCATAGTATTGTTGATGTTTATTGATCTTGCGTATTGGTGATCATGGCATGGCATGATTGAGGTGGATGCATGATGCATTGAAACCGTGGAATGGAAACCGAGCTACACCAAACTAGTTAGTCGTGACTCGAGGGCAGTGAGGGGTTAGAACCGTCTGGTGCATCCTTCGATCCCAGATCCCGCGGGCATCCTACGTGCCACCACTGCCTAGGTGCACTATGGGATTTCGATTAGTATATGGTATTTATATATGATAGATCTGGTGGTAGCTAGTTGAGGTGGCAAGACGACACATTCCTTGCTAATGAAAATCTGTGTACATGATATGTGCATCTATTAGAGGATAGGTGCATATGTGTGAATGTGATTGTTGTTGGAGGATAGATGTATTTTGCATGGTATGGTATAGATGGTCTAGTGATGTATTTTATTTTGTCAAGTATCAGGTTATGTAGCATGGTGTATGTATGGTGTGTCTCATTTGTAGTATATCATCATATGGAGCATATAGTAGGTGTCTATGCATATGTTCATACCATCTTTCTAGGTCATGTTATGATGCATATAGGTGCTGGTTGGTGTGATTATAGGCTTTGGTTGGTGGTGTAAAACACATGGATTAAGTCATATATCTAATGTATTGACTAGCCTATATTTGCATATAATTGGTGTAGGTTTGGGTACCTATTTAATTAACATCTAGGGCCTTCTGGCTATCCGATTTGGCGGATGATGGGGTGTCTACTGAGTCGTCGTACTCATCCCAATCCTCTTATCAATTTTTTTTCAGGTAATCAGGTTTAGCGCAGCAGAAGCGTGATGGATCGATTCCCAAGAAGCATATGGATGATCATTATGTCTTTAAATGGTATTTAGTTTTGTTTAGATTGTAGTGATTAGTGATGTATTTGAATTTGAATTTGTGAAATTATGAACTTGGATCTAGTTGTTTTCATTCATTCCAAACCGATTTATTTTAGGGGTTATTTTCCCCGGTTACGTCGTCGGATTATGCTCCGCTGTGCAGGATTAAATCCGGGGCGTGACAGCTTGGTATCAGAGCCTTAACTCGGCCTTAAGGTCTATTTTTGACTAGCCCGAGTTTATGATGTCGGTTTGGATTAGAAGGAATTGATATTTGGAAGAAAATGATCTTGAATAGACAGAATAATATATGTTGACTATTGGATTGAATGACATAGATGTTTGGGTTAGATATCTACATTGGATAATTACAGGTATCATTTTATGATGATTTGATTTTCAGATTTTGTGGATCTTGGAGTTTGGATTTATGTTTACAGGATAAAATTATCAAACTTGATTTGTTGGATTTTAATATTAGAGGGTGATCGGGTCTTTAGAGGCTTAGATGGGATGATTAATGTATGATGACCAAATTTTTAAGTTTGTTCGATATTGTGGTTTGGCTTGATGAAGAATTGCTTCTTATCAATCTTAATGCAAGATTCTTGGGTTATATATATCAGATTATCGAATGATTGATACATGATGCTTGATCATTATTAGGTTGGTCTATACTTTAAGTTTGAATTTTCAGATTTATCATGATTAGTATTTTGGATGGATGGTAAATTCAATGGTTAGACTCATGATGATATCATATGATTAATAGATTGATGATAGATTGGTGAATCTTTAAATTAATTTAATTGGATAACCTATGTGAGATGATTATAAGGATTCATTTTTCCTATATGGGATTAATCTAATCCATCGTTGTGTTTGTTTTGGGAGAATATCTATGTGTCGTATGAGGATAGCTAGGGTGACATGTGATTTTAGTATTGGATTTACCCAGATGGAAGTAAAATGGTGATTGAACTATTACTTGAGTATAAGGATCTAAATGGAAAGGAAATGAGACATACCAATGAGATTATTCAATTTGAAAATTCAGAGTAAGATTAAGAGAATTTTATCTTGCATTGAATAAGTGGTATTTTTGTGCTATCAAGTATGAAATATAGACCATGCAAGCATGAGGATGTGATATTCAAGTGCTAGTATCAGTTTGAGAATTAAAAGATGATTTGAGTATGATCATAGTAAGGGTTGGTCAGGTGCTATCTACTTATTAATATTATAGTTATACACTCCTCTATCATGATCTTTCATCTTTATGCTCAAATTTTGAACTCTTTATCTCGCTATATCTTATTTGATCAATCTAGCCAAATCTTGACTTTAGATTATCTTAATTGTATGTTGTGACCATTCATAGGTTGATCATATGTGGAGTTTTGGACCTTGGTCTATTGGAGATGATCTTTTAGATTAGATAGAGATAACATGATGATGGGATATATCTTGCTAATTATTTGGAAGTAGTTAGAATATGAATATAAACTTATTTTAAGGAAGAAATGAGAATGAATCGGGAGAGTGGTGGATATAGAGATAGATTTGTAGAAGAGGAGATTTGAGAACTCATTAAGAGTGAGAATCTTTTGCTGATTATATATGATTACAAATAGATATTGTTCTTATGATGAAGGTTAGAGATAATTTATTTATTTTTGATTATGATGATATACTTGATTATTGAATCATTATGGGTTAAGTGATGTAAATATTTTTAAAAGTAGTAACTCATTAGAATTACTTTGGAAGTTAGAGATTTGGTCATCTTGAGAACTTATATAATACAGATTGCATGAGATGATTATATTTGAGATTATATGCTTATGAATGATACAGAGGGTAAGAATAATTGAATTGATTGGATAAGTGGATAACATAAATCTTGATTTATATTTCATTTTATTGTATCATTCCTTTGAGAAGCTTTAGTTATGAGATGGAATTGAAACTATAGTAGCCTTAATGAGAATATGTCAAATTTAGAGAATGAATTTCCAATATGAATTTTGTAATAGATTTATGAAAACATAGGCATGAGCATAGCATTGATAATCTTTTGATATTGAGGATGAGATTTATAGAAGATCAGATATAAACTTTAGAGCATAGGCGATTATCAAGATAGGGTTGTAACTAGTTTAAGATTATGGCAACTTGATTTAGAGCATGCTCATATTATCTAGATCATCATCTATTATCTATCAACCTTGAACTCACGAGTTATTTCTATCTACCATGATCTGAGTTGGGCTTATCCAATCTGAGAACTCATTCTCTCTTCAAATCTTGATTTACAAATTTAGCTAGGAGTATACTTTGCATACTTAGATTTAAACTTGAGTAGATGGTAATAGATTGATTGTCATATTGTGATAAGTGATGATGATGAGGTATATCAGTCTTTATATAAGATATTGGTTGATCAATTAAATTTGATATTGGATCATAATTGGATTATTAATTAGATAAGTGGATTGTGTAATTGATAGCACTATGGATGTATGCTATGATGTTAAATTTTCAAATTTAGTCTATTTGAAATTTTAGATAGGTGGTGATCAATGTTATCAATCTTAGACAAGGTTACTAATTTGAGAAATGTAGGGACTATTGGATTATTGAATACTTTTGTGAAGGATACTTGATATATACCATTTTGATCTACAAAATTTTTAGATTTGGTATATAAGTAATTTGGATAAATTAATGATCATCGGAATTAAGGTTACGAGGTTATGTGATTGGATGATATAGATGATACATAGATAATCTAGATTGCTAGATATGTACCTAGAGACTTTGGTCAATAGATATCAAGATTTAGTCAAAAACTGACATTTTAGAAGGAATTCATTGATGATAGATACTTGGGAAGTTTTCATTATTACAAATTTTGTGGATGTGAATTTTGTCTACGTGTGATAATTGTGTTATGAATTTGTATGGTAGAAGATATTTGTAAATCGATGAGGTTTATAGTAAAGATTATATTAGTGGAGGATGAACATTAATGTTTTCATGTGAATATTTAGAATTTTCGAGGACGAAAATTTTTGTTAGGAAGGTAGAATGTAACGTTATGGTATTTATTTAAATTAAATAATATTTATTATATTTTTAGTTATGAGATTAATATCATATTTACTCCCCTTTCTATTTACATCTCCTCCCGTTTTTCTCTCCTCCCGATTGCCCTAGCAAACCGTCCCCTTTCTATCTCCCTCGCGCCTGCCCGCGGCCACTGCAGTGCCGCCGCTTCCCACGGCAACCCCCCCTCTCGGATGCCTCCGCCTACAGCCATAGCCCCTGTCGCGTGTCCGCCCCATGGATGCCATCGCCACCCTTCCGCCTCTGCGAGCGCGACGCCTCCCGCCCATGCCGTCGCCGGCACAGTGCCATGCGGCCGCCGTCCTACCCTCGCTCTGCCTGCCACCCGCGACCGCGCATCCGCGCCTCGCCCGCCCGCGCATGCCTCTCTGCGCGCGGCCACAGTCGCCAGCCAATCCCGCCGCGCCATGCAGCCGCTCGGCGGTGACCAGCCAGCCACCGCGGCTCCGCCATGCAACCGCCCACAGCTGACGTTCGCCCCTTGCCGCCTCCCCGTTGGCCAGTCTGCCACTGCCGCCCGCCGTCTCACCCAGGCCCTCGCCTGCGTGCGTTAGCAGCCGCCACCCTTGCCAACCCCGCCGCTGCCGCGGCCCCGCGCGAGCCTCGCGTCACCCATCGTCGGTCGCCGCCCGCATAACCCCATCGGCCCCCATCGACGACAGCGCGCATCCGCGCGCTGCCCACCTCCGCGCTCACGGCCGATCGCCGCGTGAAGCCTCCCGCCGCCCGCCGTGTGCCAGCCCGCAGTGCCGCATGCCAGTCCGCCTTGCGCCACTTGTGTGCCCCCATCCGCCCGCGTGAGCCCCTTCTCTCTCGTACCCTATTGTCCTCTCTCCTCTCTCTTGACATCTCCCTCAAACAGGAACTCACATCTACTCTCTCTCTCTCTCTCTCTCTTGAATATCAATCATATAATAGCCCTTATTTTCCTTTGATTTGATGTCATATTTTCCCTTGATCAGGGTGCTTTTTCCAGTAGTTTGGCGGTGTGAATTGCCCATTAGATCGGCTCGAGTTGTGCGCTACATAGCCGACGTTAAATATCCTTTTTAGCCGTCGGTTCCCGATTTCTCCAACATCGATTCCGGTAGGCATCCTTGACGTGTCTACTATCATTAAAATTCCTATTTTAATTATTCATGATCTATAGAATTGACCTTTAATTTAAGGGTGTGTGTAGTTATGATTTTGTGCTTAAATTGTGAGTGAACATGGATCAGTTAGATAGATGTGTGTAGTATCTTGTGACGATATGTGTTTATGTCTCTATTATGTATATATGAGATCTTGCTTAGTTAGTAGTGTATTATTGTTCATTTTTAGCTAATCACCTGGTTACATATTAGCTTGATTATATTATGTTAACCTTGCTAATTAATGGTGATAGGTTAACCAGATTAGACGATGTGGTGAGTAGTTTTTCCGGACCTAGTTATATTCATGTTCAATCATGTTTAGTTAGTTATATGTTGATATTGTCTCGTTCTAGTTCATTTTGAGCATGGTTGTCTAGCATGGATCAGTTGTGTATATATTCAAGTTAATGTTCATAGTTGTGTTGTTATGTCATGGCATAGTATTGTTGATGTTTATTGATCTTGCGTATTGGTGATCATGGCATGGCATGATTGAGGTGGATGCATGATGCATTGAAACTGTGAATGGAAAATCGAGCTACACCGTACTAGTTAGTCGTGACTCGAGGGCACCGAGGGGTTAGAACCGTCTGGTGCATCCTTCGATCCCAAATCCCGCGGGCATCCTACGTGCCACCACTGCCTAGGTGCACTATGGGATTTCGATTAGTATATGGTATTTATATATGATAGATCTGGTGGTAGCTAGTTGAGGTGGCAAGACGACGCATTCCTTGCTAATGAAAATCTGTGTACATGATATGTGCATCTATTAGAGGATAGGTGCATATGTGTGAATGTGATTCTTGTTGGAGGATAGATGTATTTTGCATGGTATGGTATAGATGGTCTAGTGATGTATTTTATTTTGTCAAGTATCATGTTATGTAGCATGGTGTATGTATGGTGTGTCTCATTTGTAGTATATCATCATATGGAGCATATAGTAGGTGTCTATGCATATGTTCATACCATCTTTCTAGGTCATGTTATGTTATGATGCATATAGGTGCTGGTTGGTGTGATTATAGGCTTTGGTTGGTGGTGTAAAATACATGGATTAAGTCATATATCTAATGTATTGACTAGCCTATATTTGCATATAATTGGTGTATGTATGGGTACCTATTTAATTAACATCTAGGGCCTTCTGGCTATCCGATTTGGCGGATGATGGGGTGTCTACTGAGTCGTCGTACTCATCCCAATCCTCTTATCAATTTTTTTCAGGTAATCAGGTTTAGCGCAGCAGAAGCGTGATGGATCGATTCCCAAGAAGCATATGGATGATCATTATGTCTTTAAATGGTATTTAGTTTTGTTTAGATTGTAGTGATTAGTGATGTATTGGAATTTGAATTTGTGAAATTATGAACTTGGATCTAGTTGTTTTCATTCATTCCAAACCGATATATTTTAGGGGTTATTTTCCCCGGTTACATCGTCGGATTATGCTCCGCTGTGCAGGATTAAATCTGGGGCGTGACAATAGATCAAAAAAAAATAAGAATCATTCGATCCAAATCAAGATGTTCTTCCGAGATAAGGAAGGGTATAATCTACAACTTCTCCTGGCATATTTCTAACAATTCTAATAATTTTAAATTAGTTCACAATTCAAACAATTCAACCAAAATTATCAAATAATGATGCAATCTAAAAAATTCATGTACCAATCTAAAAATACATATTGATTATTCTATTAACTTCTCGAAGTTCAAATCAGCGTACTTCTATTATGCTAATTCTAATTATATGAAAATTTTGAAAGATTATATTGAGTCATAATGACTCAATAGACATTTCATCATCTATCAAATTAAATAGTCAAAAGATTCTAAAATTATAGATAAATAAATACCAAACCTACATCTGTTGTATATAAGTATAGAACTAAAGAACATAATAAGCATGACATTTTGACATATTTTAAACCACTAACCAGCACCAACATACATATTAATCATCACTTATAAATAAATCAACCAGTACCTTTACGCATCTAAAAATAATTAAGACCAATAACAATAATGCATACATGAACATTGACCAAATGAACCATATGATGCAATACTACAAGTGAAATATGCCATGTATACGATGCAACATTACTTGGTTAAAATAAATTAATGCACACCACACAACCTCTATCCATAATACCATGCAATTAATGTACTTATACTCTAATAAAATGTCACATCTTTTTTTATTTATAAGGAATACGTCGTCTTATAACCTCAACTAATTTGCATCAGATTTAACATATATAAGTACCATATAGCTAGGCACCTAGGCATATGTGATACTTATGACAAGCCGCAGTAACTAATATCAAAGGATGCATCAGGCTATCCTTATCTCCGCTGCCTATGGACACAACTAAATAGTTTGGTGTAGCTCAGTTTCCATTATATTTTCATGCACACTTGCATTCATAACACATCTCATATGATGTCATGATCAATCACATGCACTATGCAACATACACTATGCAATGATGTGCTATCATCTCTAAAATGAAGGCCATACAATCATGATAATCAAATGGGCATGCACATAGACTATGCAATTTATTATTTAAAAAACCATCACCTAAACATGACATATATGTCCATGATACTAACACTCTATTTAACATGTTTAAACAAATACCACTCTAAATAACCATGAACATAATATACTAGGATGAGACCTAAACATGTACAATCATAACAATATGATTAAAGACAAAGATAACCAATTAGTAGAAATAATTATACCTTCAAACTAATCTTCTTAACCTACAACAACCTATATAACAAGGTTAACATAACTAGACATACAAGGATCTAATCAAGTTGTGAGGTAAATGAACAAGGATACACACTTACCGTACCCTCATATTTGGCACAACAAAATAAAGATACGACAACACCCTAAAAATGACATCAAATACATTTAATTTAATAAACCACAACTAACTCACAAACTAGCCTCACACATCGACTAATTTAGTAGCACCAAAATCTACTAATCATGACCCATTTATAGCATTAGCATTTAATGGTAGTAGACATGTCAAATATGACTACCTGATCTGAGCTTTAAATTTTTTGCTTATGGTCAACATCTTACAGAAGTAACGACGATGTCTCCAAGGTGATGTCGACAATGTTAGAAAGGGGTTGGTTTGTTGAGCAAGGAGAAAATAGAGTCAGATGATATCAAAGGCAACCAAATAAAACAAATCAAAACGGGTGCATAGACCGCACCCTCAATCCCAAGGTGCAACCTTTGCATCCCCGCTGTGTTCGGCCTGACCAGATTGGTGATATCTCTCCCGTTTTAACTCTGATTTAAGTCGCTCAAGTTTCTACTTCTTCCTCATTCATACAACATCATTTATAGATCATTTTTATTTAGTTTTGTATCATATAAAAAACCAAAAAATAGGATTAGAGCTAACCTCGAAGAAACTGGTTAGTTCTATTTCGATTATGTCTTTCTCATACTTTTCTTTATAATTTCTACACTTCACATAGTTCTAATTAGTTTCTTTCACTTGGTTCTTTGTTTCAAGTTACACAGGTACATCAAGTTAGTATCGATTGAAGACTCTTTTTCATTGGCTGATCGAAGAAGGAGAAAGTTAAACCAGAACATTTGTTTTCTGTGTTAAGGTACACCTGGTCATCCTTTACTTAATTCACATTCTATTTAATTTAAAGCAGAGCCCATGACTCTTGGCTACTACTCTTCTTCATCTCTACCTCAACTTTATATATTTTTTTATTTTTGATTCTTTTTAGTTTATTTTTTTATTCTCCCCCCACATGATCCGAACCGTCTCTCCAACGCTCGAGCGACGTCAAGGGATGAAAGTTCGGGGATCAATATGAGTGTGGGTCAAGGTGAGAGTTTTCCCTATTTTTCACTCTTCCGAGGTGCTGATCTGGGACCCATTTTTAGAGTCAACAATCATCATCAAAAGTTATTTTCGACTTTCATAGAAGCAAATGGTGGCCTTACCACTAAGGAGTCCAATTCTTTTGAGCTATGTGAAGATGATAGCCTAAGCAAGATTAGAAGCAGCCCATTATAAATATCAAGAACAACACCCTCCTTGAAAATCATGTTGAACATATCTAAATGCTGCAGTGGGTAGCCTCATATTAGCTCTTGGACGAGGACCTCTACTGATTACTCTAATAAAAAGAAAGAGTAGTCCTAGAAAGATGCTTGTCAATAAGAAAATCCAGTAAGGGTATAGGAGAAGTTCATAATGGACTATATAGAACATATCAATTTGGCCTGAAAATAAAAATCTTAATCAAATTCAAAGGATTCTGATGGCCAAGCATGTATGATGATTGCAAGAAATATGTCAAAATTTGTCATGAATGTCATATATTTGGACCAATCCCAAAATGATGCCTAGTCCAATTGCATCGAACTACACCTACATGGTCACTTGTCGAGTAGGATGTGGATATTGTAGGTCCCCTCAAGCTGTCTTCAAAGGGTTACAAGTTCATACTTGCAGCCATATATTATTTTTCACTCTTTGTTGGAGCAATACTTGCAAGAAAAACCACAAGTGAAGTGGTGGCTCAAGTTGTCTACTATCACATCATATGTAGATATGGCATACTAACCTGAATCATGTCTGATAATAGAACATTATTCAAACATAAAAAAATATATAGGATGGTGGCAAATTCTACATAAATCAGAGAACACCATCAATATATATTCCACAAGTAAATGATATTGCATAAGAATTTAACAACACTATGCAAGTTTTTGGTCAAATGATCGGGTGAAGACACGAAGTTAGGAAAAAAAGATGCAAGAAGTTCTTTGAGCCTACCACATCATTTATAGAACTCCTGCTAGTTATTCACCATTCTCCATAATATATGCTATCAGTTGGCAATTCACCACAAACTTCTTTCTGATGAGCTAGATGAAATCACAAGTTGAATTGTAGAGCTCAACAAGCTTAAAGGTGAAAGGTTAGGCTTATAAATACCTAAAAGCAAATCAAGCTAGAATATCTCGACCATAAAACTTGTCAATAAGTGGTTGTTTCCAAGCATGGCACATATATGACTGTTAATAATAAGGAAGAAACTCCCTTTCCTCTATTAAGTGATAAATACATTAAGAAATATAATGTTCCTAAACATGAGTTCCACAAATTGACTAGGGAATGATGAGTAACCTCTATCCAATATGTATTTTGACTCCTTAAGAAACAAGAGTGTGTAGATACACCAATTTGGTCTAGTTGAGTCGCACAAAACTCATGTTGTGTAGTGATACTCAAGAATTCACCCTGGGAGTCAGTGATCGTAAATCGAAAGTAAAAAATATTATTTATCTTAAATATGTCTACAAGGTTGGTGCATGCATCTAGTCCAATAGACGTATGCATCCATCCCATCATACACATCTAGTTAGCAGATATATATACTTTTTTTGGACATCCTCACCCTAACAAAGACTTGCTAATTACGGTGGGCATTTCATGAAATACGCTTGGTCAACCTAGATGCATATCACTTTTATCAATGGTTCAAACCTTTTGTTGGTCACCATTTAATGGTGATTAATGGAGAATATGCCTAGTCAACCTAGACACATTTTGTCCAGGGAAATGCTATTTGAAATTTGAATCTCCCGCTAATTACCATTTAGTGGTGATTAATGGTGTCCCTGATTGGAACACATCCAATCAACTTGGACTCATCTGTTTAAAGAAAGGATTCCTTTTTTTAGACATCTGAGTCAATTATCTTGATTAGTACCATTTAATTGCCACATGCTGCCACTAATCAAATGTGTCAGGTCTACTCGGATGCGTACATAGTCGTGTCCGGTCGGTCTAGACATGTCTATGGCTACAATCATTGGGGCTCATTTATGGACCTAACGCTCTCCAATCCTATATATAAAGAGGATTTTTGGGTGAACTTAGAACTTTTAGAACCTTTTGGTGGTGAGGTTGATCTTCACCAATCTTCTTGCTCATCTTTGGTTTACTTTTCAGTGGATTGTTAATGCCCTCGCTTATTTGCATCCATACATTTGAGCATTTAAGGAGCATCCTTCAAGCCTTCCTACCAAGACAAGGTCCTCCAAGCTCATCTTCACTAGAGAGAAAGTTATCCTGACATAGGTCGTACCTACCAGGGAGATTGTTTATATTTGTCATAGTGTCATTTTATTCATCTTTATTCATCATTTTCCCTAGTCTTTTATGCATCATCATTGCATACACAAATAAAAAAAAAGCTTAGAAAACTAGCCCTAATCTGGTTCATCATGCACCAATTGTCACTATGTTCATTTTATTTATGTACCTTAGTTCTAATTGCATTCTTTATTTATTTTAGAAATTTTCAGAAGACATGTCAGGGCTTTAGATGACATACATGGCTTCATGTCGGATGCTTTAGAGAAAAGGGAACTCAAACAAACTCTTCTTCTCCATCTCGCTGGTGAGAAAGAAGTAGTGGACCCACACGATCTCCCCTTTAGTTGCATAGTGGTCATTCTTCTTCAACTCTTTTCTTGTTATTTTATTAACTCTAAAATCAATTCAGTTTCTAGTGGCTACATCATCAAACCACCCTCTCTTTTGTCATTTATTTTGAAGCCAATCCAGTTTTTGGCAACCACCACAACAACCCCTTTCACCTATATGGCATCTACACATTTGTGGCAACCACGGTGGGTATGCTTGTGTTCTTTTAAGTTCTCATTCCTTGTTCATTACGATTTATGTTGTCAAACATGCCCAACAATGAGATGCATTAGTCCATAACACATCTAGCCATTGGTCAAGTTATTTATCCTACATTGTACCTCTCATTTTTGTCCCACATGAACCTTCTATTTTGTCCCAATAAGAATTGCACTTCCATCCAACACAAACCTTCACATTTTGTTCCCTAGTGAACCTCCCATTTTGTCCCAAAGGATTCTTCTTCCATCACCACATCAATAGCAATTTTATCATTAGACATGTCCCATCAATGAAGACATGTTATCCCATAAAGTCTCACTAACAAACGCATCATTTGTCCCATAGTGGACCTCCTATTTAGTCCCACATGGACCTCCACTTTTGTTCCAATGGGACATGCATTGTTTTTGCCCAGGCATGGGCCTTTCCTTTCTTGTCATGTGTAGATGCGGTTCCCTAGTGGACATGTTGGTTGCATAGCACACATTAATCCACAAAACCTATTAGTTTTAGTTCATTTCAACTTTACTTCCACTCTTTTACTGCTTGACTACTTACTCATTTACATTGCTTCACTTGTTGTCATCATCATCACCACATTGGTAGTTCATTTATGTTGTTTTAGGATAGTCTTTTTTACTTCTTCATCTTTGATAATTTCACTTTCATTTAGATTGCATTATGTATTGGGTTTTAATTGGCTCATTGGGCACCAAGAATGGGAGCTCAATCCTTCCCCAAAGCCATACACATCCAAAACACAATTTTTTTGAGATTACTGACCTCTCTTTTGAGGATTTTATTTTGGTTGATTAGGTTTGCTTTCTTCAAGACCTCCCTAAGTTCCCAAATGTGAAGAATTTTCTCTTCATCAATCAAGCTAGTTGTACATTTTCTTACCAAATCGCAACCCACCAACCCCCTAGTATTCTAAGTGTGTTACAATACACCTAGGCCCTCTCCTACTCATTTCTATTGAGTGAACAACATTTAAGTAAATTTTAACCAAAAGGTTCGAAAATTTTTATGAATCATCTCAAGTCTTTGCTACAACTTGTTTACTCACAAAAATCAAAATGAAAAATTAAATCTTTTAAAAAACTCAAAATCTAAAAAAATTTGTTAGTTGAGGTTAAACCTTTTGTGTTAGCAAAAAATAAAAACTTAAACCAAAATCCAAAAAAATCTCTTTGAAAATTTCTTGAAAAGAAAGCTTTGTTTGAGGTAGAATTAGTTTGTTAACCCTAACCCTAAAAAAACTTTTGCCTTTCAATTTTCACCCTTTTTTCCAGTCACCATGTCATCCATGAATTTGAGGTCCAGCCATTTTGTCATGATTGAGTTTCTTGAGGAAGGGTATGATCAAGATCGGTACGAGCCAATCAAAGTGCTAGCCCATGCTAAAGCAACCCTTAACACAGTGTTCAAACTTAATGATCAAGAAACTCAACTCGAAGCTACTCATGCCTCTCCTCCTCCTTCTAACCTTCCCCATGACTTCAACTCCATCATGGAGGCCCTCGCCTCCTATATTGACCCAAATCTACTCTCATGGATCCAGACCATCATTAGAGGCAAATTTCTTGTTGGTCATTTTTTATTATCATCTTGATGATTTATATAAGTCAACAGTAAAGTACAAGATATGCCTAATAAACATCTTTGGAGACTCATGTCAAATGTCCAACTGTGCAACCATGATGATAAAAAATCCCAACAGATAGTTATGTAAGATACAATTCAGGGTTTCTAAATCGGTCAGTCCAATGAACTCATTTCTCTAATGAGCACTTGTATGTATGTCTCAATGTCTCTACACTAATGATCAATAAGATCAATCATTCTCATCTTATGAGAAGACATCACATAAATTAGTCTATCCAGATCTATGATAACTTATCTCAAGAATCTATGACTCTGAACATTTAGATTATATACCTCTAGATGATTGATCTTATCAAAATGATCTCATCATGATTCAATCATCATTGTATGTGATCGAAAACCTTATTATGATGTACACATCTAATAAGAGCTAACAATGAAGAAATATTATTTATATTGAATGAGATATTTTAAGAAATGTTGAATCATATCAAATATGATTAGCTTGTAGGACATATATTTCTATTAATCTTTTATTTACACTAAAGTCAATCGCACATCCATCTAATCTCTATCAGCTCGAGGTGATGCTCAAACATACTTTGAGTTACCACTTCAGTTCTTCTTTTATATCATTATATGGGTTAGGAGGCATCAACTTCTTAATTAGGTTAGTTATTTGGTTAACCATGAGAACAATCCTCATGGTTTTAAGCTAATCAAAGAAGTTCAATTCATTGAACCTATTAGCATCTAGTATGTCACGTAACTAATGATTTATCATCTAATTCTATGACTGAGATCTAATTTCAATAAGATAACATTGTATACATTCATTTAAAAAAATTAAGATATAGTCTTTTTATCATAATTTATCTCCTACTATTTTTTGATAAATTTGCATAACCCTCATTATGTAAAGATAAGATATCACGATGACATCCTAATGGAAACTAAAATCATATTAACCTTATGGTGATAACTTTGTGGCAACACAACAAATCACCCCATACTTGTAGACAACACATATCCTCTCTTCTCCTTTTGAATACCTACTATCTAATAGTCTTGCGCCACATATGCAATCCCTTGTTTGTCTTGTCATCCATGCCAATACCTTTACTTGTGTGCAGCCCATGGCACATCCTAGACCCACATGTGCATGACCCCTAGATCTGTATAGAATAGGCACTGTATGCTCAGTAGTTTGAGCCAAAAGGGGAACTTGCCTGCCTATCATGCCTGTATAGAACCCATCTAAATGGCCTTCTTCCCATTGCCTAATTCTATGTATGTGCGATGTGTCAAGGACATGCAAGTTATACCCTTTATGCAATCATCAATTTTTTCTTAGGCCAAGACTATTCCTATGGCTAACCTTAAAGTTACCTGATGATAGTTCATACTCCAGTTTGTATTTCAGCCCAAGCATAGCCCCCTATATCAACATAGACAAGGCACTATCTGAGCCCCGTATGGCCATGATTTCCACCCTCGATTGAGCCACCATATGGCCTATCCTATGACCAATGCGAGGGCCCATGCCAATGCAATTTGGAATGACCTATATGTAAGTCTACATAAGATCAAAATACCCACTTTGAAAGTCCATCCAAGCTCCCTATGAGCAAGTACACATATGAAGTTAACAAAGCTCTCCTTGACCTCTTCCCAACCATGTAAGCCTAATATCAAGGCCTGTATGTTTAGCAATGGCAAGATGGATGTCAAGAGCAATATGCGAAGTCAACATCAAGGCAAAGAAAAATGCAAAGAGGACCAAGATAAAGGTATCACTAGCCTTCTATGGCCAAAATGACAATGAGGCTAAGACTATTTAGTTAGGTCCCCTTATAATGTTCGACGGACACATTGACATGTGCTCAAGGTATATCAATCTTGTAGGGTATGTGAGCATGCTTTCACCATATATTGATCATTCCCCAATGTAGAGAGTAAACACTCCATCTACTAAGGATAAAAATTACATCCAATCTAGGAGAGATCATGTATGTCACCATGCTAAATCAACCTTAAGATTGACTAGGGATGTGGAAAAATATCCAATGTCTACAATGGGGTTGAGAAAAACACCTCACACGTGTTGAATTAAGGAAAATCATGGGTTGATATGACTTTCTCATATTTATGTACTCCATATACTTCAAACCCATATGAATGACAATTTTTGCCTATTGTTTGTGTGAATGTGGATAGGGAGCTACCGATAACCTTCATAGACCATGTGGAATGCAAACATGAAAAGATAAAAAACAATAGGCCAATTTTTAAATAAATAAGGATATGAAACCTGTGGAAGTTAGAATCATGGTTCATTGGGTCGACCGACTGGTCTGACCACGACCTGGTCAGATTGACCTAGTCCATCGCTGGCATTAGGTTGTATGACCCGGCATGGAGTCAAGCAACCTGATTAGCCGATTAGCCAACTGGGTCACCCTGGGTCGCTAAGTCTTATAACTTTTGCACCCTCCCCCCCTCCCCCCGATACCCCACACAAGGGGCATTGCCCTCTTGATCCCTACAATCGAACCATGCATGTCAATTTGTGATTCCTAAGCACCTAATTTATTGATACTATAACAATATTTCACTATCACTTATTCTATTACATATAGTTAAGAATTGTGATTATAAGTATAAGATGCATACTTAAAACTTATAAAATTGTTTATCAGCCATCTTTATCCTCTCACTTGAGATTAACTCTTTCCCAACATATACTAATACAACATAATCACAAAAAATTATACTTACTTGTATGTATAGAAAAACACTCTTATTTTTATGTAATTTTTTATATTTTTAAATATTTTTTAAAAAATAAATGTATCTAACTCCATCTAACCTAGTACGACTCAGTCAGATCGGGTCGAATTTGGGGCTGACCAACTTTCTTAGTTAAAATCATGCATATTTAGAATTATGACCTATCGGTTTCCAGATTTGAATGAACCTAATGTGGTGTTTGGTTGCACGATATTTTTTTGTACACTTTCATGATAAAAAATTATATTAAAATAAAAAGTGAACCAACTAATGACAAAAAAAGTATCATGTTTGGAAGGATGTGATAACAAAAAAGAGTAACTACCATTTATGACCAAACAAAGTGCGGGACCACAAGAAAAAGGAAAGAGGTGAGACTCTCTTTTTTGTTTAAGAAGAAAATCACTTTCAAAACATAAAATTATCAAGTTTGCCAAACATCTTTTTTAACAAATTTTATTACAATTTTTAAAAATTAAAATAAAAGTCTCTATTATCACGCAATCAAACACCCCATAACCTTAAGCTAATTCGAGAATTAATGATGGAATTCTTAAATATTAATATTATGGATTGACAATCCTATCTTAGAATCTGAAACTGAATAATCCGAGATCAATTCTCTAAAATCCAAATATCAATGACAGATCTAAGATCCGATGAGCTCCAATCAAACAAAAATGCTCAAATTTGAATGACGAGAACCCAAGTCTTAAAGGATGAACTATTATCAAATAAAATTTAATGCTCAGATCAGATTTTAAATGTTTAAGATTGGAATCTTCAATGAAAGGGATGTAAATCTTGATGAAGAGCTACCTGAAATTACATGTTCATCTAAGATCTAAGGCTTTTACTGAAGTATAAAAATCTGAACCCATTAATTCCAAGTTTGAACATGCAGCAGGCTGGTGAAATAGAAACCCCTCGATATCTAATTTGGGATCAACTTAAATCGTCAAATTCATATCTAAAATGTTCACATCCAAAATTGTTTAAGTTAACCTATGTATTAATGTTATAAAGAATACACGTGAGTCATGAGTATTTCAACATCCTAAGATGCATAAACATATTTAAAATGAAGGAGTAGTTGGTAGGTCCCTCAAGGATCCATAAATCTACCGCTTTGAACAAAAATATGAAAATGTTCAGAATCCATGCATGAAGAAGGGATATGATCTTATATACTCCACATGCTCATTTAACTTTGAAGCGAAAATGAGCATGCAAAGATGTGTAGGAGGTCGACTTCAACTTCTCTGAGTTCCAAAGTCTTAATCATATCTAATGAATCTTAAAAATTTGGAGTGCAAGAAATTTCTCTTATGAGCATCACTAGTATAGCTCTCTCTCTCTATCTCTCTCTTTCCTCGGAGGTTTAATCCCGGAATCTGTTTCGCCGTAGGGCGGGTTGTTTCTCCTTCTTTCTCCTGGGGGCTTGGGGGTAGTTTCGCGACTACCTCAGCTTCCCAACTCTTGTTTCTTTTATCCGGGAAGCTCTGCTTCTACTTCTGCTATCAAGGGTGTTTCCGCTGTCCAGGTTTTTTGATACTAGGTTTTATAGATCTTTAATTTTTTTGGTTTTTAACTTACGTGCTAGGTTGGTCTTGGGTGCCTTGTTCGTAGCCAAGTGTTTAGTCTCGTTTTCCTTTCCCCTCTGGTGTTTGTCTTCTTGGTATTGTCCTCCTTGTTTGGCTGGTTTTTCAGATATACTTGTGGTTGTTACTCGCATCTTGCATTTCGTCTCCTGTTGAGTCTTGTTATCCTCCTTCCTAGATCTTCTTGGGGTTTATTGTTTTACCTTAAGCTGGATTCCAGTTCCTCAAATCTCGTCTGCCCTTTTAGGAGTAGGGATTGTGCCCCTGACCCTGGATTCACCGGTGTGTTTTTCCTAAGAACCTTCGCGAGAACGCTAGTAGACATTTTGTTCTTATTTTAAAATATAAAAGAGTTTATATATATATATATAAATCTTATACTCTGACGAGGTATCTTTTGTCGAGTGCCTATTTGTTATATTTTTCGAGTTTTTGAGGCCCTTCTAGACTCTTCTGTGTTTCACTTTTCTGGCCACAGGGGTTGCTTGGAGGAGATATAGCTCTCTCCCCTCATTCTTTCCAAGCTGTTGGCGGGGTTTATAGCATATCTTCTGAGTCTCAACGCCCTTATCCACGGTGTCTTACTCAGCGGTGGTGAGTTTATTTGCTATGAATGGAGTCATGCTACTCTGCAGAAGAAGAACGAGTGGTTTCCCAATTCCATAAATTATTACATTCTTCTTCTTCTTCTGATCCTCAGCCTTTGTGTTTGTCACCGCAAGCAGTTCTGGATTCTCACCCTCGGCAAAAATCTTTAGTCTTCAAAGTCTGTTCTATATCCAAGCCTCATCCTGCGGGGCTCAGGGAATGGGTACGTAAGATGTGGAATCCGTCCATTCCGTGGTCTCTATTGGATTTTCCTAATAATGCTAATATTGTTCACTTTCAATCGGAAGCCGAAGTTGATAAAGTCTGTTGCCGAGCACCCTGGTTTTTTAATAACGATTTGGTTTTATTAGAAAAGGCTCGGCCGTATACTTCATCATCCGAATATCAGCTAGTTTACGGGGACTTGTGGGTACGTATTTATGATTTACCACAGGAATTACTGTCTAAGGATATCGTCATGAAATTGGCCGCTCAAGTCGGCATCCCTTGGGACCCTCCACCTGAGATTGTGGCTGCGTGGAGCCTCTTTGCACGCATTAAGGTTAGAATTGATGTTCGTCAGCCTCTTTCTACAGGTGTATCTGTTATCTTTCTGGATGGTTCGACCAAAATATTTGAACTTGCCTATGAACACTTGGTTCGTCTATGCTACTTTTGTGGTCGATTAGGGCATGTGCATGGTGAATGCTCTCATTTGACAGAACTTAAAGCTTTAATCTCTCCCTCATTACCTCAATTTTTGCAAGAAACTTTGCATACTCAGTTATCCTTTAGATTTGGTGATTGGCTCTCCACGGCTGGTAGAGAAGCAAATGGGGGTCTTCGTCCTTCTTCTTCTACCTCTGGTATTGGGGCTACCCGAGGATCAAATACATCTATTTCATCAGCGGTTCCAAGGCAGGTATCCAATGAATTAGTGCCTTATTCTGGAAATTCTATGTTGTCTCCTGTCTCTCATATGCAGGCCTCAGAGGGAAAATTATTATATAATGTACCTATCACGGCTGATTTCTCTTTTCCTAAAACGCTTGGTGAACCTTCTAAGGGTAATTCCTTGTCAGGAAGTGTGGATTTGTCGACACTGAATATGGCGAATGTGCTGATTGAGGCCAAGGATACGTATCAGGGTTTAAAGCAATCTATGGCTACGGTTGTTTCCAATTCATCTGATTTTCACTCAGTTTTTTCAAAATCTTTGATTTCTCCAGCAAAGTCATCTATGAAGAAATCGAGATTGCGCGACAAACACAAGTGGAAGGCCCTAGCTCATGCTGTCAACATGGAATCTCCTTCTCACATGGTAAAGGGTTTTCCTTTAAAAGTAGAAATCTTATCTTCTCCCCAGCAGATCCAAAGGGTTGTGGCGGCTGACCCAGAACAACTGCCAGAGTCATCATGAGAATAATAGCTTGGAATTGTCGGGGATGTAATGGGCTCCCAACAATTCGTCATATAGATAGTTTGGCCCATTCTATCAAACCGCATATATTTTTCTTATCTGAAACTAAATGTTCTTCCATTGTTAGTGAACAGTTTTTTATGTCAAGGGATTTATCCAATTATTTGGTAGTACCTTCTATTAATCATAGGGGTGGTCTTTGGCTGTGGTGGGATAGCACTATCCATCTTCAAGTCATCTATTCTGACAATTCCTGGATTGGAGCTGTAATTCTTGACCCTGTGACTACTCGGCATTGGCTCTTAATTACTGTTTATGCTCCGGTACTTGACGAGAGTAGAGTTCTCATGTGGACAAATATTTCTAGTCTCATCCGGGACATGTCTTTACCGGTATGTCTCATTGGTGACTGGAACTGTATCCGATATCCCTCGGAGAAACAGGGGGGTCAGCAACCTGTTTGGTATATTTAGATAATTTTGAACATTTTATTCAGTCAAATTCTCTCATGGATATCAGAAATGATGGGCCTATCTATACCTGGACAAACAGACGATCATATAATTTTCATATTAAGGAAAGGTTAGATCGTTGCTTGGGAACTAGTTCTTGGTTTTCTTTTTATCCCATGGCCCAACTTCATGTTCTTCCTAGATATTATAGTGATCACAGCCCTTTATATCTTAATACTTCTCCGCCAACTAGACCCAAGAACTATTTATTCAGACTGAAAGCTGCCTGGCTCAAGTTTCCTTCCTTTCATGAGTTAGTTTCATACTCTTGGCTAGCATCTCCAAACCTTTCCCACCATTATGCTCTTAAAATAAAGCATCTTAGTTGGGACATGTCTGTTTGGCAGAAGAAGGTATTTGGAAGTTTGAAAAATAAAATAAAGGATACTCGGCTTCTTTTGTTAGATAATCAATCCAAACCCTCTTCTCCTGAACAAATTAAGGAAGAAAAAGAACTCATTGCTCAACTCCATTGGCTGGAAGATCTTGAGAACATTTATTGGAGACAACGAGCAAAAGTGTTGTGGCATAAAGATGGGGAGAGAAATACCACATTCTTTCATTCTAAAGTCCTACGTTGGCGTCAGTGGAATCGGCTTACTGGTGTCTATACAGCTGATGGATCTTGGTCAACTAATATGTTTGATATTCAATTTGTGTTTTCTGAGTATTTTCATCAGTTGTTCCTTGATGTTGACCCTTGCAATGACTTTCAGATACTGGCTGAGTTACATCTTCCAACCATATCTCACGAACATCAGGACACTCTTTTGTTATCTCCATCATCTGAAGAGGTAAGAAACATTGTTTTTTCTATGAAGGCGGACACTTCTCCTGGATTGGATGGGCTTCCTCCACGCTTCTATTAGCAGTACTGGGATATGATAAAGGATGACATCATTGGTTTCTTAAACCACTTATTTCTTACTATTCATATTCCTCTGCAGTTAAACCATACAGTTATTACTTTAATTCCTAAGAAGGAGAATGCTTTTCTTCCGGAACACTATAGACCTATCAGTTTATGTAATGTTTTATTGAAGATCTTGACTAAACTCATTGCCATTCGCATTAAACCTCTGTTACAAGTCTTGATATCTGAAGTTCAAACTGCTTTTGTGCCAGGCCGACTAGGTACAGACAACATCATCCTCATCCAAGAGATACGGAATGCATTTAAGTGGACCTGAGGTAAGTGTGGGTATTTTATGGTTAAATTGGATATTCACAAGGCTTATGATAAGTTAAGATGGAATTTCCTGCTATCAGTTCTTTTTAATATGGGTTTCCCTGCACATTTCATTAACTTATCAAGTCTTGCATTACGTCTGTTTCTTATTCTTTAAATCTGAATGGACATTTGTCGAGGACCATTTTCCCTAGCAGGGGTCTTAGGTAGGGTTGTCCCCTGTCCCCCTATTTGTTTATACTGTGTTCTGAGGTTTTGTCGTGTATGATCTCCCAAGCTGTAAAAGAGAAAAAGTTGACCGGGGTCAAAACGGCTAGGCAGGGTCCTCTGATTTCACACCTTATGTTTGCAGATGATTTAATTGTCTGTGGGAAAGCTACTGTGGCAGAAATTACTAATCTTCTTCAGCTTTTGAAAGATTATGAATTTTTGTCAGGACAGGCTGTAAATGTTCACAAATCAAAAATTTGTTTTAGTCATAATGTTGCGGCTGATCTTATAAGTTCAATTTGTGAACTTTCTGGTTTTAAGTTGGCATCTAAGGAGGATTTTTACTTAGGAGTTCCATGGGATTTATCAGGAGGTAAGATGGCTCAGAGTAATCACTTGATAAATATTTGTCAACAAAAGCTAGCTGGGTGGAAAGCAAATTTGCTTTCATCTGGAGGAAGAACTACACTTATTAAATCTACTATTAATCATCTCCCACTCTATGCTATGTCCGTTTCACAGTTACCTTCTCAGCTGCTAAACAAATTGGACCTGTTACAGCGTAACTTTTGGTGGGCTCACAAACCAGATCAGTCCAAGCGTATACATTTATCTAAATGGTCATCAATTACCAAGTCAAAATTGATGGGGGGTCTAGGAATTAGAGATTTGAAACTGCTCAATATTTCTTATGGTATGCGTTTATCCTGGAATTTTATTCATAAACAGCAATCCTTGTGGGCCAAAACTCTTTCTGCTAGATATCTTCGGAGAACAAATATTTGGCAGGTTCTTCCTAAGTCTTCTAATTCCAAGGTCTGGAAATTCTTGCTTTCTGTGCGTAATTATATTGCTAAAGTTGGGGTCTAGCTAGTCAAAGATGGATCGGATATATCCCCTTGGTATCACAACTGGATTGTGGATGACAAGGGTCCTCTGTTACCAAAATTGCCGAGTGTTTTATTTCCGGGTTCGGTAAGAGATCTTATTTCTGAAGGCACTTGGCATTTACCAACCTTATCCCTGTGGTTTGCAGAGGAATCTATTCAGCGGATTCTTGCTACTCCTATCCATACGTATCTAGATAAGGACAGACTGGTCTGGCCTTTTACTCCTAATGGACAGTTTTCTCTTAAGTCTGCATACAGGTATTTGATAGAACTTTATCTCCCTCCTAGTTCGTCAAATCAAGACATATGGAGGAAATTATGGCACCCCAAAGTGGCTAAATGTTTGTCTTCTAAAATGATTTTCTGTTTATGGAAGATTCTTACAGGTAATCTTCCTACCAACATGGCCATACATAAACGTTGTTCTCATATTAATCCTTTATGTTCTATATGCCATTTGGACATGGAATCTGTAGAGCATCTTTTTATATATTGTCCAAGAAGCAGAGCCGTATGGATGATGAGTCCTTTTGGCAGTAACAGAGAATGTGGTAAGTTGGCTTTTACTGAGCTTCTTTTCCTTTGGCTGACGTGGTTATCATCAAAAGATAAAGATTTAGCTCATTTAGGGGTCATTGCTTGTTCTATCATTGGGCAATTATGGAAGGCAAAGTGTCAAACACAATTTCAACAAAAGGTTGATCAGCCTAATATCATCTTTTCCCGGGTGATGAGTCTGGCAGACTTCTGTTGGGAGAAAGCTCCGATGATACATTTGCCATTGGATTCTGTTTGGTCACCTCCCCCTTTCAATCACCTAAAAATCAATGTGGACTGTGCTACTTTTGTAAATGCAGGTGCTGTAGCTTTTGTGGTTCGTGATGAGAAAGGGGCTTTGGTTTACTGGAAGACTAAATTATATTCTTCTACCCGTCCTGAAATCTTGGAGGCTACGGCGGTTTATGAGGCGTGTCTTTGGGCTCCTCCCAAATCCACACAAATTATTGTAGAAAGTGATGCTAAAGGAGTCATTGATGCCATAAAGACCTCAGGGCCAATGCTATGGAGAGCTCAACATATCATTGTTGAGTGTGTCCAGCTGTTACGTATGTATGTTCACTTGTCTCTTTCTTTTGTGAATAGGTCATGTAACGTTTTGGCTCATCTACTAGCACGGTGGGCTATACTCCAGCATGTGGAGGCTGTATATCCCCATCCCTTGCCGCTGCGTGTTACTTCTCACTTGTGTAAAGAAATGTTTGTTTAATATTAGTATTAGTTGTCTTCTGTTCAAAAAAAAAAAGAATCTTAAAAAATTGAAAATATCTCTTGAGGTTAATCTTTCGAACGCCAACAATCTTATATACTCGGATTAAGAAAAAGAATGTTCAAATCTGAATATCTAGAACCTGAGTCCTAAGGACTGATGGGCTATCACAAAAAAAGAAAGAAAAGAAATGATAATAAACATAATCTGATGCCAAAGCAAATACCATGAAATCTGACCTTGAACATAATGATTTCTGATCTATTACTTCTAAATTCTAAAATACTTAATGCCAAGACTTAGAATAAAAAATTAAAAATCTGATGATCTGATAAACTCCAACTAAAAATGATTGAGATCTAAGCCATCTTCACCTCCTCGGATCCAATGAACCCTAATACCCATGTAAATGACTTTAATGAAACCAAAGGATCCAATTTCAATCTTAACGATCCTCAATGTCTAAATCTTAAGAATCCATGAATCTTTAAATTGGAATATTAAAAATCTGGAATCTCAAAGATGAGAATTCAATAAAGTCTCCTAGCATACACCATTGTAAAACACACAAATTAAATTCCATTGAGTATATGAGATAATTTGAACGTATGTTTATTTTGTGAATATATGTTTCCAAATTATGAGTTACTATGATAGTTGATTAAGAATATTCGAATATTCTCGATATAATTAATATCAATACTTCGCAAATATGATAAAAAGTGGTTCAAAGATATTTTAAAGAATCCAAAATTTTAACATCCATAATTCTATGCTGTGATTAGCTCATACTCCCATAAGATATTATGCATTTTTATAGTAGTTAATGCTAAACAAACATGACAAATAATCAAAATTCTTTTTCCAAATAGGAATCCTGCAATTTTGATTAAAACTGAGGTTTCGCAATTACATAATTACAGAATCTTGTGTAGACCTCATGACCCAGATCAATAGAACGATTCAACTCTTTTTTGGCACTAAACCTTTCTGGGAATTGCTGCTTGCACTGTGAACCTTTACATAATTTTGAAAATCTGACATGGTTGTCGGCTTGTTGGGATCCTGTAGATGCTATCGTGGAAGTTGATGAAACAGAGATGCTACCTCACACCTGAGCCCCTTGTACACCTCTTGATCACTTTGTCTGAAGTGTGCATGGCAGGCAGACGAGAAATCCATCTAAGAGGGATTAGCGCTGCTAAGAATTGCAGAATGACGCCAACCCACAACTTTGAGTAGTCTCCAGATGATGTACCGATCAAAGATGCCAGTCCCACACCAGAAATTCCACTCAGTATAGACGACAAGCACAACGCAGAGCCAAAGAACGCAAAAAGTGAACCTTCACAACCTGGTGGACATAAACTTGACAACAGCACAGAGAAAGGGAGGATCTTGAACTGAGCTACAGCCTCTGCTAAAGCGGATAAGCACAAGACATATGCTTCATTTGAAATGCCCAACCTGATGTTGATTTGTTTCACCAAGAACAGATCAGACAGAAGAGAAAGAGCATAAAATATCTGCAACCAGAGAACCAATTTCCTGAAGGGAACTCTCTTCAAGTAGCGATTATAGATAAGAGTAGCAGATAGAACCATAAGCTGGCCGATCACTTTTGACAAACCAATGATAGCTGGATCAAGTTTTAGAAACTGTGTCTGGTAACAAAATACGCTTCCAGACAGTAGTGGAACAAGAGCTACAGAAGCAGCTATCCAGGAAAGAGGATAGTACAGATTCTTCTCATTAAGTGCAGTCATTAGGTGAGAGAACTGCTTGCTTATGTTTTCTAACACAGAGGAATCTGTAAGACTATTACTTGTATTGCTTGGGAGGTTAAGTGCACCCTCTTTGCATTCGGCAGCTAAGGACAAACCAAGTTGTATCACAAGTAGGAGAGCGAACGTGAAGAATAAGACCTTTGGATGAGATCTTAGCAGGACAAAACCACCAGAAAAGTTGCCTAATATCCCTCCCGCCACCAAAGCCATGAATGCATAAGACTGTAGAGTACCATCCTTCTGACTTGTGCTAAATTCAGCAACTAAGGCGTCACTTGCTACTTCCGTAAATGATGCTCCAAGATTCCCAAGTAAAATACATGCCATCTGTGCACAAAATGTAACTTCACCAATGGGGATCAGAGCCAAGGTACCCCATGACACTAGCTGCAAAAGGACTGCAAAATAAGAAAACAACTTGTCAGTGCAAGGAAATAGCAAACATTTTCATCCTACGTTATCAAAGGCACTTGAGGCAGCTGGCACTTGAGGCAGCTCCCTAGGCAACGAGTCAAAGCAAGGCAGCACCTCTCTGCCTCGATTCGGCCAAAGACACCTAGACAATGAAGCCCATTGCTGCTGGGAACACCTCCAGTGCAACCTACGTGGCAAGAGCTTTCTCCACCCGATTTCATGTGAAATCAGGTCAAGCAGACCGAACTGTTCAGCGCTTTACGGGGTTCAACCCAGCTCATTTCAAGTTTTCGAACTTGCATAATATTGAATCTGTGAGACCCAATAGAGCTGTCTTCCCCACCCAATGGGTTGCCTGCGGGACCACGGTGGGAACGGGCATCTGGCATCATTTCCACCTTGTTGGCACCAAATTAATTGAGGTTAAATGAAATCAAATCTCCAGTGAGCTATATTCACATATACCCTTCAAATAGGTCCACTTTGATGGCCCAAGATCAATGCCCATCGACTTAGCCCATCAAGGGTTAATTTAGGTCCGATTTAGTGCATCCTTTACACATCCTCAAGGGATTGATCTTAGTCCCGGGATAGGCCCAATACGATGGGGTGTCTAAGCCAATCCACGTAAAAAAATAGTATCCTTAAGGGGTGCGGTTGGTGCCAGCAAGGTCTCCTATGCATGGAAGGACTAGTCTTGACAAGGTCCAATACTTCTAAACTTTATGGATGAAGGACAGGACGAAGAAGGATATAGGAATCACCAACAAAATAGGAATATTACCGCCATCGGAACTAAGTTGAGGCAGGTTTCTCCGGAGGGAATCCAACTCCAAACCAAGTTCATTTGGCAATCAACATCGGCAACTCCTAAAAAGGGAAGGAGGACGTCCAGGGAAAGTTGCAGGCCGTTGCGGGGCATTCCGAGTCCGTCTTGAAGCCACAGGCCTCTGTTCAGTTCAGTAGGTTTCCCGATGAAGCAAGGAAAGTCGGAAGTCTCTAAAACCCGCACCGGAGCTCGCCGTAGAGGAGAGGAGATAGAGCCGGAGAGCAACTGGAAGAGCTAGAGAAAGAAGAGAGGGATCGGAGACAAAGATAGAGAAAGAAGAGAGGGGGAAGGCCGAGAAAGAGAGAAGAGAAAGAAGGTTACCGCGGAGCTATTTACCCCTTCCAGTCGTGCCACCGGAGAGCTCTTCTCCTTTTCCGCTGAGGTTGCCAAGTTCTGCCGCACTGTCCCACGGCGTCGTCAAGCCTTGAATCCTCCTTCCATCGTCGGGGCCGCCGGAGATACCTTTCCCCTTCACTGAAGTCGCCGGCTCTGTCTTCGCTTCTGTAGGCTGCCGTGAAGGTTGTTGAAGCCCTCAACCTCCTCCATTGTTGCCGTCAAGAGTCCATTTTCACCATTTCATCCATAGCTTGCCAAATACAAATCGGATTTTCGATCTGACTTGGGCGTTACTCAAGTTTGAGCTAGGCAAACCAAATGGTGGTCTGATCGTTATCATGCCATCATCCAGTTAGTCGAACTCAATAAGACATATCAGATCCATTTATCCTGTTAGTCTCAAATGTGATGAAAAATGGGTCTCACCTATCTATTCAGTTTTCTTGTATGTATTTTACCCAAACTTACTAGTTTTGGGTGCTTAGAAATATTTGAGTGCCAACAGAGGTGTAGTGGATCTAATGACTGAGATTCAAGACAGTCCTTTGATTATGACAAAGTTAACTTGAAAGCAGCATAAACCAGCATAAATGGGTCAAATGGGACAGATGCTTGTGACTGATGACTGGCTCCTGGTGGACCTCCTTATACGTAAGACTTGAACTGAACTGAACTACATAGTGGCACCAATGACCGGTGGCAAGGCCCTTCGCTTAGGAGCTTTTCCAGTTTCCACTGCTTAGCCGGTTGACAAATTGCCTTCAACGGCAAGCAAGATGACAATCTAATTTTCTTAACACCCAAGCTAAGAGCTCCATAGCTCTAAAACATAAAAGACTGAAGAGGGAAGCTTGACAGATGATGTTTCTTGAGCTGGCCCAATGGGCCTGACAGTGAAACATATGATTTGATCACTCAGCGACAGTGGCGAATGACAGTAAGGCTCTCCAATTAGGAGCTTTTCCACTGCTTGGTTGATGATGACAGACAACATCTAGATAACAACTTAATTTTTTCTGATATTTGAGTTGATAACTCAATAGACCAGAAGTGAAGAATCTGAAACTGGAATAATGATTGCAGCTATGAGATCCCAACATAAGCTCCATGCATTCCTGCCAGATGGGATTTCTCGAGCTGGCCCCATAGGCCGATTAGTGCAACCGTACAATGAAGGCTGTCAAGGGATGTGATGGCTAACCCTGGCTCTTTTTTTGTTCATTCCAAACACTTTTCCCACCTAGTAGGGTGGGAAAGGTACATGAGGTGGCAGCATTCCTCTGGTGCCAGGAACATCAGATTTTCTCAAGATTGAGTGATACATGCCAATCCGACTTATTGGAACCAGATCAGGGCAGAATCAATGACAGCATCGGGCTTCATCTCCTTCGTCAGGTCAGTACCTACCACCTACCGATTCGAGACTAGCGGATCCTACAAACCATGACTGGTTGATGGATGAATAGATGGACCATAAGGAATACAGAGAACTATTATAAAACTATGAGTTGATCACCCTCCAGATTAAGAACAAGAAAAGAACACAGAGAAAATACAAAAAAATAAATTGACAGTAAGAACCAACAGAAAAACATCTCACCCCAAATAGTGTACAGCATATGCTACAACAAATATGCAAAAAACAAAGTAGTGAAGAATTAACAACTTTTCCACCCAAATTGTGTACCTTACCACCTTATGGCGCACCAAAAGCTGACCTTTCTTGATCATTCATCATTAAATAGTCCCTAAATGATACATTTACTCCTTGATTTTTCAAATTGATTAACACAACAATGAAAAGAAGGGAACACTGTACTTGTTAAGTATTGTTAAGGAATCATCTAGATTCCTACTTCGTCCGCGTCAGAGGAACTGAGATTGAACTCTGTAGTAGCGTTCCTATCATTCACAGTGTACAAAGCAATAAATGGAATACCTGTATTGAACTTTCCCTTAGCATTCCAACACAACTTTCTACTTGTTTACTATAGATAACCCCAAATACAAAATTAAAATATTTCATGAGTATAAAAGTGATCTCTTTCTAACGAAACTTCATTTTTCAGGATAATTGACCTCGTAACCTTAATGTAATTCATGACATTTTAACTCAAGAATCAGCCATTCATCTTAAGTTTTAGATCTCCTACTTTAGCATTGAATTATTCTTCTTTTAAATCAATAAACAGAGCATTTATTTGAATTTTTGAAGCCTGAATTAGGTGTCCGCGTGTCCCATTCCATGCAATACGAAATAAAATTAAACTACGATTGCAGGCATGTCATGTTGAACTGACCCGACAGAAATCAATACTTGCTCATCATATGCAAATAAGAAAGCATAGGAAAGCAAAGGAAGGAACAAAGAGTGAAACACTGAGCGCAAGAACACATTTTTTCAATTTTCATCCCCAACAGCCAGAAACCAGGCTGATGTAAAGGGCAAATACCTTGCATTTTATTCGGAAGACCGAACACTTGTATCATATTCACTTCGATGCATAAACGATACGTGGAAAGCAAACAGAGTCAAAGAACTGAAAGGACATCCTAAGGAGACCAAGTTGCGGGGAAAGGGAACCAACCTCCAAACGAAATGTAGGGTATTCTGTGAGCGCTACCTATGTAGATAACGTCAGACAACACCCCGTAGAGTGGCTTGGCCACCATGGGAAGGTTGCCTATGTTCTGCACAAGCTGCAGAGTGGAGGGGCTGAGGCCGAGTCCGTGAGCAAGGTGGTAATTGAGTGCCAACCAAGGGAAGCACCTAAAACCCTGGACCGAGTAACCAAACCCACACAAGACCCACATATTCTGTTGGCCACCGGCGTCGATGTTGGGGCTAAGGTTGCTGGTCTTCTTCGTACTTCTTTGAGCATGGAACTCCTGGAGGCGGTTCCGATCTGGCTTGGCCACCAATTTTAAGAATAGTCCTTGGTCGGAGCTTTTCGACCGGCCGGAGCTGAAATGTGGGCATTCCCACTTTGAGTTCTGCTGCTGCGCCGAGATGGAGATTAAGTTGCAGGAGCCGAAGAACGCAGCTGGAGGTAGAGACCTGCATGTCCGGGCACAATGCAAGAGGGGTGCCCGTTGCTCTTGTAGGGGTGCTGAGACAAAAACCATAGCTTTAAGCAGTTTTCGAGTGCAGCCCTAGAGCAGAGGAGAAAGACGGGCAGGAAAAGGAGGAGGAAGACAGTCCATCTCCTCCGCCGTGCTTTGAACACCAAATGTTAAAGGGTGTAGGCAGGAACAGGAGAGCTCTGGAGGTGGAGGGGAGACCTCACGTGATAGGGAGAGTAAGGGCACCCGCCAAAAGACTCGAGGAGCTTCTCGGATGGATACAAAATTAAACGGTGGAGCTTTGGCCGGATCTTCCGGTAACCCAAAATTCCGGAATCTCTGAGGGGAGGAGTGCAGGCTTTTACAGGGAAACTTTTCTTCCTGATTTCAAGAAGAAATTTTGATCATGGAATTTTTTTTTTAAAAAATATACACCCGGAGGATTCCAGACTCCGGAGGGAGCGTAACAGTGGCACGTCAAACCCAGATCCTGAAACAGGAAGAACGGATGGGGACGGGGCGATCGCCCCTCGTCGTCCGTAGTGCGGCCTGCTGGCGTCCCCTCGTGCCTGCCGGCTGCCGCTGTACCCTACGGCTACGAGTCGCTTTCTCGTCGGGGAAGAGCGGTTCGTAGCCTGCCGGTGCCGGGGCTAGGACAGCCAGCCACGTGAACAAGGTAAGCCCCACTCTGGACATGGACGGTCCACGCGAGCTCCAAGATGGAGAGGCTTCCTGTGTCTGACCGCACGGGTGCAAACCGTCAATTGACTCGACAATTAACTCCAAAAGAATTATAATTATTTATTACGTTAAACAAATAAATTTTTATTATTTGAAGAATAAAATCTGTATTTAATTTTTGATAAAGTATTTAAATAAATATTTTGAAAATTTTAAATTGTGAATATTAATAACGATATGGTGTCATTTTTTTTGAACAACAGTACTATATTCATTCATATTAAGCTAAGAACGATACAGAGTTTGTACAACCATACACCGATAACAGTGAAAACATAAGACCGAACAAGAGATTGATCTTGGAAATATAAATTTCTAAGAGATGATCATAACACCACGAAATGACCAACACACAAACGTGCCAACGTGGTCGGGTGGTAGAAATAGGAACTCCTACATGGGAGTTGAACAACTGCATCAAGACCGGAAGATCACTCCAAACAGGAGTGGATAAAGCCCAGACAAACGGTCTCGAAAGATACTTAGCGTCTAAGACGCTAAAAGCAGCGGATGAAGAGTCAAACCTTGGTCGCTGGACTACTAACAACAACAACATAAAAGAAAAACGAGATAGACTTAAATAAGTCAAACTCCACGATTCCAACACAACAAAAAGAAACAAAATGCCTAAAAAAATTTTAGGCAAAGTGTTGGAAAAGGGAGATTGGGAGGGAGGGCCATCCTTCCCTCCCAAGACTAAACCGTCCTCAAACCGCCGGGGGGAGGGGGGGCTTCCGCCTGAGAGGGGATCCGCCGGGAGGTGTCCGCCGGGGAAGGAGGCCGCCGCAAGTATTCCGCCGAGGGTTCCCGCCTGAGAAGAGATCCGCCGGGGGGGGTCTGCCTGAGAGAGGTTCCGCCAGGGGGGGTTTCCGCCGGAGAAGATAACTGCCGGGAGGTTGTCCGCCGGGGAAGGGATGTCCATCGACAGGGATGCCGGACGAGGGTTCCGCTGGGGGGGGGTATCCGCCGGAGAGGAGAGCCGGAGGGGAGGATGTCTGCCAGGGGAGGTGTCCGCCGGAGAGGAGAGCCGCCAGGGAGGATGTCCGCCGGGGGAGGGTGTCGCTGCGGGGGAGAGCCGCACGCGAGGTTCCGCCGGCGGGGATGCTGGCCGAGGGTTCCGCCAGGGGGGGATCAGCCGGAGGGGAGATCCGTCGGGGAGGATGTCCTCCGGGGGAGGGTGCCGCTGCAGGGGAGAACCGCACGCGATGTTCCACCGGCGGGGATGCCGGACGAGGGTTCCGCCGGGGGGGATCTGCCGGAGAGGAGATCTGTCGGGGAGGATGTCCGCCGGGGGAGGTTGCCGCTGCGAGGGTGTCGACTGTCGGCCTCTCCCCTCGCGATATGGTATCATTTAAAAATACAAATTAAGTTAAGATAAAATTTAATTTGAATTTTAATGATCTTGTAAATTTCATATGGGAGTAGATCGAGATCAAGTTCTGTAAATACTTTTATATCAAGTTTGAGATAGAATTTGGGATGAACTTAAAGCCTAATTGCTATTCAACCTTGAGCTTGATTTTAACTCTTTTAAATAATAAGTTAAATTTGAACAAAGGTAGAAATTACTATTAAAAACTTGAGTAGAAACTTGAACCATGGGCCGAGCTTGAACGCCCTCTCGTCGGGACATTTTCCCACTCTATGGACCTGGATTGCAATCGACCGTATTTATGCCTAGAAAACTGGACATCGATCACTTTTTGCAAGAATGGAAAATTTACATTCTATTATGCTTTTTTTGTTAAGGGAGTTACAAACCTCTTGTTAAGGGAGTTACCGGCCTCAAAGGACATACACCGCGAAAAACTCCAAAAGTAGAAGGTTTCTCAAAGGAATCGGAAGAAGAGAGACAACATGAAATAAAAATGAATTGTAACTTTGAATATAAAGAGATAAAAATCTCCAAAATCTCCAATCAACTAGATGTCCCAGCACCAAGAACGTCAGGCATCCTGGCTGACAGGATGTCTCACAGCCTGATTGTGTGGATGTCAGCAACAAGGAAAACCGAAAAACAGACTATCTCCCAACCTCATTAAGACTTGCATTTTAGCTATAATTATGCATTCGAAATGTTGAAAACCTCGAGTTTAAGGGCGATTGAGTTTGAGAACCCCTTTAACAAAATTAGTGATGGCTTAATCATCTTCTAAGCTAACAAATAAGTCAAAGTTGTGCATATGAGGGGCGACAGTTTCCTTCGAGTTATTCTTACCTGTCACGTGTCATCTATATATTCAACTATTTTCTTATGATAATGCCTATTTCTTTAACTCTCTCATGCATCTTTTCATGCATCATCTCATGCATCATGTATCGTGGTTTGGAAACAAAAGTAATTGAATATTTTCTCGACTTTCCAGGATAGTTTTTTCATCAAAACCGGTAGGATCCGTCAAGACATGGAGTTATTCCACTCCAAATTAAGTCAACTTCACTAAGAAATCTCGATGAACCTGAGGAATCCCATTGGTCAAACTAGAAAATCTTTTGTATTACTCTCAATTTACTTTATATTGCACTTTTAGGTAGAGCACACCATGAAGTTTGGATGCTGACCCTTGTCTTTTATCACATTTTTAGTTTGAGCACACCATGTATTTCTGGTGCCAACCCCTATCTTTTATTTTACTTTTCTCCGAGCCCAAGTGCTTCTTAAACCAGATGATCATTGGCAAGGCTTCTAATGGAACAAAAGGTGGTCTTGGAAGTCGGCGAAGGTTCTATCTATCACATAGCCAGGCAGCATGAGTGTGTTTAATCTATAGCTTGACTTCACCTTTTCAGTCTGCCACCATTACATGCCACTACGGCTCACTTTGTTATACTCTGTTCATCCATGCTTTATTCCATGTCACTCCCCTATAAAGCTGTTGTCAAGGTGAGACAAGCTGTAAACACGTAAATTTGGACGTAATCAAAGGACTAAAATTCATATTTTCTTAGAAAATATTTAATTCTTTTGATGAACGAACTAATTATCTAGAAAAATAAGAAAAATTAACCATTAGAATAGCTAACGTCCCCTCATGTAGGACATCTGGCATCCCGGAGCCTAGGATGCTTGACGTCATAGCAGCCAAGATGTCTGGTGATGATACTACCAGGTAGGGATGCAAACAAAATATGATATTCCGATATTCCAATTCAATTTCGATAAAAATTAACGGGTTTAGAACTTGTTTTTGTATCCTATAAGCTATCAGAATCGGAATCAAATATTCTGGTAGCTTATCAGAATTGGAATCAAAATCAGTTGATTCTGTTTCCATTAATTCGATTTCATAAAAAATGAGTATATATAAATAAAATTAAATAAAATGAAGTTAAATAAATTATAAAATATAATAAATAAATTGATAAAATGATAAAAATAAAGTTTTAAAGAGATTATACCAGATTTTAATAATTATTGGTGAATTATTAATTCATTTTTGAATAAAAATTACTATTTAATATGTATTTTGTAAATTATCGAATTTGGTTCCGATTCCGATAACGAAATCACAGTCGGAACATAGTGATTCCGAAATCATAGTGATTCCGAAATCATCAGAATTAGAACTCCTTAACCCTTATCGAAATCGGATTCTGGTGATTCCGCTATCAAATCTGACCCGTTTACGGCCCTACTACTAGGACTTCAACTATTCCCGCAAAAAGTTGACTGCTTTGACAGTGGTAGGTGGGGCATTCATTGTTGGTTAGTTACGAAAACATCTTGTTGGCAGGGATGTTAGACACTTAGCGCTCAAACTGACCGAAGTGACCTCTGAGCTACGTAGACCTAACTTGCAACCAAGCATGGTACAGCACAGTGGTGTCTTGTCACTAGGACATCAGGTATTGTAGCAGGCAGCGATTAATGCACGTGCCCACTTTCGGTGTGCAGCACATTTAATGGCATTAATTGACTGGCAAATGTCCCTACTATCGAGACATCTGACATCCTATCTATTAGGACGTTAGGTGCGTTGTCAATGTCAATTGATGCCTGAAATGCCCCTACCTTGTATCTATAAAAGGAGCCCCTATAACAACATTTTAAATGTTAGAAATTGGTAAGAGACTAGTTAGAAACTACTGGGAAGATAATTTAGAGCGACTCCAGGCACCAACATTTCTAGCCAAGAGTGTTTTCAAGAAACTCATCACCCTAATCCCCTCAAGAATTTCTCCTTCCACCTCTAAACATCCATTTGCCATGCCAAACCACATCATCCCTTCTCCAAGTTCTTGAAAGCCTCTACATTCTAGGGAATTCACGAGGTACCTACTGTAAGCTTAGCAAGTTGGCGTCAAAGATCAAAGAGCATCGGTCTGAAGAAGATCAGTTTCAAAAGCAGCTGATAGCATCCCAGTCATTAGGGCATCATATGCTTTCTCTATTATGACGTTAGCGACGATCAGCAAACGCATATCAATTCCAGGAGTAGGAAATGGACTGTCAGATACAACGTCAAATGTCCTAGATTCTGCGATGTCAGACGCACTAACTATCAGGATGTCAGAGATTCCAACGCGTTAGACCCGTTTCCAAACCAACCCTCACTTTTTCTCTAACGTTTCTTTTAACATATTAGTCTTTTTAATCTCTGTTATGATAAACATAAACCTCACCATGCATGTTATATTTACTTCATGTTTTGCACCATAAACCATCCATTAGGGGTTAGGAGATAGTCAAAATATGGTTAGTCATTTTCTTTTTGTGGTTTTTATTGTCATTTTGAATAAGATGTTACATTTTGTCTAGTTCTAACTTCTCTTCATATTTCTTCTTATCTTCACTCAATTTTGTAGGAGCGAACAAGCATTTCTCAAGCTCTTTCCCTTCTACCAGCTGAAGAGAAGGAAGTCGAAACTCCACAACTCTCCCTCTACAAAAGTACGAACCATCATTCTCATATCTCCAATGCATTGATCATCTTTTTTCTTTTCTTTCGGAGCCCTTGGCTCCTGGTTACCACACACATCTACACCCCCATAACCGGTGGAACCTTGACAAAGAAGGGTGGGATGAAAACCCCGTCGATAGGAAGGTCAATCCAATCCTATTCTTTTCTTATTTCTATCTGAGAATGATGTAGAGGGCTAGAACAAGGAGTATTAAAAGTGCCCGTCACCCTCGTAGGAGGTGATCTCAAAACGTTTGACTTCTCGAAAGAAAGGTGCCAAAAGATGAGAAATAACCTTTCATATCAACAAAAGAGTATACCTATCTGAATGAGTATCATCAAAATAGCCCAAGAAAAGAATAAAAAAGGTTCCAAAAGATGGGCAATAGACGTCTCATGTCAAATCAAGAAAAAGAAACAACATGTCTAAATGTGGGCCACCAAAGTGTATGGGTAGGAAGGAAGGACCTGAAAAGGCCGAACCCTAATGGGCAATTTGGGCATTAGTAGAGAAACAAATTCAGCATCCCCTAAATCTACTTAGGACTTATCCTCAATTTCTTCTTTCTTTAACCTCCATGGTAGGGTCAATCATCTAGGTCTAAGAGGAGCCTATCAAAGGTAGAAAGTTAGACAATCAATTATGAAGGTATTTTCCCGCACGTGGTGTTTACTCTTAATCCTCAGGTGATGATGAAAGACACCTATGCCAAGCAAGGCAAAGGACAAGAATGGTTGTTTCTTCCATAACAAACTCAAAAATAAAAAAAATCTCTAAAAATCAAATATCTAAAACACCAAAAAATCATAAAATTATAAAACCAAATCTTCAAAACCCAAACAAATCAAAATTTTTCAAAAATGCCTAAAATTTTGCGTTTTAATTGACTACATGCCTTAACATATATTTTTAATTTTAGTTTTACATGTTTCCTTTTATGTGTTGCATACTTATGTGCTTTTCTATTATCTCTTAACTTGTTGATAAAGCCTATGTATCTTGACAAAAGATCAAGAGAACTTTACCCTTTTCCTGTAGCAGTCTTAGCATAAATAAAGTTCTACTCATTTCTTTTAAGTGAACATAGAAAATAGGAAGGACCTCACACGAAGGAGAAAGTGTGTTGACCTCACTCCCTAGGCACTTGAAAAGAGCAAAACAACTAAAAAAAATCAAAAAGTGAAAAACCAAAAGTGGACTACCCCAACTCATATTAGTATTTGCATTTTTAGTCTTGCATCTATCAAAATAATAGTATTTGAGATGTTGAAGATCTGAAGTCTAGAAGGGGCTGAGCTTGAGAACTTATACATAGGCTTAGTGGATGATGGTTATTGACCGATGACAGTTTTTCCATCACGTGGGATGTCATTTATTTACTTCCAATATAGTTTATGCCCACGACATGGTTTTTCTTTTAACCAATCAACCAAAGAGAGGGTTTCGATATGACAAAGGGTGATCTTGGGATCAATCAAGGTTTGATTTGCTCAACTAGGCCCATGAGAGCATACCTAAATCTATACCTTGCAGTCACATTTTCAGTCCGTTACCATTTCATTCCACTACACCTCGCTATGCTCCACTACGTTTGTTTACAATTCACTTATGTCACTCCCCTTCAAAGCCGATACTAAGGTGAGACAAGGTATAGACATACAATTTTGGCCTAGTTGGAGGACTCAAGAATTCTTTTTTATGAAGTACATTCAATTATCTCATTGAGGAAATCAAGTTTTTCTTGAGAATCAGGCTTTCTGCGTGTTTACGGCATGACCAAGACTTAGTGCCCCATTAGGGAGGACGCTTAGGTCAAGCTCACCCCTTAATGGGGCACCTAAAGAGAGGCTTCTGGTGCCCGATCAATGGGGCATCAGGCAGCCCCACCAACAAGGTGTTAGGTGCCCAGTTGGTAGGGCGCTTGCCTTTTCTAGTCAGTTAGATGTGGATCAGGCCATGATGATGCTTTAAATACACCCTAATGATTAAAGTGCCCCATTAAGGGGGAGCTTTGACACGTACAAAAGCTTTTATCTTTTCCTGATTTCCTCCTCTTTGTGGTTATAAAAGGGCCCCTTCCTCCAACATTTTAAAGGTTCCCATTCACTTTCTGGCTCTATCTTATCCACCATAGCATAGCCAATACTCCCTAGGTATTCCTCAAGCCCTCAACCCATCTATAAATCTTCTTTTGGAAGCCCAAAAAAACCATATTTTCTTCTTTAGAAACATAGTTTTCTTTCAGCTTTAAGAGGCTCCATAATTCAACCCCCTTTCTTCTAGGCCAATTCTCCCCTCCCACAGCTTCTTTGGTGTCAATACTACCTCAAAAAACTGTGCCAACACTCTGGAGGTCATCCACTAGCCTGAGGTGAAGCAAGGAAGAAGAACCAAAAGTCCACCATAATAGCTCCTAGCACCCCACTAGTAGAACACTACCCCTAGCACCTAGTGCTCTGTCAATGGGACACCTATAGATAGGGCTTATTTCTTTGTATTTTTAGGGTTTTGGAACCTCCTTTTCTGGTCCCCTACAACTCTCTTTAATCCAAACTTGCATTCTTACATTGTTTAGCATACATTAGAATATCCTTTTACAATTTCATGTATCCTTAAATCACCTAAAATAAGGGTTGGGATCTAGTCCCAATCTGATCAATTTTTAACTTTTTTTCTATTTATGTTTAATTTGAGCATGTTACTATATTGATACTCCTTCTAGTCATAATGTTACTTTCACTTGTTTTCTTGCTTTCTTTTGGACATTTAAGGGCAATTTGGTCGAGGTTTAGCTATACACACCATGAACTAGACCAAGACAAAAAGAATGTCTCAAGCTCCCTCTTTTTGGCCAGTTGAGAGGAGAAAAGTCGAAACCCACAAACAATTCTCCTCATTCAAGAGGTATGTTGGTCATTTCATTTCTTTTACCCCACTTTTCATTTTGAAGCCCACGGCTCCTGGCGACCACAACCCAAACACCCCACTTCATCGAGTTCATCTAAAGAAAGAAAGGAAAGAGAAGGGGAAGGCAAGACCCATTCTTGTGATCCATAATCATCATGTCCCGAAAAACTATTTCTTTAAGCATCCCGCTCTCTCCTCCTCCATGATTGGTCTTCTTGTCAATACAAGATGATTAAGGGTGCATAGAGAAATATTGATCTTTATCAAAGGGAGTACATATCATGGAGGAAAGTACAATATACACTTATATTTGATCATAAAGAAGATTAGACATACAAGCCTTTAATTACATTCCAACACAAATAAACATCATCACATGGCACTCACTCTAAATCCATCATCTTTCATACAATCATACAGTGCGAAAATATGATAATTATATGATATAGCATTTATACCGTAAAATTATAACTTATACTTTTGAAATTATTTCATGTTTGTTGTATTTTGATGAAATAAACAACATGAGTTTGACACAAACACTTTTTATGCTACAAATAAGTAATTCTAAGCAATTTAGACAAATCATGCATTTAAAAAATTGTAAAGAGACTGCAATTAATGTATTAATTATCGTTATATAAAATAACATTTTTTTTCAGAATTAGTTTATCTATTAATTTCATTAGTTAAGTAATTAAAACAATTTTAATAACATAATTAAGCTAAATTTTATGGCATTAGGGCAGCGCTATGCACCGCCCCACAAAGCGCATATGCATCCCACACACTAAGCAAATTGATAACATTATAAACATAAACTTTTAAAAATATTATATCAAAATTTATTAATTATATGTAAATTATTAACTCATTTTTTAATAGAAATTAATATTTAATCTATATTTCAAAAATTATTAGATTCGGCTCTGATTTCAATAACGGAATCAAAATCGGATCGAAATCGGAACATAGTGATTCCGAACTTATCAAAATCATAACCGTGATTCTGTTATCAAATCTTACTCATCTACGGCTCTACTTTGTACTATTTAACACCCTGTTTGGTAACACTATTAGGTACTTCTATCACTATCAATTTTAAAATTGATATTGATAAGAACTATTAAGAAGTGTTTGGTTAATTATATCAATTTTAAAATCTATAATACAAACAAAACATATTATGTAATATAAGTGTCAACTTGTATTATTTTTGATATTGATACTCCAACATTTGAATATATCAATATAAATGTTGATATAGTACCAAAAATAAAACTCTAACCAAACAGGGCATAAAGGTAATTATTAACCTTTATAACATGTTATGAAACCCTCAATGATATTAATCATGATTTCTAACATTCTCAAGGTCGCTTTTACAAAAATAATATTTATTATCATTTGATAATTTTGAAATTTGAAATCTAAAATTTGAGAATCACTTCTTATATCTGAATATATTATATTGTATGGATATATGAAATATTAATAACTAAGATTGTTTGATAAATTGATAACTAACATCTGAATATGAAGTTTTGATAAATTAAGATTGGTAAATTAAAAAATAATTGTTATTAGTTTGAAGTTTAGCTTTTGCTCAATTTTATTTTTTGTTCAATTTAAATTTAAAAAATATAAATCTAAGACTATTTTGTACTCTACCATACATTGGTCAAATCAAATAGTAATATTATTTGTCTCGATTCTGATAAAAATTAAATTATTATAATTTCTATTTCCATCAAATAAAAATCATGATATGTCAAATTTGTTATCAAAATCTAATATATAATATATTTTATTAACATATATTAACTTTTATTAAAATATGTAAAAATATAATATTTCTATTTAATTTTTATTTAATACTTTTAACTTTTACTTTTATTTTTTATTTATCATGATAGATTTGATAAATTTTTTATTTACTATAATATTAATACATATGAAATTTTATTAAAACCATAAAAATAAATACAGAATTGACTATTTCATATTTTAATTCTAGTAAACTACAAAAATGTTTGTTTGGGTCTCATAACAATAGAATACACTATCCATGATCCTGTTAATATGTCGCAAGTAAAAAATAAGTGCTATAGAGTACTAAGCGTTAAGTGGAGAGTCCGTCACTTAGGTGGTGTTTGATTAAACTTAATCTGAAAATCTTAACTCTTAATTTTATCTCTAATCTCTTAATCAGTGGCAAAAATTGTTGAATTTAATTAAGATGTAAGTGATTGAATTTTGTTTGTTAAAATATCTGAATCTAATAACATCCGACGGAGTGGCGGAGGATGATCTCGCTTGGCATCATCTCAGCCGGGGTACTGAGCGCAGTGGCCTCGCGACAGGCCGACGAGGGCGTACGCATGCGCCTTGTGCATCCGCCCCCAGGTGAGATCAATCTTGGACAGGACGGCGATGGCCTGGAGGAAGTAGCCAAGGTGGTATTGATGACCATCGTAGACGTCCAAGCCGCCATCAACGGCGCCCTGCTTGGTGATGAGGCTTCCCCATTTGGAATCATACAGGAAGACATTTCCGAAGAGGTTCCGGTCCAGCCACGGGTTCACGGCGGTCTCCATGAACCCCTACACCACTGGAAACACGGGGAGTGGGGGGGGGAGGGCGGGGGGGCCATGGGAGAGGGTGGGAGGGGGGATAGCGCGCCAGAGATGCTTTGAGGAGAAGGGGAGAAGTTGGAGGGGGGACTGAGGGGGTATACCAAAGGGGGCCGAGAGGGTATGCCGGAGGGGCGAGAAGGGTTCCGCTGGGAGAGGCGATGGGTTCCACTGCAGGCGCCTGTCAAGACGATCGACAAACTAGCACCGTAGCTCTCCTCTTTCAACCCCAGAATGGAGTGCTAGGAGATGAGGACGGGGTTTGCCTTGAGTACTCAAGAGTGGCCGACCAACCCCACCAACTCGCCGTTGATGTTGTGGTACTGGAAGCCCCTCAGTATCGCGCGCAGCTCTGCATTTACCCTCCACGAGTAGCGGGAGGTGGAGAGGGTGACCAAGGAGGAGGAGATCCGCCATTCTCCCTCATCTCCCACTTATATTTGTTACAGAAGGTCGGGTGAGTTCCGCCTCGCCAAAAACTGGGTAGCAGCTGCTGTAGTGCTCAAGGATATCCTAGTAATGGGGATTGGGGAAGTAGGCAAATCGAAGAAGTCCGATGTAAACGATGGCAGTGGCGAGCATGGAGAGGGAGGAGCGTGTGAGGTGGAGTTGAGAAGGGTGAAGCTCTAGAAGAAGCTATTGATGAGGAGAGGGTCGGGGAGGAGGTGATTGGTGAAGAAGACATAGGCTTCCGGCAACACCATCAACTAGTCTCCGGGAGGTGGAAGCAGGAAAGGCGTAGATAGGGAGGTGGCATCTGAAAGAAAAAAAGCTAAACGGTGGATCTGAGCCGATAAGAGCTTTTTCAGAGTTCAGACATCCGGTTAAACGTGGATTCAGACTTTTTATCAAACATGGTGAAATATCTAATCTCTAAGCGAATCAGAGGTTAGAGCTTCGATAAGTGTAATCAAACGGAGTCTTACTCTTTTTTTTTTGAAGAGAAAAACCAACATGGTAGTAACTATAAAACAATAAGGTCTTTACAAAATGCATGCCAGGCCTCCCTAGGCAAAACCGATGAGGAGGGCCAGCTCTGCTTGGATTTTAAAGCAAACCTAGCTAAAGTGTGAGCCAAAAAATTACAATCTCTAGAAACAAAAGTGAGAGTAATATGAGAAACATACTGCAGAAGAACAGAACATTGCTTGATGATATTCTCTGCTCGCCACAACATGCACCCCTGTCCAGTAATGGCTTCAACAACACCCTTAGCATCACTTTCCACATGAATTTGTTTAGAAAAGCCAGACTCCCATTTTAGTGCCTGAAGAATAGCTTCTGCCTCCAGAATTTCAGGATGAGAACATTCCAAGAATTCAGCCTTCCATAAAACCAACAAACCAGATTCATTACGAACCACCAAACTAATGGCTCCTGCAAAACTAGAAGTGGCACCATCGACATTAACTTTTAAATGATTCACCTCCAGAGGAGACCAAACAGGTTGCAACATATCACTTTTACCTATTCCAGATGCAAGACTTAGATCCACAGTACTTAGAGCATTCCGATATAAACGCACATGACTATCATTAATCGACTGAAACATATACCGACATCGGCCTTTCCAAAGATGCCAAATGATAGATAAAGCGATAGTCTCTAGCTTGACTATGTGGTGATCACTCCCCAAAATCCAATCCAACCAAATTTCAATAAGAATTACCAGGGGTTTAGCTTGCCATTCCGGACAACAACCAAGGAGAGATAACATCCACACTGCTTTACTTCTATCACACCTCAAAAACAGATGCTCCAACGTCTCTTCCTGCTGAGAACACAAACAACAGAGGGGAGAAATAGAATAACATCTTCTATGAACCGCCAGATTGGTAGGTAGAGAATTTGATAAAATCTTCCATAAACAAAATTACATTTTATGAGAAAGTATTTTACCCACTTTCGGTCTCCATAATTTGGCCCAAATCTCGAGGTTAGAAGAACCCGGAGGGACATTTGCTTCATTTATATATCGATAAGCCGATTTGAGAGTGAATTGACCACAGGATGTAAGAGACCATATTGGGGTATCTTGATCTAACTCTACATAGATAGGAGTATTTAGTATTCGGTTAGCAGACATCTGATCAAACCAAAAATAGATTAACTGGTGATTCCAAGAGCCTGCCACAATAAGATCTTTGACCAAACCAGGAAAAAAATTACCCGGTTGCTTAGGGAATAAAGGACCCTGTCCATCATACACCCATTTATGCTTCCAAGGATGGATGTGCGAACCGTCTTTGATCTTCCAGAAAGTTGCAGAGACAAATAAAGGCCTGACGTATAATAAAAACTTCCAAACATGTGAATCATTTCTTTTCGAATGAACCTGCCAAAAGTTTGCATTCCTAAGATACCTTGCAGTTAATAACCGAACCCATAAGGTATCTTTCCTATGAAGGAAAGACCAGAGAAGTTTCATACCCAGGGCAACGTTTAGGGCCTCCAGATCCCTAGTCCCCATCCCACCCATCTTCTTAGGTTGTTTAATGAACCTCCAATTGAAAAAATGAATCCTTCGGCTCTGATTAGGCCCATGAGCTCACCAGAAGTTCCTTTAGAGCAATTCCAACTAGTTTAAAGTCTTAGCAGGAAGTTTGGAGACAGACATGACATGTAAAGGCAAATGAGCAATAGTGGAGGTGATAAGGGTATTCCTTCCAGCAGTAGAAAGAAGGTTAGCCTTCCACCCAGCAAGTTTAGCTTGACAGCCCTTGATCAATTTCTCAGATAACACTGACTTACTACCAATAGGATCCCAAGGAATGCCCAAATAAAAATCATCCTTAGTAGCCAAATGAAAGCCAGTTAAAGAACAAATACTAGACCTGACCGATAATGGAACATTCTTACTAAAACATATCTTTGATTTTAAAGGATTGATTGCCTGCCTTGAAACAACCTCATACTCTTGGAGAACCTGAAGAAAAGCTCGGACCTCCTCCAAATCAGCTTTCCCACACACAATGAGATCATCAGCAAACATCAGGTGAGTGATAGGCATACTTCTCTTTGACACCTTGACTCCGGACACCTTCTTATCCTGAGCTGCCTGAGATAACATCAAGGAAAGCACTTCAGAGCATAAAATGTATAGATACGGAGATAACGGGCATCCTTGGCGGATCCCTCGAGATGGCCAAATTCTATCAGAAAAATGACCATTGATATTTATAGAATATGATACAGTACAAGTACATTGCATAATAACCTTCACCAGATGGTCAGAAAAACCCATTTTCGTTAATACTTGCTGTAAGAAAGCCCATCTGATTTTATCATATGCCTTCTAGATATCTAACTTAGCCATAAAGTAACCTGTGCGACCTGATCTCCACCGTAAAGAATTTCTAATCTCTTGAGCTATGATAATGTTATCTATTCCTTGTCTACCAGGAATAAAAGCAGTCTGTAATTCTGACACCAAGTTGGATAACAAGGGTTTCAGCCTACTAGCAATAGCCTTGGTTAAGATCTTCAGCAAGACATTACATAAACTTATTGGACGATAATGATCCAGTAGGTATGCATTTCCTTGTTTGGGGATGAGAGTAATAAGTGTATGATTTAAAGCGGGTGGCACATAGACACTACTAAACATGAAATTAATAAAATCATGTACATCATTTCCCAACAAGGGCCAACAATGCTGAAAAAAGATTGGTGACAAACCATCAATTCTAGGAGACTTATCTGGTTTCATAGAGAATACCATATTTTTGATCTCAGCCGAAGAAAAAGGCTTATCCAGATCCTCCACTTGTTGAAGAGTAAGCGCTGGAAAATGAAGCAGCCCCAAAACCTATTCACCCAAATATAAGGACTCATCATTGTAGAGAGAAGTAAAATACTGACCAAAAATAGACTTTATATCATTTAAATTTGTAGACCAAACACTATCATTCTTGACAACCCCTGAAATCATGTTCCATTTTCTCCTGTGCAATACTTTAGTATGAAAAAATTGTGTATTCCTATCCCCTGATACATGCCAGAAAACTTTGGCTCTTTGCCGCCAGTAAATAGCTTCCATATTTTCTAACCAGTCCAATTGTTGTTCTAAACTAGCTTCTTCTTTTAAAGTGTCAACAATGGTCGTAAGCTTTGAACTGCAGTTAATTTAGCTTTGCATTGCTTTATGTTGGCTTTTAAACTCCCAAAAACTTGGTGATTCCAAGAGCTGAGGTGTTGTCTGATGCATTTCATTTTGTGAGCATAATTGACTGTCAAGCAAGGGGATTGCAGCCAGCAAGCTTCTATAACCTTAGAAAATGAAGGATGTTTCACCCAATTGGCCTCAAACCTGAAACAGGACCGTCTCGGCCAGGAAGGAGGGTTTGTGTTCAAATATAAGGGATTATGATCACTAGATTGAGAAGGAAGCACATACACCTGACCCTGAGGGAATAACCTGATCCAAGCATCCGAGACCAAACACCTATCTAATTTTTCTCTAACCTGTTGAGAAAAGATTCTACGGTTGTTCTAAGTATACACAGGCCCTTCATTTCGAAGCTCAATCAGACTATTGTCGTGGATAAAATGCTCGAAATGAAGCATATAATTTTTATTAGGCATGAGACCACCCCATTTCTCTAACGGGTCCCTGATACAATTCCAGTCACCAATAAGGCAAACAGGGATCTGCATCTCTTGCATAAGTTCAAACAATTTGGCTCACATGATAACTCTATCACGATCCAAAATTGGAGCATAGATACCCATGAGTAACCAGATAGAGGTAGAAGATGAATCCCCAATAATGGCACTAATCCAGGACTGAGTTGAAGAAATGATCTGAACCTGCAAATGGGGATCCCACCACAACCAAAGACCCCTTTCCGACACAAAGAGGGAACTATATGATAAGAACTAATGTTCCTAACTCGAAAGAAATTTTCAGTTGTTACTTCCGAACACTTAGTCTCGGAAAGAAATATCAGGTTTTATAGAATGGGTTAACCTATCAAGGTATCGAATTATCGGGTACCCATCCCCTCCCCCGGCAATTCCAAGCCATTAATTTCATTGTAACTTGGACATCTGTGAAGGGCCAGCTGTCACACCCAAATGTTCTTCATCCAGGTGGGAAATAACCTCTACCTTTATAGGAATAGCAATATCATGTGAGCTCTTTAAGGACTGATGAACAGCCTGATTAAGCGCCTTCCATTTCTGTTTTTCCCTAGCACCTGATCTTTTCATAGGAGTTTTAACTGGAGAAACATTTAAAACTGAAGCAGAATCCATACCCTTCAAAACCTTAGAATGCATATACGATGACAATGAAAAATCAGAGAAAGTCCTACTAGGAGAATTAACATGTCCCTCCAGGGCCTGTCCATCTTCTACATTGGGGAAATGAGAAGTAATAGGTGCTGACACGGATATAAGCCAATGCTGACCCACCAAATCTGGCACGGAATTACCTGGATTCCTTGAAACAAAAGGAAAAGATGAAGAAACCCCCTGATCCTTACCGACCGGAAGAATCATTAGAGCCTGAGAGGTTGTCGCTAACTCTTTATGCACAATGCTTACGTCCTGTCCTGAAGACCCTTCACATGAATGGTCCTGCATAAGATTAGGAAAACAAGGTTTCAACGGAGGTCTACAGCCTCCATAAGCCTCGCGTCCCCCTGTGGTTAGCCAATCTCCATAACGGAATACCATTTGTTTTTTCATCTGCAACTGTAAATGTTGAGGCAACTCTAGTTTAATAAAGGAGAGTAATTTTGAAAAATAAAGACAATCCCCATGATAATGCCCCAAACGACCACAGAAATAACAAAACCTAGAAATCCTTTCGTAAGCTACTTCATACACCTTCGTGCTGCCATCTGGAAGAGCCACCGAGACCTGACTAGGCAAAGGATTAAGCACATTGATTTTAACTTTAATACGAGCAAACGAGCTCCAAGCTGCAACAATTTCCGGTGCTGGCACCCAAGGAACTCCAATCTGAGAGCTAATCTGCAAGACTACATCTGCGGATAGGAGTTCATACGGAAGATCAAAAATACGAACCCAAATATCAGCTTCCTGGAACTGATATTCCGATGGAGCAGTAAAGGGCCGAGCCCTTTCCAAAAGGAGCAGATCATTGTTAAAAAACCAAGGGGTACGCCTACACACCTTATTAACCTCCTCTTCCGATTGGAAAATCAAGAGAAAAGCTTCATGCGGAAAATCTAATAAAGACCATGGTGAAGCCGGATTCCACATCCTTCGTACCCATTCCTTTAAACCTGCTGGCCGGACCTTCGAAGGAGACATAACTTTTAGAATAATACATCTTCTCCAACGCTGATTATCAGAGACTACTGATACATCTACCCGGACTGGCTCCGGTTGACTAGATGGAGCAAGTAACTGCTGGAACTGTATGAGAATATCTTCCTCGACTGAAGGATAAGATGCCATATTCCTGCGTTTGTAGGAGGCTAAACAAACAAATACACGAACCAAGCTAGAAACCCCACCTTGAACCACCCCGTAATCCAAAGCAGAAACACTACAGCCGGAGCCACAGCTCCCAAACAACAGAAAAGGCCGATTTCTACCACGCAAAAACCCCAAGAAACAACCAAGAACCAAAATACTCATCACAGGAAACCCACCGATAAACCCTGGGTAGAAAACCCTAACAAAGGCACAAACTCCTGACACTGAGCTGAGCTCAGGCGAGATCCCTACCACAGAGCAAAGACTCCCGAAGGAAAATAGAGACCAAACCCTAGCGAATCCCCAATCTTCCGAGACGAGCCGGGCTCCTCCCGCGGACTTCCGAGACGAGCGGAGGTCCTCCCGCAGACTTCCGAGACAGAGAGCGTCTCGACTGTCCGAACCTCCCCAGTCTGTCACTTACTCCCTCGGACTATAAGTGTCAGATTAAAATATCCTCAACTCTTAATCTATTGAATTTATCAATCAGTCTGAATGCATGTCTGATCGAGCGAGACTTCAGACACAGTTAAGTGTAATCAAGCAGGGCATAAATCTTCATCGTACCATTATCTGTCAAATTACTAAACTAGTTCTCCAATTATATATCCTCTAACCTTATGAAAACCTTCTAATCATTCTGAAGCAGCCATTCTCACATTCAATCCTGGTACGATATTTATATTATTCATCGTATCTTGGCTAATCTTTAAAATATCTAATTTATCCTCTAATGTAAAAATGTACCATAGATTATATTCTAGTGCATAGCTTTAATCGAACACCAAATATTGGTTTTCTCTAAAATGACACTACGTAATTATCAAATTAAACAGATCATCTAATATAAAAAATATTAGATAGAAAATATTACAATTCTCAATGTATTATTATTAATTCTTTTATTTCAAATGCTAATCATTTTTAAAATTAAAAAATGCAGGATATTATAGTCTTGTAAATTTTTTGTATGTTAGCTATGTAATTTAAAAATGCTAGTTAAAAAACCCATTGACTCACGTGATATGGAAACAATTTTAAACTAACATAAATTAAAATATTATTTATCAAATTAACATGTAAAAAAATTTATTTCCAAAACTAACACACTTTTGGTAATTCGCTACTTTATGTCCTGTATGGTTATGGGGTGTTTGGATGCATGATAATTTTTTGTACACTTTCATGACCGCCGCATGGGAGACGCCGCCGTGAGAGTTTCGCCGCGGCGAGGGTGCCACGGCAATGGGGGCCACTGCGTGGGAGTTTCCGCGGCGAGGGTACCGCCCTTGGGAGACGCCGCCAGAGAGTGTGTCACTTACTCCCTCGGACTATAAGTGTCAGATTAAAATATTCTCAACTCTTAATCTATTGAATTTATCAACCAGTCGTAATATATGCATGTCTGATCGAGTGAGACTTCAGACACAGTTAAGTGTAATCAAACGGGGCATAAATCTTCATCGTATCATTATCTTTCAAATTACTAAACTAGTTCTACAATTATATATCCTCTAACCTTATGAAAACCTTCTAATCATTCCGAAGCAACCATTCTCACATTCAATCCTGGTACGATATTTATATTATTCATTATATCTTGGCTAATCTTTAAAATATCTAATTTATCCTCTAATGTACAAATGTACCAGAGAATATATTCTAGTGCACAGCTTTAATCGAACACCAAATATTGGTTTTCTCTAAAATGACACTACATAATTATCAAATTAAACAGATCATCTAATATAAAAAATATTAGATAGAAAATATTACAATTCTCAATGTATTATTATTAATTCTTTTATTTCAAATGCTAATCATTTTTAAAATTAAAAAATGCAGGATATTATAGTCTTGTAATTTTTTGTATGTTAGCTATGTAATTTAAAAATGCTAGTTAAAAAACCCATTGACTCACGTGATATGGAAACAATTTTAAACTAACATAAATTAAAATATTATTTATAAAATTAACATGCAAAAAATTTTATTTCAAAAACTAATGCACTTTTGATAATTCGCTACTTTGTTTGGTAACACTATCAGGTACCTCTATCACTATCAATTTTAAAATTGATATTGATGGGAATCATTAAGAGGCGTTTGGTTAATTGTATCAATTTTAAAATTTGTAGTAGAAATAAAACATATTATGTAATACAAGTGACAACTTGTATTACTTTTGATATTGATACTCCAACATTTGAAAATATTAATATCAAAATCGATATAGTACCAAAAATGAAACTCTAACCAAACGGGGCATGATGTCTTGTATGGTTAGAGTTTCAAAATTGATATTGTATCAACTTTGATATTGGTTTTCTAATGTCTTGTTTGGTTAGAGTTTCATTTTTAGTACTATATCAATATTGATATTAATATTTTCAAATGTTGGAGTATCAATATCAAAAGTAATACAAGTTGTCACTTGTATTATATAGTATGCTTTGTTTGCACTATAAATTTTAAAATTGATACAGTTAACCAAACACCTCTTTATGATTTCTATCAATATCAATTTTAAAATTGACAGTGATAGAGGTACCTAATAGTGTTACCAAACAGGGCATAAGAGAATAGAGTATTAAAATTAAAAGTGATAGTATCAAATTTCTTGAGTGTTTGGTAATACTATATCAATATTAGAATTGATATCAAGTGTTTGGTAACACTATATTAATATCAAAATTATTATTACTTGATTGATTAGACATAATTTATTATTAATATTAAAATAATAAAATAAATATTAATATAAAAATATATAATTTAAAATATAAAAATATCACTAGTATTTACAGAAACACAATTTTTTTATAAAAACAGAGAAAAAAAGTAAATGAAACGTGAAATCCAAACTAGAGATGAGGACTCAATTTATTATATGCCCCAGATTTGTTTTCCCAAAGTGCCTTTGATTAGCTTCTGGCTAATCAAAATACAATACAAAATTAAAAGTAAAATTTTTGAGTTGATGATCCACAATCGGAGAACTTTAAAGTTGAATCACCACTAATCAGCTAGGTAAACCCCGTAGCAAGAAATGGGAAGGTAGAGGAGGCTCATAGGGTAACCATCACCTCTGAGATGATCTGGAACGCATGAAGTCTTGCCGTCTTGTTGGTTGCATGAGCAGCCACCAGTAGAAACCTGAGAAACCTTTGCACGAAGGTATCAGATGCGACATTGCTAGAATTCCTTTCCCGACGGGTGACAAAGGCTGAAACAAAGCGGACAGATCGCTCAGTAGAGCTGGCCCTCTTGGATGCGTCGAAAAGAGGGCTCAGGGCTCTAGTGAAGGAACTAAGGAAGAGGTCAACGTTGGAGGAGGACAGATGAGAAAAAAGATCCTTGAGTTTCCAACGGTGGATGGTCTGTGAAAGCTAGGTCTCATCAAGAATAATAGTGATAGTAAAAGTGAGGCACTTGCCCTCGTCTCTCGGTGCTTGTTGCCCCATCTCCCTCCCCTCTCTGTGTGTGTGTGTGTGAAATAGAAAAATAGTGAAGATTTCTCCGTTCCATGTGTAATAGGTATCGGATGCAACCGTTGCAGTGATGGTCCCATATGTAGCTCACAGCAGATCTGTGAATCATCGAGACCCGCCAAACAAGGGGGAGAGAGAGAGATAAGAGAGAAGTGGCGCTCGCACCTGGCTACTTTCTCTCAAAGAGAGGCCTTGAGAGTGATGTCCGAGCAGATCCTAAGGGGGCGTAGAGTCTCTTGCCAAGGCCAACAATTGCCGAGGGTGGCAGCACCCTCGCAATCGGCCTTTTCTGCCACTGTGTCCGAGACGTCCTCTTCGTTGGGGAACCCCTGGGCAAGGTCGTCAAAGCTACTCGCTTGATGTTGCAGTGGCACAAGGGTGCTTTGACGGGAGAGGATAGATGTGATCGGGAGAGAGCTCCGGCCGAGGTCGATTGGGGGAGGATGGCCGCTATCGGGGTATAGGATGGTGAGTTAGGGCACAACGAAGAGCCACCGTTCAATATTAATTTTAAAACATGTGTCGACCTGTATTGAGTTTGAAAGAATGTTACACTATTAATTTTAAAATTGATACAAATATTCAAATATTTATTATCATTCTCTATCAATATTAGTTTTAAAATTAAAATTAATACTGGTACTTAATACAGTTACCAAATATGACATTACGTAGTGTGTTTTAGGCATAAGGATAAAGTCGCTACTTTTGTGAAAAAGCGAAGTATCTGCTTAATGACATGTTGAGTTACAGCTTCAAAAGTGATATTATGTCAATATTTATTTTGATATTTTTAAATGTTACAGGATCAAGATGAAAATTGATACAAGTCGATATTTGGTTTCCGCTACAACTTTTAAAATTGATATTATTAGTGAAATCTCTTGTAGTGAATGTTATTAACGTTAATTTTAAAATCAATATTGATAGAAAGGTTTACTAATGTAAATAAATAGGGCCTAAATTAGTGACCTTCACAGTGAAGTTGTTATTTTGAATAACGACTTGCAAAATGGTTTGAAAGTTTTGTTAGGTGTCAATAGAGGTTGTCGGTTCAAATATTTCCATTGTCGATATTTTGAACTCAATGGTTTCTTGCCAGAGCAAATATCCATATATTGATATTATCCGATTGCTAATTGGATCTGACACAAAAATACTCCGCATTTTTTATAACATTTACATAATATATTTATAAATATTTTATTTTAAAATATACTTAAATATTTTATAATACACATAAATAAATTTAGTTGGCATTAATGAATATATAATAAAAATGTAAAAATAATATTAATTCTAAAATTTAACATTGTTATATATTTATTAATGTCAACTAAATATATTTATTGCATCAGAAAATATTTTAGTTTATTTTTAATTAAAATTATTTTAAATGCATTATTATGTATTATGTACATATTGAAAAAATATATTTGGAGAAACCGCCCAACCATGCAGCCACGTGCATTTGTACAAAGTTGCTATTCCAAACAGCGACGTCACAACACAACGAAAGTCGTTAATTAGTCTAAGCAGTAACTTTTCTTTATGCTCCTACTCAACGTAGGGACTTTGTCCTTCTGCCCAAAAGTCCCCACTTAAAATTGTAGGGACATCACGGAAAATTAATGTGCTAATTTTGAAGATAAGAGCTCATGTTAATTTATAAATAGTAATTTAAAGTATGTTAATTTTAAAAAAATTCCCGTGCTTATATATTGCCTCCCAAGTTCGACAGCGTCGGATCAAGATTTAAGAGAAAGGAATTAAAAGGGGACGGCTAATTACATATTAAGAGCAATAATACACAAGACAAGATGTTATCTTTTTTTTTTTTGAACATGGCGCGATGGTCACCGACCACACCTGCGCGGCAGACGCCCGAAGGCGATCCCGGGATCGAACCCAGGAGGGGGCTCTCCCAAGGAGAGCAGATGTCCACTCCGCCACTGGCGGGGGACAAGACAAGATGTTATCGGGGATGTACGAAGAAGCAGGAATCAGTGAGAGAGTAGAGATGCCGATAAAAGGTTGTGATGGCCTTTCAGAGATAGTCAGGCCCCGGCGAGGTGGTGAACACAGGCTTGTCCTTGTCGACGACGACGCTGCTCACCACGGCGCTGCCGGCGCCGCTGCTTTTCCGGCGGGGCTTGGCCTCACCCAGCATGGTGAGCACATCGCGCATGGACGGGCGGTCTCTGGGGTTCCTGGCCGTGCACAGCACCGCGATGCGCAGCACCAGTAGCATCTCTTCCTGCACGTGCTTGCACTGCCCCCCGGCATCGCCGTCGAGCATCTCCTCGGCGCCGCCGCCGCCGCCGCGCAGCTTCTCCCGCACCCACCCCACGATGTCCAGGCAGTCCCCGAACTCCGGCTCGACGGGCCTCTTTCCCGTCAGCAGCTCCATCAGAACCACTCCGAAGCTGTAGATGTCGCCCTTTTCGTCCACCTTCAGGGTGTATCCGTACTCTGAGGAAGACGAGACGTAAAAATCTCAGGTTGGCATTTCATCGAACAGGCCAACTATACTGCACCATGCACAACTTTAAAATCTCTATTAAACATTTCATTGAGCATGCCAACTACAAAGAAAGGCTCGTGCAGGAGTCTACGATGATCGAGTTCTCCCAGTTAGAAAGATGCGAGGACTACTACGTTAACTAGCTTTTTGTTAGGCATTTTATCAAACACCTTAATTGCGTGGATATATATATGTTCGAGAAACTAAGTACTACTCACCGGGAGCGATGTAGCCGTAGGACCCGGCCACAACGGAGACGGTCTCGTTCCTCCGGAGCATCAACCTGGCGAGCCCGAAATCGGCGATTCTGGCCTCAAGATTGGCGTCGAGCAGGATGTTGGTAGACTTGACGTCGCGATGGATTACGGGAGGATGGCAATCGTGATGGAGGTAGACGAGCCCCTGAGCGATTCCCACCGCTACGTTGTAGCGCGACACCCAGTCGGCCAGCGCTCGCCCGGCCTGCTTCCCGTGGAGCGCCTCCCACAGGCTACCGTTGGGCATATACTCGTACAGGATCATGGCGTCCGACTCGTTGTGCAGGTAACCCAGCAGCCGGACAATGTTGCGGTGCCGTAGCCTCCCCAGCAGCCCCACTTCCCCTGCGATTTCTCCGCAGTTCGAGCGCTCGCCCTCCTCCGCTCGCCACAGCTTCTTCACCGCTACGACGGCATGCGGGCGCTGCATCTCTGCCCTGTACACGACCCCTGTTCCTCCCATCCCGATCACATTCGCGTCCTTGATGCAGGCCAGCACCTCAGCGCTGGTGAAGCTGAGGCGCTGGAACGCCGTCATCCTCCACGGCCATTGCCCACTGATCTCATGCTCGAACCCGCCGCTGCAGAGCCCATCGTCGAGGCTCCGCCGCCTGTTGTACACCCATCTGGCACCGAGGACCAGGGCTCCCACTGCGAGCACCGCCGAGATCCCGATCGCCCATCCCGTGACCACGTGCTTCAGGCGCACGCTACGCTGGTTGTTCACCGACGGATCTGTAGAGGCAGAGTCGTCGCCGGCGCAGGGGGGAAGAACGCCGCCGCACAGACCCGGATTTCCGGCGAGGTCACCAGGGTTGATGGTCCTCAGCAGCCCGTTAGCGGGAACCGGCCCATGGAGATCGTTGTAGGATACGTTCACCATCTCCAGAGCCGGCGAACTTCCGAAATTCGTCGGGATCATCCCGGTGAGCTGGTTACCGGACAGGTCAAGAATCGCCAGCGCCGGCATCGCGGCGATGTCGGCGGGGATCTCTCCGGCTAGCCTGTTGCCCCGCAGATTCAGGGTGACTAGCCGCTCGCAGGAGGCAAGGCCGGCAGGGACGCCGCCCGTCAGGCGATTCCCGGAAAGGTCGAGCACGGCCAGCGTCGGGCTGTCCTGGAACTGGCCGGGTATCTCGCCCGTGATCCGGTTGTTCGAAGCCATGAAGCTCTGGAGGGTGGGGATCGCGAGGATTCCGGAAGGCAGAGAAAGCTGCAGCTGGTTGTCGGAGAGGTCGATGAAGGAGAGGGAAGCGGAGGCGGCGATGTCGTCGGGGATCTCGCCGCTGAGCCCGTTGCCGGCGAGCTCCAGGCGCTGGAGATTAGGCAGCTTACCTAGCCCGCCGGGTACGGTGCCGTTGAGCCTGTTCTCCTGGATCCGCGCCCGCACGAGCGATGGACACGCTGCGAGCCCGGCGGGGATCGGCCCCGTGAAGTCATTGTTGAAGAGGATGAGCTTGGTCAGATTGCCGGCCTTACACAGGTCCGGAGGGATCTCTCCGGCGAACTTGTTAGAAGAGACGTCCAGCCAATGCAAGGGCGAGCTCCGGCCCAGGCCCTGCGGCAGAACACCGGCGAGAGAGTTGTTCCACAGCTCGAGCACCTCCAATCTGGGCAGCTCGCCGAGCCCGGCCGGAAGTTCGCCGGAAAGCCTGTTGCACATCAGGCTCAGCAATCGTAGGTGGCTCAATTTGGCCAACTCCGGCGGTACCGCCCCAGTGAGCCGGTTGTCCGAGATGTCGAGGAACGCCAGCGCCGACATGTTGCCGAGTTCCTCCGGGATCGCTCCCTCGAAGTTGTTCTTGAACAAGTACACCGTTTCCAGCAGTTTCAGCCTCCCGAGCGCCGGTGGGATGGCTCCGCCGAGTCTCCCGACGGCCATGTCGAGGTAGCGGAGTCTCGTCAGGTTGCCGAGCGCCGCCGGAATCTCCCCTTCGAACTCGTTGTAACCAATTATGAGAGTTTCCAGGGAGGCGAGCCGGCAGAGCTCGTCGGGAAACCTGCCGGAGAAATTGTTGCCAGACAAGCCCAGGAACCTGAGATCCTGCAGATTGACATAGGATGCGGGGATCGGCCCTCCGAAGTAGCTCCCCCGGACGTCGAGGATCTCGAGGGAGGTGGCGTTGCCGACGTCCTCCGGCAACGGGCCGACGAAGTTGTTGCCGGAAGCGTTGAGCGCCCTGAGGCCGGGGCACATGCCGAGGCCGCCGGGGAAGGGGCCGTCGAACTGGTTGTCGCTGACGTCGAACAGCCGAAGGGAGGTGAGATTGGAGAGGGGGCTGGGAAGGGAGGACGAGATGGAGTTGCAGCACAGGTTCACATAAGCAAGGGCGGTGAGGCGGCGGATGGCGGCGGATAGGCGGCCGCTGAGGTTTCGGTGGGAGAGGTCTAGCCCGTCGACGGCGCCGGCCGAGTTGCACCGGACGCCAGTCCAATTGCAGTGGGAGGAGATCATGGCGTCGTCCGACGCCAACGGGGGCGTCGTCCATTCCTGGAGGGCACCCAGCGGGTCGACCAGGGCGGACTTGATGTCGAGCAACGCTGACACCTCGCCATTTCTTGAAGCTGCAGGAGAGGGAAAAGGCAGCAGGAGGAGGAGGAGGACTCGGAGAAAGAAGCACGAGAAGATCAGTGAACGTGGCGTCATGCTGTGATCTCTGATCTCTCTGCTACCTGGTAGGGTTTCTCTCCTCCCTAGCTTCTTCCCCCTCCCGATCGACGACCCAGTCTTCGCCTCCTACATGCGCCCCATCGTTAATTCTCTCGTCTTCGATCCCCCTCCCGAGACCCAGTGATCTTCTTCCTCTACATGCGCCCCATCGTTAATGCTCTCTGCCGATCGACCTCTCTCTGCCCGGCGCCACCAAACCATGCAGAGAGGAAATAGAGATGTTGGGAGAGAGGGTGCAAGGCTTTTATATGAAGGCGAGGTGGAGAAGAAGCTTGATGAATGTGTGCTATGTGCCGTGTGGAAGGTGAAGAGGGCCGGAGAAGAGCAGGCTTTCTCGTCTCAGGCGGCCTCGAACTTCAGTAAGAGCGCTTCTAATTATGTTGGTACTGGGGCTCTGCAACAGGCTGTTCATCCGACTGGAACGTTTTGGACAGGCCGACGAATTTGGATTATACATGACATTTCCCGACAGCAAACTAACATGGCTAGAATATGTTAAGGTCTATGCATGATACAAACAATGACAGTGTTACAGTACTTGCACACGGGCATACATATATACATAGGCACCAGAGAGAGAGAGAGAGAGAGAGAGAGGGAGAGAGAGAGAGAGAGAGAGAGGGAGAGAGAGAGAGAGTGAGAGAGAGAGAGAGAGAGAGAGAGAGAGAGCTTTTCTTGCAGTTTGGAGACTAGTTAATTGTGTGAATGATTTCTGTCCAATGAAGGGATGCTAATAGTTTGTGAGTTTACACACCGCCATTACTATTGATTTTGAAATTGATATTAATTAATATCAATTAATTAATATCAATCATAAAGTAAGTCCTATAAATACAAGTGCTCACGTATATCATATTTTTATATTGGTTCCTTGTGCTCTAAAAGTATCAATGTTAAAATTGATATCGTATCATTTTTGCTAACTTAATCATAGATAGCATATACCTGAAAATTAAAAATACAGGTGCATGAAATTTGGATCTTCCGGGAATAAATACGTGAATTTCGGTGTCCTAACTAAAAACTAGCAATATAGTTACATTTAAACTCCTAGAAGTACTTTCTAATATAGAATATTACCATTTAGCTCACAAGCCCCAAGGATAGAATTCTGATTCCCTTACTAGGCTGTCGGAAGATATTTTTGCCAATCATAACACAAAGGTGTAAGTCCACTGCCTGATGAACGTAGTCTAGTAAACACCGATTTATGTGGGTTCTCCACTTTTGTACGTGGTTTGGGGCATAATTCTTATGGTCGTCGACTTAGTGTCGTGCAGTTTAGAGCGTTGTATAACAATTGTTTCAAAATCTATGATTTTCAAAAATTTTAAATTTCAGATATTTTATATGCATAAGCTTTATTTGTCTGTTGTAAAGTGCTATGTAAAACATAATCTAGCACTTGTAGATTTTGATTTTGTGTGCCGAGAGAGTGAAAACCAAAATCTTGTATCCGATTTCATTTTACATGAATTTACAAACATCTAAAACTTAAGAAAAAGAATCTTTGAATACTTTCTTTATTTACGAGTATATATATGTGACACTCCAAACACACTCTTAGAAGATCTAAGGATAAGCTAGTTCTCACAAGTTATCAATATATTTTTCCTTACTTCCCTCGGATGTGAAGGATCCATCTAGAGGTGGTTAATTTAGTCAAGCGCACTAGTCTAGTCATGGTTTCCCTTGAAGAATGTTCCTTCTCCACTCTAAAGGGGAACTCTCAGAACTGAGCTCAGTATATAGAAAGATCGGAATAAGTCAACTATGCAATAATCTTCCTGTCATATTAAAAACCAAAACAGAGAGCATTCTGGGTTTTCATCGTCGATATGCCCGTTTCCTTTATAACTAACATTCTTTTAGCATCAAGAAACATAAAAATGCAGTGAAACATGACCAAGCTTGAAATTGATCGGCCAACATGTGTGATGATGAATTTAACACCATAGAAGTTCCAATTACGTACAATTTCACATATCACTGACTGCCTTTTCATCAGCCCCAGAAGGCAAGATTCTAACAACTCCATGCATGTAACCCCCCCGTCTCTATAAAGTTCTGCGGTTCCGCTCTTGGATGTAATCTCTTTTGTTTTTCTTTATCCCAAGCATGATCCCAGCACCTATCAACCCTGTGCATTCATGGCTAAACCCCTTCAGAATCTTCCCATGTTATGTGTTCCCTCTATACTTAAAAAGACAACACGGCATTAACTTATTTTATGTCATCATGCAGACACACAGAGAGAGAGAGAGAGAGAGAGAGAGAGTAGATGAATGCAAAGCAAGCTTTCTTAAAAGGGTGGAGAGAAGCATCCTTCCCCTGCAATATATGTCTTCAACCATTATACAGCACTATTAGGCAATCATGGTGGTGGCGAGAGAGGAAGCCAGCTTCACCAACCGGCCGCCGTGGTCACATGCGAACATGGCCGGACCCGGTTCATCTTCCCGTCTTTTAAACGGAAGAGTCCAGCAGGGGCGTACCGGTGGTTCCAATTAGAAAATGAGATGCACAGCCATGGACAGGAATGGAGGCCATGTGGGTACATCTAACCCTCAAGAAAGGAGGACATATCCATTTCTTAATTACCGCCCACCCAAGTCCCCTCTTTCCGCAGCGCTTTCGTCTTAATCAGGGGCATATATATACTACCAGTTGGTGGTTCATCTCAATAAATGTCCATTATTGCATCGCACTCAGAGAGTGCACCACTATCCCTAACAATATATTGGTGTTATATATCACCTTGAGTGTAGTAGAAGGTTGAAAAGTTGTGGATGAGTTCATATCCAGGATGATGTTTGGATGTCAGTGGGGGACTCAAAGAAAAAGAACATCTTGGTTTGATAATGTTTAAGAGATAAAACTAGTGGACATCAACAAGTCTGATTAATTATTTTTCAACGGTTCAGTTGGGCAAAAACCTCTGAGAAGTTAAATATTCAATTGAAAGTATTTTAAGGATGGTTAATCTCTTGAAAATACTATCAATTAAACAAGCTTTATAGCCAGCCAGTTGACGTGATGATATCAGAGCATTGATCCTTTGGAAGGTTTTAAAGAATTGGATATTTGATATGTGATTCATATGTGTGTAACTTTGAGGAAGAGGTAAAATCTTTTAAAAAGCTAGATTACTTTTTGATTTAAATTTATGTTAATAGGGTGTTTGGTTGCACGATAAATTCTTATATAATTTGATGATAAAAATTATGTTAAAATAAAGTCTAAACTAGCCAATAACAAATTTGTCGTATTTGGGGAGAGATGTGATAACAAAAAGAAGTATAAAGGATGCATGATCAAAAAGTCTTACTATTTTTTTGCGGGAAGGAAATCTCTTAAAATGTATAAATTTGGGTGGGATATATACCAAACAAATTTTGTTCAAGGGGCTTTCTTCTGTGTATACATGCACTTGACCTCAATTCACGTCACTCCCAGAATTCTAGACTTCCTGGATGAAGATCTAACTAGCCTTTTCTAGACTTCTTGAATGCAGATCTAACTACACCCGTCTTTTCGGCCAAGTATTAACATGGAAAATTAAGTAAATTGAAGGTGCTCAAGTGAAAAAATGATAAGAACTATTAGGAAAAGGGACGTACTATGTCTTCTTCAGTTGAGAAGATTATATAAGATTGTTTGGTATCGAAGTGTTTACCATAATTGTGGTACATAATTTCCTAAATGATTTTTTATCATAAGTACTAATTCTTTGTTCATGTTTCCGTAATGATTTTTTCGATTACAAGTACAGTTCTGTTTCATGTTTATATCTTGCTCTATTATAGTATACACACTAAGGAGTAGAAAAAGATAAATATATTTGGATAGACAGCTAGATATATTATTCAATATTAAGAACATAATTTACGATGCCACATTATTTTCAAACGCTACATAATTGATATAGGTAATCACAAGATCCTCGTAGAAGTTGTGTCATGTTAGAAAAAGGCTGTTAACTAAATTATTCAAACCAGTAAATCAGATCAAATATTTGGTCTGTTGAAGGTTCAGTTTTAGCTATCTATTGGGTCTTGGGATTTTGAGACTAATTGAATTTTGCCAAGTCAAATAAGTCAAATAGAAAATACATATACAAGCACCACAAAAAAAGCAGTTAGTGGCAACATATTAATAGCAATATTTTTTAGAAGCCATCCCTAATAAACTTAGTTGCGACGGTTGGACAGCGCAACTATAAAAACATTGGTGATGGCTTATGCAGAGACATCGCAACTATACAAGCATTGACAACGACTTGGATCAGCCATCACCATATATTATATTCGCATAGGTGAAAAGGCCATTGTGAACATAGGAAGAAAACCCCATCATGGGTTTCAGAGGAAAGTATTGGTCATTTGTGACGACATAGGCAAGCAGTCATGGATGTACATTATTAGCAATGGCTTCAGTCATCACTATTTATTGGAAGTCAACTGTTAAATGGTTGAACATCAATGGTGATTGCTTAGTTGTCACCACCATCGACACATCCTCTCCCTCTCTCGTGCACACCCGATTGGATCGGACGATCTCTCTCTAACCAAAGCCCCAAAGCCACCACCATCGGCCACCACCATCACTGCCACCGTCTCCATTTCACTCACCCATTGCTACCACCACTCACCAAGACCCCACCACCATCGGTATTCATTGTTGTCACTGCCGGTCTTCATCCTCCACATACATTAATTTTCTTTTAATTTTAAACATGTCTATAGATGTTTAAACTTGTTTAAACATTTTTAGATTAGTCTAAAGTATTTTTTAAGCATAGTTAGACTAGTATATAAAGTAGTTTTTAAGCTTTAAGTTTTTGACTTTTGCAGTAAGTTTTAAACACGTTCCTAGTTTAGGTTTATTTAGATGTTTAAATGTTTAGAGTAGTTTTAAAGATGTTTACACATGTTTGGATCCATTTTAGCATTTTTGGAGAAGTATTAGGATAAGTTTCGATTAGTTTTTTATTTTATTGTATGCTTAAATATGTAGAAAAGAATGTATAAATGTTTAGAAGATTGTTAACTTGGTTGTTTAGATATTTGTTTATATGTTTTAGTTTTTATTTTAGGCTTATTTAGATGTTAATATTTTGTTTGAATCTACCAATAGCTTTTTAAACAAATCAAACTTCTAAGGCCTTTGAAACAAATTGATTTCTAAGGTCTTAAAAACCAAACTAGGTTTGGTTTTGATTTCTAATGCATTTTAAATCAAATTATAAGGCCTTTTAAACAGTTTGGTTTGATTTCTAAAGGCTTTAAAACCAATTGATTTTTAAGGTTTTTTAAAACCAAACAAAACTGACAAACTGGTTTGGTTTGATTTTCAATCCCTTTGAAGTCAAACAAAACTAGTAACTGGTTTGGGTTGATTTCTAAGGGATTAGAAACCAAAACCAAATCAATTTCTAAGACATTTTAATTGATTTATTAAGCCTGGAAGGTTTGATTCTATGACATTGGAAACCAATTGATTTCTAAGATCTTTTAAACCAAATCATAAGTCTAAAAGGCCATTTAGACCAAACCAAACTAAACTGGACTAAACTGGTGATTTCTAAGGCCCTAGAAACTAAACCATTGGTTTGGTTTGATCTCTAAGACCTTTTAAACCAAATTAAACTAGTGATTTATAAAGTCTTTGAAACCAAACTAAATCGATTCGGTTTGATTGGACTTTTAAACTAGTTTGATTTTATTTTTAAGGCCTTTGAAACCAAACCAAACCATTGATTTCTAGAACTTTTAAACCTACCCGTTTGGTTTGGGCTAAGAGGCCTTTTAGACCAAACCAAATTGGTTTAAAAGGCCTTGGTTTAAAAGGCCTTAAGAACCTGTTTGGTTTTGTCTAAAAGGCCTTAGAAACCAAACCAAATGTGATTAGTAAAGTGAACAATAAAGGTATGATAGATGTATATGAAGAGGATCAAGACCAAGAGGAAGGTAATGAGGAGGAGGATAAGTGGGCGAAGCACTATTCATCATTTCAAGAAGTATTGTTGGTGAGGAGGTTGACTTCTCTTTTTCACTCTCCCTTGCCATCTCATACTACTCCACCTCCAACATCGCTGCCACTTCTCTTAAGAAACATGCTCACTGTAGGAATCAAGGGAATGGGCGATGATGTTGGAGGTAGAGTAGAAGAAGATATTGAGGGAGAGCCAAAAGAGTCACCCTCCCCCACTAGCAATATTTCTTGAAATGATGAATAGTGTTTCACCTACTTCTCCTCCTCATCATTGTCTTCCTCCCAGTCTTCATCCTTTTCACATACATCCTTAGTGCCTCTATTGTTGGCTTCACTAGCTAGGTTTGGGTTGGTTTCTAAGGCCTTTTAGATCAAACCAAACTAGTTTTAAAGCCTTTTAAACAAGCTTAGTTTTAACTAAAAGGCCTCTTAGACCAAGTTTAAGACCTTTTAGGCTGGTTTGGTTTGATCTCTAAGACCTTTTAGACCAAACTAAATCTATTCTAGGACTTGTAAAGGGATCGACCCCCATATAAGCAATTCAAAATAACCCATTAATGAACCTTAATTAAATATTATATTATAAATTAATAATTATTATATTTTATTATGTGGTAGATGAAGAGATTTAGTAAGAGTCAACAGACATCTCAAGCTAGTGGATGCCATCTAGGTGGATCCATATATCAGCAAGATGATCTCAATATAGTGCTACTTAGTTGGGCCCATCATAGTTTGGTGCTTAGTTGGGTCTGTAGACACGCCAAATTTGCCTAATGCAGAGCATAAAACTCATGTTTTATAGGGTAACATGTGTGATTGATCTTAAAATGATGTTAGGTCCTTTTAATGTTAAATTGGAGCTTTGCCAAATGAAATTGAATATTTTTCGAAGTTTTCCGCACAAAGCCATAATTTCTGAGCGAAAGTCACACGTAAATTGTGTAAACACGAAAATTGGTTGAATGACCAATGCCTAATAATCATACATTGAAACTTATGGTCAGATTCATACTCCAGACAAGTTTTGTTTCATGTCGTGTCTTTCCGATTGGCCGTCAGAGTCATTCCTTTGTATGCCTTTTATCTAATTTTAATGAGTCTATCTAATTTCACCTAGTAAATCATAATCTTGATAGTATGCCTTTTTATGATAATATTACATAGTTGATGACTATCCCAACATCCAACATCCAAGTGGTACATCACTATTTACTCCCGATGACACTTTTTTTAGTGTTATGGGTAGAGATCGACCAAGACAGATCCAATGTGTAGGGTGATGATAGACTTACACCACCTAGTATGGTGGAACTAATGAGGCACTACAAGATCCATAGTTAATGACATGATGGAGAAAGTGGAGAAGCTGGAGAAGAATACTGAGTTGATTCTAAGATATGAATATAGGATTACTACTTTAGAGCAGAAACTATTGGATTAGCAAAAATCATCAAATAATAGATTTGACCCGCTAACTTAACATCTTGGGTTAGCTTAATTACCAAGACGAGTTAATCCATCAATATTAGCACCACTAGTAGGACAAAGGGAGGAGTACAGAGAGAATGATGAGAAGAACATAGAGGATGAAGAGGATGAGAAGGGATCTTATGGAGAGGATGAGTGACATTTGTCATCATTTATGATGGTGTCAATCATTTCTATTTTATGAACATGTTAATTGTATGTAACTTTAATTTTTATTTATTTATCTTGTTATTGAACGATGGCCTAAAATTTAGTTTAGTTTTGATTATTCTAAATTGTATGAGTTGAAATGTTATGAGTTAAACTTGGTTGTTTGTACTTCAAATGGTTTGAATAAATGTTACATGTTGTATGAACGAGTCATTGTGGACCCATTTCAATTGTATATGTATAAGTTGTATAAATGTGGTTGTTTATGAATTTCAATTTGGTTGTATGAGTAAGATGAAATGATGTGCATTTGAATGAATGGAATGTATAGGTTGATTGTATTTGAATTAAATGGGTAGGTTATGGATCATTATGGACCCATTTTAATTTATTTACATGTTACAAGTGTTGTACAAAACCATGTATTCCTAGATTTTTTTCATAAATAAAATAGTTTTTATATTCCTACATTATTGGTGATGATTGCTGGATGTCGCTTCATAATACTGGTGATGACTAAGAGTCAATGTCTTCATACAAAAAAAAAACAAAAAACAAAAAACACCTGCGATGGTCAGTGGGTGTTTTGAAGCCATAATAGTGATGACCTTAAAGTCGTCACCAACTATTGAAACAACTTTGAAGTTGTCACTAGTAACTTACCAGTGAAGGATTGAGGCATCATTGGTTGGTTATTGGTGACAACTTGATAATCATCACCACTAATCTACTAGTAATGGTTTTTGGCCGTTACTTGTAGTTTTAATAACGATGACTTCTTTATCATTGTCATCAATCCCAGTGGTGATGGGCTTTTTTGTAATGGCATTGAAGCCGTTGCAAAACTATTGGCAACGACTTTTACGTTGTTGCCCATTGCCAATAACCACTTTTTTGTAGGGAGGTTTCTAAGTAAAAATACATATTTTTTTGAAGCATATTAGAATGCTTTGGGATTATCCAATGTCCAATTATCATATAATAATACAATTATATGTACACTTGTTGAACTATATTAATTATTTAAAACTTTTTAATTTTTCTATTAATTAGCTAAAATGAATCCCACATTCTGTTCAATTAAATTATGGAGTGGAGAAGACTCAACAAATAACAGATACAACTCTGCTGGATGACATGAGTTATAGAGTACTCTTTCAAAGCAATTTTGTGATTAGGATGTCAAGAATATTTTGATCTTCTTTGACAATGGCTGAAACCATTTTCGGTAAGTTTGTGATGATGACTTCTAATCAATAATTATAAGTGATGACATAAACTGTCACTATAAGTTCTTTTGTAATGACTTTAGCCTTCACTAATAATTAATTGGAGATTGCTCATAAGATATCTTAAATAACGTTAGTGGCGACAACGTTTTGTGTAGCCGTGGCTATTATGATTGGTGACGAATTTATCTGTGACGACTGTGCTAAGTCGTTAAAACCGTCACAAAAACCTTTTACAAGCCATTGCCACTAGATATTTTTCTTGTACCGAGAGCATGATCGAATGAGATTAGACATACATTTTTATATTTGGTCTTGGGCCATCAAATTGGAAATATGTGTATTAAACTTCTCTGTAACCTGAAGCATATATATGAATGAGATAATGATGACCTGATCGAACTTATATAATCCAAGTGTGAGATCCATTAGTTTCTATGATTGTAGAATTCTAAAACAATAGTCCATATATGATATGACCTTGTTTCATTTCGCACTATTTTTAATTGTTTGAATTGATTTAAAATAATATATTTGAAATAATTCTTCCGGTCTTAAATTACATGAGAAGAGGAATGGGAACAAAAATAAGGACATATTATACTTGTAAAATCATTTTGATCAAATGAATCCTTATTTTATTTTTCATGCCTTTTAGTTAACAAGTTTCTTTTAAAAACTAAAAAAAAAATCTTCTAGCTAAAGTAAGTAATTTTGAAACAAAAAAAATCGATAAAACAAACAAGTGTTTAATAGAATAGATATGTAAGGATCTTGACCTCCATCAATACCCATGTTTCAAGCTCATAGCCATGATTGCTTTGCATTGTATGCTTTGATAGTCTTAGCTTCTATTTCTTTTTGGGCTTATTTCACATCTAACCTTTGGATCGGTTAGAAGTTAGACATTCATACCATTTGATAAAACGTCTAATTTTTTATTTGGTCAGAGATTTGGTTAGAGGTTAGACATTAAACTATTTGGTAAAATGTCTGAACTGACATTTGAATATGACATAAACCTCTTAAAAAACCACGTAATTCAGAGATAGTTAATTAAGATTGTTGTGTTCCATAAGATAAGATATTAGAGATGAAATTAAGAGTTTAAATTTTCATATTAAGCCAAAACTAATGCCACCTTAGGGATGCAATGGGATGGGGTAGATGAACATGTGAGTCGTTATTTTGATTGATGTTGATTGAAAAGGACCCAATCGATTTCACCCTATCATGACATAAATTAAATTAAAATATTTATTGAAAACATGTTTATATTTATTATCAATTTATAGCATTATGTTTAATAATTGTAATTATTAAATTTGATAATAATATATTTATGAGATAAAAATTTGAGTTACTTTTGAACTAGTCCAGGTCAAAAGTTGGCATTTTTCAAGAATACGATTCGATGGAACTAACAATATAATAAATATAAAATTGGCTGACCTAATATATTTTATAGTATGCTTAATCACGTAAAGCCTTCGTCGACGGCCCCAACAGTGACCCCGATTGCGGAGGAACTGCGGCAACACCATGATGTAGATGCCAATTCGGCAGCTGCACACACGGCTGAGTTTCACCGTGCTGCCTCAACGGGTATCGGATCGAAGTGTGCATATACATATATATATTTGTAGAGCGTACAGAATAATGTGTGGTTATGTGATCTGTAACTCATCTGCTTGGAGATGAGAACAGCGAAATGAATCCTTGCTTGTCTCCTTCTATGATTGGGAAGCTCAATCCAAGGTGCAGCGAAGAGATGATCCACCAGAGGTAGGATGGCTGGCTACATTAGCATGAGCGACTTATAATTAAATCTCTCTTTTAATCAAGCATTAATTATCTGTGGCTTCCAGGGAAACATCCTACTTGATTCTATATATTCATCTGCAGTTGTTTTGAAGGGTTAAATTAATGCATGGGGAACACTGCATCCCGTGGAAGATGAAAGGTGTAATTTTATTGCCCATAACATTAATGTTGGGGTGTGCAATAATAGGGTTTAGGGTGCCTTTGGAAAAGATTTACCACTACAGGAAACAATAATAATGAAGATGGCTATAAACCATCTTTTAAAAACTTAAAAGCCATCACAAAAGTTTTTGGCAACAATTACAAATCGTCTCAAATAAATTTGTCGGTAATGACTTTTAATGATGGCTTACTCAAATCTGTCACAAATAAATTACGACGAGTGCTTGGCTATCACAAATATATAACCAATGACGCCCCTAACCCATCCAAAGTATGTTCCGATGACGACTTTTTAGTAACTTATTCGAGACGACTCCTAGTAGTTGCTAGTGCAAAGACTCCCATCATTTCGAGAAATTTTGGGTGTTGGAAGACTCTGCACTGATGATCGTTAGGAGCTATCGCAACTAAGTGAGTAGCTATTAGTAGTAATTATTGACAACGGTCGGAAGCCATGGTCAATAATGTTTAATTAAAAATAATTTATATATTTAAAATAAAATTTAATACATATATAGACTGTACAACACATCTGTAAATACATATTTAAATGAGCCATTTTCATTTCATACAAACCATATACATTCACAAATATCATACAATTTTATACACAAACTACCATCACATACATATACACAAACCACATCCATACATAAAATAATCACCATCCATACACAAACCACCATACATATATGTTCAAATACAATACAACACAAACATTGTACATTCACAAATATCATATACTATTCATACACAAATCGCAAATAAATAAATCTCACAGTACATAAATCTATATATCACATACACAATAGAATCATATAATTAATAAATAACTAAAACAAATTAAATTTATATAGACAATTATATATAAATAAATGTTTATATAAAAATGAAAATACAATGACAACAATCATTCATCCTCTCTAAAAGGCTTTTCATCTACATTGTCCTCATCGTCCTCGTCTTCATCCTCTCCATCTGCCTCTCTCTATCTCAGAGGTGGCATTGAGCACGATATATAAATCGATGAGAGGAGTCATTGATCAATCCTGACAGACATTTATTGAGTTAACTGCTCAATTGTCTTTATAAAACTTTGTTGTTGGTCTTTATAAAACTTTGTTGTTGATTCCCTTGAAAACCATGGCCTTTGTTTCATCGAATCTGAATAACGAAAACTGAATATCGGATTCGATTGGATCAAATATACATTTACAAGATTCAAACAATTCCCAAAAATGGAAATTAATGAGCATAAAACACTCCATGCTCTTCAAGCTGCCCAAGTGCATAGCCTTTAGTGGTATCTACACAAATCATCTCCGTAAATGGGTTCTCCTATGTGTCAAACCTTCTAACTCATCATAGACACATCTCCACCATAGCAAAAAGTGCTCCAGAGAGAGAGAGAGAGAGAGAGGACGTAGGAGGAGGCTGGTTACAAATTTGGCTCCCTTGACTTGATAGAATTCGGCCAAATTCACTCATATTTAAAATTTAGATTTTTTTAAAAATCCCCTAAATTTCTATAAATTATACCCATGCCCCCTACTTATAAAATAGCCGTTATGTGTGTGACACACTAAACCTAATAGTTCATTTGATTGAAACCTAATTTAAATAATAATTTATATTAAATCAAATATATTATCAAATAATAGATTTAGAGACTTTTCAATCAAGAAGGGTACAAGTCACATCTCATAATACCAAACAACTTTGGAGATGATCTTATCTTCATTGAGCCTTTTCATCATTAGTTACTACACGAATATAAAATCTCATCCATCCAATAACCCAGTAGGATAGGTATATGGCATTGGCTATCAATCTCTTAATATACTGACACACTTAGATCATGTACTTGGAATCAGATCAATTGGAAAACACTTTTTACAATTAACTCCTCTACATTGGTTAGGGATTTAGAGTATTATTTCATAGACATTCTCTCTCAGTTACCAAGAGTAAACAATCTCATATTAGCTGCTCCATTGCCTCCATCAGATTTCTCTTATACTCAATTCATTAACTATACTGGACCATCAAATCAGTGATCCATAAGTCAATAGTCAAAACACAAGATATGCCCAATAAAACATCTTTGGTAACTCGGGTCCAATCGTACAACTGTGATGATAGAATGCCTTGATCGATAGCTAAGTAAGATACCATTAACGGTGTCAAATTCAGTCAATTCATTGAATCTATTTATCTAATGAGCACCTCAATGTGTATCTTAATATCTTCACACTAATGACCAATGAGATTTATCAACCTCATCTTATAAGAAGATATTACATACACTAATTTATATGGATCTGTAATGTCTCATCTTAAGGATCGTATGATTAGGAACATTTAGATTACATATCTTTAGATAATCGATCTCATTATCATTATCTTAATGTGATTCAATCATTCTTGCAGGTGATCAAGCACTTTATTATGATATGCATATCTAATAAAAATTAGTAATGAAGATATGATTACTAATTGAATGAGATATTTCAAGAAATATTGAATTATATCAAATATGATTGGTTTGTAGGGCATGCATCTCTACCAATCTCTCACTTTCACTAAAGTTAATCACTCATCTGTTCAATCTCTATTAGGTTGAGGTGATGTTGAAACACAATTTGAGTTGTCACTTTATTTATTGGATATACAATGTTATTAAACTAAGATACTTTATTCTTAATTATATCTCTTTAAGCTACTATCTCTCTAATCTAATGGTATTGTCATAGAAGTATTTAAACTTCCTATGAGACATTGACTACATTACTCATGCTATATAGCATTATTTTTATAAATTAATGGTATATAACCAGAGATACAAGAGACAATCCCATATCTAAGATGAATTTCTTTATCCAAGTTGCTTCCTAAGCAATTTGCAATAGATATACTATGTATCAATTGTAGAATTTACAATGTTCTTATACATGGAATGATAGAAATGTATACCCTACAAGCTAATCATATATGATATGAATTGACATTCTAGAAATATCACATTCAATTAAATAGGTAAATCTTCATTATTAGCTCTTATTATATGTATACATAGTAATGGTGTCCTTGATCACATGAAATGATGATTAAATCATGATGAGATCATGATATTGAGATCAATCATTTAGAGATATGTGATGTAAATATTTCTAGTCATAGGGTTCTTGAGATAGGACATCAAGGATCATGATAGACTAGTATATGTGATATCTTCTTATATGATGAAGATGAATGATCTCATTGGTCATTAGTGTGGAGATAGTGATATATACATATAGGTGCTCATCAGTTGAATAAGTTCATTAAATTGACTGAATTAAAAAACTTAAAGGCTATCTTACCAAATTGTCAATTAAGGTTTATAATCTTCATGGTTGCTTAGTTGAATAAGTGACAATGAATGTTTAATGAGATAGTACTCTAAATCATTGACTAGGGTAGAGAAGATATTTGAAAAAAGAGTTTTCTAATTGATCTGATTTTTAGTATATAAGATCTCATAGATTCATATACTAAGGAGCTAATAGTTGATATTGTACACCATTTTGACTGGTACATTAAATTAGCAAGGGTTTATATCCATGCAGAACTGATGATAGAAATGCTCGATGAAGATAAAATTATCTCCATAACCATTTAGAATCATAAGATGTGCCTTATATTCTTCATGATTGATAAGCTGATTAATCCATTATTAGATAATAAATTTATAGTAACTAAATAGAATTGTTGTATTTTAATAAGACCTCAACGAAATAAGCTATTGGGCCTAGTGGGTCACATATATAAGGACTTATCTATAAGGACAAATGTAAGGGCATAGTTTATAGAGATTTTGAGTTTTTATGAATAATTTTAAATTCTCTATAAATACTAATGGTTCTTGCCAAATCCTATCAAGTTAATCTTGAGCCCGATGAGAAGGGAGAACCTACTATGAATAAAGTTCGTGTGGATACTGCTAGAGACTAAACACTTGAATGGTTTGAACAACTTGAGAAGTTCTCCTTGTCCCTCTTCAAGGGATTATATTATAAGGAATCGTCCCACAAAGTTTGTGCACCAGAAGTGATGATTCCTATAGGTTTATGTTGATATTGTCTCCATTGGAATCGAACAAGGGAAATCAAAAATCGATCGAAACAAGTTCGAATATACTTGATAGGGATTCATCTAATCCCTCATAAATGAAAAAGAAGAACTTCTGAAGTTCTTCAAACTGTTCAAATGTCGGTCTCTAGCGGTATCCACATGAACTTCATCCACAACAAGTTCTTCCTTCGCACTGGACTTGAGAACTCTTCCTAAATGGAGCTCAATCACCCATGGATACCTTCCAGAGAGAGGAGAACGTAGGAAGGAGGTTGAGGATGTGATTTTTACCCTTGGCAAGAGTTACATATGGTTAAGAATATACCTTTGTGGGATTCAATTAATCCCTCAAGATTGGAGAAGAATAAGTATAGGACCATCCATGCTCTCCTAGCCACCCAAGTGCACGATCTCTAGCAGTATCTACATATTGAATCTCCATCATAGATGGATTCTTTAGCACATCAGACTTTTTGACTAATCCCAAATGGAGCTCCTGTAAGGAGTCGTTCCATAAAAATTGGTGTAGTGGAAGCGACAAGTCCTTTAGATTTCATGGTTGTAGTCTCAATTAGAACCAAATGATGAAAACCAAGAACTAGATTAGAAAGTACCTTTGCAGTATTCTACCAATCCCCAAGACTAAAGAAGAATGAGCATAAGGTACTCCATGCTCTCCAAGCCACCCAAGCGCATGTCCTCTAGTGGTATCCACATGAACTTCCTTCACAAAAATGCTCTCCTACATGGACCTTCCAATTGATCTTGGATGGAGCTCTACCACATTAAAAATATGCTCTAGAGAAAGAGAGAAAGGGCAGGAGGAGGCTAGCTATGAAATTGACTCCCTTGGCTTGATAAGGATTGGCCAAATTCACTTATATTTGTAGAAATTATATTTTTTTACAAAAAAACCCTAAGTGTCTATAAATTATTTCCATATCTTCATACTTATGGATCAGTCCTTATGTGTGTGACTCATTAAGTCCAAAAGACCATTTGATTGAAGCCTAAATAAAATAATAACATATTTTAACTTAAATTTATTATCTAATAATAAATCAAACAGTTCTCTGATCATGAAAGGTATAAGTCACATCCTATGATCATAAACAACTTTATAAATGATCTTATTTCAATTGAGTCTTCTATCATCAGTTACTATATAGATATAAATCTTTATCCATCCAATGCCCTAGTCGGATAAGGATATTCACTTTCACTTACTGAGAGTGGATGATTCCTTGTTGTCTACTTAATTGCCTCCACTAGGTTTCCCTTATACTTGATCCATTACCTATACTAGACCATCATATCGATGATCCATAAGTCAATAGTCAAAGCACAAGGTATGCCATGATAAGACATCTTTGATGACTCAGGTCAAATATCCAACCGTGTAGTCATAATGATAGAAAACCCTTATCGACAGTTAGGTAAGATACCATTCAACATTTCTTATTCTGTCAGTTTAATGAACTCACTCTACTATGATGACATGTATGTGTATCTCAGTGTTACCACATTAATGACTAATGAGATCGATCATTCTTATCTTATTAGAAGACATCACATACACTAGTCTATTTAGATCCTTAATGTTTTCATCTCTAGGATCCTATAATTATGAACATTTAGATAACATACCTCTTAATGATTGATCTCATTATCATGTTCTCATCATAATTCAATCATCATTGTATATGATCAAGGACTTCATTATGATATTTGTATGTAATAAGAGTTAATAATGAAGAGCCACCAATTTAATCTAATGAGATATTTCAAGAAATGATAAATTATATCTAATATAAATAGCTTGTAAGGCATACATTTCTATATGCTCCATCACTTCTCGATGGCCTCCCATGTGGGAAAACATGTTGAAGGTGGTTGGCTATGAAATTGGCACCACAAGCTTATCAGGGTTTGGTTCGATTCGCTAGTATTTATAGAAATCAAAATTTTCATGCAAACCTACATACCTACATTTTCTATAAATTACGTCCATACCTCCCCCATACTAACAAATTATTTCTATTATGTGTGACCCACTAGGCCCAATAGCCTACTAGGTTCAGACTTAATTAATGAAAAATTTTATTTAAACTAATGACTAATGAGCATATATATGTGTATTTTAGTGTCTCCAAACTAATGACTAATGAGATCGACAATCTTTATCTTGTGAGAAGATAACATATACATTAGTCTATCCAGTTTATTAATATTTTGTCTCAAGAATCATATGACTATAAATATTTGGATCATATGTCTCTAGATGATTAATCTGATTAACATAATCTCATCATGATCTAATCATCATTAAATGTGATCAAGGACTTCACCACGATATATTCATTTAAATAGTGCAAGTAACAAAGAAATACCAATTTTATTGAATAAGATATAACAAGAAATATTCAACCATATCACATATGATTGGTTTGTAAGATATACATTTTTATTAGCTACATATAGTGCAACCATTAATTAAAGTTCTTAGAATAGTTGATGAGAATATAAAAGAAAACGTGGGCTATCTCTACAACAAAATCTCAAAGATAGTACCAGATTTCAACAAATGGCGAGATATTATTAACTGTTGGTGGAAGTGAACATTATATCATTCGATACATCCAGTAGGTACTTTCTTTGTCATTATACCTATTTAAGTGCATCTTGTTGATATTATCATGCTCTTTATTGGCATAAATATGTTTTTAGGTCATTTTCTTAATCTTAGATATTGTTATAGTCTTTTGTTGAAGACAATTGATGACTTCCTATAAAGTCAATCAATTATAGCGGGGAGATAAATTGCATGAGGGTATTCTATTTTAGGACATCAAGAGCACAACGAGCAGTTAAGCTCCTAAGTCGTGGAGTGCAAACATGCATTTAACATTCAATTATCCTAAAATGATTGAACGGGAGTGCAAACATGCATTTATATTCTCAAAAACCCTTAAAAAGAGTATGTTTATTACTTAGAACAACAATAATACGTAAGATTTGAGTAGAAGTCAATATTTTTGTATTCATATTCTTTAATTTTTTAGAAGTCTTACAAATTTTTTATATTTGTTTTATTTCAAAATTTTTTATTATTAAAAAAATGAGATCAGACTGGATCAAATCTAGGTTGCGGCCCCATGCGACATAGTCGGGTTTGGGCCGGGTCAACTCCAACCTGATCCCGTAGCCCAGTTAGCTTGTTTTGAAGCCTGAGAAATAATTTAAGAGGTATAATTTTAGAAATAATTTGAAAATATTTTACGGGCAACAAAATAGTTAAAAATACTTCCACAAACTCATTTTCATGTGCACCGAAAGAAAGTATCGTTTTTTTTTGAAAAGTTATTCACAGATCTTCTCATTTTAGACCCAACCGAATAGATCACATTGGCGTAGAAACCTCGTGCTGGACAGACAGGGGATGTCCACAAAAATACTCTTCAGAATTTATGACGTAATCGTATACGCACCACACGGCATCAGACATATCGAAGATGCGCATGGAGTGACGTGGGCAAAATCTGTTGCAGCCGAGATTCGAGGCCTTCCTCCCGTTATAACCGGGTTTCGAGACCTCGGTTGGGCGGAAGGTATCTCTCCGTGCGACTGAGAAATGGGAAGCACGGGTGGGCAGCGTCCTCGTCATGTCGTCTTGTTTCCCTTCATGGCACAGGGCCATCTCATCCCCTTCCTCTCCCTCGCCAAGCTCATCCATCGGAGACACCATGGCCGCTTCACCATCACCCTCGTCAACACACCTTCGAACATCCGGGACCTCCGTTCGTCGGTGCAGCCCGACGCCGGCATCTTCCTCCGCGACCTTCCTTTCTCCGGTGCCGACCACGGGCTCCCCTCCGGCGCCGAGAACACGGACGCCCTGCACTACGACGACATAGAGAAGCTGTTCATCGCCTCGGAGGCACTGCAGCCCCATTTCGAGCAGCTCCTCCTCGACATCACCGCCCGAGAAGGACGGCCCCCTCTCTGTGTCGTAGGGGATTTCCTTGCCGGGTGGACGGCGGTGGTCGCCGGGAAGCTAGGGATCTTCCACGCAACCTTCTGCACCTGCAGCGCCTACGGCACAGCGACGTATTTCGCCATGTGGTTACATCTGCCCCATCTGCGAACTGATCCAACGGCCGATGACTTCCCGGTGCCGGGTCTCCCCGAGACCTTCCGGCTGCAGCGGTCCCAGCTCTCGCGCAACATCAGAGAAACGGACGGCACAGACGGATGGGCCGTCTTTCTGCGCAAGCAGCTATCCATGTGCTCTGTACATTCCAGGTTTGTGCTCTGTAATACGGCGGAGACGGTGGAGACGACGGGGATGGAGCTGCTCCGGAATGTCATGGCGCCCCTCCCCGTGCTGGCAATCGGACCCGTTCTCCCTGAGGTCAGGAGAGACTCCGGCGCGAGGACGGGAAGACGAGCAGAGGTGCCCTTGGAGAGCTTGCTCGAATGGTTGGGCCGGCACCCTCCCGCTTCCGTGCTATACGTATCGTTCGGATCTCAGAACACCATCGGCGTTGCCCAGATGCTGCAGCTCGCCGCCGGCTTAGAAGCAAGCGGACACCCCTTCGTCTGGGTGATCCGTCCCCCGCTCGGATTCGACCTGAACAGCGCGTTCAGGACGGAGGAGTGGCTGCCCGGCGGCTTCGACACTCGAGTGCGAGAGAGCGGCAGGGGGCTTCTGGTAAACAACTGGGCGCCGCAGCTCGAGATCCTGTCGCACAGATCTACCGGGGGTTTTCTCAGCCACTGCGGGTGGAACTCCGTTCTGGAGAGCCTGGAAAACGGGGTACCGCTGATAGGGTGGCCGATGGCGGCGGAGCAGTTCTATAACGCGAAGATGTTGGTGGAGGAGCTGGGCGTCTGCGAGGAGCTCGCGCGAGGTGCTACGGCGGGAGTTAAAAGAGAAGAGGTAGAGACGGCAATAAGGCAGGTGATGGGCGCCGAGAGAGGGGTGGAGATGAGGCGGAGGGCCGTCGAGTGCGCCAGGAAGATCAGGGCTGCCCTCGGGGAGGAGGGCGAGAAAGGGGGGCCTTCCGCGCAGGCCCTCGACGACTTTTTGGCGGATGCTGCGAAACTTTCCAAGTAGCCGGTGGTGGTCAAAGTCTACGGTCAAACATACGGAAAAACATGTCATTGTCGGAAAAATCATGTAATTTCAATTAAAACTTTTTATTTTGGTATTATTATAAACTAGTTCTGTATTTCTTTATATAATCGTATCTTAACTTAATACGTAGTTACGGGCGTCCGATCACCTACATCTATCCTTCCCGATAGAAGCATTGCATCCTATGCGAGGCGTCAGGGGTGAGCATGGTTCCATTTGGATCATTTTTTTTCAACTTAAATTAAATCGATTCAACTCTTTAAATCGAATCAAATCAAATCAATTTTAATAAAATTTGATTTGATTTAATTTGATTTAAATTAAAATATATAAAAATATTTCAATTAATTATTTTTTACATATATATAAGGATTTTTAAGTTAAAATAATTACAATAAATATTGTTTTATCGTTCAAATTATAAAAAATCTATTTTTAATTATTTATATATATATATTTAATTAGATCGATTTAAACATTTTGCTTTGATTTAAACCGATTTAGAAGATTTTCGAATCCATTCAAAAAAAAAATAGTTCAAACTGAACCGAATTGAACTTTAATGCTCACCCATACAAGGCGTCGAGACTTTCTTCTTCGGCAACGCATTCTCTACCCTCTCTTTCAATAGTTACTATTCTTCTTCTTCAATATCCAAGCTGGGACAACCTGTCATTTTCCTGGTGCCCGTCGCCCGCATGTGCGGTGGGTTTCCGGCCAAACTTACACATACACAACACTCCAACAATTTTAGTCAATAAGTCGGCTCGGAGGGACTTCTACTTTAGTTGGGTACCCTACTCTTCGTGAACGTCGGATTGTTTTCTAACTTTTTTCCATTCGTCACTCGTTCCCTACTGTTTTTGAACATCTGCTTCTATTGAAGGATTCTTTCCTCGACGTAGGTGAGCTCTCGATCCATAGACCCTCCAGTCCTCCCGCTGAAAAGCGGCTTCCCGGACGATGCCATTGTCGTAAGGCTGGGAGAACTGCTTTTTTCCTTCTTGTTTTCTATTGTTTTCTTCTTGTTATCAGTAGTCTCTTCTTCTATCTTTCCCACTGCACCTTGAGAAGGCCATTCTCAACTCCCAACGAAACACAATTTATGATACCATATATAGGAGACTTCGCAAGGTAATTTTACAAAAGTCTTCGAAATCTTTGATTTTCCCTTGAGATATGTTGTTATTCTTTATTTTCACTTTTCGGTTCCAACTCCCTTTTTATTGCATAATGGCCATTTGGGTGCCGTACATATCAACAAGAGGTGGATAGAGGTGAGAATGGTACGATTTGGTCGGATTTGGACTATTTTTTTGTTAAATCGAACCAAATCAATTCAACTTCTTAAATTGAATTAAACCAAATCTATTTCAATTCGATTTGATTTGGTTTAAAAAAAATATATAAAAATGTCTTAATTAATTATTTTTATATATAATAATTTTTCAATTACAATAATCAAAATAATTATTATTTTATTATAAAAATTATAAAATTTTTATTTTTAATAATATTATAATAAGTTTATATAATTTTTTAATTAAATCAGTTTAAATGATTTGATTTAGTTTAAATCGATTCGGAGGACTTCCAAATTAAAACAAACTGAAAGAGATTCAAACCAAACCGAATCGAACCAAACAAGTCGGTTGGAATTGATTTTTTGGTTTGAACTCTTTAATGCTCACCCCTAGAGGTGGACCTGTATTCAAACTTTTAAATCACATTTTCAATAGCTGGTCTGCGCTGGATATGGGCTCCCCGTCTATATCTTGACTTCTCTGATTTATGGTTTTTTTTCCATTTTCAAATTTTGAGAATGACAACAGCAATTTTTAGATTTTTTTCTATAACATGGATTTTCATATTTCTCTGTCCTAGGGAATTTTCCATCTTTTTGGATTTGTTCACAACTTCATATTCTCATATTTGTTTTAGATTTTGAATTCAATTTCATGTTTTAGAATTCTTTTTGATTTGGCTTTTTAGTTAAGTTTCAGATCTAAAAAAATTTAATTTAGGAATTTTATTTTAATTAAGCTTGAGATCTTGCTTTCTTTCAATTTTAGTTGTGTGATTTAACTTTACATTGTTAATTAAAAATTTAAAAATTTCAGATTTTAAAAAATTGGTCTTAATCAATAAGGGGCATACTAGATTAAATCAGTTTGATTTAATCCTATCTTAAATTGACTTAATTTGATTTATTCTTTTTTAAAATTGCTTACGTTTTCCTTTATCTTTTTTCATTTTAATGTGCTGCAGGTAGATATCTTTAATTTTATTTATTGTAGTAAAGTTCTTAGTTGTCATTTTTTTGTTCTCATTTCACCCTTTCTGATAATCAACACAAATTGAAGTCCCTTTTTAAGCTAAAAAGTTATATTATTACAATTGCTTTATCTTACATCTATCTAAATAAGCAGCACAAAATGATGTATGAATTGCGTCATAGACTTGGATCATTTTTAAATTTTCAGGTTTGATGATTTTCAGACTCCTTGAATATTCAAACTTTCTAAACTTTCAAGAAATTTTCAGCTTTGGAATGTTTTGCCTTTGAATGTTAGGACTTTACAAACTTTCTATAATTGCTAAGATTTGAAAAAATTTGCAGACTTTCTGATTCTCAAATTTCCATAGTTTTGCTGATGTTATGATATTTAAATTTTAGATTTTTGACAACTTTTCTGTTTATGACTTTCTGAGTTTTGTATTTTCAGATTTTGATCCTTTTCAGACTTCCTAATTTGGCCGTTATTTTTTTTCCATTTTATGAATTTTCGTAATTCCGATTGTGAAGTTTCTTAGATTTTAAATTTTAACAATTTTCAAGTTTACGCATTTTTCTTCCCAGTCTCTGAACTTCTCTTATTAATATTTTTTCCATTTTCATATTTTGTGACTGACAACCATTTTCAAATTTCTTTGACTAACATCAAATTTTCTATTTTTTTGACTTTAGGGAATTCCCGGAATTTTAGATTACGTGACGACTTCAAATTCTCATATTTGTTTGGGATTTGGAGTTCAATTTCAGAGATATAAGGATTCTTTTCGATTTGGGATTCTTAGTTCAATTTGAGACCTATACATTTTTTATTTAGAATTTTTATTTTAATTACCCTTCAGACCTTTCTTTCTTTCTACTTTATGTCATGTTTGGTAACACTATTAGACACCTCTATCACTATTAATTTTAAAATTGATATTGTTGGTAATCACCTTGAGGTGTTTGGCTAATAGTATCAATTTTAAAATTTATATTGTAAACAACACATGTTATGTAATACAAGTGTCAACTTGTATCAATTTTGATATTGATACTCCATCTTCTAGAAATATCAATATCAATACTAATATAGTATCATTTTTGATACTCTAACCAAACAGGCCATTAGTTTTGTGATTTAACTTTACAATGCGATTTGGCAATTTTAAATTTTCAAATATTGGTATATTGGTCTTAATCAAGAAGGGGCATCCTAGATTGGAACACTTTTATTTGATCCTATCTTGAACCAATTTCAACTTGACTCAATTTAATTTAATTCTATAAGCAACCACTTTTAAGTTTTACATTGTTCTTTTTTCTTTATCATTTTTTATTTTAATGTGCAGGTTGATACCTTTATTTTTTATTATTATAGTAAAGTTCTTGGTTGTCATTTTTTTTCTTTGTTCTCTCATTTCACCCTTTCTGATGATCTACACAATTTGAAGTCCCTTTTTAAGCTAACAAATTATATTAATACAATTGTTTTATTTTGCATCTAAATAAGCAACACAAAATGATGCATGAATTGCATCTCTATCTTTGAGAAGATCATCTATCGAATAAGCAGCACAAAATGATAACTGATAGGTATATATGTGAAATTGTCCAAGCGACATGACAAATTAGCCAAAACTGGAAAACAGAACTCACGTTCTGCATTTCTCCTTTGCATATCTGCTGGTCATCTCTATAAACCGAGCCAATACCTAAAAATCTAAAAAATAAAATTAAAACTGCCTCCTCAAGCATTCATTTTAAGGGTCCATAATCAAAGATGTAAATGATGCAAGGAACCTCTTTATACTCTGAATCAAACAAGGGAAGTTCTACCCGTTTACTTAATATTTTTGCTACTCCATTTATGAGCTTTTCTTTTTCTTCAGTAGAAGAAGCAGCACATAGAATCTCTATTGTGTAGCCTGCACTTTTGAAGAAATTGTCACCCAAGAAAGAGGGAGAAGTGAAATGTCACCGTGGACACTCAATTTTTGAGAGAGCAAGCATCTCAATTTAATTCTTTAATATCATTTTGACTTAAATTCCGCTGCTCCTTTTGAAGCCCTATGTTCGTGTCATTTGAGCCCAATCAAGAGCATAATGGCCCATTTAAGCCCAGCTTCTTGTCTCCCCCTGCCAACAATTAGCTCCTAAACTTTAGAAATCATTTAATAGAGAGATTTATCTTTCCATTATTTCTATTAGCTGGGTTTTAAATAAATAAAAAAAGAAAGACAGTTGCGGCCAATTCCCCGTGCACCAGTCCCACGTGTGAGCCCATCTTCATGGCTGCGTTGTCTTCTCTCATCTTCGAGATGACCCCGATCAGGGAAGGGCAGATGACTCTCAGGGAAGGGTAGGGCAGATGGCGATCAGGGAAGGGTGCTTGCTCGGGGGGGGGGGGGGCGGGTCTCACAAACAGCACAAGGAACAGAGGACACTCATATCACTCGTAGGGGTGGTTGGCTGGGTGGGGTAAATCACCGTGTGGTGGATATCAGGTGAAGATTTTCTGAAGCCAGACGAAGAATTTCTGTGAGAAGGAGAAGTGAATATTAATGAATATCCAAACATTGTAATTAAAATAGGGACTTCTTATTAGGTTCCCAAACACACCCTCTGTCTCCAGTTATGGGCATCCAATCACCTTCATCTAATATTGCTACTATTCGATAAAGCCATTACATTCCATGTGAGACATTCCTCCACCAAGCCGTTCCTCCTATATTTTCTTTCATCCTATTGCTTAAGGTGGCAAATTTTCTTTTTCGGGCTCCATTCTCTGTGTCCTCCTTCACTGGTTGTCATTCTTCTCCTTTGATGTCCAACCCCTTCCACCCGGCATTTTCTTTTATTCCCTTGATTAAGGTGGCAGCCTTTCTCCTTCGGCCTCCCCTTCCCCGATGCTCTTCTTCAATGGCTACTATTCTTCTTCATCAATGTCCAAGTTGGGACAACTTGCCATATCCTTTGTTGTCAGTTACACACTCAAACAATTTTAATCAGTATGCTAGCATGGATGGGTTTTTATTTTAGTTAGGTACAAACGTATACTAATTTCCCTAAATGTCACGGATGGGCTTCTGTTATAGCTAGGTACAAACATCTACTAATGTTTTAGTTGGATGTGCTGTTGCATGGGGATCCATGCGCCCCCGTTGGCACTGCTACCGCCGAAGATGACCTCCATGGGTCTGCTCTTAGGGTTCATGATAAGGAGGATGGGAAAAAAGGAGCAGAGAGAGAAAAATAGAAAGGAGATGGATTTTGGGAGTTGATCGGGTGGAAGATGGAGGTGACTAGCGAAGGTTTAGGTGTTGTTTATTAATATTATTAATTTTTAACATTTTTATTTAATTTATTATATTATCTATTTTATTTTATATTTTTGGAAGATTTTCTTTTTCGGACTCCACTGTCTGTGTTCTCCTCCAATGGTTATTGTTCTTCTCCTTTAATGTCCAAGCCCTTCCACTCGGCATTTTCTTTCATCCCCTTGATCGGGGTGGCAACCCTTTCTCCTTTGGCCTCCCCCTTCCTGTGGTCTCCATCAATGGTTGCTATTCTTCTTCATCAATGTCCAAGTTGGGATAGCATGCCACATTCTTTGTCGTCAGTTACACACTCCAACAATTTTAATCAGTAAGTTTGCATGGATGGGCTTCTATTTTAGTTAGGTACAGACATCTACTAATTTTCCTAATCATCATGGATGAGCTTCTGTTTTAATTAGGTACAAACATTACGTTTGCTAATGTATTAGTTGGATGTGCTACTGCATGGGGATCCATGCGCCCCTACTAGCACTGCTACCGCCGAAGATGGCCTCCATGGGTTTGCTCTTAGGGTTCCTGATGGGGATGGGAAAAGAGGAGTCTAAGAGGAAAAATAGGAGGAGATGGATTTCTAGAGTTGATCGGGTGGAAGATGGAGGTGATTGGCGAGAGTTTAGACGACGACGACGACGACGACGACGGCGGACGGCGGCGGCGGCGGCGACGGCGGCGGCGGCGGCGGCGGCGGCGGCGACGGCGGCGGCGGCGGCGGCGGCGGCGGCGGCGGCGGCGGCGGCGGCGGCGGCGGCGGCGGCGGCGGCGACGGCGACGGCGGCGGCGACGGCGGCGGCAACGACGACGGCGGCGGCAGCGACGGCAACGACGGCGGCGGCGGCAACAGCGGCGGCGGCGGCGGCAACGACGGCGGCGGCGGCAACGGCGGCGGCGATGAGGAGGAGGAGGAGGAGGAGGAGGATGATGCTGATTATTATTATTATTATTATTATTATTATTATTATTATTATTATTATTTATTAATTTTATGTGATTTATTTTTTATATTTTAAATAAATATTTAATAAAGTTTATTATTATTGCTAGTAATATAAATCTAAAAAATATCTTAATAGAAAGAAATACAACTTTTATCTAGAAAAATATTTAAAATAAAATCTTATAAAAATTGTAAATGTTTTAAATGTGGAGAAGAATGTCATTAAACAAATATATGTCCATGACAAAAAAATACTATTAGTATGAATATAATTGAAGAAATATATATTATAAGAATAGGAAATGATTTATCAGACTAAAAACTATGAATAATAAAGAAGAAATCATTTATGAATAAAATGTATCTAACAATGAAGAATATAATTATGATAGCAAAAATAATGAAATTGAAGAATTAATAGAACAATTTAACCCTTTTCAAATAAAATAATATAAAATACATTTATATGATAACCAATAAATAAAAAATTTAAGATGAAGGAACTACTTTTGATACTTTTAATATATATAGAATAGAAGAAAATAATAAAAAGTCAAATAAATAAACAATTATCTTTAACGAAGCTAATTAAAATAAAATACAAAATGTACCTTGGGAAATGGATAAAAATAAAATTTATAAATTAAAATATAATTTATGAAAATAAATATAAATTACTCGAAAGATTTGAACAAACTATAGATTCTATAAAAATAAATAAGTCTATCACAAACATACAAAACATAAATAAGGAAAAATTAAATCAAATGTTGAAATCGAACGAAAGAAAATAAAAAATAAAAGACTTACATTTGGGTTGCATAGACATAATTATAAAAGTAAATTTTGGAAAAGGAATTAACTCACCAACAATCATTATAATAGTAGATGAAATATTCACAAACCCAGCATAGTCTATAATAAAAATGCTTCAAAGTAATTTAATCTATCAATATTTAAAATTTAGAATCTTTCCACAGTATTCAATAAGTTTAAATGATAAAAATATAGATGAAGAATTATACATACATCATGAGTTAAGAAACATAGAAACGATAGTTAGAAGTAAACAATTAACAATAACTACTATGCTTTTGGCTAGCTTATAATAACATAATGATATGCCTTCACAAAAAGTCAATTAAAATATAACAATGCTAGAAGATCAACAATCATACTAAAAAATAGTTGAACCCAAAATAAATAGAATCAGTTTTAGAAGATCTTTAAAAATAAATAAAAAATTAGTAAATAATTAATTATAGATAATAAATTGATCAGATTAAGAAACATAGAATATCCTTCTAGTTGATTAACAGTAAAAGATAGATGAAAAAGAAGTTGAACAACCAAACATTTTCAAACTGTATCAATAAATATTTAAAAAATGACCAAATGAAATAATGACAATAGCCAAGAAAGCCTATCTCAATTTAACAATGATTATAATCCAAGTAAAAATAAATGCAATAAAATTTATATGGATGAATGCAATTATAGATGGGCATCAATATCACATATCAATAGTAAATTAATATAAAATAATATTGAAAGATCTTATAAAATAGAATAATATATAACATTTGATAGAAATATAGCTATATTCGAAAGTATTGTAAAAATAAGTGAACTTAGAATTGAGGATGTCAATAAAGAAATGCATAACATAGAATTTAAAACTCTTTATACCTCTTCGGATGCAATAGTTTTAATTATTGTAAATGATATACTAAATAAATAAAATTTTATAACAATAAATCCTTGTACTATTACATTTATGATAAAACAAAAAAAATAACAATATGAAAAATTATAACTAAGTTACCTAATATGATTCGAATGGAAATACTATTTAATAGAGAAATAAAAGAATATTTATCTAAAAATTATCAACTTTTTGTCATAAAATATGATAAATATGTAGATTGGCTAGAAAAGTCTGAAATTGGGTTTACACTTATCTCAAATGAAGATGTAATTCTACAACCAATAGAAAAAATTTATAATAACTACAAGACTATGTTTCATGATTCCAGAAAAATACTCTGGTATCGTCAAAGAAAAAAATTGATGGTTAAAAAATGTTGATTTATTGATCACAGAAGGAACAATAAAATTATTTTTTAGTAAAAAAATGACAATAACCATAAACAATTTTAAAAAACAATCTAACATTAGGATTAGAAAGAGAAACAAATTAGCAAATTTAATAATAAATAAAATATATAATTTAATTTAATTGAAAAAATCACAAGATAAATTAATTGAAAATGCATCAAAATTAAATTAGGAAATGGGGAAACTTATAATCTCTTTTCTATAATAGATTGAGGAGCCACAAAAGATATTATCGAAGAATGATATTGGCCTATGATAAAAAATGAAAATTTACCTAAACCATACATATAGTGGGTTAGCTAGAAATGTAAATCCTACCAAAATTTCAAAAAAATATATATATATTGTAGAAAAAAATGTAATTGAGGAAGAATTTGTCAATCCAGACATCTATATAATTAAATGACTAACAAATATGATATTAGATAACAACTTCATAAATAAATACTCACCTATTACAGTAGATAAAATAATCAATACTTTTACCAAAGAAGAACGAAAAATAACAGTTTCTATATATTTTATAGTTCCAAAAAAATTTAGACTTTCAAATAATATATTTAATGAAAACTTTCAAAATGCATATATAAATAGTAGCTGAACTATTTTCTGAAATTATATCAAAATTATTCACAAAAAGTTCGAGATATTGTAAAATAGAATTACTACCAGAAAATAAAGAAAAAAAATTTATGCACAAAACCAATATTGTATTCTAAAGAAGATGTAGTAGAATTCTAGAAACAAAACAAAGAATTAAAACAAATGAACTTAATCCAAACTAGTACTAGTTTGCATATATCACCAGTCCTCTTAGTAAGAAAACATTCAGAACGAAAAGAGGAAATGCCAGGATGCTAATAAATTATGAAAAATAAACAAACATATTAAATTTGATGGTTTTTATGTACCAAGTTGTGATAGCATATTAAAATAATTACAAAATAAAAAAATAGTTTTGTAAATTTGATGTGAAATTAGGATTTTGGTAAATGAAATTAAAAGATCAAGAATCAAAAGAATTATGTACTTTCACAACTCCATATAAACATCTTGAATGGAATGTTATGCCATTCAAAGTTAAAAATGCTCTTCAAGTTTACCAAAAATGGATGAATTCAATATTCAAAGAATATGATGCCTTTATCACAGTTTATATAGATGATATTCTACTCTTTTTTCAATGATTATGATCAGCATATTCATCATCTACAAATAACTAGAAAACTTCTTATAAAACATGGTATTGTATTTTCACCTAATAAAATCGAATTGTGTAAGCAAAAAATAGAATATTTGGAAAAAATTATTGATCAAAGATCAATAGAATTACAAAGTCATATTATTTGTAAAATTAAAGAATTCCCTGATACTCTTACTACCCTAAAACAACTACAAAGTTTTGTAGGTATTCTCAACTATGGAAGAAAATATATTCTACTAAGTAAATTAACAAAACATTTACGAAAAAATAAAATTTTAAAAAATACAAAATAAAAAAATAAAATGACAAAGTAATATCAAGTATCAAGATGGGAAATAGACAAAGTAAAATTTTCTCTCTCTAAAGAAAAAAAGAAATAAATAAATTATATAAAATCTATAATTACGAAAATTTTCAAAACCATTATACCAATAAATATTTATAACTTAGTAGTATCAAGAGATATAGTCAATACTTTTTGGGCAAGACATTAAAAAAGAAAAGGATATAGTAGGATATACTTCAAAAAAATTCTTTAAATTTGAAATAAACTACTCTATGTATAGAAAAGAATTTTTAACAATTTTAAAAACTAAAAAAATTTTAAGTATTGATTACTATCATCAAACTTTCGTATTAATACAAAGAATAAAGGCTTATACCATTATATTAAAAATAAAAAAATCAAAATAGTAGAAGAATACTAAGGTTTATGTAGCTAAAAGAATTTAGTTACATAATACATTTTTACTAGAATATCAAAATATTGTTGCTAACTATTTATCTCGATCATTTCAGAATGTAAAATAATTTTCTCAAGACAACAATGAAGAATAAAGAGGCATCATCTTCCTCTAATAATATACCTAGAATAATGAAAGCATCAAAAAATATCCCTTCAAATAGCCTCACATATTACTCCCCTCAATAAGGGAGAACCAAAAATAAATATCAACTTCATTGAAGGAAATATAATAATCGATACAGCCAAAATACAAAATCAGCAAGTGATTCATCAAATAGTTCAAGCAAGAAGTTTTTACCGCACTAATAATAATAATCTATCTAATAGCACTTATAAAAATCTAAATAAATTATGAAAAATAACTGGATGCCTACAAAGCAATCTAGAATATATATATATCGTTATTGAGAAATATTGAAGTATATGTTCTTGCCATTGAAAATAATATCTAGTATTATCAAGGTATAACCAACAATCTTTAAATAAAATAATAGAACTTCAACAACAAAATGTAATAGACATGAGCAATTATTCAAGTATCTTCAGTAATCATATGCTCTCATTTCTTGAGAAATATATAAATAATGAAGAGCCTGAAGAGTAACTCAATATAATTAATTACACAAAAAGTACAACAATATTCTCACGTATCCTATAAAAGGTCAAAAGAATAGCTCTCTACAAATATGTTAATATTATTTTTCCAATAGAAATTACTACGCTTATCAATAACACTTAATGGAAAGATCCATTTATGCTATTAATGGAGGAATATAGAGATTGTGTAACAAAAAATACTGATAAAAAAGAATAGCTCTAGTCCATCATGAAATAGATGAGTGAAGTATTTATGTCCTTGAAAGAGGAGCTATTAATAAATTAAGTGTCACTAGAGACCAAATAAATAGGTTACAATTTTTCATGATTGTTAAATTAGTCATCGATTGGATCCTATTATTAATACAAGTATTTGAAATAGACATAACATCCACCTTCCTAGAAATAATGATTGGAAATACTTTCATTCACTTTCAATATGAAGAGTTAGACCTTAATACTCCTTCGATATCCAATATGAAGATTTTTGATGAAATAATTAATGTTGAAAAAGAACAACTTAAGGATATTACAAGCTTTAAAAACAAGAGTAAATGGCCAATAGAGGTTCCAAGTTGGACAGATGCCAGAAACTTATTAGAGATCAAGGAAGAATGTTACATAAAAGCTACCATGGTTACAACCAAAGTTATCAACAGCAACTGGACATCAATATCTTGGAACCAAAGACAAAGAAAATATGGTAGCTGGACTGATGAGATGGACGAAAAATGGAATAATTGAAGACAAAGAAGATAAGTACGACAAGATATCACTAGAAGTATTAATTGTGTCATATAATAATTTTTCTTGCATTATTGTACAATATGCACTATTCCTTTTGAATTATTGTACGACATTGTAGATAGATCCCTTCTCCATTATTGTAATAGACGTCACCCATGACGTTTTGAAGTCTGTCTCTTTCCTATATAAGGAGAAGTATTTTCTTTGAGATGGCATCACTTGTAAGTTACCTTTGAGTGTTCAATAGATAATTCTATTCCACTCTCTGGGTTGATCCATTACGGATCTCCTATCATTCTACCGGCTCAACTACGATCCGATCTAACCAGATCTCCTATCGATCTACCACTTCAACATTGCCTCAACAACACTAGATCTCCCATCAATCTACCACCTCAACACTGTCTCAACAACACCAGATCTTACTGATCTACCACCTCAACTACGATTCGATCTACTTCTTAAACACCAGATCTCCTACCGATCTACCACCTCAACACTACCTCGACAACACCAAATCTCTTACCGATCTACCGCCTTAACAACATCAGATCTCCTACTGATCTACCACCTCAACATTGCCTCAACAATGATTGGTAATCTACCGTCTCAATTGGTATCAAAGCCCGATTATCACATCGGGCGACCTTGACATTCCTCCTAGTATAAGGTATCTTGTTGTTCTATTAATTATCACTAATATGAATAACATATTAGTATGTTTTTTTAAATAGTAATATATGTATCATATTATATATTATAATACATTGTTAAATTATTATCATATCAATTACATTATTGTATTATATTTATATTTTTAATTAATTTATTTTTATTAATATATGATGGACTAATGATAGCAATTGATCACGATTGAGATTGATCTATTTATTATTATATTTACTTACTGAGGTGAGTTTGTCGTTAGCATTTAGTAAATAAAAGTATTTTCTTATACTGGGTGATTGGATATGATATTGATGAGTAGAATAAAATTTAAAAATAATTTAATAATTAAAAACTTATTTAATATTTTATTTTTTATAAATATTAATATATTATTTTATATGAGTATCATTATTATATTATGTATTATTATATTATTTTTAATTATTAATATATTTATTATATTATATGTTATAACATATTATTAAATTATTATTAAAATTATTTATACTATTATATTATGTTAATATTATTAAACTATTTATTTTTATTAATATATGATGAACTAATAATAGCAATTGATCTATTTGATTGGATGATATAATGATGGATTAATGGTAGTCATAGATCTATTTGATTGGATGGTTGAGATTTATTTATTCAACATTATATTTACCTATGGAGGTGAGTCCATAGCTATTGATAGATTTGTTTACAAAGTCCTGATTTAGTAGTATAGGAGCTAAGTAAAAGTTACTTTTACCTACTGATTGTTACATACAGGTGGTGATTTAGTGAGTAAAAGTTCATTTTCTTGTAGTGTGCTAATACAGACTATCTTTTCCTTCTAGTGGGAGATTCTATATAATGATGCATCAAGAAGCAAATCATTACAATGATAATTCCTTCTGGTTAAAGAATCTATTTCTAGTTTCTCTAGAATAATTAGGAGATTCAGTTCATTGCATGTTCTGAATCTGGTGCATAGGTCACACAATTACAAAATTTGGCCGTGAACTTTATTTCAACACCTACAAGGATTTACGATGATAGTTTTGTTGTGTTTTTCTTCTTTAAGAACAATATTGTATCTAATGGTGGTAGAGCTTCAGACATTAAATATTTTACCCTTAAAGATTGAGTGAGGAATCAAGAAGTTCTTACAAAATATATTGAGACGACACTCATGATTGTGGACCCATTGCCTAAGGGACTACTTGCTATCATGCTTTGTACTTATGTGATTTCGATGGGTTTTATCAATTCTCTTGATATGTTTTAATATAGTTGACATTTATTCAATTATAGAATTGATTCTTCATTGTTATTATATTCTATTTGTTTCATTTGAAAATATTTTCATGATAGACTTCAGGTATGTAGAATGTAAATTAAATTGGTGACCAGTGAATAAACATTAAATTTACGGTTATTTATATAGTCATATGTGTATTCCATAAGAAAGTTACATGTGGTATTTAAAGTATGGCGTGTGACTGAATATATTTATCACCATGTCCCCTATCATTTAGCTTAGTAAAATTTGCACAACTCAAGTTCCTTCTATCAAAATAGTGTGTTAGTTTCAATTTTATCATACGTGCACACCAATTTTCACATTCAAGTCAAAGCTAATTATGACATCAAATGTTCGGTATTCATTTTCAAAATTATATATATCTATGTTACATACATATTTTACAGAGAATATTTGATCTATTCCAATAGGATGGATCAAATGGAAAAATATTGATTTTATTTTAATATTTTATCTATAATTTTCTTGTTATTGGTTTGATAAATACGTTATTTGGTTTAGAAAATAGATTAAGATTTATTTGACTTAATATCCCATTTGGTCTATGATCCAATGGGTAGGATTCCATTCTTAGTAATCTCTCCTCTCTGTATAAGCATTTGTGGGACTAACTTGTCATGCAACTATTCCATACGGACTCAATAGACACGTGATTTCTGACATCTTCCTCGGTGTAGGAGGCCGGATAACCTATGCTTCAACATGATAATTAACAAATAAACACTTAATATAACATTGTAAAAGCTTAATGATTCTAGAAAATATGCTTCATCTGACATTCTGTATACATCGACAGTGTATAGTAGGAACGTGAACACAGACGTATACGGTCAATATATAGTGATTCTAAGAAAATAATGAACTAATTATAAACAATGACCGCCTTCTGGTGGAAGGTGTCTTTGTAAGGATGATATTAGTGGTGCATGTAAGGCTGCGGGAAGGGGAAGCTTGAAGGTGGCTGCTGCGCGTAGCCGCACATGCCGTAGCTGCAGGCGGAGCCGTACGCGCACCGCTTGTTGCAGCCGCCGCAATGAAAAGGGTTCCTTCTGGGGTCGACGCACACCCCATTGCAGCAGGTCCAGGAGAAGGGGCACCGCACGAAGCACGCCCCGCAGTTGCTGGCGTCTTTGCTCACATCGATGCAGCGATCGTTGCAGCACATCTTCCTGCGGCTGGACGCCGGAAACTGCCCTTCTTGACAGACCCAGGGACGACGCCAGCAGCCGGCGGGACGACGGGAAGTACTCTTTCCCACAGCCTCCTCCAGCCATTGAGAAGAAGCAGCTCCTTCCCCGGCGACGGGGCCAGGCGTTGCGCCTACCGTCTGAAGCATCCCCCCCACCATGATGAGGAGAGACAAGATCGCCAAGGCCAGAGCTCCGGAACTCCGCATGGTTGGCTCGCCCTGGTTCTGAGCGATATGGCGGTGGAGCGGTACGTAGACGCTTGAAACCCGAGGTTAGAGATAGAGAGAGAGCACGCGAAGTCGTAGCCTAGGACGTCTGACCGCTCGGTATGTCTCTATTTATACGAAGGGATCATGCATGTGGGAGTCAGATATTTCGCTTTACAGCTCGCCGCGCTACGCATACATACCTCATCTCTCTCAGCTACGTTGCAGCGGCGATGGCGGTCTTTGACCGGTGATCAATCTAGTCTTCGGAGTTCGGCAAGCATAACACAGGATGTCAAGCTTCAAAACGGTGTTTACCCGAGGAAAGTTGACTAGGTATAAATTTAGGGCATGAAAGTAGAAATTGAGGTGGCAACACGCTAACCGGCCGCACCGCTTCTTCAAGTCAATTTGTATACATCAGCTCGCCGCTATGGATTAGACGTACATAGACGAGCTTCAGAATGTCCTGTGCACACAAGTATTGGCAGCTCCGGTCAGCGCTTCAAACTAAGGCCGAAACCCTAAAGCTTGGATGATCTAGAAGACGGCAGGAGGGAGGGGGCCTTCTTTTTCAGACCTAACCGCCGCCATGTTTGGGGCGAGGGCAGCTGCATATCAATCTTGGGCTTCGAGCTTGTTTTGCCCAAGGCTTCCTGTCCAAGGCAGCACGCGGCAGTCTTGTAAGGCACGACCGCGTTCGCCACAGCTGCTGGCGCCGTGTCAACTACGAGAACGGCTAACCTCGTTTCTTCACTGACCGGCAGGGCGACGACGGCTGCTGTCGGGCGCCGTGTCAACTAAGAGGACAACCGCTGTTGCACCGTTCTTATTATAAACTGAGTGCCGCTCGACCAAAATTTACCTGTTTGACTATGATGGCTGTACTCGTACACAACCTCCTAATCGATGTCAAGACGACATACTGTCGTATCTCCCTTCTTTATGTCGATCGTCATGTTTATTACTTCTCAGCCGAATGATATGTAAGCTTTTATTTAAGAACGAAAACATTGCTGGGAAAGACAAAGAAATAGCTAAGAACTATGCCATTTAATTAATGGCTTGTCTCCCAGCCCACGAATTTCGTAGCCTTTTGAGTTCGTAGTTTACAGGAAATGGACAACTGTGAAGCGTTTGTTGCTTTCGGCATATCAGCTGGAAGCTGTGATGGTGTATGCGCTGAGGGCTGGGTTGATCAGATGAAGAGAGAACACCAGCAAAATGAGGTTCAGTAAGATGTGATTTACCTATTTTTTATGAGGTGTTTGGTTGCATGATAATTTTTTGTACATTTTCATGATAAAAATATATATTAAAATAAAAAGTGAATTAACTCGTGACATAAAATTGTCATATTTGAAGAGATGATAACAAGAAAGAGTAACTACCATAGATGACCAAAAGAAGTGGAGAACCACAAAAAAAAGAGGTGAAGTCTTTTTTTTGTTTAAAAATAAAATTGCTTTCAAAACATAAAATTGTCGTGATTACCAAACACCTCTTTTAATGAGTTTTCTTATAATTTTTAAAAATTAAAATAAAAATCTCTATTATTATGCAACCAAACACCCCATTATCTTTTAGACTGTGCACTAATATCATAAGACATCTTTATAAGAATATATTAAAAGATTAAGCCGATAAATTACTAGTAACTGCTAAAATTAATTTTAAAAAATCAATTTAAATGTGTTTTATTAGGATCACCAACGGTCTCGCCACAATCAATGAAAAAGCACTATCTTTTATAAGGTGCATGTAACTCAAACATGGCTAATTTACGACTTTTAAGAATTCCCAAAATATGTTTCTCGAACCTGTCATATATTTTGTTAACTACTTTGATATATTACTAGTCTCTTTTCATGTTTTATGTACCAACATTGCCCTCTACGAACCCCCTTCTATATTTCACTAATCTTTTTATACATTTATTAGTGGTCATATTGAGCAATTCGTGAGTTAAGTGCACCTCACAAAGATGGTTCCTTTTTATTTGTTGTGGATGGAGCTATCTCCATTGGCTGTAGGTGATCCAGACTTTTTTAAAATAGCAATCTTCTTTGAAAGGCTATAATATCGTGGTGATTATAATAGTTAACGGCCCTTTGTTTGGTGATAGTATTAGAAACTTGTATCGCCGTCAAGTTTGAAATTGTTGTTGATAGCAATCATCAAGAGATATTTGGTTAATAATATCAATGTAGAATTTACACTACAAACAAAGTGTATGACCTAATACAACTGCCAACTTGTAACAATTTTTACATTGATAGGGTGTTTGGATAAACTTTTTTTACCTCTTTTCTCGTTTAAAATAAAAGTTGAAGTAAAAGATATGTAACGATGTGTTTGGTCGTGACTATCTTTATTTTAAAAGATATATATATATATATATATATATTTTCTTTAGTTAAGCTCTCTCAAACAAAAACCACCCACAACTGGTTTTGGTTTTAAGATGGGTAAGGCCCATGTATGTCAACGTGGCTAAACCACTTTTATCTTTGCCATGAGTTACGGGTGACAGTTGCCAAACACCTCTAATTAATATTTAATAACATTGTTATTTTTACCAAACGTCTCACATATGAATACTATTGAACTTTTAATATTGAAGGAGTCAATCATAGTATAAATTTTAAAATCAACATTATTTAAGAAAATGCAACATCCAAAGAACCTATAACCTTTAGAAAATATTTGGTTGCTTGTAAGTTGAGTTGCTGCTATAATTTATATTTTTATAATAAAACTTGTCAAATAAAGTGTTTGACGACCATTACAAAATTATCACTTAATAAGATTTCTTTCTTTGATCAAAAAGAGGTGGAACTTTATTTTTTATCTTCTCCTCTTTTGGTTATGTGTGGCTCACTTTTTTGGTTTTCCCATCTCCCCAAACATGACAATTCTATATCATTAAGTAGGTTGCATTTTATTTCAATGAAATTTTCTATCATGAAAATGTATAAATATTTGTTGTGCAACCAAACACCCCATTAGAAATGTCAATGTTAAAATTATACAGCGTCATTTTTATACTCTTAATAAACTGGGGATGAGCAATTAAGTTCTATGTTATAGAGGGAAGACAAAGTAGAGTCATGAATCACCAACTGTTGGAGAACTCACTTGTCAACTGCAGTTGCAAAATAGGAGGACAATAGTTATTTCCAGATCAACATTAATCTATAGTTTAGTTTCTGTTTCTGCCCAAGTTTCAAACGATATTGAGTAGTGATAAAAAGTAATTTCTAGTATAACTTAAATGTTAATGGAATAGTGAACATATGCTCGATAATTCACAAAAGATTCTACTTATTTTCCACATTCTAAAGTTGGCAAAGAGATCCCATGCTAAGATACACATTTCTATATTTTATTCATGGCCTTTGCGAAGACTCTAAAAGCAATCACCAATCCTTTTCTGCGAAAGAGAAAATTATTTATAAATTTTAATTTTTTTAGACGTAGAAAGAGAAAATGATTCCTTCTATAATTCCAACCAAATGTGGTGACACTGTAACATATCATCATCAAGACAGAACTACTATATTTTCAAAACTTGCTGTCGGCTTGGATAAAGTATCACACAATGTATTTATTATATATAATGCCGAAATCAATAACATAATAAATTTAATACATACAATAATCAAATAGACCCACGTATTGAGTATTCGAATCCTATCTACCGAGACAAAAATACCCATCAAACACGTGCTTTATGAGAAGAACCCCCGCGACAACGTAGTTCTCTCTCAGCAGTCAGCACAGCTATCGACCGCCGTCAGGAGAGACGCGTCGGGCTGGGCGGTCCTACCCTTTCTTATCAAATGACTTCGGAGTTCGGATATTTGTTGACTGTTCCGTTGCGGTCATCACCCCCAGCGGCGCGTGGGTGCCAGCTAGGCCGGTGCGTCAGCAAGAGCAGTCAAACTAGGTCAATGTGCGATGGCGTGTCCGCCAGATAAGTCCGAGTCCCGGGAACGCGTCGTTTTCGGATCCGGTAGATTTCGGTAGCCCGATGACCAGGCGGACCAAGCAGCAACTCGATCTCTACGCGATCGTGTTAAACGTGTTCGAATGAAGAGTTACTACGTAGGCACTAAAATGAATATTATAGACTTTATTGCACTCTATCAAAGATTTATATTAATATTAAACCCAACATTTAATGAGAGATATCTGGAACTCAGGAGAGTACGTTTCGCTCTCTAGAGGTTTCTTACGACGTACGTCCATCTCAAAAATGAACATAAGTAAATACAAGCTAAATATGTATAATAGTTGTCAGCATATCGTTGTAGGTATATTATGAAAAAATATTTCAACTAAGATAACGGAAAATTACGGTTTTAGTTTCTAGCGTTTTAAATTTTTTTTTTACTTGACAATGATATTAAGCAATGTAGAAACGTGTTTCAGTTTTCTTTAAAATTTAAGTTGATTAACAATTAATTGTGCATCATAAGTAAATTAAGTATCTAAAGCACAAGAAATTAGGTTATCATAAGAAAATTTATTTAAGAGATTATGGGGTGTTTGGTTGCATGATAATTTTTTGTACACTTTCATGATAAAAAATTGTATTAAAATAAAAAGTGGACCAACTCATGACATAAAATTATCATGTTTGGAGGGATGTGATTACAAAAAAGTGTAACTATCGCACATGAGCAAACAAAGTGGGGGACCACAAGAAAAAAGAAAGAGGTGAGACCCTCTTTTTTTGTTTAAAAAGAAAATCATTTTTAAAACATAAAATTGTCATGGTTAACAAATATCTCTTTTAACAAGTTTTCTTACAATTTTTAAAAATTAAAACAAAAACCTTCATTACCATGCAACCAAACACCCCATTAGACATTGAAATGGCCTCATCTAAAGTAAATTTTAGGTAGAGATAGCAACAAGAAGAAGAAGTAGAGAACTGAAAGCTGCACTGCTCAAAATCACGATGGGTTCTTGTTAAATCAAAATAAGTTACATTAATGTCTGGCTTATGTAGAACTTCAATGTCCGGCAGTTGTGCCACACAATAGTCACGATCGACCGGCATCTGTTTCAAAAATAAATAAATAAATAAAAGGGTTTAATTATATACCCTTACAGTGAAGTGAAGACTGTCATCGAGGGTTCAAAGGTTAGTTGTGCCAGTTAACAAGCGACGTAAAACTGTAAAACTGTTTGGCTGTGAACCTTCACCAATATAACAGTACAGAACAATCATCATATTGTAGCTGCGAAACTATAAGATCCAAATCTATAAAGAGAGGAGATCGCCTCAGAGGGCTCCTGAGGGAGCCCGGGGGATCCTGAGGGAGCTTCCCTCAGGTCACACACAGATCACAATAAATATTTGATATGATGGTGCATTAAATAGTAGATATGACAGTGCATTTATTGCGGTTTGTGTGTGTCCTGAGAGAGACTCTCTCAGGAGTCTTCCTGAGGCGATCTCCTCTCATCTGTAAATCTAGTATGTACTTCAAAAACTGTACGGCACGGGATGTTACACCCAACCTTTACGCAAAGGTCTTCGTGAAATCCAGTATGCAGCCTCTTTCGATAATAGAATCAACCATCTCTGTCATTGCAAACTTTATAATTGGTCTTAATATAAATTCATCACAATATATTTTACTATTAATACAAATTTTGAAGTTTGTAGTACAGACAAGACACTGATCGTAACACAAATATCCACTTGTATCATCACTTTTGTCATTGATACGTACTTTTGTCTTTGGTTAATATCCATATCGAAGTTGATTTAATATTATTTTTTAACTTAATATGGCCTGAAGATGCGTAAATATACAAAGAAGCAACATCGGGGGCAGGCGTTTCGGTGGTCGGAAAACAACCCAAGACGGGGCTCGTTCCGTCTATATATGTGCATTTGGCGTGCTGATGAGAGAGAAGGCCCAAAACAAATATATAGATGTTTCGGCAGATCAGAAGTAGATATCGGACATGTATATATGGAAGAAAACTTCTTGGCAAGATTCTTTGAAAAGGGCGGCGAATTCACAGTTCCTCTCTTTGTACTCTCGCGTACGTACTTGTACAAATGAACGAATCAATAAGGAATCAGAGCTCCGACGACGGGATGGTGCTCCCGTCATGGCTGAGCATATCGGCGTTGCCGGCCGGTTTGTGGCGGTGGGGGCGCCGGAGAGTGCTTGCATGGCTGCGGGTGGTAGAAGGGGATGCCCGGGAACGGCTGTGGCTGCGGCTGCTGCGCGTAGCCGCACATGCCGTAGCTGCAGGCGGAGCCGAAGGCGCACTGCTTGTTGCAGCCGCCGCAGTGGAAGGGGTTGCTCTTGGGGTCGACGCACACCCCGTTGCAGCAGGTCCAGGAGAAGGGGCACCGCACGCCGCAGGCGCCGCAGTTGTTGCCGTCGCTGCTCACGTCGATGCAGCGGTCGTTGCAGCACATCTTACGCCCGAACGGAGAGAAGAAGAAGGACGTCCTGCCCTCCTGGCAGACCCACGGCTGGCGCCAGCAGCCCGGCTGCCTGGGTTTCCCGCGCGGCGCTGCCTTCTCGAGCCACGGGGAGGGGGCGACGGCCTTGGCGAAGAACCCGGGGTTTGCCTGCCCGGTGCAGAGAATAGCCGCCACCGCCATGCACAAGCTGAAGAACGAAGCTCTGAGGTGGACCATGGTGACCGATCTTTCCGACTGCGCTATTGCGCTTTCCGGCAAGTCCGTATTAACTTCTTCGGAGCCGCCGGCCTTGGCTTGTCTCTGAAAGGGGAGGAGCTTCTGTGCTGTGAATCTTTCGACTGGTCCTTCTGCCTCTCCCCTCCGTGGGTGTATAAATAGTGTTTGGAAGAAGGGGGAGGGTGATGGCAGAGGCGTGCTTTCGACACGTGAAGATGAGGCCCGCCCCTGCCCGGCAGCTTCCGTGTCGTCGTTCTCAGACGACGGAAGTTAGACCTGCGGGGGGGCGTCGGCGCGCGTTGACCTGTAGGCGGTCGCAGGAGCTTGTTTGGGAGGGAGGGGCTAGTGCTGTTGTCACTGCTGTAAGCGTCTTTGTGGAACAAAGCGGCGGTCCAAGTGGCCGTGATTGCGGGGGAAATAATACCGCTTAAAATTGCACTTAGCCTTCCACGTCATCGGTCAAATATTTCGACGGATGTGATCGGGTCCACCTATCCTATTCCTATCCGCCGGTTCTAAGAAGAGTAAAAGCATTGCAACTAAGTGTGAATAGGGATGTCCATATGGGCAAGACTCGTAAATTAGTTGACTAAATTTGACCTAATTTATTTATATATTGTATTAATTTTAAATATATATTATCTAAAGTAATATAATTATTTCTTTTAAATAAAGTATTAATATTAACTTTGATTAATTATTCTTTACAATTAGTATTATATTAATTTTAATTATATTTATAAATAAATAATATATATTAAATTTACAAACAGAGCCGAAGGGAATGAAATCATTTTGTTCAAATCACTATAGGTTTTGGAGTTTAACCGAACTTGTTCTATTTGATTGAGTTTGTACTTTTTTGGACCAACTCAACTTTAAAAAAATAGCTCGCCATTAGTGTGATTAATTGTGTAATGGCTCATTTAAAACATTCATAGTAAAGTGTATACATATTTAATAAATTTTTCCTATCAAAAATTGTGTATTAGCATGCATTTTAGAGTTTAGTGCACAAGCATTGCCTTGTGATTGTGACTAGACTTAATTTATTGTTCACGATATTGAATGGAGCACTACAAAAAGGAGGGTTTAAGAACGATAGTCGAAAGCCATCTCAAATAAGTCCATCACCAATATGTTGGTGACGGCTAGTCAGAAGCCATCGTTAGAAATAGGTATAATCTACGACTTGAAGGCCATTGTCATTACTGACGATAGGGTAAGAAGCTGTCACTAGGAAAGATAGTAGTGATAACTACTAGATGTCACCAATTTCTCTTCATACGAGAGGACACGCAACAACTACAAGTCATAACCAATAGAAGTGTTGGTCGGCGCTATACCAGTCACCCCTAGCCTTAGAGATGTTTCTAGAGCTACTAGTGACTACTTGCAAGTCTTCGTCAAACCAGTCACTCCAACTCCCAGAACGTCTCTGGGGCTGAGGGTGATTGGTTTGATGATGGCCTAGAACTGTTACACATCTTTTTACTATTGCCAGCATAATAATAAGCAATAACTATCGGTAATTCTTGTAACGAAAAATATTTTTAATGTTCTAAAACAAAAGATAATGTCAGATTACAACTATATGTGGATATATAATCAAACTGTATAAATTTCAATACATTTTATATACATTTTATACATAATTTTATAACTTTATTCATTCATAGTTTCCTACACAATTATATACACATAATCCCACAATTGTTTAAGCCAATTACATTTGTCAATAAAACACAAACTATAGTTTTTCACGAACTAATGAACAACTGATACAAATGGTTTATGATGTACATTACATATGTTAGGACAAAAATAATAGTCATGTTCAAAAAATAAAAATACAAATATGTTAATCATCCTTTCTAAAGGATATCTTCTCCTTGTCCTCATCTTCATCCTCATCCCCATCCTCATCCTCATCAATAGCATTGTGATCCTCTTCATTTGTTTCCTAATTATACTTTGATAATAAAGCATAACACCACACACATTCTTTTTTTCTCAATTATACATAAAACGTTAACTTGTTTGTACATTATTTAGTTCTTTCTCTCTCTCTCTCTCTAAGATAAGGAAGATGCTACTTCACCTCAGTTAAATAATATGTAGAACACATTTTTTAAACACAAATGCACTTAATCCGCTTTTCTAATATATTCAATTTATGTGGATCATATCATCATGTATACATAAATATAGAGGAAGAGTATTCTCCATATTACCAAAGTGAGAAGAACTGGACTCTCCACAAGGAATGGCTTCATCTAGTGCATTTGTCCATATCATGACATGTCACAAGCTACCACTATGTTTATATTTTAAGAAAGCCCTGCTGACACGCAAAAAAATAAAATAATACAAGTCGATTAAGGGAGTAGCAGAGGATCTAAATCCCTCGTTACAAGAATAATAATGTACGACTTTGGGGGGCGAAAACGTAGTCAACAATAAGAGAGAGAAGCATGCTCGAGTGCTGTTGAAATACTCTCATACGGAGCATAGTCTCTACAAGCGTAGTCAACGCGTACATACCCAAGCGAAGCCCGCCCCGTTGACCTGGGAGGTTTGCGGCCGCTGCTCCGGATCATGCAACGCAGCGAGTCAACGGAGACGTCGTACCTGCAAGATTTTCAAGGCAGCTGCCAGATTTTCGGTACGTTAGCATTTTGGACCAGGACTTGAGAACGGGCGGGAGGTGGGTTGTTCTCACGCTCAAGAATATAAATAAATTAGGAATACATGATTGACTGAATTTACGGCCAGGTTCAAGATTTTTATCGCTCTGAAAGTATATTTTTGAATCTTATTTAGTAACAATCCAATGTTTACAGGGTGTTTGGTTGCATGATAATTTTTTGTATATTTTCATGATAAAAAATTATATTAAAATAAAAAGTAAACCAACTCATGACATAAAATTATCATGTTTGGAGGGATATGATAACAAAAAAGAGTAACTACCTTATATGATCAAACAAAGTGGGGGACCACAATAAAAAGGAAAAAGAGGAGACTCTCTTTTTTTGTTTAAAAAGAAAATCACTTTCAAAGCATAAAATTATCAATATTGTCAAACACTTCTTTAACATGTTTTCTTACAATTTTTAAAGTTAAAATAAAAACTATTATCATGCAACCAAACACCCCATTAAAGTTATTTATGTTTCAATTCTTTTGGTTATTGATGCGCATAACATAAATATTCATATATATATGTATGTGGTGAAATTTGAAACCCCTACAGAGAGACTAGAGAACTTCTGTTGTTAGATAATACGATCAAGCCATTTGAAAAGCCTCAAACCTTGTTGATTAGATATTTCTTTTGTTTCCAGAATAAAATAACTCACTTTAGTAAATTTATAATTAATAACACTTTTCTCTCTCTCTCTCTCTCCCCATTAAAGAGAAGGTATTTTCACGCAAAAAATCCTTGACTGGCAACTTTTCGAGGGATTTTGACATGGCGAGTACTGTACTTATTTTTTTAACTTATACATACGTTTAATAATTTTTATAAATTTTCTATGGCAACATATTTAGAAATATAGTAATTATGAAATCTCACATGTGAGAATCTCTTATTTGCTTAGACCAATTTTGTTTTGTTTCCTATAAATTTAGCTATTTATAAATTTGCCTACAAATTCCTCTCATCTTTCAGTATCACTAGATTCTAAATTATCATGCATCCCTACTTTCTATACATGTATATATATCTTCAATGAACTTTTTATTTGTCACCAAATTATTATCAGACTTGTTGATACCAAATATCAAAATCAATATAACATTGATAATTAATATTGTGTCCAAACAGACCATAAGCTAAATGATGGTTAATACAATAAAAGGAAAGCGGATCATTTCTCCACGACTTTTCATATTGTTTATATATATATCTAACCTAGTATATAGAAGTGGGAATGGGTTTTTTTCGTCCTCCGGATTACCACCGTCTGATCATTCAAATATAATTTTACATCCGTCCGATGAGTGTCACAGCGGTTTCGGCGATAGCACCGCTTCTCTGCCCCCTTCTCCGCCGTTTCCCCCGCCTGCCGTCGCTACTTCTCCGCTCCCTTCTCCCCTACGAGGCAGCTACAAAGAAGCGTGAGTACCCTGATTTTCGTCCGTCTGACCGCTTTATCCCCGTGAGATCATGGTGCCCGGGAGGCCGTACCTGTGGGTCTTGGGCAACGCCTGGCGTGGCTGCCTTCCCGCCCGATTCCTCGGCCGCCGGCAAGGGAAGGTGGTGGCGTGGGCGCCGCAGCGGGGGGAATCCCGGCTCTCACCCTTGGTCCCGGCCAGGGCACGAGACGGCAGCCATGGCCGCCCAGCTCCCCCTTATATCCGGGCGCCGCTCGCCGGCCCGAGTTCTCGCCGGCGGTGATGAGAGGCAAATGGGTTCTCCCGGCGAGTGCAATCGGCTGCGGGTGCAGCTTGCGTTGTGGCTCTTCGGGTGCCCGGCGCCCGCCTGGTCGCGCCGCCACAGGCAGAATCCCCCCGGCGGCGCCGCCCAGGTCACCGCCCTCTTCCCCCACCTCACCTTCGACGCGGCGTACACGGACTTCTTCGGCGGGCCCAACGTCCGTGCGGAAGAACGGCACCTTCGTCAACATCGCCACGACCAAGACCTACGGTGAGATCTCCCGGATCGATACTCCCATCCCATGCATCCTAGATCTCCGCCGTCGGCCCATGATACTCTCCGGCGAATTAGCCGATGAATAATCGAAAGGGTCCGGCTTCGCGCGCCACAAGTATCGCTACGGCTTCTTCGGCGCCGCCATCAGGCCGCCGTCCGGTTACTCCGCCGGCGCGATATTTGTGTTTCTTTCATCGGCCCGAGAGGGCAGCTTCTATTTCAGAAAGATATGCCCCTATGTGTTTACTGCCATTTAGATATCATTCACTGTCAACACTAAATATTTGGTTTATCTCCAACTTCCATCCCCTTTGTTTCGACCGATTCTGAGCACGGTGCATATTAGCTCTCAAACCACCAAGATCCTTGGTGCTTGTTCTATTAGCCGAATTAACACTAACCTCTTGTTTTATTTCACACAGTACCTGAAAAAGGACCTACTCTTCATAATGTGATTGTTCGTGTCTGTCGGGAGACATCACAAGGTATTTCTATCTGTCGAAATGCAAATCATTTTATTACGTTCGTCTCCTTTGGGGGACCCAAGAATGATATAATTTGATTTTTTGGTTGTTGATATTACATAATCAATTTCCATCATGTATGCATTTTTTTAGTTTTTTCCATTCAATTTTTTTTCTAAAGTTTTATATTTTTTTCAATTTTAATGTTTGATCAAAATTAATTATTCCATATGACATGTTACCACCTCTGGAATGTAACACTGAATTGATTAAAGTTGGATGTGGAGAGGTCCAACTTTATTTTCATGAACTTACATTATAACCTCAAACATTTTCAAACATAAAACAAGCTTCCTAAAGGGGAATGTCCTTGTACCTACGATTACTAGCCGAACAACCGACTTATGCCCATATACACATAGGAAGTTTTAGGAATTCATAATTTCTTTAAATTTGAAATTTTCACAATGGTGTAGTTGTTGCGTTATTACATATTGTTAATGATTCAATCCTTGTGAAATAGTTTTTGAAGGTTCAAATCTGTTGAGATGGACAAAATAAATCTCAAATTGGAACATCAAGTATCAAAATCTGTAAATCAAATAAATTCAAAAGAAAGCATTGTCTTTTTATTCTAAAAATTACGTTTTACGCATATTTTGGAATCAAATTTCTGAATTTTTTCTCGCATTTGAATTCTTTGTTTATTCGTTCTATTTCTGCACTTTTGAATTTCATTGTGTTTTTTGCATGTTTATTTATTACTTTGTTTGAGTTTTCTACATTTTTTTATTCCTAGCAACCTTTATTTTTTTTCAATTACAGTATTTCCTTCAAATTTCTAAATCATGGACCTCAAGATTTTCCACTTTTCAAAGTTCTCATATTTCGGATGTTTTTATGATTTTTTAATTTCTGAACTTTTCTTAGTTTTCAAATTTACCAAACATCTTTAGATTTCAAAATTCTTCCCCATTTGGGATTTCCCAGCTTTGAGAATTTTCTGACCGGCAGATTTATAACAATCTTTAGAGGAATTTTGAATTTCTGATCATTTGACCACTATAACAAAGAGCACTCAGATATCAATGGCATTGTGAAAAACCTTAGACGATGATGACACAAGCTTTATGGTGTCACTTATTGTTGCTTGAAGCACATTATTATGGAGGCCATGATATCTGAGTGCTCTTCTATAGTGGTTAAACGATCTATGATTAAGGAGTTATTATTGGAGTTATTTTATTTCTCTTATCAACATTGGGGCATTTTTCATATGTTGTAGGAACAATTCAAAAAAATTATACACTACTCTATAGGCAAGATCCAAGTGTCATGTTGGAAACGTAATTACACCATGAATAAATTTCTTCTGTTCTTACTTTTTGCCTTATATAACTCATGCCATTTTTCTATTTATGGTAGCAAGAATAATACCTCTTAGAACTTCGGTGTCGATTTAGGATATCACAAGTGCTTTTGGTGAACTATAATCAATACCATCCTAGGATTAAAGAGAAATCATTCATCTTGGTCTCTAATGTCTTCTAGAGTAGAGGAATTGCAAACAAGTGCACTTTAATTGGAATGTGACTCATTGATGTCAAGCCCTCAATCTCAAAGTATGGCCATGTGCTTTACAGTTTGACTATCCAGGAGGATCCCCCCTTGTTCCCTTATAGCAATTAGTGCATGTTTATGAATTTCTATACTCCTTGTTGATATTCGGTTGGCAATAACAAACTGAGTGTACATACTCCATAACAATTACATAAGTTTTCCATGGAATTATTTGCTTTCCATTTTTCCTTAGCCTTGTGCATTGAGATCCATCAAGAAGTAGTTTAATTCTTTCATTGGGTAGCTTAGGATGTTTTATAATATAATTGATTGGAGTTTGTTTTTTTTGGGATATTGATTTTATGAACCAGAGTTTTGAGATTCTAAAATTTTTTATTCTAGATCTAAGAAGTTTGTGATATGGATTTTCTATTTTTTCTCTTACAACTCTCGGAATTTAAGGATTTGACCTAGAGTTTCAAATTTTGGTGTCTTTTTATTTGTAGATTTTAATTCCGGTTTTGGGTTAATGCTCTTGACTTGACTTTCGATTCGGGAAAGTCGATTTGATATTTCATTTTTCAAGTACGGGGCTTTTGATTTTGAATTTTCTCGGATTCAAGGACCGAGATTTGCGATGTCACCTTTGTATTTTGAATTTGGGGAAGTTTGCATTTTCCCGTATTTGGAACTTTGATATTGAGACTTCGGATTAGGAATCTGAATTTTTTCATATTTGAAAACTTGATATTCGAGTTCAATTTTTTTATGTCCGAGAATTTTGAGATTTAGGTTTTCAATCAATGTTTTAGATTTGGGATTCGGGATGTCAGCTTAAATTAAATTTCCACGGTTCTATGGTTTGAGATCCCCTCATTCTTTTCAGTTGGAAACTTAAACTACAAACCTCAAAACTCTTCTATTTTAGATGTCTGATTTGAATTATTCTTACTTTAGTTGTTTGTTTAGTTAAGAGTTGGCTATTTACAGCTTGATTTAAATTAATCAAAGTTCACCCCGTAATTTGGCTTGTTTTTTTAAAACTTAATGTCCAGTATCTTCGGGATTTTTTTGTTTAGAGATTTAATTTTTTGATTTAGACGCTATGTTCTAAGACTCTGATGCTTGGAATATTGAATTTGAGTTTCAGAATATAACACTTCATGATTTGAGGATTCGAACTTTTATCATTTTAAAATTGGGAGTTGTGGATCATGAGTTTTGATTTGAAGCATTTGATCTTTTGATCTGATCATCACTGATCTGAGACCGCATATTACTATCTCAGATTTTGAACAAATCTCTTTTTTTCAAGATCTCATATTGATTAATTCCATAAACTTAGATTTAGATTTCACCTGCAAGAATTTTGAGGTTTATGATTTCTTAGATTTAAGGTTGATCTATGATTTAGGATTTGAGATTTTGATTTCCTTTTTTTAAAAAAAATTGATGTTTCAGGTTTAGATTTAGATATTCTGACTCCTCTTCCTTTTATTATTTTAATGATTTAATATTTCAAATTGGATGTTTCAGATTATCCTATTTGGTCTCAGATTTTTAAAAAGTTGCATTCAAGATTTAGTTCTGGGGTTTTGAGTTTTATTTTTTTGTTTCCTTGATGTGGAGTTGATTTTTTTTTTGCAATTTCGGTTTTTGATTAAGATTTTTTTACTTTGGATTTTAGGGTCTAACAGTGATCCCTTCAGCCAACAAGCATCATGCATCCCTTCAACCAACAAGCATCATGCTTAGCTTGGACTCACCTTTGATTTCTTTTGAGCTTGACTTATCTGAGGTGGCTTAATCTTGATCTGGGTTCCCTTCCTTCAAGTTTTGGATCAGTAGCTTTCAATCATTTTTTTGAATTCTCTGACTTGAGATAGTCTGATTTCCTGGCTTCTCCACGATCTCCCAGATTTCAAATCTCTGATTTTTTTGGGATCCACCATGCTCCTAAACCTCAGACTTGGAGCTCCCTAGCATTTCCAATATTTATAGATTGGCAACCTTCTCAGATTTCTCAATACTTTCTGTATTACAACTATCTGATGACCTGAGTTGTTTTAAACTAGGGGTGTAAACGGAATCCGATATTCCGATATTCCGATTCGATTTCGATAAAAATTAACGGGTTTGTAACTTGTTTTTGTATCCTATAAGCTATCGGAATCGGAATCGGATATTCCGGTAGCTTATCGGAATCGGAATCGGAATCAGTTGGTTTCGTTTCCGTTAATCCGATTTCGATAAAAAAATAATTATATATAAATAAAATTAAATAAAGCAAAGTTAAATAAATTATAATATATAATATATAAATTGATAAAATAATAAAAATAAAATTTTAAGAAGATTATTTCAAAATTTATTAATTATATGTAAATTATTGACTCACTTTTAAATAAAAATTAATATTTAATATGCATTTCGGATTTTATCGGATTCGGTTCCGATTTCGATAACGGAATCGGAATCGGATCGAAATCGGAACATAGTGATTCCGAAATTATCGGAATCGGAATCGGAACCCCTTAGCCCTTATCGGAATCGGATTCTGGTGAATTCGCTACCGAATCCGACCCGGTTACGCCTATTTTTTTAAACTTTCAAGTTCATGCAATTATGATCTTGCCAAAACTTTGACCATCGAATTATCTGAACTTAAAAGAGATCTGCTTTTGTCCATGCTCACATTCCAGATATCTAAACCCACTTGATTATCATCTCTTTTCTATGTGTTTTCACATTCAAAAATTCTAAGTGCTTCATATCTCCCCTAAGTTATGATAATCTGCTCATTGGAATATTCTGATTATTACAGAAAATTATGTGTTTGAATGTTCAATTTCAGATTTCTGAATTGTGTTTTTTTCCTTTGAATAGTTGTCAGGGTTTCATCTCTTTCTTATTTTTTATTTGCATTCCACCAAGTTCATATAGCTGTTCTTTAGTACTCCTCATGCCATTAACATGTGCAGTAGACATAAAATTTATATTGCTTGCTTAATTGGAGAGAGATATATATTTATATATATATGGAGGGAAGGCATGGAAGCCATAATTCCCGTGTACCGTCATTAAGATCATTGTTCTCTCTTGTTAATTACATGCTCCTTATGACTATTGAGAGCCAAGTCAATGTTCGTTTAGGCCCACAAGCCTTTGTCAAAATGCCACCCCACGATTGGGGTCTTCCAGTGTCATCCGTTGCATAATCTTTTGTGCGCTGCCCTTCTTTTTAATCTCCTCTTGAATGTTTAGTCAAACTAGAATTTTACGCAGCATGAACAGGGGATCAAAAGAGGTCCCAACATGGCTTGTCCTTCAAAATTTCTAAGTTGCAAATTTTTATCAATCTTTAGAGAAATTAAGATTTTCTGATTTTGACCTTTTCGGGCCTTTCAGATTGTGGCATTTTTTTTTGATTTCTGGACTTATCAAACTCCCAGCTTCCTGAACATTTATGAGATTTTAGATCTATGACTTTTAGGAACTTTTAGATTTTGGGTTACGAGGTTCTCAGAGTTCAGAATTTAAAAGCTTTTCAGATTTCTTTTGATCATCTAAGATTTACAGGTTCTAACTTCTTGATTTCCAAATTTTTCGAATTATCAGATCTTTTGATAACTTCAGTTTTTCCATCTTTTGCAGAATTTTGACATGTTCTATTTTTTTCTTATTTTTACTTTTTTATTTTGTTTGACTTACTCTATGTTATGGCATTGGTATTTTTTATCGTTTATGCTGTTTTGAGCTTGTTTTTGTTTATTTTATTTTTTTGACAAATTTTGGCCTGTTTGGGCATTTTTAGTTTTATTGTTGAAATTTATGATTTATTCAGTTTATTTGATTTGCTTGATTTATTTGGCTATTAATAAGGTTTTTATCTTGGAAAACTCATTTTAAGTGTTTTAATTATGTAAAAAATTATGTTTTGAGTTATTTTGAGTCTGAAATTTTTATGGTTGACTATTTGACCAGAGTTTTCATTTTTTAAAATTTATTTAATTATTTTCCTTTTTTTGTTCCTTTAAACCTATGGGATTTTTTGGAAGCTTCTCATTAAAACAACAATGCACTTAATTCAAAATTTTTATTTTTTGGAAGATTTTGATACAATTACATGGGTGGGGAGTCAATCTTGGTATTTTTGCATCTGGAGTTTGGAAATTTGCATATAGATTAATTTAACTTTCTAAAGAATAATATTATCAAATATTTTAATAGTTTATTTCCAAAAGTGATTCTCTTGTCCCAATTGGATTCATGCCGGATTTCATTGGTAGGAGATATAATATGGATATGTCTAAAATAGATATTATACTTTCGATGGTGATAACAATCAATGTGTGCATCTTTTCAACACTCGTTGACGAGCAGATGGTGCATCAATTGCATTGCACATATATAAACCAATAAGTTGTGGGCGCAAAATGTTTATTGAGTTTTGTGAGATTCATGGTCGATTTCATTTGGTCTTGTATTTTGTAGGTCCTTGTGATTGCCCAATGAGTGGATATAGTTGTGATGACAGATCGTATCTTTCTCTTGGATGGTGGAAGATTGGTGGAGGTGAGTCATTGGTTTTCACTCTCTAAAGTTGGACGATATGGCTTACTTATGGCTGTGGCGAATGAGGTGATTTTATAATGCATGATATACGTAAATTGCTGATTAGTCCGACGAAGTTCAATTCTCCATTACTCCTCATAGGATGCAAAAGGATTAATCCTAGATTTTGTTATATATTTACTCATGACATATAGATCTCAACTTCAACAGTTGCACATACAGCGTTCTTTGTCAAGATTGTTTGTCACACTTCTCTATTTTAATGACTTTCGGTTTATGACAATTCTTATTTATTTGAAGAAAAGTGATAGATAAATTTATCAAGTTGACGACACTTTATATTATATATGCATAATTATTTAAAATATTTTTTAATTCATCCGTACACGTGCGAAGCATGTTCTTTTAACTAGTATATATATAAAGAGAGAGAGAGAGAGTTCTAACGGACCCCTGCGTACATATATAGTCCATTTATGTGGTCGGTGGAATCACGATGACGTCGCAGAGCACTGATGCCGACATCTGCTTAGCAGTATCTACTATGAAATCTATGGATCGTCACCCCTATCAGAACCGTATGAGATCATGTCATATATTCTGCATCTTTTCTTTCACCTGATTTCTCTCATACCGCTTCAACGGCCCTCCTCGTCCACAACAAGATCTTGCACAAATGGAGCGCGCGCTGCGCCATGCATTGCCGACCTCAGTTTCATCATAACGGACACCGACCAGCCGGCCATAACTTCGCTAATCTTCACTTCACCTTTGGCATACACAGCTTTATGAAATTCAGTTTTTATTATAGTTTTATGTTTTTGCAACAAATATTGTTAAAATCGGAGTTTGATAACTACTATAATTTTATATTTTTAAAGAAATTTTCTTCTTGGGATAAAAGGTGAAATCTTTTATTATCTTATGGAGGAGGCCATCTTTGGGTTAGAGATGACTTCTGTTCTTTTTTGTTATCACATCTCTCCAAATATAACACTCATGTCATTGACTACGTTGCGCTAAAACTTAAAACTCAGCTTCACTTACGTGACCCCTTGGCATAAGTGAGAATTTAGTAAGTATATGTATATTTTACATACATGCTATACCTACTGATTAGTCACTCATAACTAAATGTGTTCATGTCTATGGACCATGTATACCTGACATCCTGTAGGTAAATGATTTTAGTGATCAACGAATCTGATCTGTCCATTTTAAATTTACGAATGACTGTGATTCATCCTAACTTTACCAAATACCCTAGCCCCCTCGATCATTCATCGCCTCGCACCCAATGCTTGCATCCCATCGATCGTCCTCGATGACTCACTCTCTCTAGCCTCGACGACTCACACTCTCCGTCCTCAAAGCATGCGGGTAGTTCTAGGCAGTCCATCATCGACAATTCCAGACTCTTCATCTTCGGCGTTTCCATGCTCTCCGTCGTGGGTGAGTAGGTATTGACGAGGCGACTACCTACACAACGAGGCAAGGCAGGCAATTGGTGAACCCTAGGGGGAGCTCTTGCTGATTGGAGCAGTCATCCGAGTGACCTGCTGGTTAGTGTTTCACATTTTTTCTTTATTTCAAATGATTTGGTCTGTGTTAGCAATGTGTCATCGGGACGGATGTCATGTTAGGGATTGTTGTCTGAAATAGAGGAGGAGTTAGGAGGATCATCAATGGTTCTGTCTACGTGCTTGACATGTGGGGGAAGAGACGTTCATGTCATTTCATGTGGGGAAGAGACATTCCATATATCTTAGATCATTTAATCTGTTGAGTATGATTTTGAGCTTTATAAGATGTTATTCAAAGAAGATGCTGCCCATCTTTTGCCTATGATGGGTAGTGTTCAAATGGGCGAGCAATTAGAATAATTAGGGTCAAGGGGCATTCATTTTATGATTCAAATAGCTTATTGGTCTTGATTTTTTTCTTTTTTGCAATATCAATAGGTAAACATATCTAAATGAACTGAAAATAACTATGATATGTACGTAGCTACTTTTAGGTGCTAATTTCTAGAGTTAATTGATTGGATTATTCTCTTGTCACTTTGAAAATGAGATAACACTTATGTCACAAAAAATTCTTACTATATTTTGTCAATCATCTTCATCTTGTTAGAATTTTATATTTTTATTAACGTTTCTATTTGTGGTTACATTGTTGACTATATCCTTAGTAATAATATGTTATAATTTTTCTTGTATCCCACTTATTACTTATATAACGTATAAAAATACCAAATGTCTCATTGTGTCCCAACTAACAAGATAATATGCCTTGCATCCCTTCATTCTTCTTATACTTACTCTATTTATAAGGCAACCAACCTTATTACTTGTTTGATTGACCAACTTGTAAATGAGTTTGATTTTCACTTTAACTTATGAGGATTAGTTGTTGTCTATTTGAAGATTGGACAAGTCATTTCCATGTTAACTTTCAAAATATTAATAGATGTAATGTTATCCTTTTTAGATTGTTAGGATGTATTTTTAATTCTTATCCATGTTTTACTCTATAGTAATATGGATTAGAGCTAGATGGATTTGCCTAGAAATGTGGACAACTACTATGATGGTGTTGAAAAATTTTTAAAGTTTGCGTATAAAAGTATGCCATCAAGTTGTAAGATAAGAGATATTCATGTGTGAAACGTGCATGCTTGAAAAAAAAGTGAAATGTATATTATTTGAGAACACATTTACATAGATGGTGTTATAAAGGATAAATAGTTTTGGAAGTTCTATGGTAAAGAATCAAGTCAGGGAAGGTTTGACGAAAGAGTATAGATGATTCAAACATATATGAAATGTTAGCAAATGTCTTTCCGACGTATAATGATGAAGTATATGATAACGGCTCAAAATCTTTTTTTGACTTGTTAAAATAAGTCTACCAACCTGTTTATCTTGGATGCAAAAATTTCAACAAACCTTCATACATTATTAGGTTGCTTAACCATAAATGTATAGGTGAAATGAGCAATAAAAACTTTGATTAATGAAGTTATTGAATGAGTTTCTCCTAGATGAGTCATCATTATCACGATCATTTTATAAGATGAAGAAGCCACTTGATAAGCAAGCATATGACTATGAAAAGATTGATGCATGCCCGAACAACTATATGTTGTATTAGAAAGAATATGAGATGTTTGAATGTTGTTCATAGGTACATGTTATATTAGCCGTTTGTATCACTCCTCTTTACCTACGGATGTTTGTTGACACGTAGGTATAGTATATGTACCATACCTATGGTACATAAAAGCATTTATAGACATGTACCTCGACGAGCCTTCCTACGGGCCCCCCGTAGGTAAATCAAAATACCTACAAGAAAATTGGTCTTACCTACGTTTTTCTCGCGTAGGTAAAAGACGAGTTTGACATAGTGAATTTACATTTTAATTTAATATCATTACAGGAAAAAGTGTCATTGGGGACAAGTTGATTGAGGCAGCTTCCAAAAACCATCTCCAATAGCATTAGTCACGACGACTTAGGCCATCCCCAATAAAATTGTCGCCACATGTCAAGTTACTAGTAATCGTTTATTGGAATCATCGCTTAAGCCATTGTGTTAGCAGTTAAAATTCCTAGAACTCGCTCGATAGGGATCACTATATAACGATGGCCTTACTAAGTCCTTGCTTCTAACTATTACTAGCGATGATTTTAACCATCGCTAGTACTCCCATCCGACCTTTGAACAGTCGGATGGAATTGGTGATGGCCTAATTAAGTTGTCATCATTGTTCTTAAGTATACCATTGATGACAGACTCTATAGCCATTGCCAATATTGACATGATTTTTTAAAACCCGCAACCCCCTTCTTACCATTGATGACAAACTCTAATTCATGCAATAGTCGATTGTTGCATGAATTGAGAAGCCTTATTTATAACAAAATTAATGTCGGGCGTAGTGATAATAACATATTGTATAGTCTCCAAGATCTTCTTGTAAAGAGTAGGATATGTGAATAATAAATCATCCTCAACTAAGCTATTACTAACTACCATAGGTGTGTCAATAGGTTAGGAGTTTTCTATACTTGTTATTAGTGATAAATCTTTTAAATATTTCTATTGTGAGATACAAAATTCAATCTGGTCTCTACTAACTTAGATTCTTGAGGAAATACTTGAGGGGTCCTAAATCTTTGAAAGAAAAATATTTACCCAATTGACATATTACATTTTGAATTTGAACAATGCATCCTCTTGTAAGAATTATATCATCTACATATACTAGAAGAAACAATTTCATATTTCCTTGTTTGTGAAAAAATAAAAAGATGTCAATCTTTGAAGTAACAAGACCAAGTTCAAGTAATCTATCTAATAGCTTTTTAAACCAGGCTCGCGGGGCTTGATGAGTCCATATAATGATTTATTAAGTGAACTAACATGCTCAAGAAAATGAGGATGTACAAATCAACTCAGTTACTTTATAAAAACAAGTTCTAGGAGATCTCCATGTAGAAAAGCGTTGGAAATGTTAACTTGATTTATATACCAATTGTGAGAGACAACTATAGGGAGACTTAAATGGATGGTAGTTGGTCTGATGACTGGGCTAAATGCTTCATTGTAGTTTATTCTTTGTTGTTGCTGGTATCCTCGAGCTACTAATCTAGCTTTTAAGTTGTCTAAGGATCCATCAGCATATTGTTTGACCTCGTACACCTACATTGAGTCTATGATGTGCATACTTGGGTGAGAAGAAATTAAAACTCATGTTTTATTTTGAAGGAATGCATCCACTTCTTCCTTCATAGCATTAATCCAAAGAGATTACTTTTGAGCTTTGTAGACACACTAAATTGGCCCGATTCAGAGCCCCGTACTCCTATTCCATGGGAGATATCAATTATCTGACCATTATCTGATCCGGATCACCTTGTGGAGATGAGCTAAGAACGTTGGTGGAGGCCCTCGCGAGTTGGGAATGGACCGATAATTTCCAAGTAATGCTGTAACCTTCAAGCGAGAGCCGTACGTGAACCGTGAAAACATGAAGTTTGCTCAATGACCGACCTTGAAACTTTCATAATTGAAGGTCTTGGAAGTCCTGCGTGTGTTCTGTAATGTTCAGGGTTTTTGACAAGTCATTTCGGCAGTCGTCAGTCTATACTGGCTTTCATTACAGCTTTTCGATATGTACTGACACGGCTATCCCGGACCACATGTTAGGCCTTTCCAGTCATCACCGGGTCGTTTTGGATCATCCGGGTTGATATTAGCCGTATATTTCATCAACAGGACCATACGACCGTTTCGGTCGATTTTAGGATTTCCCAGCTTTTCCGAGCTTCGGTTCATGTTTACCTGGTTAATTTTATATTTTTCGATGATTTCAAGTTTTCTGACCATACCAGACTTGTTCGGTCATCATTTTAAGTTATCTCGAGTTGACCTGAGATTCCTCTATCGGAACCCTACCCTTTCGGATCTCCGCCGCAGTTTTCAGCTTTCCAGGAGAGGGTAAACTGGTGGAAAGCCCCATGCGAACGTCTAGGAAGTCATGCCGGCTAGTTTACTGACTTGAGGAGCTGCAATTTAAGACTCTCTTTCCAATGCAACAAATGGGAGCCGAATTGAATGTCCCGTTTGTAAGTTACGGCCAGCGGAACACGCGCGCAGAAGAGAGAGTGTACCGCGCCCCCGCCCCCTTTGAAATGGGAGGGCGCGATCACTGCACCCTCACACTGGGGGCGCACCTGGAGTGCCCTCAGTCCGAGGACGCACCCTCGCTCCCTTTGAAAGAGGAGGGCGCGGTTGGTTTCCGAAAATCAGAAATTGCCCCGGTTTACACCTTCTAAACCGGATTTTAGAAAGTTTCTCTCGAGAATTATCAATTATTTTGACTGCGCCCCCGGTAGGGCAAGTTCATCTTGTCAAGTTCGATTTTTAGCAATTTCTGGAAGGTTCCGGCAATTTTTAGCAATGAAACGCATAACGCAGCCCCGCTCCGCTTGAAAAGGGGGGGCACACAGACTGCGCCCCCAGGGTGAGGGCACGGTCTGCGCGCCCTCAGGTGAAGGGCATGCCCTACGCACCCTCACCTCCTTTGAAAGACAGGGGCACGGTCAGCCAGTTTCCCCCGTTTGCACCGGTTTTCCATTCTCTATAAATTGAGGGCTATTCCTAACTAACCAAGATTAACCACCCATGACTAGCTCATCCTAAGGTCATCCAAGCTCTATCCCGAAGCCGTCCCGACATTCAAATCTGATTTGACATCTAGGAATCTATCCCGAAGCGAAGGAGAAGCCCGATCCGTATATTCTACGGCAACCAAACTTCATTGGCTTCTGTAGAAAATCTGGGGCTTCTGCTGCAGAAGTGTTTTACAAAAGAGTTATTCCTCTCTTCATCCTCTTTCATTTGCAACTAGAGGCATTCAATTTATTACTCACTATCCTCCCACATGACCCGAACCGTCTCCAGTGCTCGAGCGACACTGTGAGATGAAAGTTCAGGGATCAATGTGAGTGTGGGACCGAGGTGAGAATTTTACTACTTTCGGGTGTTTACCGATTCACTCACTTTCCCTTATTCTATTTTTCACCTTTTCTTGAGGTGCCGATCCAAAATCCGTTTTCGGAGTCGACAAGCTTCTTTAAAATACTTGGAACAGTCATATCTAATTTCTAAACATAGTAAAATTTTGCCTTTCTTGTGTTAACTTTGTTTCTTGTGATCATGGAATGTATGATTGGTTGCTTAGGTGCTATGACCTCATTATCAACTCTCTTGTTTATCAAATCAGTATGATCATTTTCTATTTAAAAAGTTGACTGATTGCTGGTGCTGTTTTGATTGAGCTTAGGTTATGTATGATATGAATGTTAATATGAACTGTCGAATGCCAGTCTACAGTCATCTGAACTAATTCTCATTTGATCACTTTGCATAATGGGTGTTGTGAAATTTCTATCTTGTGTGGATATGTAGATATGAGTAGGTGTATGTGTTGGAGTTGAATTTAACACCAACTCTTTGTAAAAAAAAATCTTTTTCATTAAAAATCACAAGCTTTGAAATATAATTTTCTTTGTCTTTGGATCTAAGCAATTGTAGCCATAATCAAACTTGTCTTTAATAAGATCTTAAGTATGAAAAACATGCACATCCAAACATTTTCAGATTATTGTAGTCATGTTCCCTACTCAACAAGCACTAATAAGGTGAATTGTTTTCAAGAGTTGACGCATCCTATTAATGACATAAATTGTTGTTTGTACAACTTGCCAATATTTTAATGGCAAATGAGCATTATGTAGGACGGCAAGACATGTATCTATTTTGTGTCTATGTTTTCTTTCAACTCTTCCACTTTGTTCATGAGTATGGTGACATGATATTCTATGTTGTATTCACATGGTATCTAAGTATTTTTTTCAAAGCTATGTATTCTTCTCCACCATCGATATGCAAGGTTTTGATTGATTTCCAAAATTTTTTTTGATATGCCTCTTGAACTTTAAAGAACATCATGCACTTCAGATTTTTGTTTTACAAGGAACAATGATGTAAATTTACTATATCCATCGATAAAAGTAACATAATATTGACTTCCATTAATAGATGAAATGGGTGTCGGACCCCATACATCATTGTAAACTAATTCTAAAGGAGTATCAACAATGAAAGATGAAGTTGGTATATGCAATTTATGAGATTTAGCTACAATATAGTGTGAGCAAAGCTTATGTGAGAGTTTGTAACCCATATTTGGTAACTATATGTCTCCATATCTTAAGAGTTGGATGTCCGAGTCTTGAATGCCAATTCTCCATGGTTGCACTTTCTCCAATCAGTGTAGCTAGCATCTTCACCTTCTCAAGCTTTAAGGTATATAAGCCCTTAATGTTATGTCCTTGTAGCAATGGTATCTTTGTAGTTCAGTCCTTGATGGTAACAATATCAATAGTGAATTTAGCAACAACATCATTATCAGCAATAAACTAGCTTATTGATAACAGATTTTTATTTATTGTAGGAACATGTAAAATTGACATCATAGAAAGAGGTTTTTTGAAATTAAACAATGTAGCATTAATGGTGTTCATAATAGGTAGGCCAATGCCATTTCCAAGTTGAACCTGATCAGCCCTTGCATAAGGTGTATGCATCAAAAGATTATGCAATTGATTAGTTAAGTGGTGTGTAGCTCCGAAATCAGGATACTTCATCAGTCATAGATGTTGTAGCATGCACCTTGGGTTGATTGTTCAAATTGTTTTGCTTTGCAATTTGAGTTGTTGAATCAAATGGACCATCATATCTCTTATGGCAAATGTCAGCCCTATGCCTAGAGAAATTGCAAATTTGACATCTGGGTACATAACCAGATGTTAGTGAAGGTGATATTGTAAACACTATTTTTGGTTTGTTTGTCTTTGACTAGAATTCTTGCTATAAGTGGAGGTGACTATGTTTAGTGAAGGAAATTAAGTAGTTGGTTCAAATTTCATCTGTCTATTCAGTTGACCATGGAGTTCCTCTAGTGTAAATGACGGTGTTCTAGTAAGTGTTGTATGGACAAAGGACTAAAATGTCATTAGGCTAGTAGCTCTGATACTAAATTGAGTTTCAGAGATTGAGGATGACTCAGCTGGAGCAGATCGATTTGCAAATTTTGCAGATTTAAGATGTTTACAAAGATCACCTAGCAAGGGCTTTGACAAAATATTCTTCCGAAACTTTGAAGACTTTCGATTGGATCACCACACAATAGTAACAGCAGTAGCCAGTAGCACACTCTAAGACTTACAATCACAAGAAGAAGAACAAGAGGGATTGCAAACAAGAGTTGAGAAAAACATACCGACGGAGATATCAGAGACTGTTGAATGATCATTTTAATGAATGAGTGAGTGACTAGTGTACAAATTATTCCGAGATTGTTGTTGAAGGGGAGAATGATGGGGTGAGCGATTTGGGACTCCGGCGATGGGCACTCTTCTTCTTGTGTTCATCCCATAGGATTAACCACCTATATATAGGGCTTATGACCCCCATTCCCTCCGTCCCAAATCAATAACGCCCATAAATTCTATTACCTCCTTAACACCAAGGAGAATATTGTATCATTAATATTGATTACAAAGAGGGGAATACTTCCTCATTAGATATTCCATTTATTGGCCTTGGTTTCTTTTTTATTGGCCATTTCTATAAACGTTAGATAACGTTCCTTCATCTCCCACTTGGCCAATAAATAAACATATTCGCTCTTTATGTGAAGCAAAAATATTTTATACTTCACCTATCTATAAGATACATATATTTTTCTTATGTATTCTCATTATCCATGAAATACATAGACATTCTTATGTACTCCCACTATCTGTGAGATACAATGATATTCCTATCTCACTATCCATGAGATTTATAATATTCCTATGCATTTCCACTGTCCATGAGATGTACATATATATTTCCATGTACTCCCACTATTTATGGGATACATATATATTTCTATACATTCTCATTATCCGTGGGATGCATAATTAATTTCTTTGACTCATATGTTCTTGAGTCCCATCAAGCCAACATGCTTAATGAAATTTTCCGCCGGCATTCCTTTTGTCAAAGGATTGGCAATCATATCATTGGTGGTGATATAAGTTACTTTTACTTCCCCTTTCTGTACAATATCTCGAATATAGTGATATTGTATTTCTATATGTTTTCCTTTTGAGCTATTTGCTCCACTATTAATCAAGCTGATGGCGGCTTGATTATCACAATAGATCTCAATTGGCCCATCAACCAAATTGAGACATAAATCTATCAAAAATCATCTAATCTAGATGACATGAGTAGTAGCCACACTACAGGCAATATACTCAGCTTTCTGTGTGTATCGTGCCACACACCCTTGTTTCTTGCTTCCCCAAGAAACAACTGCACCACCAAAGATGAACAAGTGTCCCGAAGTGGACTTTCCATCATCTTTATCCCCTCCGAAATCTGCATCGGAGTAACCAAGCACATCAAGTGTTTCTGCTTGGTAAACTAACTTGTGGTGCACCGTACCTTTTAAGTACTTCATTATCCTTTTAACAACTTCCCAATGTGCTGGACCAAGATTAGCTTAGTACCTACTAACCAAGCTCATAGGATATGCTATGTCCGGTCTTGTACTCATCATTGCATACATTAGGCTTCCAATTGCCTCAACATATGGCACCTTGAGCGGACCTTGTCCCTCTCCGGGACATTGCTCTTTTCCCAACCGTTTTCCATACATGAACGGTGTAGGTGCCGGATTGCAATTATGCATTCCAAATTTCTTGAGTACAGACCTTAAGTATTTTTCTTGGTTTATACTTAACAATCTAGACTTTCTGTCCCTTTGTATCTGGACACCAAGGACATAGGATGCCTCTCCCATATCCTTCATCTCAAATTTCTCACTTAGCTCAGTTTTTACCTTATTCAACATTCCGATGTCATTACCGGCGAGCAATATATCATCCACATATAAGGATAATATAATCACCATGCTCCCACTCTTCATGACATACACACAGCTATCCAACTGATTTGGAATAAAGCCGAGTTGAATAACAACATCATTAAATTTGAGATACCATTGTCTAGATGACTGTTTCAAACCATAAATTGACATTTTCAATTTACATACCTTTCCCTCTTGGCTTTCCTCCTGAAATCCTTCAGGCTGTAGCATATAAATATCCTCCCTTAACTCTCCGTTAAGGAATGCAGTCTTGACATCCATCTGGTGTAATTCTAGGTCAAGATGCGCTACAATAGCCAAAATAATTCTTATTGATGCAAATTTTGCAACTGGTGAGTAAGTTTCTTGATAATCTATACCTGCTTTCTGATTATAACCTTTGGCACTAATCGGGCCTTAAATTTTTCTATAGACCCATCATCTCGAAGCTTTATCTTAAAAACCCATTTACACCCAATAGCCTTCCTATTCTTGGGTAAATCACACAATTCCCACACTCCATTAATTTTCATGGAGTTTATTTCTTCTTTCATAGCATTTAGCCATAATTCTGATTCGTGCAATTTCATGGCATCAATATAGTTTACCGGATCTATGTGATTTTCCTCATCTATGTCTACTGTCAGACATGAAGGCTCACATGAGTATAAATAGAAATCATCCATCCACACAGGTGGAGTTATATTTCTTTTGTTGCCAATTGCAGGTACATCAGGTTGTGTTTCTATCATAGGATCAATTTGTTCCTCAACTATTTCTTGTTGAGTTGTTTCTGCTATCCTTGGTTCTTCCTCAATTATTGGATCATTTCTAGAGTTATCATTGTAATAGTCATCATCTATCACAATTAGAGATTCCTTCTCATTTTCATGAGATTCCACTTCCTCTAGACTTTCTAGGAATGTAGCATTCCTATATTCTATGATCCTTTTTTCTTTATGAAAGAACCTATCGCCATTCGATTTTTCACAGTATCCTATGAATTTACACTTTAAAGTTTTAATTCCAACTTATCTCTAAGTTGTTCTGGAATGAGAACATGGGCTATAGAACCTCATTTCCTGAGATGACTCATATTTGGTTTTTCCCATTCCACAATTCATAAGGTGTACATTCGATAGATTTGGTGGGTATTCTATTCAATATGTAACTTGCTGTGAGCAATGCTTCTCCGCAAAATTTCTTGGGAAGACTAGAATGAGATAGCATACATCTAACCGCATTCATTAGAGTTCTATTTTTTCTTTCTGCCACACCATTCTGTTGTGGCGTATACGGCATTGTTACATGCCGTTTTATTCCATGCTCTTGGCAATATAATTCAAACTCTTTCGAGTTATATTCTCCACCTCTATCTGTTCTTAACACCTTAATATCTCTACCCAATTGTCTTTCTACTTCTGCTCTATATCTTTTAAAACAGCTGAATGTCTCAGACTTAGCAGAAATAAGATATACATAGGCATACCTTGAGTAGTCATCTATGAAACTTATGAAATATTCTTTGTTATTGTATGTCTTTATGCTTAATGGGCCACAAATATCCGAATGGACCAATTCTAACAATTCTTGTGATCCATGTCCTACCGAGAATGGTTTCTTAGTCATCTTTACGACCAAGCAATGTTCACAAGGTGATAACTCAACCTTAGTTAAACCCGGTAGCAAATTCATCTTTATTAATTTTTTCATTTTAGATTTTCCAGGATGACACAATCTAAAATGTCATAGATCACATTTAGACAAGACACACAAAGAATAATCAGAAGTTTCAATTTCATTTATTTCAGTTTCAACTACAGGGATACAAAATAAATCATGCTCAGGTACAAATTTTCCCATAGCAAACACCTTCTTGTCTTTCCCTATAGATACCTTCTGATTATAGAATCTGACTTCGAGGACCTTCTTCATCAATGTTGGAACATAAATGAGGTTCCGCTGGATTTTTGGTGCATAGAACACATCCTTGAGGACCATGATGTTATCCCCAAGATCCAGCTTATAAGTTCCAACACCCTCCACATCGAGATAGGTGTTGTTCCCCATATATATCCTCTGCTCACCAACATTAAGCTTCTGGAAGGAGACAAGTCCTTTCTTTGTCTTTGTAATGTGCCTTGTTGCTCCTGAATCTATCCACCGCTCATTTGAATCTACCAAGGCGGCATTGCATTCAGTTACTCCAATAAATTCCTGTTTTTCGGCTCCTTTGTTGCCCGGGTGCCTATTTACATCTTTATTCTCTTGTTTATTGGGACAATTAGCCTTAAAGTGACCAAATTTCCCACATGTATAGCAAGCACCTTTAGGAACCTTCTTACCTTTGTTTTGGAATTTATTCTTGAACTGCGGCTTCTGTGGCTTATGGAATCGATCTTGAGCAATAGGCCTTCGGTTCATTGCATTAGCCTCTTCTAAGTTTGCCTCTAGTCCTTTTCTTCTAGCAATAATATCTTGTTCTATAGCTAATCTTGAAGGCAAGTCAGTGACAGATAAAACTGAACCACTCATTCTTAAAGTTGTGGCTGCCATGTTAAGGGAATGTGGCAAGCTATTTAATATAGTCGCCACTTGAAACTTTTCTGGAATTTCAGTTCCTGCAGTTGCCAAGTCCTTAGCCATGACAATCATTTTATTCACATGCTCAACTGCGCTATCACTTTCTTGCATCTTACATGTGTTGTATCGACGCAAAAAGAGTTGAGTATTTACCTTAGTCTTGGTGTCATACTTCTCCTTGATAGCTTTCCAGAGTTCATTTGATGTTTCATATGCTTCAAAGTATTTTATTAAATTATCTTCCATGAACATGAGCATGAATGTCTTAGCTTTCTTATCATCTATAATCCACTGATTCCTTCTTTTCTTTTCCACTTCAGTGGAATTTTCATTAAGTTCTGGGATATCAACATGTAAGACATATTCTATGTTATCATGAATAAGTCCATATCTTATTTTTCTGTGCCACATATTATAGTTTGTTTCGTTCAGTTTGTCCAACTTTGCCAGTTTCGAAGCTATAAGTTTATTTGCCATTAGGACTAGAAAATTTCTGAAATGTAAATAACAAGTTTTCGTGATTTTCCAAACTAACATGTTGACAATTAAAATTAAACTAATTATCATGCTTGATATATCAATTTTAAAATGAACAACAATAAAATTGTCTACGTTAACCATGCAAATTAAATAATTATAACAAAAACTGGTGTTCTTTATGTTATTAAAACTTATCTAACAGATATGGAATATGATGCAAATTACAATGTAATATATTTCAAATATTGTCAACGATAAACAATTTACTACTAATCCAACAAGTTTATTTTAAACTAAATAACATGAAATAGGATAAACAAGATAAATTACCATGTGACTTAGAAGATCACTTAAATATAGTTATAACTTGATGCAACTCACACGATGCCAAAATAAAAATTTATTATATTTTTAATCTGGGATGTGATGTAGTCTAATATATGATTTAAGATTTTTCTACAATGAGAAAGATCATGAAAAACTGACACAATATTTAATGTCCAGTATAAATATGTAATACGCTGGATTCGTAACCGTAGAACAGGTGAGTTGGCACTTACCTCTTTTTGGGAAAAGATAAAAGAAATGAAATTTAAACCCTTGGCGAAGAAGCTTCTGGATCTCACGAAGTACCCGCGAGTGCGATCGATAGCGGCAGCAAACAGGTGTCTTCGATTGGAAGAGCAGCGTCGTCTGCGGGGGTCTCGCAAGAAGCTTCCGGCGGAAGAATCGGCAGAATAACCTCCACCAGCGAGGGAAGAAGGTGAGTCGGTCGCCGTTGGTTCATCGGGTGGTCCTAGCAACAATGGCGGCATTCTTCCCGGAGGTCAGCGGCCAGAACCAGCAGCGCAGGCTCGAGGTGGTGCCGGCTGGTATGGACGATGGGAGGCGCACAGCAAAGGTGGGCAGGCGATCGCTATTGTCAGAGGAGGTGGTCGCCGTTGGTTCACCGGGTGCTCGAGGGTGAAGCTGCAGCAGCGCGTGGCGGCGGGGAACGATGCTTTGCACGGAGATGACGGTTAACCGAGTTGTTTGCACAGCGGCGGCGTTCGAAACCTTGGCGCTCTGTGCGGCGTAGCGACCAGCACGACTGTGGCGAGAGAACGGCAGCAGCGGACGAACCGATAGCTCTGATACCACTGAAGGGGAGAACGATGGGGTGAGCGATTTGGAACTCCGGCGACGGGCACTCTTTTTCTTGTGTTCATCCCATAGGATTCATCCCATAGGATTAATCACCTATATATAGGGCTTATGACCCCATTTCCTCCGTCCCAAATCAATACTGCCCATAAATTCTATTACCTCCTTAACACCAAGGAGAATATTATATCATTAATATTGATTACAAAGAGAATGCTTACTATTAACATTGATTTCTATTTGTTGGTCATTTCTGTAAACGTTAGATAACGTTTCTTCGGTTGTAGCAAATGTAGTTACATGGTGTCTTTAATACACATCAGTGATATGGCTAATGATTCAGGCCCTTCAACCTAAACTTGTTGATTTCATGATTTGTAAGAAATATTATTAAGAAGATCGATGTATTATTTGTTACATTCAAAATGTTTATTGAGATTGACAAAAAAAAGTTTATTGACATAATAATTTACTGCGCAAGAAGGGCGTCCCAGCGGCCGTTGACGCCGCACTTGCCAAGTTCACCGCGATGTCCGTTACGCTGCTTCCTGCTTCTCCGCCCTGTTACTCTGGCAATTCTGGTGCTTCTGCAGCGGAGCCGGCAGCGCAGGAGCGGCACCATCTTCTTCCCTTCCTCCTGAGCTGCCGCGGCATCCTCCAGGTAAAGCAGGTCCACGCCCGCGCGCTGCGCGATGTCCCCCGCACGCCTTCCTCCTCCAACAGAGACTTCCTCTTCCTCTACAGCCGTATCATTCATTTCGCGGCGTCGTTCTCGTCAGCCGGCCTCGACTATGCTACCCGGCTCCTCCAACACCTCCTCCTACTCGCCGACGCCGGCGCCGTCGCACTCCCCCCGACTTCATCCTACGCCTGGAACGCCCTTATTCGGGCACATGCCCGGACTGCCGGTCAACAGCTCGCCGCGCTCGCTCTCTACCGCCGCATGCTACTGGACGGTCGCGTCTCCCCCCGACAAATATACCTTCCCCTTCATCCTCCGAGCTTGCGCCTTCCTGTTCGCTCTCCCGGAAGGGGGGCAACTCCATGCCCATGCCGTCAAGCTCGGTTTTTCAGCAGATATCTATGTCGCCAACAGCCTCATCCACTTGTATTCTTCATGCGGGCGGCTGGATCTTGCTTCCCGCGTATTCGACGCGATGGAAGAGAGATCTGCCGTATCGTGGAACATCATCATCGATGGCTTCGTCGTGGGCGGTCGCTACGAAGAGGCCTTGAAGGTGTTCGAGAAAATGCAGCAGAGTGCATTCGTCCCGGACAGTTTCACTTTGCAAAGCCTTATAGGCGCCTGCGAGGGGCTGGGGACTCTCTCGCTGGGGATGTGGGCTCACGCCTTCGAGTTGAGAAGGTGCGGCGTCGATGTCTCCGCCGATGTCCTGATCAACAACTCCCTCTTGGACATGTACGCCAAGTGCGGTGCTATCCATCTCGCAAGCCAACTGTTCGAGAAAATGCCATACAGAAATGTGGCCTCCTGGAACGCCATGATCCTAGGCTTTGCCATGCACGGGCATGCAGACGAAGCTACGAGGGCATTCGAGGGCATGCAGGTAGCGGACAAGCTGAAGCCGAATGGAATCACCTTCGTTGCCCTGCTGAGCGCGTGCAACCACGCCGGGCTGGTGAGAGAGGGTCGTAAGGTCTTCAGCTCCATGTCGGCGGAGTACGCGGTGGAGCCGGAGATCGAGCACTACGGGTGCATGGTAGATCTCCTGGCCCGTGCCGGGCGCATCGACGAGGCGCTGGAGCTCGTCTCCGGGATGCCCTGCAAACCCGACGCCGTAATTTGGCGGAGCCTTCTCGACTCCTGCTGGAAAGCGAACGCCGGCTTGGACATCGGCGAGCTCATGGCGAGAGGGGTTGTGGAGATGGAAGAGCGCTCGACCAGCGGCGTCTACGTGCTCCTCTCCAGAATCTACGCCTCGGCGAACCGATGGGACGCCGTGGGGCTGGTCAGGAAGGTGATGAGCGAGGAGGGCATCAGGAAAGTGCCGGGCTGCAGCTCGGTAGAGATGGGCGGGGCCGTTCACGAATTCGTCGCCGGCGACACTCGACACCCCCGGTCGGAGGAGATCTACGCGATGCTGCGGGTTATGGAGGAGCGTGTCGGGACGGCCAGTTACTCGCCGGACTTGTCGCAGGCGCCGATGGTGGCGGAGCGGGAGGGGGAGGGAAAGCGGCAGCTTTCGCTTCGGCTGCACAGCGAGAGGCTGGCCATAGCGTTCGGCCTGCTGAACAAGGCGTCGCCCATCCGCGTGTTCAAGAACCTCCGCGTGTGCAAGGACTGCCACGCGACGACGAAGCTGCTGAGCGTTGCCTTCGGCGTGGAGATCATCGTGCGGGACCGCACCAGGTTCCACCATTTCAAGGGGGGCGTCTGCTCCTGCGCCGACTACTGGTGAGGCATGAGGGGGTTAAAGGGTTTCGGAGCCAGTGTGACAGAGTAATTATCTTATATATATATTCAAAATTATCTTATAGTGGAAGTCATTAGAGTTAAAGTAAATATTATAGAATAAAATATTCATGTTTTTTCACAAGGATAAGTTCTTCCAAAATGACAATAAGCTTGATATTCATGACTTTCTTAGCATTCTAGAACCATTAAAATTAAAATAGATAAATTATTGATTTATTAATAAAAATATTTAGTTTTTTATCAAATGTAATAATAATAATAATATAATTTAATTAATTTTCAACGATATTAGCTTTAAAACATCTAAATTTTTTTCTTGAGATACAATAAATATATTTGATAAATTGAATAAGATTACATAGCATGTTACGAAATTTACAAGGATTGTATTTCATACAGTGTCCTTCTTTTTCCCAAATTAGGTATACCTTTAACCTCAGTTATTCTATTATTGTTAGTTTGAAAGCAAACAACATGAGAAGAACATAACGAAGTGTTTGGTTGTATCATAAATTGAGTTTTTATTATAATTTTATAACAAAATTCATTAAAAGTAGTGTTTGGCAAACATTACAAATTTATGTTTTGAAAAAAACAATCTTGACAAAAAAAGAGATGTGACCTATTTTTTTTTCTTGTAGTCTCCCATTTCTTTTGATGACACACCACTCCCACTCATTTTTGTTATTACATGTTGCCAAATATGACAATTTTATGTCATTGATTAATTTACATTTTATTTTAATACAAATTTTTATCAACAAAGTGTATACAAATTTATTTTGAAACCAAACACCCTACAAAGTTATTAGAATATCATATATCTATTATAAGCATTTTTATCTAGATACCAAACATGTCATATGAGTGTATATACATGTTGATCTCTAGGATGATGATCTTCATACTCCTTGATGTGTCATCTAGTGTAGTCAACTCCCTATAAGGAATGGTTGCAACTGCAAATAAGCATGGGAGAGAGTGGAGAGTGATAGGGATGTTGCTATGTTGATAGGGATGAACAATAGTTGCTTATCTATTGTTCATCTCCTTATATTAATTTATAGAGAGATTGAAAAAGTTCAAATGATCTATCGGTTGATCAACTTGAAAATCAAATGTTCTGATCTAGTATTGATTGTATATTATATATTAATAGGTCAAACCTGATAAGCACATCTAATAATTTGATTTAAATCACGTTGATAACTCATATGTATCATCTATCACCCATCATCATTTTTTAACCCTATGATAAAAAGGGAAATTGAAGAGACTTGAATGACCAGGTCTCTTGGGGTGTAACAACCTCAACCTTGTTGTCGTCCCACATTTCACTTTCCTTATGATGCTTGACTGTGTTGAGAAATAAACTTATTCTCTCATTTAGTCTCATTTATTGCTAATTATAGTGATCTTAAAATGGTCTTAAAAGATGTTTAGTGAAGAGAATAATGAGTTGTTTATCCTTTATTTATGTTACTATGAATTTTAGAATAAATGGTCATTTAGATGGAGTAGGTGGGGCTAAGTAGTGTGGTCATTTAACTTCTCATCCAACTAGTGGGAGAGAATTTCGTGCATCACATGGTGAATTTTTAAAAATGTTTAGGAGTCATATTTGGAGTGTTACTTATGTGTAAAGGCTACCTAAGGCCTATATATACATAAGCATATTTGTTCTTTGTAATTCAAATTTTGTAAGAGAGTTTAGAGTGTGAGTATTGTGATTTTCTTTTATTGTCTATCCCTTATGTTATCTCCTTCTATCTCCATTGTCTTTAACTCAATTCTTGTGAGAGATAGTTTCATCACACTTCTAATAAAGTGGTATCAGAGCTATGTCAAGTTCAATGATGCCTTTCCAAATCCCCTATCTCTCCAAGAGCAACTATGAGAATTGGATCATCCAAATGAAGACACTTCTTGGTTCTCAAGATGTGTGGGAGGTCACCATCAATGGTTATGAAGAGCTCGAGAAAGTTGCCACTTTGACTCCGTATCAAAAGGCATCCTTGAAAGATCTTCGAAAGAGAGATAAAAAGGCACTCTTTCTCATCTACGAAGGAGTAGATGAAACTACATTTGAGAAGATAGTTGAAGCAATTTTGTGAAAGACTGCATAGGACATGCTTGAGAAGTATGACAAAGGATAAAAGAAGGTGAGAAAGCTAAGGCTCCTAACTCTAAGAGGTGAATTTGAAGCTTTACATATGAATGAGCATGAGACTATCTTGAATTACTACACAAGGGTGAAAATTGTAGAGAATCAACTTCGAAGAAATGGTAAGACTCTCACCGATATCTGTGTGATAGAGAAGCTAATCCAGTCACTTGATTTCAAGTTTGACCATGTGGTGGTTGCCATTGAAGAGTTTAAAAATTTGGATACTATGCAAGTAGAGCAACTTATTGGATCTTTAGAGGCTCATGAACAAAGGCCCAAGAAGAAAGAAACTATGGAACATGCCCTTGCAACAATGCTTTCTCTCAAAGAAGAGAATCTTGATTCTATCAATTTAGATTGGCTCTTGTTCGTTTAGAAAATGTGGTTCGAGGCAAGCAATCACATGAGTGGAAGAAAATAAATCTTTGCCAAGATTGATGAAACCATGGGTGGTCAAGTAACATTTGGTGATTCTTCCAAAGTAGCAATCAAGAGAAAAGATAACATCTTGATCTGTTCAAAACATGGTGATTATCAATTGATTCGAGATGTTTATTATATTCCCCACATGAAAGATAATATTTTGAGTTTGGAACAACTCATAGAGAAAAGTTATAATATCCACATGAAAGATCATAGTCTTTCTATAAGAGCTAACAAGAACAACTTGATTGCTAAAGTTGCTATGGATAAGAATAGAATATTCATTTTGAACATTCAAAGTGAAGTTGCTAAGTGCTTAAAGTCTTATCTTAATAATGAATTTTGGCTTTGGCACTTAAGATATGAACATGTCAACTTTAATAGTTTGAAGTATTTGACTTCGCATGACATGGTGAAAGGTTTGCCTCATATTGATCATTTAAATAAGCTTTGTGAATGTTGTATTTTTGGCAAGCATCATAGAAAGAGTTTTCCAAAGGAAGCAACAAGTAAATCACATAGACCACTTCAACTTCTTCACATTGATGTATGTGAACCAATGTCTCCAATATCATTTGGTAAGAATATATACTTTCTTACCTTTACTGATGATTTCATTAAAAAGACATGGGTGTATTTGTTGAAAGAAAAATCTCAAGTGTTTGATGTTTTTAAGAAATTCGAAGTGTTTGTAGAAAGTAAAGTGGTTTTTAAATCAAAGTAATGAGATTTGATAGAGGAGAGTTCACATCAAAGAACTTTGAGAAGTTTTGTGAAGAGAAATGTATTTTTCTTCTTATTACAACTCCATACTCACCTCAACAAAATGGAATTGCTGGAAAAAAATTTGAACAATCCTCAATATGGCCAAAAGTATGTTGAAAAGCAAAGATATGCCAAATGAATTTTGGGGTGAAGCTATTACTTGTGCAGTTTACTTGCTAAATAAATGTCCTACAGAAGATTTGGAAGGAATGACATCACATGAGGCATAGTATAGAGAAAAACTAGATGTTTCTCACTTGAAGGTGTTTGGAAGCGTAGCTTATGCCCATGTACCAGATCAAAGAATGACCAAGTTAGATGACAAAAGCAAAAGATTTATCTTTTTTGGTTATAATTCTCGTACTAAGGGTTATAAGTTATTTGGTCCATCTAATTAAAGTGTTAATGTGAATGAAGATGTTATCTTTGATGAAGAAATATCTCATGAAATTGGGATATAAATGACACTACTAAAAAAACTAACACTTTCTTTGAGAAAGAAATACAAGAAAAGAAACATCATACTACACCACCATTGTCTCCACAAGCTAGTAGCTCTTCAACTTCATGTTTCTCTTTGGAAGAAGGTTCAAGGCCAAGGAAGAAAATGAGATCTCTTGATGAGATCTACAATCAAGATGACCTCACTTTGTTTTGTCGTTTTGTAGATATTAAGCCTCTAACATTTGATGATGCAATGAAAGATAGAAGATGGAAAGATGCTATGGATGATGAAATCAAATCTATAGAGAAGAACAAAACATGAGAGTTGGCAGATCTTCCAAAAGACAAGAAAGCTATTGGTGTCAAATGGGTGTACAAGACAAAAAAGAATGCAAGAGGAAAAATTGAAAGATTCAAAGAAAGATTGGTGGCCAAAGAATACAAACAAAAGGTTGGAATTGACTATGATGAGGTATTTTCTCTTATTGTTTGGTTGGAAAGTATTCGCTTGCTTATTTCTTTGGTGGTTAAAAATCATTGAAATTTTTTCAAATGGATGTGAAATTAGCATTTTTGAATGGTTTTCTTGAAGACAAAGTTTATGTTGTTCAACCATTGGGTTATGTTAGGAAGGGACATGAAGGAAAAGTTCTAGACCTCAAGAAGGCACTCTATGGCTTAAAACAAGCACCTAGAGCATGAAATAGTAGAATTGATAGTTATTTCTTACAAAATAACTTTGTCAAATGCCCCTATGAATATGCTCTTTATGTGAAGTTAAACACAAATGGAGATATATTGTTTGTATATATGTTGATGATTTGACCTTCAGAGGAAGCAATCCACAAATGTTTCAAGAATTCAATGAGTACATGATCAAAGAATTTGAATTGATGGATATTGGGCTTATGTCTTACTTTTTTGGTATTGAAGTGAAACAAGTTTTTGAAGACATTTTCATTTCACAAGAAGGTTATGCACAAGAAATTTTGACAAGGTACAAAATGAATGAATGCAACCCTATTAACACACCAAAAGAATGTGATCTCAAATTGTGAAAGCATGAAGATGGTGAAAATGTTGATTCAACTTTATTCAAAAGCTTGGTTGGAAGCCATAGATTCTTGACTTGTACAAGGCCAGATATTCTATATAGTGTTGATTTAGTGAGCCGATATATGGAAGAACCCAAGTTTTCACATTTTAAAGCCGCCAAAATAATTCTTCGCTACATCATAGATACATTGATTCGTGGATGGTTTTATTCATTATCAAGTGAATTTGATCGAGTAGGCTACTCTAATAGTGATTGGGGAGGAGATAATGATGAAAGAAAGAGCATCTCCATGTTTGTTTTCTTCTTTGTAGGAACCACTTTCACTTGGTATTCTAAGAAGGAACATATTGTTACACTTTCTACATGTGAAGCTGAATATGTGGCATTATCATCCGGAGTTTGCATATTGACAACAAGCCCACAATTTCATTGTCAAAGAATCTGGTATATCATGAAAGGAGTAAGCATATTAATACAAGATTTCACTTCATCTGGAAGAATGTGAAGGATAAGAAGATAGAGGTCATTTATCTAAAAACACAAGATCAAGTTGCTAATATTTTCACCAAAGAATTGAAGGTTGATGTATCAATAAACTCAAGAAGATGCTTGTAATGATTGATGGAAGAAAAATAACTTTATAGGGGGTGTTGAGAAATAAACTTATTCTTTCATTTAGTCTCATTTATCTCCAAAATGTAGTGGTCTTAAAATGGTCTTAAAAGGTCTTTAGTAGAGGAGAATAATGGGTTGTTTATCCTCTATTTATGTTATTATGAATTTTAAAATAAATAGTCATGCAGGTGGAGTTAGTGGGGCTAAGTACTAGGGTCTTGTAATCTCCCATCCAAGTAGTGAGGGAGAATTTCGTGCATCACATTTAGGTAAATTTTTATGGGGCTTTTAGAGTCATATTTGAGATGTTACTTGTGTGGAAAGGCTATCCAAGGCCTATATATACATGGGCCTACTTGTTCTTTGTAATCTAAGTTTTGTAAGAGAGTTTATAGAGTGAGATTGTGGTTTTTTTCTATTATGTATCCCTTGTGTTATCTTCTTATATCTCTATTATCTTTAGCTCAATTCTCGTGAGAGATAATCCCATCACACTTCTAATAGGCTTCACCCAACCTCCCAATGGCCTCCCTCATCCAAGAATCATCCCTTCACAAGAACTATATCTCTCTCTCTATCTCTCTCTCTCTCACACACACACACATACACACACTTTGTCTTCCCCTTTCTCTCTACCTTTGATCTATAGGAAGTGTCACTGCTAGATCTGCTACGTCTCTACCTACCACTGAATCTACAACACCACTATGCCACCATCGTACCACTCTAATCATCACCTCATCCCTTTGCTCGCGGCAAGCACCCCCACCAGCGTCGCTACATCGATGTTGATGTCTCTTGGTGATAAGTTGCCTCTACCTTTCCACATCACCTACCATTGTTGTGCCCCCCAATGCTAACTTGACATGGCATTGACTTGCCTCCCACATCACCGGTGATGAACGACCCTGGATGTCTCCATCATTGCTCCTCTATCACTCCTCCAATATTAACACCCCACCGAGCCGCAGCCATGCCACCATTGTTGTTGACTATTTTTTCGTCTCACCACAAAGATATTGTTCCCTGGCGCTGAAGTCGTTATCCCCTCGCTATTGGTCTTTATCTCCCCTCTTGCCCTCCTTGCGTTGGATATAGAATCACCCCCTCAAGTTGATCACGCAGGTGCAACACTACTCTCTCTCTCTCTCTCTCTTCGACATGATAAGTTTCTCTCTCCCCCTATTACAATTCTCTGTTATGCAATACAATGAATAGTACATCATCTTTTTTCTTTCCTCCCATTCTCTCTCTCTCTCTCTCTCTCTCTCTCTCACACCCTACACCCATGAGAAGCCACCAACGTGGCCCCATTGCTATGGTGCCAATAAAGAAGGAAATCCAGAAAAGTAGAAATAAGGGAGAACAAAATTTTAGGTTGGTATCCCGATCTTCCTACCTATTTAACTTAATAAATATGAAATACATGCATAAAGTTATCTTGATGAACATATATGTAAATGCTAATTATGTTATGAAATTAAAAAATTAAATGACAAGGTATCTTTTAGGCTCCATGAAAACTTGAATACCGAATGGAATATTTTGTAAAAGTGTTAGAAATAATTATCACATGTTTAATATATGTAGTAGCTATATTTAATGAAATCAACATCATGTCAAACAGATATACATGTTAAGTGATGACCTAAAAATTTAATTGAAAAGTATAGGTATTGATCATGAATGAACCATGAAAATAAAATTATGATTTTGGAATCATGTTTATATCATGCTTATGTTGGAAAAGGTAATAATATGACTTGTATGATGTGAATCATGTCTAAATCTTGTTAGTTAAGAAATGACATATATATAGTATCATGTGATATGCACATGATTCAAAGATATGAACTAGTATGCCATGAGAATCCATGTAAGGTACAAGTTATGTGTTATTAAGTGTCATCAAACTATCTAGTTGAATATGTAGGTAACGAGGATTAGAATAATTTGGAGCATCCATTGATCTCGAATACCATAGTTTACCATAATTTTATCACTACCTAGGTGCACTTTTGGTCTAGTCTAGCTATATATTACTTCAATACATTTTATATCTGGTGTAAGTGATTATACATGTGATATGTGAAGACATGATGACAAATATCTTGCAATCATGAAAATGTACCCGAAAAAGAAAATAAAATCACTAGCTTGCATAACATTACATAACTAATTTGTCTATATATATGTTTAGATGATTTAGATTTAGTTATGAAAATAAAATCGTGGCATGTTAAGGATTAGAGTTTTATATGTGCATTTATTTAAATCAAATTAGTTTAGCATGTTAAAGGTCAAGAAAAGGCTACATATGAATATAATATTACCATAAGATGTTCATTGAATAGTTATAAACTAATGAGAATAATTATAGATAAAACTTGTTTATATTTGTATGTTATGTTTTAAGTGTAGTATAATATGTATACTTGCTTATTTAAATAGCTATGTAATTAGCGAGAAAATGGATTTACACCTACTGAGTTCGTTATGACTCATCCCTGTTTTTTATAAATTGTGTTCCATATGTTGTGGGGAGCCAAACCCAGATGGTGAAGCTCAAGAAGTGCAATGTGAAGATTCGGAGTTCATCGAATTTGATGCAAATTGATCCCTTTCCATTAGGTTTTTTGAGTTGCTTTGAATAAATTAGATGTTTAGTCTTAAACTTGTGGTATGCTTTTATCAGGTTGATGGAATGTGTCATTAGATATCCTTTCCCATTTAGTTGTGTAGGAAATTGTTCTATAAACTTGGTGCAGCGAAAGCAATGATTCCTATGAGGTTCATATTAATCTTGTCTCAATAGAAACTAAACGACAAAAATAAAAAAATCGATCAAAATAAGTTCGAATATACCTGAAAGGGGTTCATTTAATCCCTTGGAGGAAGAGAAAGAAATTCTTAAGTTTTTCAAACCGCTCAAATGTCCGATCTTTAACGGTATCCACACGAACTTCATCAATAATATGTTCTCTCTTCGCACCAGGCACAAGAACACTTACTGAACGAAGGTCCATCACCCATGGACATCTTCTAGAAAGAGGAAGAGGTAGGGAGGAGGTCGAGGACGTGATTCTCACCCTTGGCTTGATAGAGTTTGACTATAACCTTTAGTATTAATAAAGAATTTGAAAATTATCAAGAAAACCCAAAATCTTTATAAATTATGCCCTTGTCCATGTACTTATGAATAAGTCCTTATGTATGTGACTCATTAGGCACTCACTAGGCCCAATATCCTATTTGGTTGAGATCTAATTAAAATATGACAATTTTATTTAATTAAATTAAATTTATCATCTAATAATAGATTAATAGATAATTGATCATAAAGAATACAAGTCATATCGTATGATTCCAAATAGCTAAGGGGATAATCATATTTTCATTAAGACTTTTCATCATCATAGTTACCATACACATATAAACCCTCATCCGTTCAATGCCCGGTCGGAAAGAAGTACAGCATTAATTGTCAGCTCTTTTGAATACTGACTATATAGAATCTTGTACTTGGAATTAGTTCAATTAAAAAACTCATTTTTTAAATTATCTTCTCTATCATGGCTAAGGATTTAGAGTACTATTACATAGGACATTCACTCTCACTTACCAAAAGTGAGTGATCTCTTATTTTCCACTCATTTGCCACCATTGATTTTCCCTTGTACCAAATTCATCGTTGTATTGGACTATCTATATGGTGATCCATAAATTAATATTCAAATCATAATTTCCACCCAACAGGGCATTTTTGACGACTTTGATCAAAGGTCCAGCTATGCATCCTTGATGATAAATAATCTTAATTGACAGTTCGATAAGATACCATTTAGGGTTTCTAATTCGATAAGTTAAGTGTACTCATTCAGCTAATGAGCACCTATATGTGTATCTTAGTGTCTGCATACTAATGATCAATGCGATCGGTCATCCTCATCACATAAGAAGGCATCACATGCAGTACTCTATACAGATTCTTGATGTCCCATCTCAAGGATCTTAAGACTAAGAACATTTAGATCACATACTTTTATATGATTAATCTCATTATCGTGATTTCATCATGATTCAATTATTATTTCATGTGATCAAAGACTTCATTACAATATATACATTTAATAAGAGTTAGTAACGAAGATTTGTCCATTTAATTGAATGAGATATTTCTAGAAATATCAAATCATACCATATATGATTGGTTTCTAGGGAATGAAAAAATGTATGCCCTACAAGCTAACAAGCCAATCATATTTGATATAATGTTACATTTCTTGTAATATCTTATTCAAAAATAATAGCATTATTTTTATTACTTGTATTAGCTAGATACGTCTATTGTGGTGAAGTTCTAAGTTGCATATAAGAATGATTATATTATGATGAGATCATGTTAATTAGACAAATCATATAGACACATGTGATCTAAATGTTCTTAGTTGTAGACATGACATTAAATATCCAATAAGATTAATACATGCGATATCTTCTCATATGATGAGGATGACTAATCTCGTTGGTCATTAGTGTGGAGACACTGAGATACATGTACATGTGCTCATTAGAGAAATAAGTTCACTAAAGTGTCCAGTGTAGAATCCCAAAACGGTGTGTTACCGAACTGTCAATTAGGATATTTTATCATCACAATTATATGATTGGATATTTGATTTGAGTCACCAAAGATGTCTTATAAGGCGGACTATGTACTTTGACTAATAACTTATGGATCACTTAGTATTATGGTCTTCTACAATTAATGGATTGGGTATATGAAAAATCTAGTGGAGATAATTGAGCAGATAATAGGGGATCATTCACTCTTGGTGAAAAAGAGAGAATGTCCTGTTGATAATACTGTAAATCTTTGGACAAGATAGATAAAATAATTAGAAAAAAAATTTTCAATTGATCCAATTCCAAATACAAGATTCTATAGTGTTGGAATGACTAGAAGTTGACAATCGATGTCATCCTCATATCTAACAAGAAATTAGATGGACGAAAATTTATATTCGTGTGGAGAGCCATCAAGTTTTCTTTTGATGTTAAACACCCAATCGTTGCTTGCTATGTTTGCATCTCAAGGTAAAAATACTAATCTCAAGGGACCAATTTAAAGCAAGATAGTTATTTCTTAAGGAATTGTTGGATTTTTTATGTGGGAAATATGTAGGCTCAAAATCTAGTTTTGAAAGGTTTACAGATGGCAAAAGAGGCTGATGTTTAGATGTCTATGGATGTCTATGGTCGTATCATGATCGGAGTGCCAATGTCTCTTTGCAATTAATAAAAGCAGTGGATGGTTCAAAAGACCTGCAAGATCCATTGTTAATGGCCTGTTTGGTTAGAGTATCAAAAATGATATTATATTAGTATTGATATTGATATTTCTAGAAGATGAAATATCAATATCAAAATTGATACAAGTTAACACTTGTATTACATGACATGTGTTGTTTACGAAACAAATTTTAAAATTGATACTATTAGCCAAACACTTCAAGGTGATTACCAACAATATCAATTTTAAAATTAATAGTGATAGAGATGTCTAATAGTGTTACCAAACAGGGCATAAAGGAATAACACTATTGTCAACAAGTGAAATGGATTTTTGGGGAGTATGTGAAAGTGGAGGAGATGGTAGAGGGCTATTATTACCATTAGAAGTTTAATGCTTGCATTGAGGTCAAACCTGAATTGCAAGGTGTATATGGAGGACAATTGAATATGATTTGTGTAGCAAGCCATTAATTAATTAGAAAGAAGAAGAGAGGGTAATGAGTAGGAGTGTCAAATGGACCGGGCTTTAACTTTAAACCCATTTAGGAATGTCAACTGAGTTGGACTTACGTCTAAGCCCATTCAGCTCAATGGGCTTGTTCATGGGCTTGGGCGGGTTGGCCCGCTTAACCCATCTAGTGACAGAGTGAGAAAGAAGGTGAAAGTAAAGTTAGTCTTCTGTACTAACGGATGTAGGTAAATCAAATATATATATATATATATATGTTTGACAAAGAAAGTGAAGCTCCAGTTGACCATGATGTGAGTAAATCATATATATATATATTAACATACATCAAACTCAAATTCAAACTCAAAACTTTAATCTCAAATAATTGTTATATATTAACATATATAATTATATATTTTTTCTCAAATTTTTTATTTGAACAATAAAGAACTTTAAATATGAATTGAAAAGCTCATGTTACTAGTGCAAGTTGTGCAAATTGAAATTTAGTTAGATCAATTTTTACAAAGTAAATCATTAGCACATTAAAATAACATATTGAATTATTCTTTCATGATCTTATTCATTTTCAAAACACTTGTGACATGTTGTTTATTTTAATTCTGTTATGGTAAACTTCCAAAATAATCATCAACTTTTGATATTATCCTCTTGCTTCATCTCAAAGCTTTGAAATTTTTAATTAAGAAAAAATAATTGACTTATAATAAAGTCAACTTAATTTTTAATCTGTTCATCAAATATACTTGATATCAAGGAATGATAAAGGATTGGGTTGGATCCGTCCGGAAAGGTTAAAATCAATTTCAAATTGAATTATATTATAATAATTAATATTAAAAGTTATAAAAAATTTAACGTAGACAAAATTCATCATTTTTTATTTTAACTAATTATAGCCATTTTTTAATTATTTTTTATTTTTTAATGGTCCTGAACACAACTAATTAATTTTAAGGTACAATAATTATATTTTCATTGATATCTAAGTTTGCTAGTAAATTTTTTATATTGTGTCATAACTTATTCTAACGTAATAGGTACTTTATTATATTAAAATTTATAGTGGCTTATTTTATATTAAGCGTCCATAAGACTGTAAGTAAAATAAAATTAATAACAAATTTTATGTAAATTTATATTTTTATAAAAGTATATTTAAATATATTCATTTAAAATAATTAGTTTAAACCCATTTTAATTGTTTTATTTTTAAAAAATAATTTAATATAATTTTATTTTAAATATTAAAATTACAAAGTTTTAGCATCTACGAGTTGGGTTTTTCAGCCAATGTCTTCTCCCTAGTGTGGCTTTAACTTCCTTGGCAAGTAAAAAATAAAATAAAATAAATTACATCCTAGGGAACATGAACTCCTTCTTAAAGAATTAATAAATAATTAATAGTAAAATTACGATTAGAAATATCTGTGCTAAGTCATTCTCGTATGGAAAGAAATTTTTATATGATTTAGAAGGATATATTTTTGAAAGGTCATCTGTTTGCATTAATTTTACATACACACTCAACTTCTTAAATGTTAAAAATTCACAATTAAAAAATATGACAAAAACTGACGATACAGGTACGATACTAACAGTGGGTATAAGAAAATAATATTAATTTATCTTTAATTCCTTAGAATACATAAGAATTATCGCCAAATGGATGTATGTCTCATTTCTTGACATTATTTCGTATAGTTAATTTTACTTTTTATGTTTTTGGGCCCATTGAACTGTAAATGGGCTTTTGTAGCCCATTGAACTTAAGTCCATTTACACCCCTTATATTTAAACTGGGCTGAACTTGAACTATTTGTATTTGGGCCGGGCTGCCCCAAGTCCGTCCACTTGACACCCCTAATCATGGAGCTAGCCTCTTGCTTTGTCACCTTCAAATTCAAAAGGAAAGGACCTCCACCTCATACCCTGTTTCTTTTGTACACTTACATCACAAAAAGTTGTATTAAAATAAAAATGTAAACTAAATACTGACATAAAAATGCCTCGTTTGGCAAGATGTGGTAACAAAATAGAGTGAGAGTCATCTATGACCAAAAGAGGAGGGGATCAATCCATAGAAAAGAAAATCTCATTTCGAAGAAAATTATTTTAAAAATACAGATTTATAATGATTACCGAACACAAAATTTGTTAAGCAAACATAAAATTATAACAAAAAACCTCAATGTATCTTACATCCAGACGCCCATTGGGTATTAATGATGCGCTCTTCGGGATATCCTTAGTCCTTACATGCTGATCAGCTAACGATTGGCACCAACAAGAAAAATGAGACATTTGCTGTTCGCGCTGTTAGACTACCAATGAAACGTATAGCGCTTTATATATATATATATATATATATATATATATATATATATATATATATAGCTGCAGCTTCGTCAGCACTTCCCAGGGGAATGCAATGGGTAGAAAGCCGTCACAGTCAGCAAGCAATGGCGAAGCAGGCTACAGGGCTTAGTGACCAAGTTCGCCGGCCGGCAGGGGAAGATGGAGTCGTCATTCCGGTGGATTTTAGTGTAGAGGACACTAGTTCAGCGAGCATATATATGTCTGCAAGATAACCCTTCGGTGGGATCGATTTTGGGGGTCCACCCAAAAGAAGGGAAATATCCTACTGGGATCCGTCTTTATTCTCCATTACCGTGGAGGGAGTGATACAAAGCCCATCCCCCTCCCCCTTCCTGGAACTCAATCATGCCGTGGGAAACGAAGTTCCCTGGAGTACTGCTATAGCTTGGGGTTGCGCAGAAGTTCTCTCTTGGCACCAACGACATTTCGTAGAGTCAGATAGTTTTATATGAGTGGAAAGGGGAGATTCCTGTGCTTAAAAGTCTGAATCTCTTTGATTCAATGGCGCAGTTTTGAGTCGGTTAACATGATATCAGAGTTAAAAATTTGTGGACCCCCTCCGTCGATCGTCACCTACAATAGTGAACACATAGCGAAGTCGGAAGAGTTTGTATGTGAGGAGATGAATCAAATAGTCCCATGTTAGATGGAGAGGAGAGCTTTCTGTGCTTAAAATCCTGGGTCTCTCTGACCCAATGTCGCAGTTTATCTTAGTCATGGAATGCCGGGTCGCGTCCCCCGGCCGGGTCGCGGAGTCGTGGCCGGGTCGCGCGGGTCGCGCGACCCGGCCGACCGGGTCGCGCGACCCGGCCGGGTCGCGCGACCCGGTCTGGCAACGGTCACCTGACCGTTGCCAGACCGTTGGCAACGGTCTCAAGACCGTTGCCAACGGTCATGAGACCGTTGCCAACGGTCATGGGGGGGCGCAGCCCCCCCATTCAGCCCCTTGGGGGCTATTTAAAGCCCCCAAGGGGCTCCCCTTACTCCCACCCCCCCACTCTCACTCTCAACCTCTCATTTGTGCTCTCATTGCTCTCATTTTGTTCCTCATTTACTTAATTATTTCATCAAGCATTTCATTAGTTCATTTAGTATATTTATTTAATATTAGTTCCATTGATTAGTGGGTTAAGTAGTTTATTTTTTTAATACTTATTTGCTTACTTGCATAGTTAGTTAGCTAGAAGATTAGTTAGATAATTAGTTTATTGAGTCAAAGGAGAGCTCTAACTCAAATTGTCATTTCACCGGGTTGGGGTAGTTGGATGGCTAGATGTAACCCATCGGATAAGAGAAAGGGGAGAAAAGTAGAAGAGACAATAGAGAGTGGTGATTTTTGAAAAGTTGTAAAGAAGACGTTAGACATCGTCCAACCCATATTGAAGGTACTAAGGATAGTTGACGGAGATAGAAAAGCAGACATGGGGTATTTATATGATGCGATTGAGAGAGCCAAAGAAGAAATCTCCAAGACCGTGTCCGACTTCGTCAAGTGATGGGATATTATAGATCGTCGCTGGGAGCGTACATTACATCAACCCATACATGCAGCAGGTATATTTTCTTAAACATTTACTAATCTTTTTATTAATCAAAGTTGTGTATAACTTGTTTACTAATACTATTTAGTTCGTAGGTTACTTTTTTCAACCCAAGATACCGCTATAGTCCACATTTCAAGGCGACGAACGAGCTATTAGATGACGTGAAGAGCGTCATCCGACGGTTGCTTGGTGACGACGACCGGGCTATTATCGTTTCGCAACAAGATGTATGATTACGTAATGCGGAGTTATCACTTTGGAACGAACAGAGTTGAACGAGCAGTGATGATACTAAGTCCGGGTACGTAGAAATATTTTTCATCACTTAATTAATCAAAGCTTGCTTAGATAATAATGTACGACATTCAATTTATGCATCTGATTGGTGGATGGACCATGGTAAAGTACCAGGGTACGAGGACTTGGCGGACGTAGCCATCAGGGTCCTAAGTCAAACCACTTCGGCTTCGGGCTGTGAGCGAAATTGGTCTACATTCAGCTTGATTCACACAAAGCAGAGAAATAGGTTGACATCAAGGAGGCTTGAAGACCTCGTGTATTGTCACTACAACATGAGGTTAAAGTTGAGGAATTTGGAGAGAATTAAGCAGAACCAGATGGAACAAAAGAGTTGGATAGCACAGGCAGCGGGACGTTCGGTCGACGAGCCGCCAATTGAAGAGGAGGATATCGATTTGGATCAAATATTCTACGAGAAGAACTCCTTAGAAGCTTGGGTCAACGACCGAGAAGGGTTGGGAGAACCGGAGTTCAACCCCCAAGACCGACAATGGGCCGAAGGAGTGCTCGACGATGTCCCTTTAGCCGAAGAATTTCAGATCCCTCCCTCACTAGCAAGCGCCGAGAGGACCAGGAACCAGTCAAGGTACGCAAAGTAGGCGAAAAGGTAAACAAGTTACGATCGATCCTTTTGATATTGCGAGATGCGATACTCGGTCGAAGACGATCGAGAAGATACGCCGGAGCCGAACATCCGAGTGCGGTACCGTACGTCCGAGGATTCGTCATCAAAGAGTAGCAACATGATGGTGGCCGGATACGGGGGCGCGAACACTTTACAAGTACAAGGGACCACTGCATCCTCCCATATCTCCTACAACGTCGTTACGTTTATCGGCGAGGAGCAATATACTCATGCGACCCAAGATACCGATCATGGTGGAAGACCACAAGGCGGTAGAGGAGGTCATCGTAGCCATGGAGTTGGAGCAGTAATACCACGATGCCTCCGACTATGTGTATGATTCATCCCAAGGCTCTTGGTTCCCTACATACGATCAAGAGTATTGTGGAATGAATTATGTGGAGTCATCGGATACTTCGATCCAATCAACCTATAGTTATGGTGACTCGTTTGGATCAAGTCTTAGGATAGCCTCTAGGGACGGACGAATATGATCGTCATGTGTACATGACATTGGGAGAGTACATCAACTACCTACAAAGTGTAGAACACATCACGTTGGAATAAAATTGATGCATTATTTATTTAAATCATGTCATTTAATTTATCCAATTTTTCTGTATTTTTTCAGATTTTTTTTCGATTTTTTCTTATTTTTTTTGAATTTTTAAAAAAAATATATTAAAAAAAGGGGGTCGCGACCCGGGTCGCGACCGGGTCGGCCTGGGGTCCCGCGACCCGGTCGCGACCCGCGACCCATCCCTCCTTGATCTTAGTTACTTCTAGGGACTGGATTTGAATGGACTGCAATCTTCACCTGCTCGCATGAAAGGATCAAAGAGATTTTTCTCAAGTACAAATTAACAGAAGGCTGCAGATACACTCTCCCAGGTTCACTATTAACATACATATTGCATGTATTCTCCATCTCACTTCGACTTTTCCTTCGTAAACATAGTTATACAAACATTGCACTGAAATAAGGCAAGATTTAACCACGGAGCTGCCTGAAAATAGTACATTGAAATTAGACAATTTTACGAAAATAACTGTCGAAAGGGTAGGGTTTCACGTTATGTGTATCGGCGCACCTATGTATTTCGATCGTGTACCCAATGCACAATTAATCTGTAAAGCACGAAGTCGAAGACTAGAAACCCAGTTACGAGGCCAGTTATTAGAAAACGTGTTGATCGTCTTTTCAAGCGGGTCGTTCAGGTTCTGGAATTCGGAATCAGAGATATCGAACTGGAGAAGTATAGTTAGATCACTTGACTGAAAAAGAAGGGAGAAATTAAAGAGCACGGAGCAGACAACGCTTGTAGATAGGCCAAGACAGAGTTGACAACGCGGTTTTTTATAGGGTACTGTTTGACTATACGATAACTTTTATACATTCTTGTGATAAAAATTTATATCAAAATCAAGTTTAACGTAGATACATACGTACATAAAGTTATCATCTTTGGTGAGATATGAACAATAACGCATATCATGTATGCTAAAACAGGTGGGCCTCTTCTTTCGTCCAAGAAGAAATTTCATGTTAAAATATATATATATTTGTAATGATTGATTGTCAAACATCTTTTTAAAAAAGACTGTTACAAAAATTTATTTTTTTAACCAAAACTGAAGTCACAATACAACCACACCCCCATTAAGATTGAGCAACATGACCTGTGAGGCGGCCTATGGATAAGCATGACGCTCAAGAGAGATGTTTGAAAGTACACGATATGAACTTTATTAGATGACGCAAGAAGAAGAAGAAAGAAGGATAACTATACAGGAAACAGCTAGCCAGTTGGATGGTGCTTCCACTTTATGGTGTACGTCATGGGTGGATGTGTTCCTTAAAGAATATTAATTTCTTATAACCCACCTAGATAGCAACTAATATGTTATTGCAGTTCATCTTCTATCTACTTTCTCCCGAAGTGGGGGGCAACCTGAAACTTTCAGATCAGCATGCGAAATCATGTACTGTTCCTTGGCCCAGCCAATTTAACTTTCACTTACTCGCAGACACCGACTGCGTAATTAATCGCCAATCATTGTATCTTATGAAGCACCTTCTTTATAGCTCGCCATCCTTCAAATAAAACAATTAATATTTTTATTTTAAGAATAACACTATTTTTTTTTGCAAGACTCACACACTTTTCTAGAAGTCGGAATCCTCAATCTCACTTTCGGGATCTAAATCAAAGTTAGAATTTGAATTCTCCAACTTTTGACGAAAAGTAAAGTCGAAGTTTAAAATTCCATAAAGTGGTTGTGTAAAAATATGACTTTATAATTACACTGCCGCATGGCTAGTTAATTGGTCAAATCCTTTTTCTGCTCTCTACGGAGAAGTCCCTAAAAGAGTTGGACTTTTGAGCTGGGATTTTACTTTGCGTCAGAGTACTCAAATCTGACTTACGTGAGAAGTTGGAAGGAATAAGTTAGTTTTACAACAAAACAAAAGTTTTACTACAAAATAAATAAAATTGTGTGCTATTCTTATAATAAAATATTAAATTATGTTATTTCAAAAAAAGAATCTCCATTTTCTTGAATGGCTTATTTATATAGCTGAGCGCTAACTTGCTCGTCTACCCTATTCGTATCAGCCAGATAGTCCTATATAAGGAGAAGAAAGAGATGAGATTCTCATGTTTAAAAGTTTGGATCTCTCTAATCTAAAATTATAACTTAGGTCAGTTAACATGGTATCAAAGTAAAGTCAGTGAACTCTTCTCTGTCGGCTGTCATTATAACAATGTGCAGATGTCAAAGTCAGAATGAATTTGCACGTAATGAGGCGAGCCAAATAGTCTCATATCGGGAGAATAAGGGAGGTTCCTATGATGAAATCTTAGGTCTCTCTAATCTGACGCCAAGGTTTTAGATCGATTAACACTATCTAATATGCATGATATTGCTGATTGTCTTTAACAACTTTTTGACGTTCAGACAAAAGCAACGAAGTCAAAAGCAGGGCCGTCTAAGCAACTTACTGCATGTAGTCAAAAACGTTGAAGAAATGAAGGGAAAAGATGTCCGTTTAAGCAAGAAACTTACCGTAAAATATGCTCAACTTGCCTCAGTGTATCTAACTACGAATCCAATAACTTATAGGATACAAACTTATTAATTTTTATCAAAATCAAATCAGAATTTCAAAATATCATATTCTATTTACATCTTTACCGACGAGGACATCAAATCGAGACCTGAAAGTTACCGGGAAAGAAACACCATTAAATTAATAATAACCCAGATTTATTCCTAAACTTTAGAGATAAACTAGTTCTATTCAGCAAGTTTAGTTGTTTTGTATGGGAGTGGAAAGGTGAGTAGGTGACCAACCCTACCTGGTCCTTCGCTTAAAGGCCGAACGTATCTGGACTTCCCAAGTCGGCGTCGGCATCCAATCTACTGCCTCCGACCATCTTTTCTACTAGTTAAGAAGGTTGGTTGATCATCAAGATGACACAAATATCCATATCCAAGCAAGAACATGACTTGATCTGTTTATATTGTTAAATGAATACATTTTAATAAGAAAAAAATCTTGACTTGTTAGTGGTCAAGTAAGAGTAAACTTTTGCTCCAATCAATAAAACATGCGAGTAGTTTTTTCAAATATCAATCTCTTTTTTGGTTAGCAATCATTTTAACATAATTATATGTATTTAATTACATAGACTAAAAAATTGGAATTGAACTTTATAGGCAAGCTAAGATTTAGCTGGAACAAGAGTTTAGACCAAGCTCTTGTTTGAGTCAAACTCTATCAGATGAACAAGTAACTAATCAAAACTCAAACTCGATCAAACCAACAAATAAACTAACTCATGTATATAAAATTTTTAATAAGCAAAACAAGAACATAGTAGAACTTAGGTCCCGTTCGATTGCACTGAAGTAATGTCTCGCATTTGATTCCGTGAGAGATTGGATATTATAACATTTGACAGATGGTATCCGAAAATAAGTCTAAATTAACATCTAATATTCGAAAACACTCTTAAATTTTCAGACTGCAGCCGCTTCATTTTCTTGGTTCACATGTAAATAGGTGTAGCATTTGGTAGCTAGGTAGAGAGCACAGGCTACATGCCAACGTGTGATATCACTAGTCAAAAAGAGACGAGTGGTCTGATGAAACATCTGATTTGGGTTAGGATTGCAGCCAAAAGTATCTTTTGTGGTTACAAATGTGGTAATTATATCTAATTTTATTTTAATTGGAAAGATGGACATATCTTTATAAAGAAATGAATAAGTAAAAGTGTTGGTTTATTAAATCAACATATTATTGTTTTCATTTTTTTAATATTTATTTGTTTATCCTTGAAGTGCATGTTATATTTCAATTAAGATGTTGATTTTGAATTTTAATTAAGATGTTGATTTTGATCATTTGTCCAAAATCTTTTAGTAGTTATGATTATAAGAATAAATTAGATTAAGATGTTAATTCAATCACATTGTCTTAATAAAATTTAGAATTATTACAAGTTTAGAAGTAAAATGAAGATGTCCGGCATTTACGTCAAACCAAGTCAAATGGGACCTTCGTCGTGGAGTGTCAAATTGAGTTGGAGCTAGTCTTGGCATCTCGATTTGTGCTTAGCAAGTAAAAGAGTTTGAATTCTTTCAAGTAGACGTACGAGAGAAGTCTCTCCATTCATACACAAAAACATTTAGTTTAGACTCGTCATCTACAAATTTTCACGTGAGAGAATCCGAACTTCGAGTAACGATATAACCCAGCATCATATAGCACGGCTTCTGCTGTCCTATCACCCGAAAAGGAGTACTGTCCCATGTATGTACTGCTGTTTTGACTACCTTGTCTAAAGATAAAGGAGCTCCACGATAGCCGCCGACAAGGTGGCTGACATAACCGGCTTTAACGAAGTCAAAGGAGGGTGGTAGCCGAATTTAGGGTTTCCGAAAACCCGTTCGCGGTCACTGCGCGCGCCGTTGGCACTAGGGCTGTAAACGGGTCGGATTCGGTAGCGGATTCACCAGAATCCGATTCCGATTCCGATAAGGGTTAAGGGGTTCCGATTCCGATTCCGATAATTTCGGAATCACTATGTTCCGATTTCGATCCGATTCCGATTCCGTTATCGAAATCGGAACCGAATCCGATAAAATCCGAAATACATATTAAATATTAATTTTTATTCAAAAGTTAGTCAATAATTTACATATAATTAATAAATTTTGATATAATCTTATTAAAATTTTATTTTTATTATTTTTATCAATTTATATATTGTATTTTATAAGTTATTTAACTTTGTTTTATTTGATTTTATTTATATATAATTATTTTTTTATCGAAATCGGATTAACGGAAACGGAACCAACTGATTCCGATTCCGATTCCGATAAGCTACCGGAATATCCGATTCCGATTCCGATAGCTTATAGGATACAAAAGCAAGTTCCAAACCCATTAATTTTTATCGAAATCGAATCAAAATATCGGAATATCGGATTCCGTTTACACCCCTAGTTGGCACTCTGCATCGATCGTATCCAGCATTCCAGATCGTAGATCTCAACCGAACTCTGACCCAACTGTTCGTCGACGCTATCTTCTCTTCTGGTGTCCGAGTTGGCAGCACGACTTCGGGACGTTTGACTTCTGCTTTACATGACTCTATATAATACCCGTGCAGACCGGAGACTACTCTGCTCGACTCCCCGTCTTCTCTTTTGAACAACTGTTCAACTCCCCGTCGGTCGTCTCATCGTCCTCCTGCTTCGCCTTTCATACCCTCGCCTTGTCCTGGTCCTACTCAGCGTAGCATCGATGGGGCGCCTCTACTTCTTTTTGTTACTCTCAGCTCTCGCAATGGCGGGAGCGATCCGTGCGAGCCATTCAAACCCAGGGCTGGCTGCCGGCTCGGGCTCCAGATCTCGGTGGCTGGAGAGAGTGGCGACGAAGCACGGGCACCGAAGGGAGCCGGGCTGCCGGCGGCGCCCGTCGGTCTGCTACGAACTAGGCCGGTTCCCGCCCTTGGGCTTTGGCTACCACGGCAGGAAGCTGTGCTGCCGCAACCGCTGCGTCGACGTGAGCCGCGACGGCAACAACTGCGGCATCTGCGGGGTGCGGTGCCCCTTCTCGTGGCGCTGCTGCAACGGGATGTGCGTCGACACCAAGGCCAGCCCCTTCCACTGCGGTGCTTGCAACAACTGGTGCCCCTTCGGCTCCACCTGCAGCCACGGCATGTGCGGCTACGCGCAGCAGCCTGAGCCCTTCCCCTTCCCCTTCCCCTTCCCCTTCCCCTACCCGTTCACGAAACCGCGCAAGCACTCCCCGCCATCGTCGCCGCAGAGATCATATCCCCGTCGTCCTTAAGTACGTACGTGCGCCGGAGACCCCTCACAGACGACTACAGAGGATCGATCACGCACTGGATATTCTTTCCTTGGTTAGTTTGTTCTCCTCTTGAACAGATCCAGCCTGAGTCCATTCACGGCGTCGGCGTGCGAAGATGCCCTCCACACCCGTCCCTGATTGCTTGCCGATCTTGCTTTGAGGCTTGTGAATTTATAAATTAACGGCGTCCCTCTTCTTAAGTTAAACTGGTATATATATCTATCTATTAGAAACGAAAGTGCCCTTTTCGTCGACAAGTATCAGGTCATTCATCCTGTCTCGATACATTTTAAGTGTCTCAATGGTTCCTCATCCTCCTACGCCTCTTTTCTCCGCGAATGCTGCCCCCGCCTCCCCCTCCCCCTCGCCAAATCCGTGAACGCTTTCGTCCCGACCTGTCCCTGCTCCTCCCGTCGTTTCCGCCTCTCGCTCATCGTTGTTTCTCTCTCCCTCACGCCCTCTGACTCTTTCTTTCGCTCTTTGTCTCTCCTTCCCTGCCGTCAGTGCGGTGTCGCCTCCTGCAGAGGAAGCCAACGGCCGACGCCCCGCCACCATCTCTGGACCGATGCTCGATCCTCACCTTCGCTGCCGCCTTCGCACTTGTGTCCGCATGCGCTGTCGCCGCCACCCCCTGGTTGTTCTCGCTGAGGTCAGAGATGGAAAACCAACCAGTGCCGCCGACGGGGAACGGGAGGATTTGCAGGGAAAATTTTTGAACTAGCACACTTTAAAAGTATATTTCCGGAAGTAACACATTAATTTTTTTTTCCAGAACTAGCACGGTTTGACCGAAGTCGCTAAGTTACATAGCGACTTCGGGGAGCGAGAGACAAAGTCGCTAAGAAAGATAGCGACTTCACGCGCAACGACTTTAAATTTTCTTTTTTTTTTACGTAAAGGTCAAGTCGCTGGATAATTATTATATATATATTATATATAAAGGTGAAGTCGATGGATCACCCAGCGATTTCACCTTCACTAATTTATATATATAAATTATATTTTATAAATATTATATATAAATTTTATATATAAATATGATAAATAAAAATTAAGTATTATTTTAAAAAATATAATAAATAACTTTATAAAAATATTTATTTTTTATTTTTAATTTAACATATTTTATTAAATTTTAAAATTAATTCTTATTATATATAACAATATAAAATATTATGTTTTTTAATTAAAGATAATAATTTATGTATTTATTATATATTTAATAAATTTTAATTATATTTTATTTTAAAGTAACATAGTTGAAATAAGTTATTTTTATTTTATTTTATTTATTTAAAAATGTTAAATTATATACTAATAATTTTATTTTTTACATTTTAAATTCTAAATATTAATTTATTTAATAATATAGTGACATTTAATAATGTTGAAAAAATGTACTATTTAAAAAAAATAAAAAAATAAAAAAACTATTACATTTAATTTAACAACATAAATATTAATTAAATAAACATAACATTTTTTGTTGTTATATATAATAAAAATAAATTTTAAAATTTAAAATAATATGTTAAATTAAAATTAAAAATAAAATAAATATATTTTTATAAAATTAGTTACTATATTTTAAAATAATATTTATTATATTTATTATATTTATATATAACATTTATAAAATATAATTTATATAATTATATATATATTAGTTAAGGTGAAGTCGCTGGATTGTCCAGCGACTTCACCTTTATATATAATTTATATATATATAATAGTTAAGGTGGAGTCGTTGGATTGTCCAGTGACTTCACCTTTACGTAAAAAAAAAATTAAAGGAAGTTACTGTCTTTTTTAGCGACTTCGTCCCTCACTCACCGAAGTCGCTACGTAACTTAGCGACTTCGGTAAAATCATGTTAGTTTTGGAAAACAAATTTACTGTGTTACTTCAGGAAATAAACTTTTAGGCCTTGTTTGGTATGTGGATAACCTAGGATAAACTTGTTTTATCCCTAATCCCTTGTTTGGTACACACTAAAAAATGAATTTAACCTGGATTAAGTTAATCCAGGTTATCCCCAAAATTAAGGATAAGTACAGGGATAAATCATCCCACCTAATACTTGGGATATCTTACTCCCAAAATGATATTTTGAGGATACGTGCGGGAAGGGGTGCCGCGGGGGGACATCCGCGCGCGGGGCTCGGGGGGGGGGGGGGGGGGGGGGGGACATCCGCGCGGGGGGGGCGCCGCGGGGGGCTCCGGGGAGGGGGGGGGTGAAGGGGGCGCCGCGGGGGGAGCTCCGCGCGCGGGGGGGGGGGGGGGGTGCCGCGGGGGGACATCCGCGCGCGGGGGAGCTCGGGGAGGGGGTGAAGGGGGGCTCCGCGGGGGGAAAGGGGGTGCCGCGGGGGGAGCTCGGGGAGAGTGGGGGTGAAGGGGGCGCCGCGGAGGGAAATCCGCACGCGAGGGGGGGGGGGGGAGCTCCGGTGGGCGGGGGCGGTGCCGCGGAGGCGGTGGGGAGCGCCGCCGTGGGAAGGGGGAGGGGCGGGGGCGCGCGGGGTGAAGGGGGGGGGGGTGCCGCGGAGGCGGGGGGAGCGCCGCCGTGGGGGGGGGGGGCTCCACGGGGGGGGGGGGGGGGGGGGTTGCCGCGAAGGCAGGGGGAGCGCCGCTGTGGGGAGGGGCGGGTGCCGCGGAGGCAGGGCGAGACGGGGGGACTCCGGCACCACTCCACAGCCGGGGGAGGGGGGCGCGCGGGGTGACCGGGGGGGTGCTAAATAAAATTTTTTAATAATATTATAATATTTTTTATATTTGTTTGATTAAGTCAATTTGAACGGTTTAGTTTGATTAAAATCGGTTTAGAGGTTTCTTAAATCGAACCAAACCGAAAGGGGTCCCAAATCAAACCGAATGAGCTGGTTCGGTTTGATTTCTCGGTTTGAACCGTTTTCTGTTCACCCCTAGTCAAGAAGAGGGGCGGGGAGCACTGTCCGCCGGGTTCTGTCCGGAGGGGTGCCGGGTTGAGTTCCGTCAACATTTAAGTTTATTTTTTTATATATATTTAAATACTAGTTTAAATTTATTATATAAATATGTAAGTTAGTTAAAATATTTAAAAATATGTTATGAGTAATAAAATAAGATAATAAAAAATAAATATAAAAATATAAAATGTTAAGGTTATCCTCAAATTTATTTTTAACGTACCAAACATAGGATAAGATTATCCTTAAATTTATCCTAAGTTAAACCAAACGTAATAGGGATAGGGTTAACCACAAGGATTGGTTTATCCCTATCCCCATCAAACTTATCCCGATACCAAACGACGCTTAAGGCCCTGTTTGGTATGGGGATAATCTAGGATAGACCTGGTTTATCCCTAATCCCCTGTTTGGTACACATTTAAAAATGGGTTTAACTTGGATTAAGTTAATCCAGGTTATCCCCAAAATTAAGGATAAGTGCAGGGATAAATCATCCCACCTAATATTTGGGATATCTTACTCCCAAAATAATATTTTGAGGATACGTGCGGGAAGGGGGGGTGGTGCCGCGGGGGGACATCCGCGCGGGGGGAGCTCCGGGGGGGGGGGGTGAAGGGGGTGCCGCGGGGGGACATCCGCGCGGGGGAGCTCCAGGGGGGCCGCGGGGAGCTCCGGGGGGGGGGGGTGAAGGGGGTGCCGCAGGGGACATCTGCGCGAGGGGGAGCTCCACGGGGTGCCGCGGGGGAGCTCCAGGGGGGTGCCGCGGGGAGCTCCGGGGGGGGGGGGGGTGAAGGGGGTGCCGCGGGGGGACATCCGTGCGGGGGGAGCTCCGGGGGGTGAAGGGGGGTGTCGCGGGGGGACATCCGCGCCGGGGAGCTCCGGGGGGGGTGAAGGGGGTGTCGCGGGGGGACATCCGCGCGGGGGGACATCCCCGGGAGGGGGAGCTCGGGGGCGGGGGTGGTGCCGCGGAGGGCGGGGAGCGCCGGCGTGGGGAGGGGCGGGGGCGCGCGGGGTGAGGGGGGTGCCGCGGAGGCGGGGAGCGCCGCCGTGGGGCGGGGTGGGGAGCTCCGTGGGGCGGGGGCACGCGGGGTGAAGGGGGTGCCGCAGAGGCAAGGGGAGTGCCGGGGGGGGTGCCGCGGAGGCGGGGCGAGACGGGGCGGGGTGAATGGGGGTGCCGCGGGGGGAGGGGGGCGCGGGGGGTGACCGGGGGGTGTGCTAAATAGTTTTTTTAATAATATTATAATATTTTTTATATTTTTTTGATTAAGTCGGTTTTGAGGTTTCTCAAATCGAACCTAATCGAACAGAATGAGTTGGTTCGGTTTGATTTCTCGGTTTGAACCATTTTCTGTTCACCCCTAGTCAAGAAGGGGGGCGGGGAGCACTGTCCGCCGGGTTCTGTCTGGAGGGGAGTCAGGTTGCGTTCCGTCAACATTTAAGTTTATTTTTATTTATATATTTAAATAATAGTTTAAATTTATTATATAAATATGTAAGTTAGTTAAGATATTTACAAATATGTTATGAGTAATAAAATAAGATAATATAAAAAATAAATATAAAAATATAAAATTTTAAGGTTATCCTCAAATTTATTGTTAACATACCAAACATAAGATATGATTATCCTTAAATTTATCCTAAGTTAAACCAAACGTAATAGGGATATGGTTAACCACAAGGATTGATTTATCCCTATCCCCATCAAACTTATCCCGATACCAAACGACGCCTAAGGCTGCGTTTAGTATCGGGATAAAATTGATGGGGATAGAGATAAACCAATCTTTGTGACAAACCCAATCCTTATTATGTTTGGTTTGACCTAGAATAAGTTTAAGGATATACCTATCCTATGTTTGGCATGTTAACGATAAATTTGAGGATAATCTTAGTTTTTTTATATTTTTATATTTATTTTTTATATTATATTATTTTATTACCCATAACATATTCATAAATAATAAATCTAAAATATAATTTTAAAAATAACCTAGCTTACATATTCATATAATAAATATAAATTAAAAATTAAAAATATAAAAAAATATTTAAAAGTATAAATTTGAAGATATAAATAATATAATTTTAAAAATATGAAAATAAAAATCAGATTTCAATTTATTTTCTAAAATATAATTAAATTAAAAAATATTGCAACTAAATACCTTACAAATCGATCTACATCTGATGTACACATACATATTTTCTTAAATACTTCATAGCTAATCTATTCATATCAATAAAAATGGTAGAGACCATGTATAAATTAAAAGGTAAATCTCAAAAAAATAGGAAGAGTGGCATGTACAATAAATTTGAGGATAATCTTAGATTCTTATATTTTTATCTTTATTTTTTATATTATCTTATTTTATTACCCATACATATTCATAAACATCTTAACTAACTTACATATTTATATAACAAATTTAAAATATAATTTAAAAATAAAAATAAAAATATATTTAAAATATAATTTTGAAGTAAAAATAATATAATTTTAAAAATACGACAGTGAAAATTAGATTTGAATTTTGTTTTTAAAATATAAGTAAATTTAAAAAATTACAACTAAATACTCTACAAATCGATCTACATTTAATACTTCGTATATATTTTCTTAAATACTTTATAGATCATCTATTTTATATCAATAAAAGGTAAAGATTATGTATAAATAACTCAACTCAATCAACAATTTGCTTCTAATAATTCATTTTCTATGGTAATATAAAAATCGGACAATGTGAAACATTTTTATGATTGATACTATTGTTATAATATTCATATTTTTTTAAAAAAATTATAAATATGTTAATATTACTTTCACCTTTTCTATCTTATTTTTTTTACACATCTTTTCTCTCTCCTTCCCTTCGTCAAAACCTGTCCTTTTCTTTCTTTGTCCTAGCCGCCCCATTTTTTCCCTAGCGCCGCAATGTCCGCCACCACCATTTCCCCCTCTCTCAGTTTCTCCCTCACAGGTCACGAGCAGTTCCCTCCCGTTCGCCATGCATCGGCGATCGACGGCCCCGCCATCTTCGTCACGGTCCCCTTCGTTGTCGATTGCAGTGCGCAGCTCGCCTCACCATTGAAGCCGCTGCGTCGATTGACGCCAATGCCGTTGCCGACGCCAGCCGCGACGCCCTCACCCGCCCGCCATGCGCTCGACAGAGAACGGTCGATCACCGCCCGCCCCCACGCTGACTACGGCACCGTTGAACCCGTTTCCTCCGCGTGAAGTCACTCCTTCCCTTCACGCCGCAGCGAGTTGACTGTGCGAAGCCTCTCCCTCTTGCACGCAGCCACTCAACGCATCCCCCCCTTGGATCCCACCTCTCTCGGTGCGCCAACACTTCCCCTGTTGTTCCAGTGCCTTGTGCTTGTAATTCAACGATGAAAGGTGAAGGCGCCGGGGCCCCTGACCAGCACATTGGTGGCGTCCGGCCTGGCCCTATGATATGCGGAGGTGATCACCATGGTTGAGAGTCTGCAAGCTCGCCGGAGACCACGGCATTGGAGGAGACGAGGCAAGAACTGTACTGGATGCTCTCGCAGGTATGAGGGTGGCCGTCATCGCGAAGTTGGAGGGCGATCATATCCTCAAAATGTCATTTCGGGAGTAAGATATCCCATGTATTGAATGGGATGATTTATCCTCACACTTATCCCTAATTTTAGGGATAAACTAGATTAAGTTAATCTAGGTTAAACTCTTTCTTATGTGTGTAACAAACAGGGAATTAGGGATAAACTTGATTTATCCCTCCTTATCCTTGTACCAAACAGGGCGTAAGGGTCTGTTTGGTATCGAAATTTTTTGAAGATAAACAAGGTTTATCCCTAAAATTTTGAGGATAAACCAAATTTATCCCCAACTTATCCCGATACCAAACAACTCCTAAAATTTGAAAATAACTCGAGTTTATCTTCAAGTTATCTCTGTACGAAATAACAAACAGTACTATAGTACGAGAATAAAAATAATGGGAATAAGGATAAATCGTTCCTTGTGTTACTACCTATCTTCCCACTATGTTTAATTTGATTTAGGATATATTTTTAGGATAATCTTATATATCCTGTGTGGTAAATCAAAGATACATACGAAGGTAAAAGCATATATTTTACGTTGTATCCACATTATGTTGCATCTTGTTAATTTTTATAACATATTCATAATAATGTTTAAGTAACTTTAATACTCATAAATCAAGTTTGAAACATAGATGTTTTACAAACTTAAAAGTTAAAATTTAATTATTATGGTATTTTTAAATAACATAAAATAAATAGACAAGCTGTTGGACGGTCGCCAAAGCAATAATCTGACTAGACTTATACACCTGAATAAACTAAATAAATATTTTATTAACTTAATCTTAATTTAAGTAATAAAATTTATTGAATAAGTCTCATGAACTTAGATTTACAAGATAATTATGTAGAAGTAGGGGAGGTGTTCATGGTCTGATCTGATTTGGTTTTTGAGTATTTTTTTCTCAAACCAAATCAAACCAAACTATCTCACAATCCAAACCAAATCGAACCAAATTAATTCGGGTTGGCTTGATTTGATCCGGTTCAAATCATATTTTATTAAGATAGAGTAAATATGTCAATATATTATTTTATTTTATTTGTTTTAAATCACATTCTATTAAAATTTAGTATATTTATTTATACATTTTATTAATTTATCTTAAAAAATCTTGAAAAAAATTTATCTTTATAAGAAAAGACACATAAATATTATATTATGTATAGCTTAAAATAAAATATTTAATCTAATTTGGGTTATTTGGTCTAACGGACTGATTTGGTTTGAAGAGTCATAAAAACTAAACCAAACCGATCGGTAGTTCAAACCAAACTAGGTGGTTTGATTTTTCGGGTTGAACTAAATAATGAACAATACCATGTAGGAGGACGTCGAATTAAACTAGATCCCTAATAAGAGAATGTGAACATGACAAAAATTTATTTTAAAAATATAAAAAAATTATTTAAATTAAGATAAATTATAAAAATGATATGTAAAGTTAGGCTATATATATCAACACACTAATGGTATTGCACTTCTATTTCGTCTGCAAATGTCGACTATGGCAACACCCTTGATTTGAAAAATTTTATATAATTTTATTTATTTAGTTGTTTGATTATTAATTTTATTTATTGATATTTTTATTACAATTGAGATATATAGTTTAAAAAATTAAATAGTTTTTAAGCAAAATTTTATTTAATTTTTATTTTTTCTATTTTATCGATTGATTTTATTTTATTTTATTTTATTTATTTTGTATTTATTTGTTGGTTCAATTTTATTTTATTTTTATTACTTGATTAATATGATTTATCATGATTTTATTATTAAATTTACCAATTTGGCAATATTATATTCTTTATTTATGTGGCATTAACATATTTTTTTATTATTAATACTTTTTAAACATTTTTATTAAATGTCTTTTATGTTGCAGTAGTTGGCTCCCCATTCTTCTAGGTGCCACGAGGGCTCTTTGTCGGTGGTTACAATGCGGAGGAGTAGATGAGGGGAATAAATTGTTGGAGGTGTCGGCATCCTCAAAAATTGAGTTTCAGAGTAAGTTGTCTCATGTATTACATAGAATGATGTATCTTTGATTTTAGCATAGATTTTGGGTGTCATGCCCTGAATTTTTACATATAAATATAATCTGGCAATGCAATCGGAGAATGACCCCTCAACATTACTGATTTAGGAAATTTAAGATAAAATAGGACCCAACTCAAAATTTCTAATGGTTTTACCAAAATATCATACACTAATACAATCTAAATAATTCATATACCGGTCAAAAAATACATATTGTCTCTTAGAAGACCGAACCACCATGTTTCTATTAAGCTAAATTTAATGACTTGGAAAATTTTAAAAGGATAGAGCAAGTCAAAATGACTCAATGACATCCTATGATTCATCAAATCAAATAGCCAACAAGACCCTATCATGATAATTTATAAGTACCTAATCTTACATCATAATTATAACAGTAATAAGTTAAATCATAATTCATCTTTTAACATTTCACAATTTCTTAACTACACAACCATAGCCTATTAAAATATCAATATAATAAAGGCATCACACTATAATACAACTTTTAAATGAACCAATGCGATGAAATACATACAATTGAGACTTACCATGTGCATAATGCAACGCCATCTATTCAAGATCAACCAATATACACAACATGATATACTAACAACAACCACAATATCACTAATGCAACCAACCATTAGATGAATCATACATGTCACTAATGCATCATTTCTCCAAATGAAATATACACACATCTTTTCATTTCGAAGTGGCATATTGCGATCTCAACTAGTTAGCAACAGATCTAATATATATAATAGTAATCATATAGATAAACTAAATCTCATAGTACACCTAGACAAGGGTGTACTTAGGACAAACTATGATATCCAGGATCGAAGGATACACCGAACTGATCTAATCCCCACTGCCAACGAGTACGACTAAGTAGTCTGGAGTAACTCAATTTTTATATTTATTTCAATGCACACATTGATTCACATCAATTTATACCTTAACATGAGTCCATCATATTCATCTCATGCCTTGCCAATGAGCCATTCACATCATCTCATTCACAATGAAAACTATGTCATGCCATGCTCTACTATCTACTTAAACACATACATCATGCAATCATGACAACCACAGACACATCCTACACAATGCCATTAAACAATGTAAGGTACCACATGACATACTATATACATCCAACACATATTCATCTCTATATGTAATATACTTAAGCAATGCCATTCTAGATAACCACATTCAATATGAACTACGAGTGAGACATAACCAACCATAGTCATCTTGACATGACTAAACAATAGATTAATTAGGTTCTGAAAAAAATAAACACCAAGCTCACTAACCTTGTTAACCTACCACAACATGATAAATTAGGTTAACATAGCCTACACATGCCAATATTGACCAAGTATCAAGTAATTTGACAATAATACATCACTTATCATGCATGCCCTCAAACATAGGACAATAAAAACATAGTAACCACCACCTACAACATACACCAAGTATATCTAACCAATTAACTCATGTTATCTCACCAACTAACCACAACATAACCATACATACCAATAACTATACATACTGACTACTTAACAAGGTTAAATTTCTACAAATCATAGAAGATTTTCAACATGTCAATTTAGTATTGATACACGTGTCAAGGATGCCTACCGAATTTGTGCTTAAGAATTAAGAACGAATTGACGACGGAAAAAAGTCAAATGGTGATGGCACGGCGCGAACAAACCTAACCAAATAGAATCGTCTTCTTCTCTTATTGCTAAATAGAGAGATAATATACTGGAGGGAGAGAGAATATGAGAGAGAAATAGAGAATAATTGATAGAATACAAGAGAGAAAGAAAATAAAAGAAAAAGAGACTTTCTTGACTAATGTAGCAGGACAGAGGAGGGTAAGAGGGGAGATAGAGAGGATACGAAAGAGGGGGGTAGATAGTGGCGTACAGGGGCTCACCAAGGGGTGGCACACCAGCGGTGCTCCACGGGTGGGGCCCGCTGTGGCTTGGCGTGGTGGCAACAGCCGCGCACTCGGCTGGGGTTCGTGGAACGACGACAGCAGCCGTGTGGGGTGGAGCCGGGCTACAGTGGTTGGCAGGCCTAGGAAGGCACTGCCTCGTAGGGGTGGGCATAAAACGGTTCAAACCGAGAAACCAAACCGAACCAGCCCATTCGGTTCGGTTTGGTTCGGTTTGGACCCCCTTCGGTTTGGTTCGGTTTGGAAAATCTCCAAACCGATTTAAACCAAACCAAACCGTTTAAACCGATTTATTTAAAAAAATATAAAAAACTATTATGGTATTAATAAAAATGATATTTTTATAAATTTTATACTAAAATAATATTTATTTTCATTATTTTTAACATAAAAATCAGTATATATGTAAAAAATAATTAATTTAAATATTTTTATTTATTTTCGGTTTAAACCGAACCAAACCGAACCAAACCGATTTGATTCGGTTTGGTTCGGTTCGGTTTGGGAGGGTGATTCGGTTTGGTTTGGTTTGAAAAAAAAATGGTCCAAACCGGACCAAACCGAACCGTGCCCACCCCTACTGCCTCGGATGCGGCCGAGGGTGGTGCAGATGGGGGGCCAGGTCCGAGCACCAGGCGGCAGCGTACTCCGTTAGCATAGAGAGAGAGAGAGAGGGAGAGAAAGAGAGGGTAGATCGAGGAGGAAGAAAAAAAGAAAAAAAAGAGAGAAGAAAACAGGAGGAGGAAGAAATCGTTGGGGGAGAAGAGAGAGGGGCGTTAGGTGATCTTGGTAGGAGAGAGAAAAATAGTAAGAGTAGGTGGAATTAACTAAGGTAATAATAAGATAAATAAATAAAAGATTAAAACTAACTAAATAAAAAATTTTAAAACACCAATTTAAACACAATTAGGCACCTAATTTAAATAAATACAACCATCACTTTTAAATTAACAGGGTACTCTAAAATTAATTAAAAGCACCTACTTAACTACATAGACACACTAAAAAAGTAATTTAAACACACTATGTATAAATAAATAAATCACCACACAATTATCTTAAATAGTTTTATAAAAATACGGAATAGTACATTCTACCATTCTTAAAAGAAATTTGACTTTGAAATTTATATTTATGGTTTATTAAAAATATGAGGATGATGATGTCTATACTCCAATCCATCGATACATCCATCCTTCTATCTATCTAACTATTCCTCTCTCTTTCTAATTTATCCATCCATCCATCTCATATCTATCTATCTATCTTACTACTCTTTTCATCAATCTACCAACCTATCACATATCCATCCATCTCTTTCTAATTTATCTAACATATTAATCTAATATCAAAATCTCCTTTCAATAAAAAATTCCAACCTCAAATATGTAGTTCTAATTGTCACTCGAGCCTAAGTTCAATAATTCAAAATAATTAATTCTAACTCATTCAAGCTAATATCATAAACTCGAGCTAGTCAAAATAGACCTTAAGGCCAAGTTAAGGATACGATACCAAGTTGTCATGTCCATGATTTTTACATACACAACGGAATACAATCCAACAATGCAACTGAGGAATAACCCCTCGACATCATCAGTTAAAGAAATTGTAGACTAAAATAGGTCCCAGGTCATAAATTCAAATTATTTTGCCAAAATATCATACCTTTCATACAATCTAAATGATTCATATATTGGTCTGAAAATACATATTGCCTCTTAGAAGACCATACCACCATACTTCTGTTACACTAAGGGTCCATTTGTTTCCCTGTAAAACTAGATTCATGCAGAGGTTTTCAGAAAAATGAAATGTTTTTAACCATTTGGTTGCATGCAGTGATGATGTGGCATACTATACTTTTCCTGGACGTGGCCAAAACCAAGAATTTTAGCATCCGTAAAAAAAGAGCGGAGGCCATTTTCCGGGAGGTTGTTTTTAAGTATTTTTCATCATAGTCTTAATAAAAATTATATATATAAATGTAGAATTTTAATTTTTAAATAAAAATAATGTTTAAAGTACGAGTAGAATGAGTCTAAGTTAAAAAAAGAATAATTACAATAAAATGTTAATCTTAGTAGTAAAGAAACGGATTTTATTAAGTTACTTTGTCCAGAAACATAAAGTATGACATGTTAACATAAAACATTTTACAACTAACACACAGTACTTGAATAAGATGTTAAATATACAAAGTTTTCAATTGTTCCAGGCTTTCAGCCACAACCACAATGAAAAGATCATCTATTTCCCACAACAAGCAAAGATCCCCCCACAAGTAATTGGACAACTCAACGAGAAGATGAAAAGAAGTTGGACAACCCATCTAGATAGAATCTTCATTCATTTATCTTCTATAACCACCTGCAATTGGAAGATAAGATTTAATTAAAATACATAACATCCAATGATTATAACTAATTTAAAGATGTAAAGTAAATTACTTACATAATCTCTCAACCATACTATGTGCACATACATTTCACTCATTGAACTCAATACATTCCACTCATTCCACTTACTCAATACAAACACAATCCACACAAAAATTCATACAACCTTCAAAAGACCTCATCACTCAATCTAATCCAAACAATCGTAAGATGGTTCCAAAAGATAGTACTGTAGTAGTTGTATAAGCAATTGCAATAGTATTCAAAAAGTAGAATCTTAGGAAAAATGGGTTACAGAAAAGGCATCCCATCAATAACATGTTCTTAAATTGTCAGGTGCATAAGTAAAAAAATCATTAGAGCACAAATAATTAGAGATGCATAGAAATGAGAGAGATTTTGTGGCAAAGTATCTTAATGCATGTGAATAAAAGTTAATCATAAAAGTTGAAAATCAAATATAAATAATGAAACATGTAAACCAAGCACATACCTAATTGCTTCCTTCAAGCTGACAATAAAAAAAGGTTGTAGTATAACCAATAATTCCATAAGTGCATAAATAACAACCATGACTGTGAAAAGTGCTCCACTGTTGTATAGATAAAAAACATCAATAGCACAAGAATACAAATGAAAATGGCACTGTAATGTAACATTCATGATTAGTTACGAGAGATTATTAAAAGATAGAGAAGAATACCTGATTTAAAGGACTTCGAGGATAAGAACAAACATTGTAAAAAATTAAGTGCCCGAGCCAACATAGACAGCAGAAATTGATTTGTTTTTGGGAAATAAGACATCCCCATGAATATAATTCCAACCAGTTTTTTCTTGATCATCGGTAGACTCCTCATCATGAGCATACCTTTACAGAAAAAGCAACAAAAAACAAAAAAATTAAGGCACCAGAATAGAAAAAGAAGATCATGTTGCATCAAGAAGCACAACATGGATTGTAGCACCCTGATCTCCTACTTTTCCTCTAGCAAATAGGCGTGGTGGCATCCTTGATCTAAATTGAAGTTGCAGCTTCCTACCACTGGGTCCTATTCCAGGAGAGGAAGACCTGCAAAGTTGATCGGAATGTAATCTTTTTATTTGAAGAGAGATCGAAATGTAATCAACGGCATAAAAGATAATAATACAAAACAAACGACAACAAACGGCATAAAGTCTGATTTATAAAAAAAATCATAAACAAAGTACACATCACAAACTAGAAATATATAAAATAAAAACATGAAACATACTCTTCTATGAATTTAGATGTACGAATGATGAAAGTTAAAGTGGAACTCATATATTAACTTCTATGAAAGTAATAAGAGGGAACATGGTCCAGTTATCAAACAAAATCAAGCAAGCATAAGGACAACACAAAGTAAAAGTCTTCTCAAAATGAATGTATTTTCTTTGACACAAAGACCATATTCAGTCATACCATCTATGCAAACAAATGATTTCATTTTTCCAAGAAAAAGATAGTTTTCTTCCTCTTAATCAAGAGAGCACTTTTAATGATAACTACATACATTTCTTAATTCTCCTTCGCCGTAATGATAAAGTAGTTTCAAAGGATGCCCACTAACTTTTAAATATGATAGAGAAGTTGAAGTAGCAGGAAGTTAGATAAAAGAGAGACAAAAATTTTAAGAAGATCCAATGCCTTACAAGGACAAGAGAATGTTGTCCACCACATGTTACATCCATCGACGCAATGTGGTTAGATTCATGTATGAAATTTGTTGAAAGAAAGATCTTCTCCAACAACATCTGTAAATTGAAGAAAAAAACTTCTTAATGATGTCAGCATATTTAAATTGTAATTTAGAAAAAGAACCAAACACATCAATAAATCAAGTCACTCTTGTGCCTTAAAAACAACTTGTTCATTATTGGTGCAAACGAATCAACTTGTCTCAGGATCGATGCCAAATTCTAAGAGGTAAGTGAATCTTGAAATCCCAAAACCAAGGGGCCACAGAGATAGCCCAGTTATGTTCAAATCATGTATCTAACAAGCTAGGGTAAGGCTTAAGATCAAGAATCTCAATCACCACATCCAAACCAGCCATTAAAGCCACCAGATATGCTCTTCCTGATGCTCGCAAGCTCCTAATGCATATTAGTTATATAGCACAGGAGGGAAACGAGTCATAGAACGGGAAGGAAAACAACAATCCGGAAGAAGGGAAAAGGAATTGGAATTGGGTGATTACTGAGTGGACGGATGGAGATGAAACATCCTCAAAACAAAAACAAAAAAAATCAAATTTGTGGGAGAAAGCCAAAAACGTGGTCTCCCTGTGGTCTCCCTTGCCTCTCCCTTGTGCCAACAGCAGCCCCTTGCACCCTGCTCACGCGGAGCCCTCTCCGATGAGCAGCAACTCCACCTTCAAGTGGCTCCTCCATGGCCCCTCCCCCATGACGGAAGGCCCTGTATCCGATGACCATCTCATTGCCTCCCTACGACCAACTCCACCTAGCCGGCTGCGGCCCCAGGACCACCATCGACGCCCGCAGCTCCTCGGCCCCGCAGACAATGCACACGACGCCCCGTCCATCTACCGTGGAGAAATCGAGGGAGTAGGTCCAGAAGACGAAGTAGGTCCAGTCGGAGTTGATACAGACGTTGCGGAGGGCCTCGTGCAGCGCCATCATCCCCATGGCCTCCTTGCTCCGACCGTCCACGACTCCCCCCGCCCCAGCCGGCAGATCCCCCGACCCCGCCATGATCGCTCCCCCCTGCGAGCTCTCTCTCTCTCTCTCTCTCTCTCTCTCTCTCTCTCTCTCTCTCGCTTGCTCGCTCCCCCTCTCACCCTCTCTCTACCTACCCCACCTGCCGTCAATCTGTCTATCTATTCGTAGCTACCCCGGTCGCTCTCGCCCTCCCCCCCAGCCGCCTCCTCCTCGCTCACCCCTCCCCCGCCACACCCTTCTCCACTGCCGCCCCCATTAAACTAGCGCGTATCCGCATTATTATATTGAGCGATTCTGCCATGCCCCCGCCGCCCCCCCCCCCCTTGCTTTCTCCCCCCCCCCCTCCTCCCTCTCCTCCCGTAGTACGGGCCCGCCGGGAGAGCTGCAAGGCTGCAACAGCAGTGGCCGCAGCCCCCACTCCGGTGGCTCCCTGGACCCTTGTCCGGCGCAGCAGCGGCAAGCCGGGAGGCACCGCAGCACGAGCAGCACCCAGCAAGACGCGGGACGAAAAAGATCCCCCTGCAACGCGCCCTTAAACCTCCTCCTTCTTCTTCCCCCTCCTCCTCTTCCTCCTCCGCCGGCCTTCAGCAGGTTCCGGCACCAAAAGGCGATGCAGAACCGCCGCTGTCGCCGGGAGAAATCGAGGGAGCTTCGATGCGATGCTAGGGCTTCGATGCTAAGGAGAGATTGCAAAACTAGGGCTTCGATGCGATCGGGAGCATCTACCGCGGGGCGAGGCTGAGTGCAATCGGGCACCGGAGCTTCACCGAGGAGAGATGGGATCGCCGATGCTCCGCAGGAGGGTGAGAAAGGAAGAAGGATCGCCGATGTCTTGAAGACGATTGGAGATTTGCGGAGGCACCAGGGAGATGCGGAGGCGACTAGGCTGCGTGGGGATAGATCATGAGACATTAGGGCTCGGGGAGATACTTGATATTAAAAACAAACAGTGCCAAAAGTAAAGTTGCATTCTCCGTAAGCGCAGATTAAGGTAACTATTTAATAAATATAACGTAATGAAAATAGTAAATTAAATATGTGTGTAAGTGTAATGAAGATATGGGTCCGGCTGTTAAGGTGGAAAAAAGGAATTAAAATATTTAAAAATTTGCCCTCAACTGCAACGTGAGATCGAAAGATTAAAAAATAAATATTTAACTTCTCACCAAATTTAATAAATATTTTGTAACATAAGTTAATACACCAATATATTATTTATGACAAGATTTATGTTTGTTACAAATAAATATCTTTTTTGTGGCAACTAGCTAAAGTTGTTATTTTAAGTAAATTTTTAGCAACATTTTAAGTTGTTGTAAAAAAGTTGCTATAAAAACTTCAAGTTCTTGTAGTTCTTGCATTATATATCATTATATTTTTGTATATTAGTACTATTATTAATATAATATATTAAATATTTATTTATTATGATATGTTTTTTATTTATATTATTACATTATTTATTCATATTAATATATGATGAACTAATTGATCTGTTTGATTTGACGAGTTAGATTTATCTATTTAATATTATATTCATCTATGAGTTTGTAATTATCAATCAATACATAAAACTATATTTTTAATAATGAGTAATAAGAGATGAACGAACAGAAAATAATTTAAGAATATTTAAATATTTATAAAATTTATTTATATTATGGATTAATAACAATAATTGATCTATTTGATTGGACGGTTGAAATTGATTATTTAATATTATATTTATCTACCTAGATGAGTTCATATTTAGCAAATAATAGATAAAACTATTTTGTTTTAGTGAGCGATCAAGTAGGAGATGCATAAGTAAGAAAAAATTAAAATTAATTTAATATTTAAAATATAATATGTATTTATTTAAATTTTATATTATATATTTTATTGATATGCAATGGATTAACGAGAGCAATTGATCTATTTGATTAGATTGTTGAGATTGATCAATTTAATATTAAGTGGGTGCAGGGGATAAGTAAAGACTATTTTTACCTACTAATTTTACATACGGACATTGTTTAAATATTTTTTTATTACTGTATAGTTTATTTATTAATATATTATTTTAATAGTAATATATGTATTATATCATATATAATAAATTATTAAATTATTTAAAATATAAAATTATGTTATTTATGTATTATTAAATTATTATTATTAGTAAAATATTTATGTTATTATATCATATTATTTTTTTGATAGGTAAAACAATTTTTTGGTAGTAGGTGGTCGAGCGAAAGATCAATGAGCAAAAAATTTAAAAATATTTTAATGTGTTAAAAAATTTATTTAATATTATATATTTATTTATTATATTATATATTTATTATTATTATTATTTTTATATTAGTATCAATAATAAATTATATATTAATATATTATATACTATTATAATCATGTATTAATACAATTTTTAAATTGTAATATATATTATTATATTTATATATATTTTTAATATTATTATATTTATGTATATTTAATATTATATTTAATTATTTTTTAAATATTTTATTAATATTAATATTTTATTTTATGTTAATATTATTATTAAATTATTTGTATTACTATATTACTCTTTTAATTATATATATTAAATATTTTACATATTTGTTTATTTTTTGTTTTTATGAATATTAATGTATAATAAATTATTAATATTATTAATAGTTATCATTTTATTTTATTGAATGGGATTTGACATTTATGTAACATGTAGTTACCTACGGAGGTGAATCTGTAGGTACTTCGTAGGTATTGTTAGATTTATCTACGGATCATCAAATCAGTAGGGATAGAGAGTAGGTAAACGTGACATTTACCTACTAATGCTTACCTACGGGCAATATTTTCGTAGGTAAAACGAAGATTTCTTGTAGTGTAGGTTATCTATAGCATGCTAGTTAGAAGTTTCTTGATCGGTTATACTCTCTTTAGTTTAGCATGTATTTAGCTAATTCCTGTTATCTTTTTGAGTTAATCTTATTGTATATATGTGGTGATATGTTAACAAGATTAGATAATGTTTAGTTAGCCTTATTAAACCTGAGTTTTGACTATGTTATGTCACTAAACCAGGTGGTAGGGTCTAGTTAGGTGTAGTCTTATCATAAGATGTTAGGTATTTGTTGTTATGTCATGTTGGCTCTTATTTATACTTGTCATTTTAGAGTTCTAGCATCATAAATAGGTTGTTTAGGTGATGTTGATTATGGTATTTGCACTCGTGGTGTATATGTTAAGGCATGTTATTGCCTATGCTCTTTAGTCTTACATAATTTGGTCCAAACATGGCATGAGTTGTGTGGATGCATGATGCATTAATCGAAATGGAAGATTAAGTTACACTAAACTAGTTAGTTGTGACCCATCGACAGCGGAAATTAAAACAGTCTGCTTCATCCTTTGATCCAAAATACCGTGATTTTTCCTAAGTACCACCCTTATCTAGGTGTACTATGAGATTTCATTTAACTATATCGTAATGTTGTATATGATAGATTTAGTGTTAGCTAATTGAGATGGCAAAATGACACATTCTTTTCAAATAAAACAAAGATGTGGTCTTTTATTAGAGAATATGTGCATCTATTGCATAATTTTATGAATGTGGTCTAGTGATGTGCATTATTTTGTCTTAATTAAGTTGTGTTACATAGTATACATGGTATGTCTCATTTGTAGTGATTCTATTATATTGAGCATGTAGTATATGTTTAAGCATGTGTTATCCCTTTTGATCCAGGTTGTTTTTAGGTGTCTATAGGTGTTGTTTGATCAACCTAGAAGTGTTGGTTGGTGTGTTTTTAGAGGCTGGTTGGTGGTGTAAAATATGTGGTTAAGTCAGATATTTAATATATTGTTTAGTTCCATACTTAAATACAATGGGTGTAGATCTAGGTACCTATTTAATTATTATATATAACCATTTGGCTATCTAATCTAGTAGACTATGGGGTGTCTACTCAGTCATCACACTCATTTTAATATTTCAAGAATTCATGTTTAGCACAACAAAAGCATAGTGTTTGATTTTTAAAAAGGAAAATAGAGAATCATGATGTTTTAGATTTGTGTATAATTTTGTTTAGTTTGTAGCGTTAGCAATGTATTTTAATTAGAATGTGTGGATTGATAAACTGAGACCTAGTTTTGTGTTCACTTTTCTAAAACTGATGTATTTGAGGGGTTAATTTTCCCTAGTCGCGACGTCTGATTATTTTGTTTGCATGTCAAAATTTGAGGCATGACAATATACCTAAACTAATTCTCATAGTACACTCAGGCAGGGATGTACTTAGGACAAACTATATTATCCGAGATCAAAAGATGCACCAAACTAATCTAATCCTTGCTGGGTGGCATCTTGCTCCATCCTAGAGAGAGAGAGAGAAAGATAGAGAGAGAGAGGAGGGAGAAGATGAGGAAGAAGAAGAGAAAAAAAGAAAAGAGGAGGAAGGAGAAACTGATAGGGGCTAGGGGTAGGCATGGTCTAATTTGTTTTAGTTTATTGAGTTTGAAAATCAAACCAAACCGAACTAAGATTGAAATCGAACCAAATCAAATTACAAACTCTCCAAATCGAACCAGACCAAATCGAATTAGATTCGGTTTGGTTCGGTTTGGTCTACGGAATGAGCCTTTAATGGGCATGCTACACTTTATTTAATGGGTCTTTTTTAATTTTAAATAAATTGCTTGTAAACAATTTTTAAATATGCCTTTTTTAAAAGATAGTTCGAATTATGTTTAAATCTCTTCCAAACATAAACATCAAACTAAACAAGTACATAATATGTTTAAATTTATCACAAACACATGAATTTAACTAAATCTGTTCCATCCCAATGTCTTTAATGGACTGGTTCGATTTAACGAGTTGGTTTTATCTACACAGGAAGACAAACTGAACAAAACCATTTAACTTAAACGGTTCGATAAATGGTTCAGTTCGGTGTGACAAACCATTTATCCCAAGCCTCCAATCCAACCCGGTTCGGTTCGACTTTTCGATTTGAACCAAATAATGCTCACCCCTATGGAGGAGAAAAATAACAAGTGTTGTTGAGATTAACTAGGGTTATAGTAGGCCAAATAAAAAAATTAAATATATTAAATAATAAATTTAAAAATAATAATTTAAACACAATTAGACACCTAATACAAATAAAAGATAACCATCATTTTTAAATTAATAAAGTACTTTAAAAATAATTAAAAATAACTACTTAACTACATAGACACACTAAAAAAATAATTTAAACACACTGTAAATAAATAAATCATCACAATTAACTTAAATAGTGTTATAAACATTCAGAATATTACATTGGAGATAAAGCGAATTAAGGGCCTGTTTGGTTAGAGTATCAAAAATGATATTATATCAATTTTGATATTAATATTCTAAGAGAATGAAATATTAATATCAAAATTGATAGTATCAAATTTTTTAAGTGTTTGATAAAATCATATCAATATTACAATTGATATTATGTGTTTGGTAAAATTATATCAATATCAAATTGATATTAGGTATATTAATTATAGAATCACAATAATTATTATTATCAAAATAAAATATTAATATCAAAATATATTATTAAAAATATAAAATATTAATATATCTTACCTTTATTTATGTCTCTTTTAACTTTTCTCTCTCCTCCACATCAGCGCAACACACCATCTATTGCGTTCCTCTGCTCCCACGTGATAATGCTTAGTGGAGATAAATTGAGAAAAGAAAAAAAGAAAAGAAAAAGTCAATTCTTAACACCGCAGCCCCTTTCTTCTCGGCACCGCCACAAGTTTCCTTCACAGGGCAACAATGCCTCCGTCGTTGGAGGATGCCGCCCACATTTAGATGATCTTCATCGCTGTGTCTACATTGGAAATCACCATAGCTCTACTAGCTCGTCACCGCCGGTTTGCCTGGAGCCTCCATCGATATTACCTGGACTCCTGCCGCTACCACGTTGCCGAGGACTCAACTATGCGATGCTCTACTACGACCAGAGATTGTCGTCGCCGCCGTCTTAGTTCTTCATCACCGGAGCTCCTTCGCCTCCCAACACCTTCGGTTCTTCGCACGCCTCTGCTCTACTCCTCACCGGATTGCCAACCGCAGCCCGGACCTTCTTCGCGGCTACTGGAGCACGACGCCGCTGTCCAAGTCCTCGCAACACTTCTCCACGGCCTGTTTCAAAAGCTACATTCCGTCCGAGTTCTGGATCTGAGCAAGAACTGCAACATCTCCATGCTTCGACAAGATCAAGAGCTTCGGCTGCCGGGTGAGGCTGAGGAGAGGCGCGATTGGGATTTTTAGCCGCAAGGTGAGGAGACAGGCGCAATCAGGAGCTTCCACACGATTGGTCGGCCGCTGAGGAGATGGGCGATTGGGAGCTTCCACCGCAAGGCAAGGAGACAGGTGTGATCTAGAGCTTTGGCCGTGGGGTGAGGAGACACATTATCGGGAGTAAGAGTTGGCCCGACTGGTATCAGTTTTAATACAGGAGAATAGCTGTATTGATTTTGATAAATTTTTGTACTCTTAATTTCAAAATTGATACAGTTACCCAAACACCCATTCATGTTACGTATCACTATCAGTTTTAAAACTAATATTGATACACTTAATTAATACTGTTACCAAACAGGCTATAAGTTAATTCAGGTTAAACCTCATTTTATTTGAAAAACATATAAAAGATTTGGGGCTAAACCAGGATTACCCCTAACAAATATGGCTTAATGGTCTGTTGACCTGAAACGTACCACTGTGACTACTTAAAGATCCATATTTTGGAATACTCGGAATTCAAAGAATTTTATTTATAAGTTAATACAATTCACTATTTATAAATTTTGTAAACAAAATAATCTCGACCTATAATTTCTGTTTAAAGTTTACAGACTCATTTTTTGTCAATTTTCTATCAATCGATATAAAGAATTGCACATCATAAATATGTATTAGAGAAAATAACTACACTAAATGTATCAAAATTAAATTTTATGAAAACAGATTATGATATAAGCTTTAATAAAGTTTATTAATATAAGAAACATACGTTTCAGATTAAAACTATTACATGCTCAAAAATTCATTGTAATACATATGCGGTGTTTGATTGCACAGTAAGTTTTTACATTAAAATTATATTCAAATAAAATATAATGACTTGTTTGGTCAAGAGTTTCAAAAATAATACTATATCAATATTAATATTAATATTTCTAAAAATTAAAATATTCATATGAAAATTGAAACAAGTTGACATCTAACATACTTGTTTGTATTATAAATTTCAAACTGAATACTATTAACTAAGCACCCGTCCTCTTCAAAAGAAAAAAAAAAACTAAGCACCCGTCAGTGATCACTATCAGGATTAATTCTAAAATTGATAGTGATAGAGGTGCCTATTAACATTACCAAACAAGATCTAAGATAACTAGGGCATAAAATTATCATGCACTGTAAACTTTAGTAACAAAAAGTGTACATACCACAAATAGCTATAAAAAGGTGGGGGACCCCAAAGAAGAAAATATTTGTCTAAGTGAAATTCTATATTAAAAATATATTAACATCTTTCTTTAACAAATTAAGTTACAAAAACATTTTAAATTTATCATACAACCAAACACCCCGTTACCCACATCTTTATTCCATGCTGAAAGCTATAAAACAAGTTGGCAGATGTTCATATTATTGTGGGCTATCAGCCATGATACATTAAATGTCAGAAAGGTTAATTTTCATGGAAACCAAATGTCAGGATCATGTTTCGGTTTCCTGAAAAGTGAGCCCCATGTAATAAACTTTAACTGATATGGGTTATACATGAAACCAAACGGGCACTAAAACTGGAGGAGCAAAGAAACAATGTTCTTAAATGCCAACTAAGAACAGATACAAGGTAATTGGAAGCTGACTATACAATTTGCATCTTAAATCAATGAACTTGGTAACGTCCATGGCAGCGTGGCCTTGGAGGCCGCCTTTGGCATGCCAGCGCATGAGAGGGGCACCGGAGTTCCCTCTGTTTGAAGGCATCAGCCGCGCCGCCTTCACAAGTAACTCCAGGTTGTCATGACGCTCAACAACCAATACAAGAAAATGAATGGAAGCCGGAAGGAATATTCAACCTGCAACTACCAGCTGGTAATGTAGAAGACAGCTCCCGTGGTTGTTTTGATGTATCTGTACAAAAAGAAGGCGGTGAGGTGAGGGGCCTTCTTTCTCCTTCAAGGACTGGAGCTGTCATCACTGTCATCACATGGAGCCCTCGACTGGATTATGACCCGAGCCCCTGAAGTGAGCCTGCAGGGAAGGAGTCAGCAACCATCAGCAACAGCCCTGTAGAAGCATATGACAAAAGCCCAATGGAACGTGATACTGGCAATTACTCAACTTTCTTCAATCTTTATCACTTTTTTGCTGTCCCTTTGAAACGACTCTTGCCTCATTGAGGAACCTTTCAGCGAGGATGCATCAGCTGCCCTCCTGCATTCCTTTGGTGACTCCATTGCTGTAGTCTGATGACGATGGTGTCGTGCTGATAAAGAACACCTTGGGGCATCTGAGAGGGGAGATCTTGGTTTTTCACTTTCACCCTTGGGCAGCTTGACTCCCATACCTTTGACTGCTTTGGAGAGGTACTTTTGACGGCATGAATCAGGGATGCTGTTCCTCTCCCCTGCTGGATCAGGTGACTCAAGGCCCCTGGTTAAAGTCATTGAAATAACCCTTTTCAGTATGTGAGCGTATAGAGGTAGAGTGCCGAAGGATAAATATGAAACATGGGGGGGGGGTTGAAAACTATAGTGAATTATGGTACGAGAGATAATCACACATGGATAAGAGCACCATAGTGTGAAAGACATGCTCGGGCAATCAGGATTTGAAACCACAGGCTGATAAATCCTGTTAAATGTTCTCTTTTCGATTCTCTGACAATACATATAATAAAAATTAACTCCCTGTATCCTACGTATTTTCTTTTTATTTCCAACCCTGCAGGACTCGTGAAAATTACATTTAACCATTTGGTGGATGATTGGAGGTTATTTCTAATTGACAAAATCATTGATAACTCTTTACAAAATTAAAAGTAACACCCTTTAGGGCAAATATATAGTATAATACAGTTCACAAAAATAAAAATAAAAATACCATGTTACAAGGAATTGTTTCTGATTCCGCATATTCTCAAGGACAAGTAATTAGAAATCTGACCTGGTTATTCTAACATTTGTTACAAATTCTGAATACTACTCTCTGTCACGTTGTTACTTCAGAAATGGAGATGGCACATCTATTTACAAGTAGATTCTCCGAGACAATTTTACATAAATGTTTCAGTGCTGAAAATGCTCTCACCCATAAAGGGAAGCCTATAGAAAAAAATAGTACAGCTTACAGTCATCATGCACCGGAGATGAGCACAGTGCTACACATCTGCTTCCAGATTGTCAAAGAATTGGAAAAACATTACCTGCGCCAAGCTAGGGGAGAACAAAGTTGAGCATTTCAAATTTTTGAAATAATTTATAATTTTAAGAATTCTTCTCCCACCAAATTCGTTAAATTAAGATGTTAATATGTTATTAGTCAGATTCTGAGACAAAGTATGAGGATCAAGTGCATGGATGACAACGTCACTGATGTCCTGTTCTGATGCCAGTTTTTTGACATTTTACTGGTGGACCACCCACCAACCCACTCAAGAGAGCAAAGATGTTTCTATCCTAAATGTGTTTGAAACAAGATTTTGGGACACAAAATGAGCATTTGCTGGACTCACAATTTTCCATCTCAAACTTCTCCTAATCTGAATTAGCCTACAAGAAGTATAATGATACCTTACAGAATAAAACAACTCAAAGTAGGTCCAGAAACTTTGAGTGGCAGTGTTTCAAATTAATAGTAAACTAGGCCGTATGGAAACACAATAATGTTCATGATAAGCTTAGTGATTGGAAAATTCAATCACAGCGTGAACAACAACAAACAGAAAGGGTCCGGTATCATTAAGCAGATCTTTTCTTGCACCTCAGCGGACACAGGAAGCCAGTAAAACCAAATAAAATCATACGAATATGACCATCATGTGATCATGTCAGAGGATCATTTATAGCCCAGTATGGCAGAGTGAAACGTTCAAAAGATCTCAAACGTTGGGATATCTGTGAGAAATACATTCATAAAGAAATTAAAGATTCTCTGTAAAAGTCAATTAGTGATGACATTGTTGTATTAGATGCTACTGGTTTATTCAAGAGCAGAGAACCATCATCTGCCACTGACTGCTTCTGATGCAGACCATAATGTCCATGTATTAATAAATTAGGCAGAACTTGTTAAGAAGAATTCCGAAAATATGACAAGATGTATAGGGTTAAATATGAGATCAGTTCGAAGAGAAAACAGAAAAATAACCATAAAAGCACGTCGGCAACTGGTAATTGGAAGAGCAAGCTGTCAAAATCACAAACTATACAGCCAGGATAGATCGGACCCAACAAATGCTGCAGAACAATACAAGAAGAAACCAAACCAGGCAAGAAAAAAAGAACATTCCGATGAGAAAAACTAGACAGGAGACGACTGCAGAAGATAACTTACTTCTCAGCTTTATACGATGATGAATGCTGCAAAGTGCGTTGAGGCTCTTCGCCACCGTCCTTCTGCCTCTTTTCCTCGACCATCGTATTCCCACTGCAGCACTCCTTCCCCTCCACCATCAACCCCATTATCCTTGAGCTCTTGGTCATGCCGTCCATCTCTCCTAAGACCACCGAGCTAGAATACACAGGCGATGCGTAGTTATAGTTAACATGGGAGAATCTGGGTTTATAGGTCGGAACAAGGCCGAAGCTCTGGTGACCCTTCACAGAAATCGACCCACATGTAATGAGCTGCATAATCATGTTGGTGGCCCTGAGCTTGGGGCTGGACTGGGCGAGAAGTTCCTCTTCTTCTAGTATCCTAAAACTGTTCATTTTCTGAGCTTCGGCCCTAATCAGGGACTCCAAAGTTTCCATCTTTCCGCCGGATGACGACGATGATACCGCAGGAGATATCTCCTCCCTCTTTATCTCAGAGCTCGGAGTCGAACGAGGTGGTGTTCTGCTCTTGTTGCGGTCCTGTAGGTCGACGCCAGGAGGTCCTTCCTCGGAGAAGACCCCCATTGCCCGCGTTTCTCGACATCGTCGTGACTTCCTCGGAGCCCTTTCCGCTTCCTCAGTTTGGGTGGAGGCATCGGCAGCTCCAACGGCCTTTAGGACTCTGTGATCTGCAGGAGAAGGGAAGAAACCGCCGCCGGCCGAGGGGAGATTCAGTTTAGTCCGCGCAGAGATGCTATCCGGGGAAGCCTCCGTCTCCGGAGCTGGCGCAGGTGGCGGCGGCGGCTGAGGCATCTCACTCGGTGGAGATGCTTTCGCCTCCGGGATGACGACGCCGGAGGAAGACGGGGAAGCATCCTCGCTTCTGGAACTGGACGGCGATGGATTCTCCTCCTGCGCGCGCTTGGAAGCCTGTGCGGCGTGGTGCGACCGATCTGAAGAACAACATTGACGTAAAATGCGGATTTCTCTCAGTCGCCTCCAGCTCCAGAAATTACAATCTCATGAGTTGCCGTCTAAATTACCAGAAGGAGACGAGTCAAGGAGTTCAGACCCCTTGAGCACGTACTCATTACCATTGACAGGAAGGATTATATCGTCTTGGCAAAGGTCGTGCCACACGAAGCCGTTCTTGTAGCACCTGCCTCGACAAGATAAAAAAGAAATTAAGCTACCTTGAGAAGAAAATTCCGTAGTGTATTGCACGCGCCGTCGTCTCTTACCTCTTGCAAGACCAGGAATACATGGCAGCCATGCCTTTCCCTCTCAGCACATTGAGCCTATTGATCACATCTGCAGCAGAACACAGTCATATAAGCCTCTAATTTCTTTGATGCAGGCCCTCTGCAGAGATTTCGGGCAGCGACTCTGACCTTTCAGATGGAGTCGACCTTCGGATGAGGAAGTGGGAACCTCGATAAAATGGGGGTGTTCAAGATGCCGATTCCTGCAAAGGTAATACACCACCGGCACCCTTCGCGGCGGCGGCTGCTGCTGCTGCTGGCGATGTTGGCGCTTGGACTGCGGTGGCTCTGCCCGAGCCTCCGGCGCCAAATCGGGGCCGGCGGCGGGGCCATATCTCCTCATCCTTCCCTCCATTCCTATCCTCCTTCCCGCACCAAAGCTAGTGCGCCACCTAAGTGGACTGGAATGAGGAGGTGCACCGAAAACGGAGGCGCCGCAGCGCAGCGGCCTTGACCTAGGAATAACGAGCTGCACTGGCAAGGATCGCGGAGAATCAGGAGCATTTAAACAGTGGCCTCTACCAAAAAAGGACGAAGAAGAGGAAGACGAAGCAACCAGAGAGAGCGGAGAAGATGCCACCTTGGCGCTTCCGCCCGCTTCCACCTCTGCCGTGTTTGCCAGCTCGGTTTCCCGAGTCGCTGCGCTTCGATGTGCGAGGCACTCGTGTCCGTCGGCTCAACACGGATCCTCCGGACATGGCCCGCCCTGTGGCGGTTTCGGCGGGCTGTGTCAGGCCGAGCGGCGGCTCGTCCGTCTGTCTGGTGCGATCGGGCGGCAGCCGTCGGTGTCGTGCAGGTGGTGAGCGTAAATTTCTGTCTCATCTTCTACAGTTCTACTTCGGTAGACGTTCTAGCTCGGGAACAACTAGGGGAAGGCGAACGTCGGGGGTACAGTTGCTTTAGCTGATTGACGTTCAACTTCTAAAGCGATTAGGCATTTAAACAGGTTATTAAAGTGCTTGAATGCAATGTTAACTTTTTAATAAATAATTTAATTTTAAATAATTACTATATATCTTTTAGTTTTACATATGAATTATTAAAATTCTTTTTTTACAAAAAATTAGAGATAAAATTGTAATTTTAAATATTTTATTAAATCAAATCAGACGTCACCTAAATGTATCGTTTCTCATCATTTTTTTATCGACTGACGGTATGTGTATCTCTAATTTACATCATCATTTATTAAATATTTTTAAAAATCTCATAAGTAGTTGAATTGAGCCAAATCAAACAAAACCCATTTATTCAATTCCATTGGCGGTTAGAAATTGTTTTCTGTACACACCCTTGGTACTCAGAATTGTTTGGTTGTGCAAGTTGACCAGCTCCATGTTTGTTATAACCAATTCCCTTAGCATGTGGGATAGTTAAGTCAACAAAGTAAGAAAAAATGTAACTAGTAATTTATATGTATAATATATATATATATATAGAGAGAGAGAGAGAGAGAGAGAGAGGTTTGTTTGGCTGCTCTCACTTAGCAACGGACAATATATGCGATCCACGTGACTTGAAGAAGTTGCACTGTCAAGAACACGTGGTCCTACGAGAACATGGCACAAGTCAACTACATAGCAAGATACAAACATGCATTTACTTGGAAAACTGTAGTGTTGAATTTTAAATTTTAAATTTAGGTGAAATGTCATGCAACCACCACTCTACACCATCAGTAGTTTAGACTATTTCCAAAAGTCAGCTTGAAGATCTTGGTATCAAAGTCATAACTATATGTAACTGAAGAACAACTTCTAAGGATAGAGATGAGCAAGGTTGTGGTTATATCATATATTGTATGTAACATCGTTAAATCTATGGCTGCAATTTTCTTCTACATTTACGATTCACGTCAATGCAAGCTCAACAACCTCCTAGGAATTATATTGTCGACATCATCTATATATTATTTCCCTTCAATAATTTTCTTGTTATAGTTGAATGGACATTCACTTCCAAATACATATATATTCTCTACCCTACAAATCATCTTCACCATTTTTGCCTTTGCTTTGTAAAATATTCTTGTGTTGACACAACTTTTCTATCTTTTGTGCTCGGCTTATGCCCTCATGATGTGATATCATGTAAAAGAAATACAAAGAACTTTTGAAGCTCTTAAAATTGCTCAAATGTCTGATCTCCGGTGGAATCCACACAAACTTCATCCTTAGTAGGTTCTCTCTTCGCATCGGCCTCAAGAACTCTTCCCAAACGAAGCTCCGTCACTCATAGATGCCTTCTAGAAGAAGAAGAAGGTAACAAGGAGACTAAGGATATGATTTTTACCATTATCTTGATAAGGTTTGACTAAAACCATTAGTATTTATAAAGAATTTGAAATTTTTTATAAAAATCTAAAATCTACGTAAATTGTACCTTTGCTCTTGTACTTATAGATAAAAACTTATATGTGTGACCCAGTAGGCCCAATAGCCTATTTGGTTGAGGCATAGTTAAAATAGAACAATTTTATTTAATTAAATTAAATTTGTTATCCAGTAATAGAGTAATTGGCCTATCAATCATTAAGAGTATAAGTCACATCCCATGATTCCAAATCGTTATGGGGATTATCTTAGCTCTATTGAGCATTTCCATCATCAATTACCACATAGATATAAACTCTCATCTATTTAATATTCCGGTCAGAAAGGAGTATGGTATCGACTGTTAACTCCTTAATGTATTGACTCTATAGGATCTTGTACTCAGAATTGGATCAATTGAAAACCTCTTTTTCCAATTATCCTCTCTACCCTGACCAAAGATTTAAAGTACTAACCCATATGATATTCACTCTCACTTATTGAGAGTGGACGATCTCTCGTTGTTAGCTCAATTGCCTCTATTGAGTTTTTATTATACTCGATCGATCATTATACTAAGCCATCTAAACTGTGATCTATAAGTCAATGGTCAAAGCACAAGTACTGCCCAACAAGACATCTTTGGTGACTCGGGCCAGAGGTTTAACCATGCAACTGTGATGATATAAAAACTTGATTAACAGTTTAGTAAGATACCATTCAGGATTTCTAATTTAGCTAGTTCCGTGAACTAATTCGACTATTGAGCACCTATATGTGTATCTCAGTGTCTCTACACTAATAACCAATGAGATCAGTCATCCTTATCATATGAGAAGACATCACATACACTAGTCTATACGGATTCTTAATGTCTCATCTTATGGATCCTATGACTAGGAATATTTAGATCATATACTTCTATATTACTGATCTCATTATTGTGATCTCATCATGATTCAATCATCACTGCACATGATCAAGGACTTCACTACGATGTAGGTATCTAATAAGAGCTAGTATTGAATATTTGTCTAATTAATTGAATAAGATATTTTTAGAAATATCGAATCATATCATATATAATTAGCTTATAGGACATATATTCCTATCAACGTTAAGCCCTATTGTCACATAATCATTCTTAGGTTTTAAACTTGCTTTAAAATCTCAACTAATAAAATTAAAATCTAAATTAATTTTTAAAATGTGATTTTGTATAATGGTGATTAGGACATTGACTTTAAATCACATACACTTTTGTGAATGCATAAATCATCTAAATAGTTTACATTTTCTTATTTAAAGCATATCAATTGTTTATTTAGCAAGCATGATGTTGAGTATTTCAAAAAGTATAACTTGTAATTTTATACTATAAATGTTATATTACATAATAATCACTTAATCGCATTATATTTATGTCATGATTAATAGTGTGGATGTATGGAGATCATTGACACAGATTTAATGTCATGTGATGATGTTTAAATTGTAGATGTATATTTATTGTTGACCACCTCTCCTCTCTAATTAATTTTGATTATAAATTCTTTTTACTTTCATGTTATGTTCTCCCCTTAGTTAAAATCAAGATTTCTTACTTAGATGATGTACATTTGTGGGTCCCTTAAGCCTCTTTTAATGATAAGAAAGTTGATCACGGAGAAGGAGAGAGTGGGACCACTTGAAGAAGCATTCTTCGGAAAGTTAAGACATGTCTACATTGGCATTATTTGAACATGATTTGGCTCTAGAATTTCATAATTACGATTAAATCCATGATCATCCATTTATTTCTTGCATATGTAATATGTGGGCATGTGTTATACTTTATACATTTGATATATGTTTTTACAAAGCTATATATATGTATGCATAACACTTATTTTGATGTGACTATAATAAAACCTCTTCTCATTTCAATTAAGTCAATAAACATGAGGCATTGAGAATGACCCATGTAGCCTCCCATTCTTATGGTCCTAATGATATAATTTTAGATTGAATGGATTTATTGTGCTGCCATAATGCCATTTAGCAAGGGATTGGTGATTAGCCAAGGCCTTTATGAACCTTGGAATGGACCATTTGCATAGTTTTGTTGTACTATCAAAAGGGTTGTGTGAAGAATCCATTCTCATAACGTAATAAGTGATTTTGACATAACTATAGTTTTTGATTTGTTGCGCTACCACAAGGTTTTAATACTCTAGAGACTAAATATGATTGAGAGTTGCAATGGTTGCAACTAGTAAGAGTTGCCTACTTATTAAGTATTGGGTGATTCAAGGTCATCACCATAAGATTAATATGGGCTCAATCTCCACTAGAATATTGTCACGATATCTCATTTTTTCATATTGAGGATTGTGCTAATGTAATCTTATTTAAATTATATCTCTTTGTATATCTCAATGACAAACCACTCATTGTGTGACATATTGGATGCCAACAAGTTCACTGGTCCTAACATCTCTGATTGGCTAAAAATTTTAAAAATTATTCTCACTGTTGAGTGTATATTCTATGTGCTTGAGAAGCTAGTGCTAGATGAACCATCTAATGATGCAGGAGATGGTATGATCATCACCTTTAAAAAGTGCAATGAGGATGCATCTCTTGCCCAATGCTACATTTTGGCCTCTATAGGCAATGAGTTGTAGAGACAACATGAAAAGATGGATGCGAGATCAGTCTTGACTCACCTTAAGAAGCTATTCAGAGCACAAAATAGAATAGAGATATATGAGATATCAAAGAATCTATTTAGGAAAGGATGACTGAGGGAACATTTGTAAAAACACATATGCTCAAGGTGACAAAGTGGGTGAAGAGATTAATTAATCTTGGTTTCTCTATGAATAAGGAACTGACTGTTGACCTTGTCCTAGTCTCTATCACTCTTACTCTTAATTTATCAGGAACTCCAACATGAACAAGTTAGGATGCTATTTGGCAGAGCTTCTTGAGATGTTGAAGATTGTAGAAGGCACTATTAATAATGGAAAACCTTCTATGCTATTTGATGGAAAGACCAACAAGAAGAGGAATTCTCTTCAAATGGAGAAGAAGGGCAAGGCTAAAGTAAAACAGGTTGCCAAGAAAGAAGAGCCTAAGAAGTACAAGGGACAATTTTTTCACTGCCATAAAAATGGACACTAGAAGAAGAATTGCAACTTATATCTTGTAGAGAAGGTAAAAAAGAAGCTTAGACAAGCTTGAAGTTTCCTTTTTATAAATGTTAACTTTTCTTATAGATCCACATCATGGGTATTAAATACTTTATGTGCATCCCACATCATTAATGATTTGTAAGTGCCTACAAGTGGTAGAGGGCTTCAAAAAAGAGAGGTGGACTTGCGAATGAGAAATTGTGCACGAGTTGTAGCATTAGTTGTAGGAGAAGTTAGCCTCAAGTTTCTATCTATATATATCTTAGTTTTTTCTGAGTGCTATTATCTTCCTTACATTGTTAAGAACCTTATCTTAATTTCCTACATAAATAAATATAGGTTTATGGTAAGCTTTGTAAATGGTGTTTTTCCCTTAATTTGAATATTGAAGTGTTTTAGTCTGAGTTTAATAAATGATTGATTCATATTAGATATGGAAGCTCCCATTATGTGTGAATGCTTCTCATAATAGGAGAAGCAATGATGTGGATCAAAGTCTACTTTTGCACCATAGACTTGGTCATATTAATAAGGAAAGACTTAAGAAACTTCATATGGTTGGATGCATTAAGGTAAATGATTTTGAATCATTAAACACTATGAGTCTTGCCTCATACATTCAGATATATGTGGTTTTATAACAACTCTTCATTATTTTCATTGACAATTTCTCAAGGTATGAATAAAGTACAAGTTTGAGAAATTTGATAAATTTTAAGAATTTAAAAATAAAGTAGGGATGCATATAAAAAAGAGTATAAAAACTCTTTGATTAGATCGAAGAGAGAATTGCTTAATTAATAATTTCACATGGTACTTGAATGACAATTGAATCTTCTCTTAGTGGACACCTCAATATAGTCCTTAGCTTAATGAAGTAGCAAAAAAGAGAAATCATACTCTGTTGGACATGGTATGGTCAATGACAAATTTTACAGTGTTGCCTATGTCTCTTTGGGGCTATGCACTCAATACAACCACATAAATCCTAAATAAAATACCTTCTAAGTACATTACAACTACACATATAAGATATGAAAAGGACAAAAAACACTTGACCTTAAGCATGTCAAGAAATGAGGTTGTCCAACCCATGTCAAGAGGCATAACCCTAGCACATGTAGGTTTATGGGATATCTTTAGCAAACTAATAAATATTATTTCTATGGATGAAGAAAGAGTTTATGTTGCCAAGCATGTTATATTCCTAAATGAAGAGTTCCTTTTTAAAGAAAATAGTAGAAAAATGATAGAACTGGAAGAAGTTTTAGATCCACAACTAGTGAACACTTCTATTTGGGTACTCGATGAGAATAAAACATAGGCATCTCATAAATCTTCATGTGTATAGATTCAACTTGATAGATATGTGGGACATATCTCTAATAGAAGAAGTGAGGCCCAATTTAATGAAAATGATGATCTAAATACCTATGAAGAAGCCATATCAAATATTTATTTCAACAAATGGGAAGTGTCAATGAAATCTGACATGGACACCATGTATTCCAATCAAGTTTGTATCTTAGTAGATCCACTTGAGGGTATTATACCCATAATATGTAAATGGATATATAAAAAAATAGAGTGGATGAGAAAGTAGATACCTTCAAAGCAACATTGGTGGCAAAGGATATCATCAAGGGCAAAGAGTCGACTATGATGAGACTTCTTCACCAGTTGCCAAGGTTAAGTTAATTCAGATATTGTTTGTCCTTACTGCACACTATGACTTTAATAAATGACAAATGGATGTTAAGATGACATGCCTTAATGGTAATCTTGAGGAAAAGATGTATATGATACAGCCTTAGAGATTTGAATCCGAAGAACATCTAAACAAAGTATGCATGTTGTTGTGGTTTATCTATGGACTAAAACAAGCTTCCTAAAGTAAGAATAAAAGATCTGATGAGACAATGAAATCTTATGACTTTATTCAGAACAATGATGAGCCTTGTGTGTGTAAGAAGACAAGTGGTAGTGCTATCATTTTCTTAGTAATATATGTGGATGAAAAACTACTCATTGGGAATGATGTAAACATGTTATCATTAATGAAAGTCTAGATACCAAAGAACATCTCCATGAAGAATTTGGGTAAAGCATCCTATGGTTTGGAGTTAAAATTTATAGACAAGCTTAAAAAAAGGATGATTGGCTTGACCCAATTGATATATATATAGACACCATAGTCAAAAGATTTTTCATAGAAAACTCCAAGGGAGTTCTCTTACCCATGAGGCATGGAGTTCATCTTTTTAAAGATGTGTCCCTTAAAACACTTGGAGAGAGAGAGAGAGAGCACATGATTAAAGTTCCCTATGCCTTAGCCATAGGGCTCATCAGGTATGCTATGCTATGTATACAACATGATGTAACACATGCTTGCTCTAAGTGTTATGAGCATATATCAGGCAAATTTAGGTGGGAGTCACTAAAAGGTTGATATACTAAAAGGTTGATAGTCAATGCCATAGCCTTATCCGACTAGGACATTGGATGGATTGAGTTTATATCCATTTGACAACTGATGATGTAAAGACACAATAGAGATAAGATCATCCCCAAAGTCATTTTGGATCATAGGACATGACTTGTACCTTACATTATTAGAAGGTCATTAAATCTATTATTGGATATTAGATTTAATTAAAAAATATTATTTTATTTTGTCCTTAACCAAATGCAATCTTGCGCCTAATGGGTCACACATATTAGAACTAATCCCTTAATATGGGGGAATGAACATAACTTATAAGTAATGAGGAGTTTTGTGTAAAACTCAAAATTCTATAAATAATAGCAAAGTAGGCGAAACCCTATCAAGCAAAGGGTGCCAATTTTGCGGTCAAGCTCTCTCTAACATCTCCCACCCTAGAGGCCACTCTCACATGGCGGAGCTTTGCTTAGGTCGAGTCATTGATGTTGGTGAGAGAGAGAACCCAACTATGGAGGAGGTTTATGTGGATACTGTAAATACGCGAATTCGGCCAGATTGCAGGGACTACAATTTCATTCTTATAGACAACACTTGTATTTTCTCGGTCAGGGAAGTCGGTTCGACATAAAAATGACCAAATCTTAAAAACTCTCTAAGTGCCCTGATATCACGACGCCTAGCATCGTGGCATCGGAGCGCCTAGTATTTCCCGCCTTTTCCTCCTTTTATCCGGCTGGACAACGTCGTATTCAAAGTCGTACGACAGTCCAGGTGCTCCTCTGTCGGGACCTCTGGATTTCCGCTCAGATGGCCGACTTTTCAGACCAGTCAGCGGTGTGTTGTCAAAATCGTGCCGAGGATGCAGGCACTCCACTGTCGGAGCGCCTGGATCTCCGCCGGCCAACTAACACCGCAGGTTCCGCGTGTGCCGAATTTGCAGTGTGTCAGCCGTAGGTTGCAGGTGCTCTCCTGTCAGAGCGACGAGATTTTCGTTGACAACTTTCGCCTGACACCCAGAGTGGTAGGTGGCGACCGGTATGGTCGAACGTGCTGATCCGCCGATTTGTCGGTGGATTAGCAGATGCTCCGAAGCCGCGATGCCAGGCAACCTATTGGCGGAATGCCTGGGTCACTTCTGCGGATCTATAAAAGGAGACCCTTCTCCCACATTCAGGAGGTTCCAAAAAAAGATTCCTAGAGCTTTAACTCCACAGAGAGGCCCTTCTTTGAGCATCCTAACACCCTCCCATCACCTTCCAAGTCACTCTAGAGCCCTCAATCTCATCCCCAAGTCATTCAATCCTCGCATTACACCTCTTCCACTGTCCATTCCACATAATCGAGAAACCACCCCAAACATCCCCACACCACTAAAAGCCATTGAAAGTCATCCCAAAGAGCCTTGAGAAGCCTCCAAAATGAGCTAGAAATCTTGACACCCCTTGTTGGAACCAGGAGAAGATCGTGTCAAAAGCTATCTTGGAAGGACCTAAGCGCTCCTCCGACGGGACGCAGGCGACCCGGCCTCGGAGCGCCTGCAACCTCCATAAGCTGGCTAGCCTCGAGCCCACCAACGATCCTCTTCCTTATCTTATTCTCATTTCTTTTCTGTTCGGCTTCATCATGCATATCATACTAGCATAGCCTAATGCATCTTTAGCTTTAGGTCATCTAGATCCTTCTTAAGAGGGGTTAGGAGTTAGTCCTAATCCGGTTCATTCAACCCCTTTTGTCATTTCTCTTCTTTCTTACGAATAGTTGCTACTTCCACTTAGTTCTAATCGTTATTTTTTTCGTGCTTTTATTCTTAACTTCTTTTCAGGCAAGCGAGTTTCTCCAAGGCTCTTCTTCCCCGGCCGGCCGAGGAAGGAGAAGATAGAACCCACCACAATCTCCCCATTCAACGAGGTAACCGGTTATCCTTCCCCCTATCAGTTCATCTTTTTTCTTTTAATCATCGAAGCCTCTTTGGCTCCTGGCGACCACACAATCTCTTCCTCTTTTCGGCTCCCTAGGTTAAGTTTGTGTTAGTAACGCCACCCACTGTCTGATCTTCTTTCCCTTCTATTCTTCTCACGACTCGGGCCGGTCCTTCGATGTCCAAGTGACATCAAGGGTTGAGTAGTCCGGGGATCAATGTGAGTGTGGAGAAAGAAAGAAGGAGAAGAGGTGGGTAATAGGCCGGCTTGTTGGGATCATCCACAACCGCGTCTATGGGGTGATTAACATAAACCGACCTTATCGGAACCGTAAGGAAGAAGAAACACACACACAAACACGAGCGCACCGCGGGATGACCCCGACGTCCACAGAATCTTTTAGCGACCACAGTGGGACATCTAAAGCCAAGAGAAAGTCGCTTGTTATGCCTCTTTGAATGAAAGCATCTTCCATCAAGTCCTTTATTCACTCTCTTTGTCTTCATGTTTACTCGCATTTAGTTTTCTTTCTTTTAAGTCAGAATCTCTCTTGCTCACCGCGTGAGCCACTACTCCTTGGCTCCCACGTGAGCCACCTCTCATTTTCCCGCTCACAACGTGAGTGGTACATTACCGGCCCCGCGCGACCGTCCTTTTCTGTTAATCCTGTCAGAGGGACACCAGGCACTCCCCTGTTGGAACATTTGCAAACCAAGCTCCGCGAGCTTGAAACCTCTACAAGTATCGACTCCCGCGCGAGTTAACTTTACTTTTTAGCACTATTCACTTATCAAGCATTGTTCTTTACTGCTTTTCAGCATCACATCACTTTTAAGTCCCCGCGGGACCCTTGCTTTCTAGTTTCTTTTAAAATTTGCCAGCTTACGTTTAAAACGTCCCGATATCGCGATGCCTGGCGACGCGATATCGGAGCGCTTGCAACCCCCCGAAACTAATTTCGGTTCCTGTTTTCCATCTCACTTGCCAACTCCTACTACACTTACTACCCTTTAATGTTCAGCATGCAAACTTGTCTTGTTGTTTAAATCTCATTGCACTCTATCATCTTTTAAGCTTCTTTGTTTTTCTCTCAAGTTGTGTTGCTTTTTTTTGTTATTGCTTGCTTCTTCATCCTTGCTTATTCTCCTGCATTAGCTTGCATCGGGGTACCGGGTTCCATCCGGCCCCGAGAAGGGGGGCTCACTCTCCTCCCAAAGCCATACGCATCCAAAACACCATTCTTGGTGGATCTCGACTTCTCTTCCGGGGATTCCCTCTCGGTTGACTAAGTTGGTTTCCGCCAAGGCCTCTGTAAGTCCCCAGACGTGAAGGATTCCCTCTTCACCAATCGGGCTGGTTGTACCACTTCCCCAAAACCCGAAGTTCACCCATCACCTATCCGTGTGAGAAATTGTTTCACCTTACGTTGCTCGGCGTTGTGTGAGCATAGGGTCCCACCCATTTATTTGAGTGGACAATATTTCTCTAAACAAGACACTAATCTAAGGTTGAAACAAAAAAAAAATATCGCGTTAAACATTCCAAGTCTTTGCTTTAACTTGTTTGTGCAACCAAAAGAAAAAAAAATCAAAGGAGAGAGTAAACTCTCTCCCACAAAAAAAATATAAAATCGCCAAAAGAAATTGTTTCTTTGAGGTAAGACTTCTCTGATCACAACAATCAAAAGAAAACAACCTCTAAGAAACAATCCCAAAAAATTTCAAAGAAAATTTTGCTTTTGGTTAAAAACTTGTCTTCTAGAATTAACAACCCGGAAACCAAAAAAAATCTTTTCTGAATCAAGAAAACACAAAAAAAGGAAGGAAACTTCATCTTCTCCTTTCCTTTTCCCTTGCTTTATGCCTGTGTCGCTCAGGTCTGGACGAGTCATTATGGATCAACATTACGAGCAAACAGAGTGTGAACAAACTTATTTTGGGGCAGAGGGCGAGCCGTCACTCCTTCCCGACGCCGTCTATGCCGTTAACGAACCGGGGGCTCCCGCCGAATCGGATCAAATTTCCCCTCCACCCAATTCGGGTTCTCTTTGGGAGGCATTCTCTCATACCGACCCCACTCAACTTCAAGCCATCGAGGCTATCCTCAAGGGCAAGTCGCCCGTTAATCATGACCCCCTCACCGGCGGTCTTCGTATTTCAACCCCCCGTTCAGTGGCACGTCAACCCGATATGGCTGCCCATGGCCATTCCTATACCGGGCCGACGCCCCCAAGTTCTCCTCATCCGGTGGCTATCCTAAACCATCCGAACCCAAATTTGGCCACACCATCACGGTCGCCAGTCTATTCTTCTAATCACCTTAATCTTCCTCGTCAAATGATATGCCCGCCAACTCACGTTCCATGTCTGGCCGCCTCGGCCTACCTAGCTCACCCTCCAACGTATCAAACACCCCCTCCTCCCCCAATTGTTCGAGAGCCCTCTGTTGACTAGGCCATACTGAACCACCTAAGTCAAATGGAGGAGTAGTACAAAGAAATTTGCCGTCTCATTGGCACCAAGGCTGCTCCCGAGATCTCTCTCCCCTCTCTCTCTACTTTCCATCTACCTCACTCCGAGATGCCGGTATTCTGCCGCTACAATGGGTCCGGTAATCCCTTCCTCCACGTCAAAGATTTTCTATACGAGTCTGTCACATGGCAAAATTGTAATATTTTGATTATTATTATTATTATTATTATTATTATTATTATTTGAATATTTAAAATAGATTTATATTAATATTTTAATTAGATTTACTCTTCCTTTAGAACTCTACTCTCCCGATCAAACTCTGTTTTCCCTCTCCCGATCGAATTCGACTTCCCCTCTCTCAATCAAACTCTACTTCTCTTCCCCCGTTCCCGGTCGAACTCTCCCTCCCCCTCTATTTATTCCCTGCACCTGCGCCCCGCCTTCCACCTTCCCTCTTCTCCTCTCCCGCGAGCACGCAACAGTAGCCCCGCGACCCCACCTTCCTTCTTCATTCTTCTACCCTCCCGCGCAGGTGCAACACCCAGACCCCCCCCTCCCGCGGTTCTGTCCCGCGAGTGGCCACCCTTCCTCGGCCACTGCCGCCGCCCGGGACGCCGCTGCCACCTTGCGCTCGCACCGCCGGCCAGCGACCTGCACGGCAGCGCGACGCGCCACTTCCCTCCACGCCGCCTGTCGTTGCCGGCCACCTACTGCCGCCTTGCGCACCAGCTCCGCCGTCGCCTGCACCCTCCCGCGGCTGCCACCGTGTCACCGCCGCCCTCAGCCGCCATTGCCCGTCGCAGCACCGTTGCTGACGTTAAGCCAGCCGCCGGCCCCGCCTGCACTCTCTCCGTCGTCGCCGCCCGTGGCCCCGTCAGCATTCGGCGCCGCTCGCAGCGCCACTGCCACCTTCCCCGTGCCACCTCCTCTCTACCTGGTCACCCCCGAACGGACGCCAGCGATCGCCGTCGCCTTCCCGCGTGGCCACCAGCCACCCTCGGCCCGCCGCCGCTGTCCGCCCGCGGCTCACGCCCGCGCGTGCCATTTGGCCGCCGCCGCGCGTGCCACCGCGCCGTGCACCGCAGTGCGCCAACCGCCTCCCCCCCCCCTCCGCGGTATCATCTCTCTCCTCTCTCATATCCCTTTTCTCTCTCCTATCTATCTCTCTCTCTTCTATCCCCTATCCCTCTCTCCTCAATCTATTATCTCTCTCATTTTATTTAAATATCATCTCTTTCTCTAATCTTTATTTATTTATTTATTTTGACATATTGTTAACCGGTTCTTCTTGGGTTTTAATTAATCGTCGTCAGTCAGGTAGGCATCTCAACTATCTCTTATCATTTGAAATATATTAATTAAGATGTTAAAATATGATTAGTTAATTTTGGTTAGAAAAATATATTTAGTTAGTAGATGGGTTTAGTTGTGTGCTTAATCTCAATTAGAAGTTAATCTAGTTGTTTACACTAAGATGTTTATTTAAATATGAATTATCACGTTTAGATAGTTTTGAGTGCATTTAATTATGTAATTTAAATTTTAGCATGTCATGATCATATATATATATATGCATATTCTGATTTAATCTATGAACCAACTATAATTGTTAAGAGTTAATTAGTAAGAAATATATAGTTGATTTAGCATGTAATTAACCTATTATTACTAATTGCATGCCATATTAAATCATAGTAGATTGCATGATTTTAGAATAGTGCATTGTCTTAGATTGATTAGCCATGACTTAACATGCATATAGGTATAGTTGTAGTCTTCTTAATTATGTCATTGCATAAGGTTGCATATAGGTGTATTTTATGTCAGTTTGCTCTTAGCATGTCTAATTGGATTAATTGGTGTATGTATGAGTAATATATGCCTTCAGCTTGTGAGATGTAGTTGATGCAGTGTGCTGCATTTTGTAATGTGATTTGCACTTCACCAGACTATGGTTAGTGGCCCGTGGGCAACGGATGAAATAGAACAGTCCGGAGCATCCTTCGATCCCGGATACCGCGGTTCATCCTAAGTACACCCCTGCCTAGGTGTACTATGGGATTTAGCTTACTATATGTTACATTCTACTATATGGTAAATCTGGTGCTAGTCCTGGAACATAACTGCAATGTCCAAGTGAAGCGTATATTTTACTCAGACAAACGGTTCAGTGTTGTTTATGTTATGGTATGAAGATTAGTGTTATTGCATTTAATTCATCTGTTATGATAGGTCCTGGTGGTAGGTGCATATGGAGTTATGTTAGGGTTGTTATGTCATGATTAGAATAATATGCATTTAGTAAATCATGTCAATCTATGCAATGGTAGAAAAAGTATCATATTAAATTAATTGAATCTTGATAATTAGCTTTACTTATAGTTGTTATAATCTGATTTTGTTTGGGGTTTATATCTTTATTATCAGTAGGACTTGTTTATTACAGTGGGGGTGGTTGGGTGTAAGTCCTACTAGGTCCGTGTGACTCACCCCTTCCAATCTTTAACATTTTTTCAGGATTGCAGGTTTAGCGTAGCAGAAGCGTAGTGGTGTTTTGGAATCAAAGGAGTTAGTTGATTATTTGTTCAATGTGGGTATTTAAATTGTAATTTCTTAGAGACAGTTTGGATAGAAATATTGGAGTTATTTATTGGAATTCGATATTAATCTTGCTTTGCTCCAAACCGATATATTTCAAGGGTTACGGCGCCGGATTATCTTCCGCTGTGCATGTTAAAATCCGGGTCGTGACAAAAATGATCCAAGAGCCCTTACTTTTCTATTTAGAAGATCATTGGAAGGCTCGGCGCTTGAATGGTTTTACTCCCTCGATTCAACAGAGGCCGGTAACTTTGATATTGTCAAAGCCAAAATTTTGCAGAGGTATCAAGATTAGGTCGGAATAGCCTACTCCATCACCGACCTCGTAGCCGAAAGAATGAAGCCAGATGAGGATTTTGACAGATATGCTGATAGATAGAGGGCAATGGCAAAAAAGCTTACAGATCCGATGTCAGAGCCAGAACAAGTCAAGTTAATCATAACAAATGCAACCCGGCAATGAAAAACATGCTAGCCCTTCATATCCCACTTCCATGAGTAAGCTTTATGAGAAGGCACGGTACATCCAGACTCCACTCCGGGATTCACCCATCATGAACCTATTCGATCCCCGACCTCGGGTCACCAAGAAAACCATCCCTTCCACCTCCGGATCGGTAACCGAGGGAATAGTAAAGCATGAACATGTTAGTGTTGTAGGGAATCCCCCTAACAACTACCCACATCAATACAGAAACCCTCCTCCAAATAGGAATGCTCCTGCTTTCCAACACCAACAACCCCGGCCTCAACTTCCTCCACGGCCTCCCCAGTACCAAGTCCAACCATATCGATCCCAGAATCAACAACCCCAACCTCTAGTGCCCCGAACTCCACAACCTAGGGCCCCAGAAACTTACCACCAGGCCCCTCCTCCAGCTGCATATCAGCCAAGAAAAACTGGACCTCGACGGGAGAATTACCCCCCATTGCCCTATTTCCTCACAAATATTTTCAACGCCTTGATGGCCGCACAACAGATAGAACTTCCAAAAGAAAGACCTGTCTGGCCAGGCATGGCAAACACTGGGTGGTATTGTATGTACCATCGATATCCGTGTCACATGATCGAAGATTGTTTTCAATTCAGAGATTATATTCATGATCTTCATGACCAAGGGAGCATTGATTGGACGCAAATGGAGACATACATCGAGTCATTAAAAGCATAACAGCCGAAATCTCGAGGACAGCAGCAGCAGCAGCAGTAACAACAACAACAACAACAACAACATGATCACGGCCTTGGAATAGTGTGCAGCCCTTTGCCAAACCATGCTCCCGCCCCTGTGGCAGCACCACCCCGCAACCCTGTTAACCCTATCCTAGTCTCGACTGAAGAATCATCCAGCCGAGGACAAGACTGGCAGATGGACCCGACTACCGCCTCCTTCCAATCGTACACCCCCCACCACTCCAACAGAGCTATCCTATCCATTCCCCGTACCTTACCCAACCTACCACCCATCATCAGTGCACCACAACGACCTGTGGATGGGCACGTCACCACGACCCCTCTTCCCTTGGGACCCATTATCCAACCACGTATACCACCACCATTAGCGTCCCCTCTACCGCCTATCATTGGACCAGCACCACCATTGACCAACTCGGCACCCACCATGCCGCCAAGAACCCCACAACCATTGCCCCTCCTTATTCGACCAACCAGCCCGCTAACGACCCCGCTTAGCCCCGTCAATACCCCATCGCCACCACCTAAGCTCACCCAACCCAACCACCCAAGTCGCATGCCGGTCCCCATCGAAACACCATCTATCGAGCCCACACCACCCCCTCGCTGCCATCCTACGAAGCGGGCGCATGGTCCAGTGCATCTTCCCTCAAGCTGGTGCAACACAAGCAACCCCAGAAATGGAGGAAGAACCAGTTAAAGAACCAGTACCAGGAACTACATACGATTTACTGAAGTACCTTGATAAAACACCAGCCAGGATCTCTATTCTAGAGTTGATCAAGCGGTCCATGATTCACCAAGAGGTGCTTCAACAATATTTACAGAGGGTACTAGTCAGTGAAAGCCTCCCACCTAAGAGAATTACCGCTGTCTTGCAAAGAGCTCAAGAATATAAGCTGAAAATTGCACCGCGGGACGACTTCGGTGGCCACTGCAGGGCCTAGCAAATGCGGTCGACCCCCTCCTCGGCGATCTCCATGAGCCCTAGCAGGTTGGAGGGCAACACTAGTGGTTGCATACAGCAGAGAAGGGACATCCCGTTCCTTCCCTTGGCCGCGACATCTTCTCCGCTGGGCTCCACGACTCCGACGGCAGTGGTAGCGGCCACGGTCGGTAGCGGCTGTGACCGCGGCCAACAATGACAGAGGTGTGAAATTCCAAAAACACATGCGCTAAGAAGACCTAGGTCTAGGCTACGATAAAGGCATGGAATACTCCTCTGGTGGCCAAAGTGGGATAATGCTCTACAACACTCTCCCTCTCGGCTAGTCACCACCGTCAGAGCCACGATAGGAATACACGGGGTAGGACGAGCGAAAATAGGAGAAAATCCACCGGAGGACAAAGCCTACGGCCTAACCAACTCTGATACCATGTGAAATTCCAAAAATGCACGTGTGCTTAGGAGACCCAGGTCCAGGCTATAATAAAGGCATGGAATACTCCTCCGGTGGCCAATATGGGATAAAACCTTTCAACACTCTCCCTCTCAGCCAGCCACCACCGTCAGAGCCACGATAGGAATACACGGGTCAAGCTGTAGGCTCTGTTCTTCGGTGGATTTGCTCTTGTTTTCGCTCGGCCTGCCCCGTGTATTCCTATCGTGGCTCTGACGGTGGTGGCTGGCCGAGGAGGGGGAGTGTAGAAGGGTTTTATCCCATATTGGCCACCGGAGGAGTATTCCATATCTTTATTATAGCCTGGACCTGGGTCTCCTAAGCGCACGTGCGTTTTTGGAATTTCACAAGAGGACCTCCGCGCTTGCTCCAACGGATCTTCATGGTGTCCGCGGTGGCTCCGAATGGGGTCATCGACGACTCCTTCCCCCCTTCGCGACCCCGCTAGAGGCATCTCGCTGTTCCAATGATGCCTCCGTGCTTTCCCCTAGCGTTGAAGGGACCCGCAAGGGGACTTGGTGCCGACAGCCCCCGCCGACAATTGCACACCGCGGTGGCCTCTCCGGGCCCCTCCAGGGCACGAGGACCCCGTGGGGAAATCTTATGCCCGATTACAACTCCCACAGCAGCAGGGACAAGCCCCGTGGGGGCTTTGGCATCTTCTACGGTAGAGAGGGTTGCTCCCTGCAACCCATCCAGCGGCGGGAGGTCGTGAAAAGGGAGCCAGCTCCAACAACGGCCAACTTTTACAGACCGCCGCAGTGATGCCGGTGATGCATGACGGCGCACAAGGTTACGGGAGGGCTGCCCACGGAGAGCGGGGGTTGCGAACGGGAACTCCTTGCCTCGGAGTGCTCGCGACCACCTGAACCATGATCATCTGCAGCCGTAAGGAGGCCAACCACAAAGATGGGATGGGGCATCGGCTGGTTGCGTGCCTGGATGGTCCGAGACCATGGTGCCCATCCAGTGGGGCTCAAAGACGACCATGGCATTAGAAAAGATAGAGCACAGCCGCGCATGTGCGCGTCCGCGACCAGGAGCTGCAGCTGGGTCCAAATGGGATCTGCCCCAAGGGGTATCCACCGGAAAGAGACCCATCGGGCCAATAGGAGCTGCCGAACTGCTGGAGACTGTCTCGACACGGCCAACTTGACTTGCAACAAGTTTAAAAGGCTCTGACAAATAAAAAATTAAATAAAAATTGAAATGCGAAATGCTATATTAAAGAAAGGGTGAGCTCAAAATTTGAGCACCCTAAGACGGCTATTCCGGCTACGTCTCGGGTAGGTGCTCCCAGACGTGGGCACGGGCATGCTCCCGTTGCACACGGTTCCATTCTCCCTGGTGCGACAAGTCAAAAGACTTAGTCGTATTGAAGGCGAGCCCACTCGATTGAGGATCGGCGGGCATATTGCCGAAATATCGATTTTCCCTCCGATCTTGTGAGAAGCACATCGGGGGGAAGAAATTCCAAACCTTGGACGTTGGCACGACATGATGTAACCTGACTTGAAATGAAATGAAGTTTGTTCAAGCGTCGACATGTGATGTTCAAACCAGGCACCAAAAGTCAGCCCAATGGACCGGATGAGGTGCGGACTCAAATAAAATAAATAAGAACAAAATAAAAAAACATTCATTAAATCTTTACGTATAAAACCATTTTTTAAACAACCTAAAAATCAATCTAAAATATATTCAACGCATGAAATCGAGTTACTTTAATCAAACGATAATTAAATAACACCAATGGGGATTAAATAAACAACTTTCAATGCATGAAAATACACTAAAAAAACAGCCCGTAAACATCAAAAAATCATATCTTAAAATAAATTGCAAAGAACATAAATAAAAAATACTCTTAAATAACTTAAACAATATCTTATAATACATAGAACATGCTGAAATGAACATCACAACTTAAGCAATATGAAACTAAACAATCTTAATCAATGCGTTAATCATTAAATCTCCAATCATAAGATATCTAATTCATTTAACTAAACCTTAAGTCCAAAACAAAATCTTAATCAAATTGAAATTCAACAAATCAAATAAATAAAATTCAATTCACTAAATCAAAACATTAAGGAAAAATCAAATTAAAATAAACAACTTGAGAAAATCAATCGAATTCAAACGAAAGCATAAGAATATGAGAAAGTCACATCTTAATCAAATAAAAATCATTTCAACTAAACATAATGCAACACGTTCGCATCTCATCGGGCCCGCAAGACTAATGCCCTCTAGTTTATTGTTTTGTATGGACGTGCACTCTTTACCAAACGGATTGCTATGGCGGTTAATCAATAGCATTTGAGTAGTTGCTCGATGTAAGTTAACGCTGAGTATTCGCACCATCCGGCGAAGAGGGGTTAAAATTAAATTTTCAAAGAACCCGAACCTCGGTTCTAGTAATTTTAAATGTATCGTCGGACTAGCTAGCATTTTTAATTGCTTGTCATCTATTTTCATAAATAGTCCAAAGGAGATCGAAAAATCACTTTGAAAATTAATTAAAAATAAAAAACGAGGTTCTCACAATATAATTAGAAATAAAAGGATTAGAACTCCACTTGTATGGTTGAATAATTTCTTTATATTCTCATTTGAGCCTTCATGTATAATAGTAGAAAGATGAGAAAATTCACATAGATCCAATAAATTATATTGATATAATGAAATCATGTGAATCAAAATTATGTTTGGATACCATGAAAGAAAAAATAAAGTCATGGAAATTAATCGAGTTTGGGAATTCTATGATTTACCTCAGAATAGAAAGCTTATTGAGTGTAAATGGGTAATTAATAAAAAGTTTCGAGCTGATGGGTCTATTAAAATATAAGGCTTGATTAGTTGCCAAAAATTATAATAAAAATAGGTATATGTTATCAAGAAACTGACTCACCAATTGCAAAGTTTACTTCTATAAAATTTATACCGGCAGTTATAACGCATATTGACCTAAAGTTATTCCAAATGGATGTCAAGACTACAGTCCATAATAGAGAGTTAAAGTAAGATATTTATATACTACAACTTGAAGGGTTTTGGGAGACAACCAAGAGGTGTGTAAATTGAAATGGTTAATTTATGATTTGAAAAAATCATTTAGATAATGGTATCTCAAATTTCATAGTGTAGTTATTTAACTTTTTTATTCCAAATCGGTTGGAAAGTTATGTATCTGTCATGAAGTGTGAGAGTATTTGTTATATTATCATTATGATGATATATTTCTTGTTGAAAATGACTAAGAAAAGTTGAATTAGGTAAAATATGAGCTCAACTAGAAATTTGAGATGAAGAATAAGAGAGAGGCTATGAGGAATCAATTTAAGCAAAGTGGAAGCATCAATTCTAGATTTCAATGTTGTTGTCTTAATTAGAATCCAATGGCATGACTAAAAATAGGATTTGAAACAAATCAAACTCATCTTCATGGGCTTCAACCAATCTCTCAACAATAGAGAATAACGAGCACATCCATGCTCTCCAAGACATCCAAGTGCATGGTTTGTTTAAGGTTTAATTAAAGAAACAAATTTTTTTAAATTAAATCTATTATTCAATAATAAAATTAATTGCCTTTTGATCTTGTAAGCTACAAGCCATGTCTCATGATCCGAAATGACTTAATCTTCATTAAGCATTTTCATTATCAATTACCATACGAATATAAATCCTTATCTATTCAATGCTTTAGTCGGATAAGGGTATGGCACTAATTGCCAACCCTTTAGAAATTAGCACTTTGAGATCTTGTACTCTTGGTCAAATGTCTAACCATGCAATTGTCATGATAAAAAATTCAGATAAATAGTTAGGTAAGATACTATTTACGGTTTCTAATTTGGGTTAGTTCAATGAATTTATCCCACTAATAAGCACTTATATGTGTATCTCATTTTATCCACACTAAGGATCAATGAGATCGGTCATCTTCATTTTTTAAGAAGATAACACATACACTTGTCTATTTGTATCTTTGATGTCCCATCTCAAGGATCCTATGACTAAGAACATTTGATATAATTATCAAGATCCAATCATTATTGCTTGTAATCATGGACTTCATTGCGATATACACATCTAATAAAAGCATGTCATGTAGAAACATTAATTTTATTGAATAAAAACATTAATTTTATTGAATAAGGTATTATAATAAATGTCTAATCATATCTGATATGATTGACTTGTAGAGCATACATTTTTATCAATCTCCAACTTATACTAAAGTCACTTACCCATGTGTTTGATTCCGATAACTCCATGTGACACTCTGACACACTATGATTTAATGCCTTAGTTAGTGAATCTACAATGTTATTAGTTGACAATACTTGCCTATCACATCTCCTTGAGCTGTGATCTCTTAACTTATAAGCTATCACCATAGAATGTACTTCAACTTCTGATAAGACCTCTATTTCATTGCTTGTGTAATTGTCCCATTGTTGTTGCAAAACAATGAAACAAGAACAAAGTTAGAAGGACAAGTCCTAATTAATAGATGAACTTCTTCATCTATTGGCTTTCTTGGCCACTTTTGCTGCAACAATGTACTATGCTTCAAATGTAGAATCTACAATGTTTTGCTTCCTTAAAATCTTTTGACTCCTTACACCACTATTATGGTAAACATATACCCTGATGTTGATTTGTTATCATGTCTTTTTAATTCAAAACATGAGTCTATATAAACTTAAAATCTCAATTCAACTCTTTTATATACCAAAAATACATTCTTAGTCCTTCTCATGTACCTGCTCATAACACTTAGAGCAAATGATACAACAGGCCTTGTATGTAGCATAACATACATGATTGACCCAATGTCTACGGCATAGGGACTCTCTCTCTCTCTCTCTCTCTCTCTTCATGAGTTTTAGGGGACAACTCTTTAAAGAGATAAACTGATAAACTTTATGTCTTACAGGTGAGGGACCTTTCTTGGAGTTTTCCATGGTGTCTATGTACATCGACTAAGTAAAGCCAAGCATTTTTTAGATCAATCTCTATATATCTAATTCCCAAAGATATTTCGCCCAAATCTTTTATAAAGAAGTTCTTTGATAGCTTTACTCTCACTGATGATGACATAACTACTATAAGGAATCATTTTATACTAATGAAAACATTTGATCTCTTAAATTTCATAGTTGTTGTCTTGATCAGAAACGAATGACATAACCAAAAAACTAGATTTGATCCAAATGGAAAAATATCTTAAAGAAATTCAACTAACCTCTCAAGGTAGGAGAACAATGAGAGTTCTCCTACTCTTCAAGCTATCCAAGTGCACATCCTCTATTGGTATGCACACAAACCTTTTCCATATATGTGTTCTTGCACATTGGACCTTCTAACTCATCCTAAATGGAGTGCCACTGGCCACCATATTCCTCTAGGGTGGGAGAGCTTATTGAATAAGGCTAAGCATGAATTTGGAACCCTTGGGTTAATGGGGTCTAGAAAATTCACTCATATTTATGAAAAATGAAATTTTTTATAAAACCATAAATTCTATAAATTATGCCCAAGCCCCTTGTAGACACACAATTTTGGCTTAGTTGGAGAGCTCATGAACTCTTATTTTATGAAATATATTTATGTCCCCTCAATGGGACATGTACAGACTTGACACAAAAAGTCAATGACAGCAAGGTCTCTTGGCACTTATGTTACCATCATCCATGCATGCTTATTGTCATGATCTAACTAGAAGCATCGAGATGACAAGGCACTTCAAAAAGTAAGGTCACCATCAACAACACCATACTTAGCATTTAATTGCCTTACATGTACAGTAAATGACATTTCAAGCATTTAATGTTGTGATTAGCTAGAGGTGTCTTGCCTCTCAAATGCTTCTGACAAGTTCATATTGTTGTTAGCACATTATCAGTATGACATCCATACCAAAACATGGCCTAATTTATAGCTAGTACGGATTCATCCCTGATTGAAGATTCCAGGATGCATACGACCACAATGGAACTTTAAACATCTTGGAGGTCAAACTTAGATTTCAGGAGGTATGGGCTAGATCTTGGAGTTTTCTTTATAAAAGAAGTGGCACTCGATGTCTGAAGAGGTTAGCACGAGGTTGGCATGGTGCTAGAAAAATAAAAGAGGGTTAGAAGGTTGTTAGAAAGCCTAACTATCTCTCTCACACACCTTCAAGCTGTCCCTCACCCATCCACCATTCTATTATCTGTGAGGAAGGAGAGATCCCCATTTAAATCTCCCTAGTGGCCTACATTGCCAATGCACCGCACTCCATCTATGAGATTGGTACAAAGCCTACACAACATATCATCACCAACCAGGAGGCCAATGCTCCCACAATTTTCAAAAGGAGAAGTGCCTCCTAGAGGTGATGCGTATGCCATCTATGAAGGATGCCTTTGCTTCCAAGGTGTAGAAATTGTCTTTCATTATCAGCATTTAGGCTAGTCATGCATGATTTGATTAGTTGCATCCTTCATAATTATTTTTCCTTAGTAATTGAATCATCCAAAAACATCAAAATAAAGAAAGTTGGGAGCATTCCAATCTGGTTCATTTCTTATCATTTGTGATTTATGTTTGTTTTGATGGTAGATTCTTCATTTCTTTCTAGCGCTAATCATCATCACCTTTTTTTTCTTGTTTCTAATCTATTTCAAGTCCACTCCAAGCAACAAAAGTGTGCTAAAGACAAAGCTTCAAGCTCCTCTTCCCCGATCAGTCTAGCAAGTGAAAGTTAGAATCCACACATCCTCTTTAATGTGACATCAAACCAAATAGTATTCCAAACTTTCTACGATTACAATTGGAACCCGCAGTTCCTGGTGACCACATATCAACCCACACACACCTCCACCACCACATTGTTGTCCATGGAGACACCAATAGGAGTCTTTGATTAATGTTGGTTAATATTTATTATGTTTAGTCATTCGATTGTCTTTGTAAACCTACTTTGTTGATCGTACATCAGTTATTGACACTTGGGTAAACAACAAAAAGTTTGGAAATCCTTGCAAGAATCTACCGCCAACTAGATGCATCATGTTGGGCTACCGCACGTAGCCTGATGATGAGATGTGTCAATCCTGAAGTGGTGCCAACTTTTGTTGAAGGCACAGATTGATTTGCTTGTCAAAAATAAGTACTATTTATAGGGATAAGAGATATATGCTCTGTAATTGGGTCAATTTGGTGTGTCTACAGCTCCCCTTACCCATTAGTCCATCAAGTTTAAGACCATCTATAATACAAAAAGGGAAAGATGATGGAGAAGCCAATGATGATGACGACGCCGATGAGGAGGAGGAGGAGGAGGCTTCCTTTGAAGAAGATGATTGACATATTTGTATAATTATTTTTTTAAAACATGACTATATTTTTATTCTATTCATATGAGGTGTACATCATAGACTATTTGTATCATTCACTCACCAATTTCTATAAAATTTTAGTTTGTGTTTTATGAATAAATGTAATTGACCTAAACAATTATGGGATTGTGTAGGGAATTGTGAATGGAACTTGAATGAATGAAATTGTGAAATTATGTGTGGATTATGTATGGAATGCATTAGAAATTATATAAGTTGATTGTATATACATGCATCATTGTAATCTTACATGGATTTTTAATTTTATGATATTAAAGATTTTATTCACAAGAATTTTTGGTGACAACTTCAAGCCTTCTCTAATGATTATGTTAGTGATAGTTAAAGATGTTGGCAACAGCTATTGACCATCACCAAATTAGTCACCCCTGACCCTGGAGGTGTTCTTGGAGATGGAGTGACTAGCTTGGATACAGTTGCAAGTTGTTGCCATTAAAATATTGGTGACGACTCTAAGACATTGTCAAACTAGTCACTCGTCTCCCAGAATGTCACTAGGGATGAGGTGATTAGTTTGGAGATGGCTGATAGCTATCTCTAATATTTTACTGGTGATGGCTTGTAGCCATTATCATTCTTACATGAAGAGAAATTGTAAATGGTTGGTAGTCATCACTACTATCTTTGTTGGCGACAGTTTTTAAGCCAACACTAGTAAAAGTGACAGCCTTCAAGCCAACAATTATACATGTTTCTAGCAACGGCTTCTAAGTAGCTATCACCAATAGCATTGGCAATGGGCTTATTTTCGATGACTCTGCAATGACTTTGAAGCCATTGTAAAATATGATTGGTGACGACTTTTGCTTGTTGATGACAATTTGCAGCCATCACCATTAAATCCTTTTTTGTACTGATATAAATGATAATCATTGCATTGGGAAAAACCAATCAGTGTATCTTGTTAACACATCATATATTATGAATGAATATGTTTATTTTTGGAACACAACAAACATATTATCAAAAATAAAATAGGAATAATATAATAAGTAAAATGTAAATAATTATTGAATTAAATTAAGCAATAGTTAATCAAATAGTTCCTTATGAGTGGAACCCCAAAATGTATCACTTGATCTACTGTTGACAATATTTTGGTAGAATCTTCCATATAAGTGCTAGAATTGAGTAGGTTAATTTAGTAGTCTCCCTTAATGATGATTGATTAGCTAGGGATATTTTTGGCATCACCTCCCCTAGTTTTTGGCAATTCTAACAGAGAATTCTTAAAAATTGATGCTATTAGAAAGTTAGAATGAGCATAATCTCCTCTTAATACAATGATAAATATGGTGGTGAGGCTTTCCCTTTCTTTTTTTCTCTCTTCCTTTATATACATTTCTATCTCTTCATTTCTATTTTCCAACCAAGGGGTGTGGTCAATGCGAAATTCATCACCCTAAGTATTTATGGGGGGGTTTGTGAGTGATTAAATGTGTTTATTACCTTTAATACAAGAAAACATGAATCTGGCGATAGAATAATCACCCATATGCTTATTAATGATGGCTTATTACCGGCCGTCACATTTAGACAACAACTAGTGATGGCTGAACATCAGCCATTGCCATTCACACGAGTAGTTGCAATGGATCCATAAAGCCATCATTGGAAGACATATTTGCAATGACTATAGACATCACAAAAATAGTATAAAAGTTTCCGACCATTAGCTCAGGAGTGGGAGTTGGCAACCATAGAGAAGTTGTTGCTAGTATAGTTACTAGTGTTAGCTTAAGTCATCACCAATAACACACCTACCTTTTAAACCCCTACGAGAATCTCTTTCTCCTCCCCTAGTCACTTACGAGAAAGTTATTTGATTTTCTCTACTCTCTCTCCCTCTCTCTCTCTCTCTCTCTCTCTTCACTATTGTTGTCGGTGCTCCTTCTCTACTCACCAATATTGGATGCCACTGGTGCTCCTAGTTGATGCCGCTATCGTCGATGTCTTCATTTCTTCCTCGGATCTCCTCCTAAATAGGTATGAACCATAGATCTATATATATTATGATTTTAAAGTTGATCATTTTTGCATGGGTGTGAAATTATTATGGAAAGCCCTACGCATTCAATCCCCATCGGACGTAGCCATTTATAACTTTCTTTGGACTTCCCCTTGCGTATGCTCCATTTTTAGCAATAATAAAAGAATCATAGAAAATATTAACTTATGATCATTGACATTGGATGTTGTCTATTTAGATCCCTAATAACATATATAGTCTTGATCATTAAATGTTTACAATGCATTTTTATATTGTAGGCCATAAAGTTTAATAAATTGGAGCATCATATATACTTAGATTTATGTGTCGATGTTGGTACGTAATTTGACTTTTATGTAGATCTATTCTACTCTAAGAACCGGAAAACTTGAGCGCGATATGCTTTTGAAATATAAGCTACGAATATATATATATATGTAGAGTATAATATTTTAATATATGTTTTGATTTTATCAACTTACCCATGTTTGTTAAGGGCAACTAAATGTTAGAATAATATAAAATATCTTTGATCCTAGATACCACAATTTAACCAAAGTACATCACTATCTAGAGGTATTTTGGATTTTGTATAACTATACAATATATGTTAAAGATGGTGCAGATAGTATTTAAAGTCAAGTTGACAATTTTTCATAGATAATATGATATGAAACAGAACATCTCACTAATATTGTTTCGTGTGGTGCTACGTCTCTCTTATGCATTGTAATAACTTCAGAAAATATTTGTATATGTTAATCTAGCCTACATGTAAGGTGAAATAGATGGTCTCCATTCTGTGTATTACGTTTTACATTAAGTTATCCCTGAATTGTTCAAGTCATTGAGACAACATGAATTAGAAAGAGTTGTATTAGGTGAAAGTTAAAAGGTCAGTTAGTTGCATTGGCATATAGTTGAATATTTCACCCAATTAAGTTAAAAATACACGAAGATATGTGTCCACTTGATTACACTTTATTTTGTTTAACCTATCATTATCTTGTTAGCCATCACATGTTTGTAGATAATTATGTATGATTGAATATTTTTGGTAATACTATTAAGAATGGTGATGATAAACTTATTAAGTTGCATGCCACTTATCTCATTTATTTTAATATTTTATGTCATCATAGTAACACAATGGAAAGAGTGAATTTGGAATTCAAAGAGCAACTAGAATTTTCATTCAGTATTAAAATTATTAAAATTAAAATTGCATTAGACTCTATTGTAAACAGTTGAAATTATTTTGGTATCAATTTGATATTATCTACTCTATTCCCAAACGAGAATTATTTTGAAAAACATTGCTAGATGTGTTGGACACATGTATTTTGTATGGGTGTTGACATAGAAGATAGAACAAAAAACATGATTAGTTAGACCAATTCTTTACGGTTTCGATTTAGATTAACACATAAGCTGTTTCAAAACAAACTAAACCCCTAAACTGAATAAAATAAGTATTTATGTTTTTAAGGTCTTTCAATACAAAACAAATTGAGTGTTTATTTAATCTTGGGTCTCTTTTTCTTATTTTTAAAAAGTTTTAAACAACATTCTCATTCAAGACTTGTTTCATTTAGAGGAGTTTTGGTTTGAATTATTTGTACAATTAATTTTCTTATAAAATTTAATTATTTAATTTTGCATATATCTTACTCTATAATTTTTTTTAAAAATCATTAGTTTAGATGAGTAACTTAGATAAGTCTTGAATAGATATTCAGTATTTCTTGTTTAATTAACATCTTATAAACTAAGCTAAACATCTATAATTATAGCAATCAAAAGAAATACGTCCTCCTACATTTCTAGAGATTTTGTAGTTGTCCCGGACTTGTGAAGGGCTCGATGGAATTATTATCTTGTACAATGAAGAAACTTGTCGATTAATAATAATTTATTTTTAAATTTTATTTTATTTATTTAATTTGTATCTTAAATCAAAATGTTTATAATATATTTTTATAAAATAATATAACATAGTTAATGACTATCCTACCATTCAAAGAGTCAGATGTTAGAGTAAGCATATTAATATAGCCAATACTATGACAACTAACATCACCAATACTCGTTGGCAATGATTGGAGCCACTGATAATAATGAGTAGCGATAGTTTGCAACTATCGCTGAACTACATCAGAAAATGCCACGCTAGCTTTTCTAAAATAGTTTGGCAACATTTACGGTTGTTGCCAACACACAGTAGCGACGAATGAAAAAAATCGTCACTTATAATTTAATATCAACACTTTTACCGTCGTTGTTTATGCACTTAACGGTGATAGTAGTGATTGAACTTCTTTCTCGATACATTTAATTGCAATGGCTACAAAATAGTCGTCACTAATGCTATTTGCGATGTTTTCTTTTTCACATCGTTGCAAGTCATGACCCGGGATTGACATTTCAAAAAAGAAGAGTAAAATAATAAAATTAGAACAATGCGAACTCTTGTAGCATAATTTTCAAAATTAATATTAATAGCCAAATCTTGCAATGATTTACATCGGTGTAAATCGCAAAATTAAGAGCGGTGGATATGTTCGATAATGTTGCCAAATAGGACTGTGAAGTAGTTCGCGTGAACTGTCCTAAGCATGAGTAAATTACGTAGTTATATTAAACAAAAAGAAACTCAATTTTCTAAACACTTCTGGGGATATCCGTCAAATAAATAGTTAATCCCGGCGCAATTGGTGACTTGCTGACTTCGTTCTATCGCCTTCTGGATGCTCTAAGAAAGATTTATCTAACTGAAATGAAGGGTCGATTCACAATAAATAAATGGGTAGGGACCTGGGAGGCAAAAGGTAGGTGAGTGACAACAACCGCTCATCAGTTATCATAGCTGGCCCAGACCGACCGGTCCAAACTCGATCAGACGTACAAAGCTTGTCCGTTTCTCTTCTGTCCCCGGCGGATGCTGACAATATTCTGTCTCCTGTCTCGTTCGGATGGGCACGAGCCGTAATTTCCGTGATCATATTGCGCGGTCGCAGTGCCAATTGAATATGACGTGGAATTTCATACAAGGATTAGTCCTTTGAATTTATTCGGCGCTTTTTTTGTTTGGACATTGGCGCAGACCGCGCGCCAGAAGCCGCCCTCGAAGGGGCGGGCGCGGTTCGAGACCACGAGCTGCCGCCCCGGAGGGTGGTGGCGTCCCACTGCGCTACGAGCGCGGGACAATTTATTCGGCGCTTAACTTGAAGAATTGGCTCGCGGATGTGTTAGCACTTGCTATCTTCCAAGCTAGTAGGAGTGGGCACGGTTCGTCTGATTTAGATTATTTTTTTTAAAATCGAACTAAACTGAATCACCCTCTCAAATTGAACTGGTTCGATTTAATTCGGTTTAAACCAAAAATAAATAAAAATATTTAAATTAATTATTTTTCACATATATATACTAATTTTTATATTAAAAATAATGCTAATAAATATTATTTATTATAAAATTTGAAAAAATATTATTTTATTAATACTATAATGATTTTTTTATATTTTTTTGATTAAATCGGTTTAAACGATTTGGTTTAGTTTAAATCGGTTTGAAAATTTTTCAAACGGAACCAAACCAAAAGGGGGTCCAGATCGGAACAAACCGAAGAGAATAAGTAGATTTGATTTAGTTTCTCGGTTTGAACCTTTTTGTGCCCACCTTTACAAGCTAGTGATGCGGAGAACAGCAGACACATGCGCGTAGTGGGTCGCCACCTGCTGAAGAGAAGGACGACGTTAGGCCCCTCTGCTCGCGTCCACACTGTCGTTCTTTTGTGACCTAGCTAGCCCCAGAGAGGACGAATCACACGGAGATGAGATGCATGTAAACAGTGTTCCGGTGTCGACGTTTGCCAAACTGTGACCAGTACGTATATGTGCCAGGTAATTTTGTTTTTTTTTTTTTTGGTTGAGATTACGTGGAGAAGAAATCATATATAGTAAACTTTTATATAGATTTTGTCTTAATTGATATACTCCAAGGATAATCTTTAAAAGTTGAGGGGTAAAATAAAATACGAATCTATCGCTCTTTCCCTTAAAAGCTGAATCTTAACCGTTACAATGTATAAATCAAGGAAATAATTGGGTATTTTCTTTAACTAACATAGTTCCATAATTTTATTACAAGACTACCACACAAAATAAAGAATCACAAATCTAACATGATTTGGTGAAAGTCGGTGATATACCCTAAAATTTTAAAGCCAAACTTGAGTGATTAGTTTGACTTTTAACATTGGGATTTTATAAAGTCAGTGTTTATATATATACTCCAATTCTGTTTAAACGGATGACATAAATTCACAAGTGGGGGCATGATACTTCAGTTTTAAAGTCAGACTAAAAATATTCAAGTTATGTAAAAGTTAAACTTAACCCCTCTCTAAAAATGTTTGAGTTAGCTGATCCAACTTATGTTAAAATAAGTCAAGGTAAGTTTGTCTGCTTTTTTAAGTCGGTATCTATTACATAGACTTATGATTTTAATTAAAATTAAATGATAATTATAGCACTTTTAACAAGTTGGTGAGGTTTGTACCGACTTTTAAGTTAAAGCCAAACTGGTTGAACCTGATTTTATATTTTTAGGTGAAAGTCAGTGTTCACCAAACTATGCTAGATTTGTAATTTTTTATTTTGTGTTAGTCTTGTCATAAAAAATAAAATAAAAATTAATTATAGACCCAAGTAATAAAATCTGTTTGATAAAAAAATCCCGATGATTGAATATTTTTGATAATAGATCTAAATATTGTAATTTATCTGATAAGAGACCCTCTATATATGTTAACTTTTGTCTGCCACTGCCATCTTAATTATTTTGAAAGCCCACTTTTACCACCCAAATGCTCATGTGATTTTGCCCCCGCTGTCGTGAAAAACCCAAGAGAGGGGCAACAAAGGCATCGAAGACAGCACACCAAAGGAGGTGGAAGGAGTTGATGGTGTAGCGGAGACGGCTGCCGGGGTGGAGGTGGAGACGGTACTCAGCAGTGTGGAAAGCATGGTTGGGCCAGCGCCGGAGGCACCCTTGACGAAGGTGAAAAGGGGCTGGCAACGGACTTGATAAGTGCCGACAAGGTGGACGACGATGGCGACGATGGGCGATGCCGTACGTGGAGCTAGTATGAGTAGTAGGAGCCGAAGCAAGTGAGGAGGTTGTGGGGGGGGCCTCGTCACCGAAGGCAGAGTATCCCAAGCAGAAGGCGGTGGTGATGGTAACGCTAATCAGCGTCGCTCTTTTCATCCTCTTTGACTCCAACAGCGATGACCTGATATAGTGTCTTGAGCAGAATTTGATCGAGAATCAAGACAAGAATCAACCTGTTCAAGCTCTAATTCGATAAAGAAAGGCACAAATAATAAAGTTAATTAGTTGCTTTTTAATTTTCATTGTTCTCTAGCATTAATGAGATGTTTTGATTGATGTCAGATTGATCAACTAACGACGGAGAACATCCAAAATCTTGATGCGGTACGTAGTCAATATTTAAGGCATTTAACGGTTACCCAACATCAACGTTAGTTATTGGGGCGGAAGTTTAAGGTATACCGAAAATGGAATTTCTCGTTAAAACTCTTCTGGCGCTGGCCGGATCTCATGTTCAAGTGTTTCATAAGGGGTGGGTCTCCCGTTAATTAATTTTCTCAAAATAACACTGTGTTAGTTATAAAAAAAACCTAGAAGTAAAGTTGTGGGTTTGGATGAGAATGAGACCGGATCCCCTCGGGAGGCCTCCTGAGGGGGTCCGGTCAGGCCACACCCAGTTTTTTGACGTGACAGGTGATACGATGGGCATTAAATGTGATATGATGCCTGTCCCATCAAAAAATTGGGTGTGACCTGATCGGACCCCCTCAGGAGACCTCCTGAGTGGATCCGGTCTCGATGAGAATATGTAATGCTCTAAGTTTAAGGATTAAAATCTCCTTCTCAATTCCAACCAAACATACCTTTGGCTTGACTTCCCACCATACAAATCCCGAGCTCGGAGCATGGTGTGGCAGATCATGTGTGCGCGAAGTCAAGCGCTGCCACAAGCGAGCAACGTGCATGGTCCGCAGTGTGCGGCGCCGCCGCCCGCGAGCGGTTGGCAAGCTTGCAGACGCGCGCCTAATTAGCGAGAGGAGACTACCTTCGGGTCGTCGCCGCCAGCTTGGTACGCACCTGCGCCGCCGGAGACGATGCCGATCTTTCCGCTGCCGTTGCGCGGAGGTCGTGCTTCAAAACATCCACACCACTCCGTCGCCGCCAGTTCAACGCTGCTGAACGTGCCAGCACGCTGCAGCCAACCCCATCGCGCGGTTATGGGTTTTATTTTGAGCGTGAGGCGTGTTAGGTTGAGAGATATGAAATGAGTCTGAAGCACCTCGAGAACTCCACCGACAACAAACAGGGATGCAAACGAAAACCAATATAATCACAAATAATTTGAAGTTCTACTCGATAAAAATTTGAGTCGGTTGTTTTTTTTTCGTTAATTTAACAAGTTCGAAAAAAAAATAAAACTCGGCTCATTAAACCAGTTGAAGTTGAACATACTCCTATTCAGCTCGATAAACTGACGTGCAACTCGATCAAATATCATATTATATATTTATTTTTAAAAATTAAATTACGAGTATTACTAATTACGTAGTGTGACTTAAATATATTAAATAATTTAAAATTTGAATTTAAATTTACATTGAGTTTCATAAATGAGTTAAATCTAAAATTTCACAAATGATTTTTCATTGATTTTGAGTTTTATAAACGAGTTTATATATAGCTTAAACTTGAATGTAAATTAAATTTTACCCTGACTACTACTCGAGTTCGAGCTCGACTCGGCTTGATTAATAAACGAACCAAGTTTAAACAAAAGTTTCATGTACTCGTTAAAACTCGAGCTCAAACTCGAACTCGTGTAAAATAAACGAGCCGAGCTTGAACATCGTACTACTTGGCTCAGCTCGACTCGTTTGCACCCCTACTGACAACCAGATTGGACGTCGGCTGAGCGTCGCTCGGTTGGCATCACCCCTCACTCTGTGAGCGAGGGGGAGTGAGGGGCAGGGTTCGAATGGCCGCTAAGCCGGCCATCACCGGGGGGATGGTTTCTCGTGGGGATCGAGCATGGGGTTCGATGCAGGTGTGGGCCGTTTTGGCCAGGGTGACAAAAAAAAGAGCATAAATGCACACTAGACCCGTTTTGGGGCTACTGCTTTCACGATAGGTCCGTTTTCAAAACTATTTTGTCACTGAGTCCATCTTTTTAAAATAGCATCACATTCACTCCACTTTAGATTTGAAAAGTCTTTTTTACCCCCACACGTTGAAGAAGATGCGTTATGCGGGACACGGCGAGAGAGAAGCAGCAAATTGAAGCGGGCTGCCCAGCTCTCCATCGGACGTCGCAGACGGCGACACCGCTCCTCTCCCACTTCTCTCACTTCCCCATACCTATTTCCGGGCGAGGAGACCGGTTGGGGGAGCATGTGCGCAGACATGGGGAGCTGGTTGGGGCTGGACCTCCCGAACTTCAGGTTCCATCCCACGGAAGAGGAACTCCTGGACTTCTACCTCCACGTGGCGGTCCATGGCCGGGAGCTTCAGCCCGAGATCATCCGCGCGTCCTTAATCTCTACCATTACGACCCCTGGGAGCTCCCAAGCTATATAGATTAATTCGATCTCCGCCTCCTCTTCGCTATCTCTTCTTCTGGCGGCACTGACGGACACCCCTCTTTCTAGTCCTGGCGACGATCGGTGAGAGGGAGTGGTACTTCTTCGTGCCGAGGGACAGGAGGAGCAGCAACGGCGGGAGGCCGAACCGAACCATGGAGCGCGGCTTTTTGGAAGGCCACCGGCTCCAACCACCCCATCCGCAGCGTTATGCGGGACACGGCGAAATTGGGCGAGAAAAGGGGAAATACGAGGTCGGGAAGGGCAAAATTGGAATACCGGGATAGTCAATCAGCAAGCGGACCAAATTGTAATACAATGTGATGTCAACGGATTATAGGGGATGAAAAATTGGTCAATAGAATTTTTGGTAAACCGATTTTCTTAAATTGACCCGGTGATAATTTTTCCAAAAAAGACAAACCAGATTGGACGTCGAAGAAGAAGGAAGTTCTTCTAGGTTTCAAGGTTAAGAAGAAGCTGTTAGAATAGTTACTACGACCGTGTTTTAATCGACGGAGGAAAGAGACGCATGCCCTTTGGAATCCTTGGGCGCTATAGACGTAATTAGATAAAATCGATTGATCAAGCTGTTGTAACGTCCAGCTGGTTGATGTAATGCTCACACCTGCTGTTTTATTTAAGATCCCGTCCATTTAAGATGATAAAAATTATTTTTTCTACAATATATACAATTTATAATCAAACATTTAAAATAATTGTATTTAAAGGTACAATTAAATATTCTCTATAGGATATGCTCTATTTAAGATCCTCTCCTTTTAAGATATGCTCCGAATAAACTTTTTATGATATATAATTTGTATTTGACAATATAATTAAATATTCTCTATACTATCTGCTTTGTTTAATATTTCTTTCATTTAAGATGCTTAAAATAAGTTGTAATAATATATAAATATATATTTTTATATATGTAATTAAATAAAGTAATCATGTAAACTTAATTAAAATTGTGAAGTATATCCTATCTACATTCACTCCCAATTCAAAGATTGAGTTATATTATCCATGTCCAACTCGATCATAATATCCAAACCATATTCGCATCACACACGAAAAGGGTATGGATTATTCGATTAACTAAAAAGTTCAGACAAAGAAAGAAAATGTACACTTACTAGATATCCTTGTATTATTTCTTTGTATTGCTGATATATTTATTTTCAAAACAAAAAGAAATAGCATACTTAACAACACAAGGAACGTGATCCAGATTCTTAAGCAAGTTCTCACTTTTTCATTTAGTAGAGATCTATAACCTCGATGATATTCTCCTAAACATAACATAATTATTTATTTTCATTGTTTATCCTAGTTATTTTAAATTTATTTAACGATAATATAAAATTATCCTAGTTATTTATTGCTGATACATTGTTGACACTTAAGATTGAGAAATTTATGTGTGAATATAGAAAGAAAAGTAAAAATGTAGATGTGAAAGTTCAAAGTCGACTTAATGTATGAGAGTGAGAAGTAAATAACAATTATAGATGTGCTCATCTTGTTGATATTTACTCCACATAGTTTATAAGGGTGTAAACAGAATTTGATATTCCAAAATTTTGATTCGATTTCGATGAAAATTAACGGGTTTGGAAATTGTTTTTGTATCACATAAGCTATCGGAATTGGAATCAAATATTTCAATAGCTTATCGATATCAGAATCAGAATCAGGTGATTCCATTTTCGTTTATTCGATTTTGATAAAAAATAAATATTTATAGTAAAAATAATTAAAATAAAATCAAATAAATTATAAAATATGATATATAAATTGATAAAATAATAAATATAAAATCTTAAGAATATTATATTAAATTTTAGTAATTATATGTAAATTATTAACTTAATTTTTTATAAAATTTTATATTTAATATCAGATTAAAATTGAAACATAATGATTTTAAATTATAAGAATTGGAATCGAAACATATTAACCCTTATTAGAATCGAAATCGGATCTTACTGATTCCACTATCGAATCCGACCTGTTTAAACCCGTAATAGTTTATATTATAGCTGTTATGAACCTCAAGTGTGTCACATTCCGTGTAAACATGTGTTGTATGCACTGCATTATCTGAATTGAGATCCATATCAATATACTTTACATTGGTATATGACTTAACAATATTAAGTAACATATCAAGCAGAGTTTTATAAAGTTTTAGATGCATGTCATTGGCTCTCATTCAACCATAGCAATGATTTGATTCTATTTATACCTCCTTCTAATATTTGGAAAGTTGGAAGACCTCAAAAGAAGATGTTACCAATGATAATAGATTGTGATGTAAATCGTCAATATTATTAATGTGGTGTTTGTAAGGAAAAAAATAATAATAAGTCAACTTCTAGATGCATGTATGTCTACTACTTAGATTAAGGGTGGATGGTTCACCATCATATCATCTCCTCAGGTTCTTTTGCATAGTACAAGTTGTGAACAGCTATATATGCATAACTTCTAGATCAAGTTCCAATAGAGGATGCTTTTAGTCATTCTAGTTGTAGTACTATTAGGCTACAATGATTAGTAAATCAATTTGGTGCACATACTCAGCACTTGTCAAATGATGTGGACGACAAAGTCATGAGAGTTGTTTGTCTATACCATGCCTAAGCTTTTATTTTGATGCTTTTTGGTTGCATACTATTATTAGACACATGTGGTAATGAAGTCCATCTACAACATTGGTTATTCTTGGAGGATTTAGAGATTTATAGGCAATACTCTTGGGGCAATGTTGTAGTTGTATTACTATATTAGTAGTTATGTGCTGCAACTTCATCATCACATAGTCGTATAAGAGGTTATCTTCATTTATTACAGATATGTATGGATATCAAGGTAGTCATTTATTAATGGGCTATCTTGAATAGTGCTCATATTTCTGTCTAAATAAGCTTAATGATTCTGATTTGTTTGATTGAAATTTCTTTGCTGACCGTATTGATATTAATTTCTGTCATATTGATTAAAATCTCTATGATTATTTCAACTACCATTCCTGCCTCTATAACCTCTACCACTTCTTCTAAAATTGGTGTTCTGTTGTTGTTACTTACAGTTTATATTATTCTTAGCCATGCATATTGTCACTCAATTCAGCTACATTTTGATGGTGTTTTTGCAAAAAAAAAGTCTTCTAATTAATTAACATTCCCCGTAGATCATCAACCGTTAAACTAGAAACATCTAGTCTAGTATTTATTGCTATTATGAATGACTAAAACTCAAGACCCAGGCCACTAAGAATGTATAATAGTAAATCACCAAGAGGAATAGGTTTATATGCCATAGCTAGTGAATTCGTTAGAGCTTTAATTTTTTCCAAATAATCTGTCACTTTCATAGATCTCTATTTTTGATGCTGCAACTATAGTTTCAACTGCAGAATCCTTACTCTAGACACTGATGCATATGTCTTAGCAAGAGACTGCCAAATTTTTGTTGTAGAAAACTGACTGTAAGCACCCGGAACGGGACATCCGCGGATCTCCCCCCTCCGGAACCCCTTACGCCCGCCTCGGTGTGTGTCGGTGGGTGGTGGTGTGTTTTGTGTGTGTGGTCGCCAGGAACCAAAGGCTCCAAAGTATGATGGGATGAAAGAAAATGAAATAGAAAGATGACCGTCGTACCTCCGGAAGCGGGGAGATTGTTGAGCTCCGACTTCTCCTCTCTCGGCCGGCCGAAAGAAGAGAGCTTAGTGAATCCCTTGCCTTCAATCCGGTTGAAGCTCCGCCTCGATCGGATCTACCTAAGAATGTCCATAAGAAAACATGTAGACAAGTGAAGGTTTCATTAGTTCTAACGAAAGCATAGTATCGTGCTCGAATTTGGATTCAAACATGCAAACGGGAAGAGACTAACCGGATTGGGACGAGATCCCAACCCCTATTTTTGGTAGGTTTTAAACATATATGAAATGCAAAAATGCTCTAAGACATGCTAAATAACATGGTGATCGATGCAAAAGTGAAAAAGGGAGAAAAGAACTCGATTAAATGGGCGATCGGACTTCGAAAACAATGAAACAAGCTTCTGCCCTTCCTGGTGCCCTATATATAGGGCGCCAGGAGCAGGTGCCCCCTTTATGGGGCGCGTTGACCAAAGTCAAAGCGCCCTGTATACGGGGCACTAAGTCTGGCCCGAACAGATTTTCTTCTTCTCTTCGCGGCGCCGCTCCGGGTGCTGGATGGCTTCCGGGACGAAGTAAGAGCTCCTCCTTGTAGACAATATGCAAATAAAGCTAGTGGAAGGTGGTTTGGGTGCTGGATGTATGAGGAGAGTCGGATAGAGGCTCTCAAAGTTGGAGAAAAATCATATTTCTGGGTGACAGAAACAGAGGGTTTTAGGGTTTTTGGTGGAGGATTTTGGATCGATTTGGAGGCTTTTGGAGGGTGAATGTGGCTTGGAATCGTAGTGTTGGATGATCTCTAGGGTGGCACGGAGTTGGAACCTCCTCTAAGTTCCAAATGGGGCTCTATTTATAGCCCAAAAGAGGGCACTTTGGCCATTTTCGAAAAACAGTGCCATGTGGCATAGCGCCCTGTATATGGGGCGCTAGCATCATGAGATATGTCGGATCGACAAGACAAGTCACCGCGGGGGTCAAATCAGCCTGTCAAATTGATCGGATTTGGTTCCGGGCGCCTGTTTATAGGGCGCCCGGTGCCGTATACAGGCGCCCGGTGCCCCGTATACAGGCGCCAGTGCCCCGTTTATAGGGCGCCTGGTGCCCTATAAATAGGGCGCCAGGTGCCCTATATGTGGGGCGCCTGGTGCCCTATAAGCAGAGCGCCAGGTGCCCTATTCTTGGGGCAGGTGGCTTGTCTGATTGCTTGATGGACCCATCTTCGGAATGTGCCAAAGCTCGATCTGTCCGAAAACACGATGTGCTTTAAATATTCTTTATGAAAACAAGAATTTGAACTCTCCAACTGGGCCAAAATTGCGTGTCTACAGCTTGCCTCGCCTTGGCGTTGGCTTTGTAGGGGAGTGTCATGAATGAAGCGTAGGTGAATGTAGCGAAGTGTAATGAGGTGTAGCGAAATGAAATGGTAATGGACTGAAAAGGTGACGCCAAGGTGTAGATTTAGACACGCCCTCATTGGCCTAGTGAAACAAAACTTTACCGGACTCCGAGATTACCCTTTGTCTTATCGAAACCATTTCCTCTTGTTGATTGGTTAAAAAGAAGAACAGAAGTAAATAACTAAAATCCCGCGTGGGGGAGAATTGTAACCGGCCAGGACCCGAACTGCATGGTGTGCTGGACTCGGCAGAAATGCAGTAAATTGCGAAGAGAAAAAGGCCAATCATCCGAGGTTGGGTTCTTCAAATTCATTGGGTTTTACTCAAGAATACTGGTTCAGTTTGACATGGAAAAACTTCTTGTTTCGATGAAACCATTAAAATTGGATCTTCTGGATAGACCAAAAAAACCTTCTCGAGGAGCCATAGAAAGATGGTGATGGAAAAGATAATGCATGATGTATGCTGTATGATAATGCATGATGTATGCTGAGTTTAAAGAAATAGAAATAAACATAAGAAAATAGTTGAAGATATAGGTCAAACATAACGGGTCAGGACATCCGTGAAGATACCGTCGTCCCCGTTTATTTGACTTTGGCTTATCCGCGGGCCTAAAAAGGTGACTGAATCATTCATCGATTTTGTTGAAGGGGTTCTCTGATTCAGCCCCTTTTAGACTCGAGGTCTTCAACGATATACATGCGAGATATATGATAATACATGCAAAATTCCGGGCTCCAAGCGCCCTGCTTATAGGGCTCCAGGCGCCCTATTTATAGGGCTCCAGGTGCCCCATTTAGAGGGCGCCAGGCGCCCTATTTACAGGGCGCCAGGCGCCCTACTTATAGGGCTCCAGGCGCCCTACTTATAGGGCGCCAGGCGCCCTATAAGTGGGGCACCTGCGCGGACTTCAATCCTGCTCCTTCCCGAGGCAGTTTTGGCTTCTATAAGAAGGGGGGTCCTCCCCTTCTTCTCCCCCACACCAGCTACAGTGCCCCTTGCTCCTCCCTTTGCTCTGATGGCTTCTTCCTCCTCCCGCCCGACCGGTTCAAATGAGATGAAAAGTTTCTCCGAAGTGCCGTGCCATATTCGGAACCGGGTGTCCATGGGAGTGGTAGTGTCTTTATTAGGCACCCTCCTTTGTTCTGTCTCAAAACCTTTTCTAATTGCGCGGTTATTTTGCAGGACCTTCCGAATTTTCCCGGGGCTCGCCGATACGGCCAGGTGCTATGGATAGCCCGCTTAATGGCTGCTATCAATATTCATGTGCGGACCATTCTTAGCGGGTGGGGCTTCAACGGCATCCTCGTTCATGCCAACCACCTCCTCAAATACTTCTGGGATTTTTCTTTGGCGGGTGCGCTTCTCGAGATGTGGCATCCCGATACACACACTTTTGTTTTTGACTCTTTCGAATGTACCGTTCTCCAGGAGGTGGTAGAGTCATTTACGGGGCTTCGTGCCATGCCTGGGTACGGCCAGGCCATGTTTATCCCTGTCGGACCGGTCACCGGTTTAGACTTCCTCCGCGGCTTTATGACCACCGGAGAGGCCCGATCCATTATGGTAGGCGGCCGTATTTACACCGAAGCACTGGCGGATTGGTCCATTGGCGTGATTCAAGGCGCCGGTGATAATGAGGACCTTCGCCGCTCGGTGCCAAAGGCGTCGCCGCTTGCCTTGCCTCGGTGCTCCTATACCCGTGTGAGGACGGGTGGCTTGATCCTACCTGCCTTCCTTGCATTCAGGGTATTTGGTCCAATGAGTGCATAGCCCACTCGGTGTTGGGCTACCTTTATGACGGCCTGACTTCTGCTAGCGTCGGCAAGCCTATGTTCGGCAGCATTCTCTTGTTCGTGTGCTGGGTTGACTGGAACTTTAAGTTTGACGTATGCTTCGGACCGGCCACAGCTTCCCGGCTCTTTGCTCGGAGCCCCCTCCAACCTCTCACCAACCACCTTTGCATGGAATATAAGGTTCAGAACAAGTGCCCCTCAGTGAAGACCCGCGCTGACTGGCGTTTGTACTTTTCGGCGATGAGCAGCAGCGGCTTTGTTTGCCCCACAGAGGCGGTTATGCGCCAGAATGTCCGTGCCTCTCCCACCCCAGGGGTGGATCTCCGGTTGATTACCGGTACTTCCTTCATTATCTACAATCCTCACCGATGTCCTCTTCAGTTGGGCCAACCGCGGCTCAAGGTCCCTCGTCTCTCTCACATCCCGTCTGTCAAGGATCGTCAGACGGGCACGGCGGCGGATGTTGAGGAGTGCCAGAGCATCCTTGCGATCTGGGGAATCTGCAAGAGCTTCTCGCCAAGTGCCTACATGGATGAAGACGAGGTCTGGAAGAGCCGGTATGTGGCGAAGCTGAGGAAGCTGCGCGGTGGTTGACCTGCCCTTTGATTGTATCCAGTTGTATTTTGCTTTTGTTGTGTCCAGATGTATTTTGTTGCTTTCGTTGTGTCTAGGACTTTAATCAATGTAGGTGTAGGATTTGCTTGATGTAGTTTCTTTTCAGTTGTGTCCTAGTCCTGTCAGTGTCAGAAGAACAACAAAATATGCAAAAGTAATAGAATATCAATGTTTTGGCAATGAAATTGTGTTTTTCACGAAGAATATTGCTTGTGGACACGTTCTAAGAATTTTGAAAATTTTGACCAAAGCACTTTATATTTTCACCCATGCACTTTTCTTCATTTTACCATCATCTTTTTCTACTTTTTCTATTGGGCGGGACCTTTTCGGGGAGTGCAGCGCATCGTGCGGATTCCACAGTAAGTTCCTTCCAACTGCAAACTTGTAATTTATTCTGTTATCTTCATTTTCGCAGAAGGGTCCGAACCGATCCGGAGTCGTTCCGGATTGGAACGGGAAGAGAGAAGGGGGCTGAGCCCCCTAGCGCCCCTATGATGGGGCGCTAGGCTCTGCCTGGCACCCCATCAATGGGGCGCTAGGCGTCCCATCAATGGGGCGCCTGGCCCAGGCGCCCCATAAATGGGGCACCTGGTCACCAGGCCCCCATCGTCTCCGTTTTGCTGTTCTTGACCCGCTCTAATGCTTTGCAGATGACGAAGAGGTCTCGCGTTGACGCTTCAGGTGCCGCCGGGGCCTCTTCCTCCGCCGGTGCTTCTTCCTCTGCTGGCGCTTCTTCCTCTGCCGGTGCTGGCTCATCGGAGCTACCCACTCTCCATCCTCCTCCGACCGTCTCGGTAACCGAATCTCGACCTCCCCTTTCTTGAATTTATTTATGATTGCTTCGTTTCTAACATGATTGTTTGATTGTGCAGGGGAAGATCAAGTCCCGGATATCCTGGGAGATGGTCTTCCATGCCTACCAGGGGTTGAAGGACTTCCAGAAGGTACGGCTTGATGCAATGGGTTTTGGCCCATTGCTTCATTGCTCGGCTTTCTGGGAGGACCTCCCTTTGATCCAGGCCTTGAGGGAGAGATGGGACTCCACCACCCATTCCTTCCTCTTCCCCTGGGGGCATATGGTCCCTACCTTGGAGGATGTCTCCCGGATCACGGGTCTTCGTGTTCACGGTCGTGCCGTCACCGGCAAGACCTATCGCGATTACTCGGCCATGGTCCGGGATTTTCTGGGTCATCCGGTCCCACACTGCCCTGGCGGACTGCGCGTTATGAAGCGCACAGTCGTCGGGAACTTGCTTGGTCTGGGCAACGCTAGTGTGGGTAAGGATGACGTAGTGGCGGTTGTACTCGACGAGTTGACGAAACGCGTCGAGCGCTCCCTGGTCGGTGAGGAGGGCACTGTTGAGGCCGACCAGGATCTCCGCCGGTTCCTCCTCTTCTTCCTCACCCGTCTTCTTCTAGCCTCGAAGACAGACAGGGTGCACTTGCGGTTCCTCCCTTTTCTTGCCGACCTGTCGAAGGTTGGTGAGTATGCGTGGGGTGCCGCTATGCTGGCCCATCTGTTCTCCTCGCTGGCGATGGAGAGCGGTCCGGTTTCAGTAGCCGGCTTTACTCCATTCCTTCAGGTATGCCTTGTTCTTTTGTTCACTATCAATTCTGCCTTGTCTTTTTTTTGTGACTAACTGAGCTTTTATTTGACAGGTATGGAGTTACTATTACATCCCCCTGGGTCGTGCTCTGCTGAAGGATGACCCCGAGTACCCTCTTATCGGCAGCTGGGTTGCTACACGATCTGCTTCCTCCCATCCTTACCAGGTGGAGAACCTGAGGAGGCAGCTGCTCTGCTTTCCTCACCACGAGGTATTCTGTTACTTTTCTCCTTCTTAACTCTTGGTTCTTCTTGTTTACTGCTCTGCCTTGCTTTTCAGGTGGTATGGCAACCTTTTTCAGACCTTCACTTGGATCGGCAGCCGTGGGTTTTGGAGGGCCGTCCGGTTTTTGGCGGTGACACCTTCTTGATCTGCCTGAACGAGATGGAGCCACTTTGGGTGCGTCTCACGATGCGCTCATTGGGGCTTCACCAGGAGTGGGTGGATCTTCCACCTTACCCACACCTGGGTCGTTCTACTCGTGGCCTGATCCAGGAGATTGACTGGAAGAAGGAAGGCCAGTTCTTTGTCCGGATCTGGAAGAGGGGTGGCACCCCAGTGACTTCCAGTGATTCTGATAGTGATGACTATCTGCGTCGCTATGTGGCGACATTTGCCCACCTTTTCACCGAGGGTGGAGAGGTACGCACTTGTTGTTTTCACCACTGTTCTTCCTTTGCTTTGATGTCTAACTGTATGTTGCTTTCAGAGCATTCAGGCGGAGCTGTCTCGTTTGAGGGTGGGGACAGCATCTTTGGAGGCTGAGTTGGAGCGACAGGTACTTTCTGTACTTTGCACCTTTCCATTGTTGGTTAACTGACCTTCCCTTCTTCTTTCTTTCAGCGACGTCGCTACCGAGGTTCCCGTCGACAGGTAGCACTCTTCATTTTTCTTTAATTCCTTGAATGAATGTTGTTAACTGTCTCCTTCACTTCTTTCAGATCTCTCGGCTTCGCGAGCGCGTGGCCGAACTGGAGTTGGGTTCCCATCCGGCTGCCCCTGAGCCGACGGCTTTTGATGAGCCTCCCTTCGAGCCGTTTGACTTTGGTCAGCCTACGGGTCCCGAGCTACCTTCTCATCCTTTGCCGGTTGACCCTCCTTCCTTCATCCCTACTGATCTCGGGAGCAGTTCTTCTGAGACGGGCTTCCTCCTTGAGGTGATTACCGCTTTTACTTATACTGTCTTCTTCCTTCATTTGCCTTGCTAATCTTTTTCTTTTCTTGCAGATTGCCCAGCTGAAGGAACGGGTGGAGGTCCTTACTACTGAGGTGAATCTCCTTGACTTTCTCTTGCTCTGCTTTGCTTGATTCTAACATTTTCCTTTTGTAGAACAAGGATCTTTGGGCGAGGATTTCTGATCTTCCTGTAGGGGGTGCTCCGCCTTCTACTGGTGATCCCTTGGGCTTTCAGCCGCCTTCTACTGATGATCCCTTGGGTTTTCAGGACAAGGTACATAATTTTCTGCTCCGCTTGTTATCATTTTCTTTCTTTCCTGACATTTTCCCGGTAGGTGATGGAGCTACAGAGGGAGCTCGGGCTCGAGCCCCTCGTAGGCATTTCGGATCCTGGTTCCTCTACTTCCGAGGTGCGATGTTTTTATTATGATTTTAAACTGGAAATGCTTGGACTGACGTCTCCTTTGGTTTCCACAGACTGCTCAGAGGATAGAGGAGCTGACACGGGAGGTACATGTCTGATTCTTTTTCCTTAAGCTGCTTTTTCTGTAACTGATGTATCTCTTTGTCATCTCGTAGGTCGGGAGACTGGAGGCTCGCGTGGTTGAGTTGTCACGGCCAGAGTCTGAGCAGATCCTCCTTCTTCGTCTTGAGCACTCCAGAGAGCTCCACCGGGTGGAGGCTGAGCATCGTCAGTTGATGATGCAGGCGTTGCAGTCTCGGAGCCACTCCCACCGCTCCGATTCTCGAGGGACCACACTGAGGGGACCTGCCCACTCGGGTTCCTCTCAGTCCAGTAGTCGTAAGAGGCGAGATGAGGAGAGACTTGCCATGCCACCTCCGGATGATCAGGCACCAGCAGAGGGAGGCGGTGATTTATGATGTGCCGACCCCCTCCTATCTTTGATGTACTTTGTTTTTCCATAGTGATGGTTGTTGACTTCTTTTCCTGACTCCCTGCTTTTACTCAAAGGGCGATTAGACATTTATTCAGGCTTAGTCCCTTGCAAGAAAAAGGGCGAAATTGCCTTGATCTTTTGTCAAGGGACATAGGCCTTATCAAGGTGAAATAACGAAAAAAATCATAAGTGTGCATAGAAAGGAAACATGCAAGACCGAAATTAAACATGAATGCAAAGGCAACTATCAAAGCAAATTTTTAGGTGTTTTGGGATTTTTGATTTGTTTGAGTTTTGATGATTTTTTTTTTTTTTTTGTGTTTTGGGATTTTTTATTTGTTTGAGTTTTGAATATTCTCTCTTTTTTAGAATTTTGATTTTTAAGATTCGTTTGGTATTTTCCAAAGTATTTGATTTTTTTTGTTGGTGTGAGGGACACGATCATTTCATCCTCTGCCCTACTTGCCATAGGTGCTTCTCATTGTTACCTAAGGGTTAAGAGTAGGCATCATGTGTAAGAAAGTGCCTAGCCGGAGCTCTCCTGACCTTTTGCCCTTGATAGGCTATGGTTCTTCTTGGGTCTAGTCGGTCAACCTTACCCGCAAGGTTAAGGAGGGAAGAGGACTGATGGTAAGTCCTTACTAAGATTTAGGGGTGTCGAATTTGTTTCTCTACTGGTGCCCGCGTTGCCTGTTTGGAATTTGACATCCTCGGGTCCTCCTTTCTAGTCCATTTTCTTTGATGGCCCACATTCAGACAGGTCTTTCTTCTTTTTTGCTTGACTTTGACCTGAGGGGTCATTGCCCATCTTTTGGAGCCTTTTTCTTTTGGACTTTTGTTGGTACACATTCAGACAGGTCCATTCTTTTGTTGACCTGAGGGGTCATTGCCCATCTTTTGGCACCTTTTCTTTTAATAAAAAGTCATACCTTCAGAGGCATTTTCCAACTAAGGCAATGGACATTTTCGATACTCCTCATTCTAACCCCTTTTATCTATTCCGGACCGAAACAAGAAGAGAATGGGATTAGGTTGACCTTCCTTTGCCAAGCGTTGCCTAGCTTTCTCTCTGGCTCCCGATCATCGGATCTCAAGACTTGGCGTGTAGTGTGTGTAGTATGATGCCTTATCCTTATTCCCCTAGGTGACAAGTTGGTGTACCGAGCAAGCAAGCGTTGGATGTTATCATTATACTTCACACTTTTGATTTTATAGATTTTTTTGTGATTTTTGCTTTAAGGGAAATATTTTTTGAGGTATACACCATTCCTGGGATGGGCTAGCTCTTCTCCTTCTGCATTAGTCAGCTTATATGAATTACCGGGATAAATGACCGAAATAACATAAGGACCCTCCCAATTTGGTTGAAGTTTGGAGCGGGGACCGCCCGGCTTAACAAATATTCTTTTAAGCACAACCTCACCGACTTCGAATTTTCTCTCCACCACCCTCTTCTGATAAAATCTTTTAAGTCTATTTTGGTAAGATCTAGCATGTTCGGCAGCGGCCAGCCTCCTTTCATCCAAGAGTTCGAGTTGCGCGAGAAGAGAATCTCGACGTTCATCCATTGGGATTTCTCGATCGATCTGGACTCGGAGAGAAGGAATGATTACTTCGTATGGAACTACCGCCTCCATCCCAAATGCCAAGGCATAGGGGGTCTGACCCGTCGGGGTTCGAATAGAAGTGCGGTAGGCCCATAGAGCATCAACTAACTTATCTGGCCAGTCTGCGAACCTGCTAGACTTACAAGTCTTCTTAACGATTTTTATCAGGGTTTTATTGGTGGCTTCAGCTTGACCGTTGCCTTGAGGATAATATGGAGATGAATGATGCAATTTGATGCAATACCTGTTGCAAAGGTCACGTAGCTCTTGAGAGATGAATTGCGGTCCATTGTCGGTGATGATGTCGCTCGGGATCCCGAACTCCGGCAATGATGTTGCGCTTGATGAAGGTGCATCGTTGATGCCTTGATCTCCACATATGCTTCCGCTTCGCCCACTTGGTGAAGTACTCCATTGCAGTTAGGATGAAGGATTTGGTTTTGTTTGTGGAGTTTGGGTCACCGAGGGGTCCGATAACATCAAAAGCCCACATAGCGAAGGGCCATGGGGCGTGAATCGGGTGAAGGGAAGATGCGGGAGAGTGAATCTTGTCGGCGTGGAGTTGACATTGATGACAGTGCCGGACAAAGATCGAGCAATCTTCTTCCAGAGTAGGCCAATAATACCCTTGCCTGATGATCTTCTTGGCGAGGGCTTGAGCATTTACATGGCCTCCACATACTCCGGAGTGTGCTTCTCTGAGTACCAACTCGGCCTCTCCTTCATCTACGCATCTTAAAAGAACACCGGCCAAGCTCCTTTTGTAAAGCACCCCGCCTAAGATGGTGTATCTCTGGGAGACTCTCCTTATGGCTTTTTTCTCTTCGGCAGTTGATCCTGGTGGGTACGTTTGATCCTGACAGTAATTCGCAATCTCATGATACCATGGTTTTTCACCCTCTTCTAGTTCTTCCAACTCGACCAAAGATACTTCCTCCTTTTGCCCAATGTACTCTTTCCTTTCAAACTCCTCCTTAACCTTCAAAATCGTGCATCTTCTACCGCCGGAATGGTACGTCGGCGGACATAGATCGTCCTAACTCCGTCCGCCTAGCGGGACAGATAGTGAAGATACCAGAGAGGCAAGAGCGTCGGCAAGAATATTTTGAGCACGAGGAACGTGAATGAATTCGAGTTTGGAGAATAGCTTGATGTAGCAAGTGGTGAGTTCTTGGTATGGTTTGAGCCCAGGATGAGATGTGCGATATTTGGCCAGTACCTGGCGAAGTATCAACTGACTATCACCGATTACCCTTAGTTCAGTGACACCATAGTGTAAGGAATCAATACATGACAGCGGAAAAATTTTGATTCCATAAAACCACGATCTTTGCCTTGATCGATGCCGAACGAGTAAAACCGGGAACCGAATATGAAGTAGAACGAGAGTACCTCATGGGATTTCTCAAATCCCTCACCATGGATGAAGAGAGGACGTTCCTCCTTGCTGAAAACCGTTCAAGTGTCCGGTCTCTAGCGGTATCCACACGATCTGCTTCAATAGACGAGTTCTCTCTTCCTTCGGGCCTCCCGAAACCTCCCGCATCCAAGCTTGACCATGGGAGATCGCCTTCTAGAGGAGAGAGGAGGGAGAGAGGAGGCTAGGGACGTGCTCCAGCCCTATGGCTTGTTAGGGTTTGGCTTCATAAGCCATTTATATATAGAAGATGGAATTTTTCACAAAAACCCAAAACTTCTATAAAATTGCGTCCATGCCCTCATCTTATTGACCAGATCTATTGTGTGTGACCCACTAGGCCCAATAGTCAATTTGGTTGAAGCCTTAATTAATTTAAAAGAACAATTCCTTTAAATTAAATCAAAACCGTTATCCGATAACAGTTTTTACGGCTTTCTGATCATAAAGGGTACAAGCCACATCCTATGATCCCAAATGACTTTGGGGAGTTAAATAACATCCATTGAGCCTTTCCATCATCAATTACCACACGGATTTAAATCCTCGTTCATACAATGTCCCGGTCGGTCAAGGGTTCGGCACTGACTGTCAACCCCTAAGTATTCCAACTCTATGAAATCTTGTACTCAGGAATGGATCAACTGGAAAACTCTTTTTCCAATTATCCTATCTACCTTGGCCAAGGATTTAGAGTACTATCCATAGGACATTCTCTCTCTCCTACCGAGAGTGAACGATCCCCTATTGTCCGCTCAATTGCCTCCACCAGGTTTCCCATATACCCAATCCATTAACTATATAGGACCACAATACTAAGTGATCCATCAATCAATAGTCAAAGTACATAGTACGCCTGGCAAGACATCTTTGGCGACTCAGGTCAAAGATCCAACCGTGCTATTGAGATGTAAGAATAACTCGATAGACGAGTTCGGTAAGATACCGATCAGTTTTCCTAAATTGGTCGATTCGGTGAACTCATTCCACTAATGAGCACCTGTGTGTGTATCTCAGTGTCCCCACACTGATGACCAATGAGATCGGTCATTCTCATCATATGAGAAGACATCACACACACTAGTCTATCCGGATTCTTGATGTCCCGTCTCAAGGATCCTATGACTAGGAACATTTAGATCACATACCTATAGATGATCGATCTCATTATCATGATCTCATCATGATTCAATCATCATTGCATGTGATTAAGGACTTCATTACGATATACGCTTCTAATAAAAGCTAGTAACGAAGTTTTGCCTATTTAATTGAATGAGATATTCCTAGAAATGTCGAATCATATCATATATGATTGGCTTGTAGGGCATACATTTCTATCAATCTCCCACTTGCACAGTTAGTGGATCTGTAATGTTATTAACGGAAGATACTCTATGTTTAATTATATCTCTATCAACCGCATTCTCTGATTCTATGGTATTGCCATAGAAGTTTGAAACTTCCAATGAGACTTTGGCTCTACCCCATTGTTTTCTCAAAACAATGCACTTTCAGAGAAAGTTGGGACAATCCCAAAAGTTAGATGAACATCTTCATCTAGTCAGCTTCTCAAGCAATATACAGTCATTATTCAATCTACTTTAGATTAGTTGTAGAACTAGCAGTGTTCTCTTGCATGGAACTCTTCCAGCTCACTGCACCACCATTATATTGACTTATTATCGTACTTATCTGATTAGAAGCTTGTGTTCATAAAACTACAAGACTTCAAGTCTTATCCTCCATACATTAGAAATATATCCATAGTGCTTCTCAAGTACTCAATGACACATCTCTAAATTATCTTGTGACTCTCACAAGGATTTACTTGATGAATGCTCATAACACTTAGAGCATGAAGTCATGTGCGTAGCATCACAAATGTGATAAGTCCTATTGCAAAAGCATCAGGGCTATACTAATGTGATCTCTTTATCTCTTAAGAAGTCTATAAAGACATCTCTTTAAAGAAATCAACTCCACACTTCATAGGTAAGAAACCTATCTTGGAGTTTTCCATGTCAAACTCTTTGACTATGGTTTTTATGCACATGAATTGGGTAAGGCCAAGAAACCTTTTAGATCTATCTCCATAGATCTTAAAACCCATATTAAGTTTGGAGGATTAATTGATAACTAGGCTCACTAATGATAACATACGTACTTCATTCTTAATGAGTAGTATATCATACATATATGATGTCAAGAAGATAATAGCACTCCCACTTATCTTATATGAAAACACAAGGCATATCTTCATTCTCAATGAAGTCATAAGATTTAATCTCATTAAACCTTATCTACCATCTATAGGAAGTTTTACTTGAGTCCATAAATGGACCTTATGCACACACTATTTGGATGTTTTGGAACTTGATTCCCAAAGGTTGTATCATATACACCTGTTTCTCAAAAATAACATAGAGAAACACTATCTTAACATCCATTTGACATATCCTATAGTCATAGTGTGTAACAATCAAATCCGAATGGATTAATTCCATGGCATAGGTAAAAGGTCTTATCATAGTCAACTATTTGACATAAATGATATCCCTTTTAACTATCCTTACTTTGAAGGTCTCTACCTTCTAACATACTTCAATCTATTCTTTAGTGATCCATTTATACCCTATAGATACTAAATCCTTAGGTGGATCAATCAAGTTCTGAACTTGATTAGAATAGATAGAGTTTATATCGGATTTTATTGTTTCTTCTCATTTTGAATCAATATCTCAAATTGCTTCAATATAAATCTTAGGATCATTATCCTTTTATCTTATGTCTCATTTCTTCCATCAAAGATATGTCTCACATATCTCTTAGGTTGATTGGACATAAGAAAAGATCTATGAATTGCCCTTGTGTAAATATAAACTAGTACCTTAATAAAAGTGTCCATGGATTGTGGGACTGGAACACCTTCCATTTATACCTTGCTCCCACTGTCTTTCTAAATGAGGGACTCTTCCTCTAGAAATATGGAGAGATGAGCAACTCATACCCTTCTCCCTATGGGAGGCATTAATATCCTTAAGTTTCCTTAGGATATCCCACAAGCCAACACTTTGTAGTCTTATATTCCAACTTGATAGGGTTATACTTCTTTACCAAGCCGTACATTCTGAAACCTTAACTTGCTTAAGGTCAAGCTTTAATCCCTTTCCATATCTAATATGGAATAATTGGAATAGACTTGAAAGGTACCGATTTAAATGTCTATATTGAGTGCAAACCCCTAAACAGACAAAGAAGAATTTTGCAAAGGTTGTCAATGTCCATATTATGTCCTACACAATATGGCTTCTTATTTTAGCTGCTCAATTAAGCTAAAATATATAAGAGGTGTCTATCAAAATTAGATTATACTATCCTTCCTTTATGTGTGAATTATTACTTAAGTATCCCCTCTTTGATCACATCAGAGAGTTCTAATACTCTTTTCATTGATATTTCTTCTTCATTCTTAATCTCAAATAATTTCTCAAAGGTTTTGGATTTGTACTTCATAAAGTACATATGTCCATACCTAGAGAAGTCATCTTTGAAAATTAATGAAGTTGAAATGTTATCCTCTATCATTAATAGATATGGGCTAACATGCATCTAGTTGCATGAGTTCTATAAACTCTTTAGCCCTCTCTCCATGTCTAACAAATGAAGAGTTGGTCATTTTGCTTAATAAGATAAGACTTACATATAGTTAATGATTCTAAATCATTTACCTATATGTTACTATCCGAATAGTACTCCTTAAGTCTTCTCTTATAAATATGACCGTACTATTAAACAATAGATTGATCAATATCAATCTACTTCGCCTAATGAGGATTTTTCACACATATTATAAGAGCATACATATCTTATATAAATAAACTCTTTATTATGCTCCTACTAGTAAACACTTTACCAGTTATCATTTTCATACCATAGAATAAATCTCCCATTATTCAACTAGGAAATGAAAACAATATTCTTATGGAAGGATAATTAAGACAACTCTAGAAGGCTATAGAAAATTTGTATCTCCCACTAGTAATGATGCAACATTTTGTACCATTTCATATGTAGGTCAACAATCTTCTTTAAACCTTCATTTACTTGCTATTATCTACAACTCTTTGTAGATATATGATGCATATTTGGTATCTCATACTATTATATGCACCCCTAGTATCTTATACTAGAATACACATACATAGTATCTTATACTATCAAATGTGTATATAAGACAAGTAAATATTAATGACATAGATACATGGAGCTTCTCAAGCTCCACCTTTGCATTATGTGCAATACACTTTGCACTTCTTCTTCTACTTACCATCATCATGATAGTAGAGGAATGCTATGTCAAATTTGGGTTATAATATCTTGACTCACTTCTTTGACTTTTAACTATCACCATCTATCTCTATCTAATGATCTTACTTCTTTCTATTGGTCTTACCAATAAGAAGTATTCAAGATGTATTATTCTTCTTTGCCTTTAATTAGCTCATCACCATGAGCCATGATGGATATCAAATCCATCTATCCATGTTGCCACTACTAATTTTATCTGATAGAGGCTAACATCTGATATAAGGTAATTAATACATCTTTTCAATGAGATAAGATCTTATCTTCTCTCACATCATTAGATAGTGTAGGAGATACTTACTTCTCAAGTAGGATAGTCAATAGGTCAACTATGAGAACTATTCTCTTAGTTCTAAACCGATATAAGAAGTGTGAGCCATTAAAATAATTAGCATCTAGCATGCTAGATAAATGGTGGTTTATAATATTCTACAACAGAGATATAATTATTTTAACATTACAGACATTCATTAAAATTAAGATATGGTCTTTCATCCTAATTTATACTCCCACTAACTTTCGACGAATTTGCATAACCCGCATTATGCAAAGACGGGATATCAAGATAACATCCTAGTGGGGACCAAGACCCTACTAACTTTATGGTGATGACCTTGTGGTAGCACAACAAATCATCCCATACTTAATAGGTAGGCAACTATTGCCAGTTGCAACTCTTGCAACTCTTAGTCATTTAGCCTCTAGAGTTATGATCTTGTGGTAGCACAACAAACCATATACTCTACTTAGGTCATACCCGCTTGTTACGTTATGAGAATGGATTCTTCACACAGCCCTTGTGGTAGCACAACAAAGCCATGCAAATGGTCCACCCCAAAGTTCGGCTAATGCCTTGCCCATGATCTCCAATCCCTTGCTGAATAGGCCTTGTGGTAGCACAACAAACCCATCCAATCTAAGATTGGCTCATCAAGACCATAACAACGGAAGGCTACGTGAGTCATTCTTAATGTCTCACGTTTATCGACCTAATTAAAACGAGGAGGGATTTTATTTTAGTCTCATCAACATAGGTGCTACATATAAATATTAATATACCTTTGGAATATCATATATTTAAGGTATAATTTGTAGCACACACCACATATCAAATATGCATTAAAACATAGGTGATCATGGACTTAACCCTAAGCATACACCTAAGGCACCCCTATAGATGCAAATCCTTGCTTCAGAAGCTTGAGTTGGCATGCTCCCACTTCAGAAGGGTGCTTCTCCAAGTGGTCCCGCTCTCCATTCTATCACGAGCCGGCTTCTAACCATTACAAGCAGCTAAAGGGTACATAGACCAACAAATGTACAACTCATAATAAGAAACCTTGGTTTTAACCAAGGGGAGTACACAAATGGAGGGAGGTAGAATGTACAATCAGATTGTATAGAGAGAGAGGAGGCACACGCAGGCCCCATTTAATAGCATAACCAACTTAATTAACCAAGCAATCAAAAGCAAAGCATATTTAAGTCCATGATCACCTCCATACACACACCAACATTCATCACATGAACATAGAGCGCATACGTGATAATTATATGAGATATATCATATATACCATCATAAAATTATATACCGTAATTTTGAAATTCCAAATTTCATGCTTGTCGAATTTTCATAAAATAAATAACATGAAATGCACATATAAACAATTTACATGCATAAGACAAGCAATATAAAATATTCAGATGATTCATGCTTTTCCAAAATTTCTCAGAGCATTAAATTAATGTCCAAATCATAATTCTTAAAAATCACATTTTTCAGAATTTATTTGAACACTAATTTAATCAATAAAGATTTTAAAACAATTTTAAAATCATTTATAAAATGATTCTATGGCAACCAAAGTCCAAAACTATTTAAAAAGCTCATAAACATTTTAAAAACCTATTAAATAATTTCTCAGAACTTATATAATCATTAATTTCATTAATTTTGATCTTAAAACAATTTTAAAATCAAAATAGTAGAATTCAATGACAAAATAGTAAAACTCTATTTAATAAGTCATTAAACACTTTAATAACTCATTAAATAAATTCTACAATTTTCAGAATTTTTCTGGAATTTTATGGCAATTTTTCGGATCAAAAATGAATTTTAAACAATTTAAAAAGCATTTTTGAAAGAAATAAGGCTGGCGCAGTGCGCCGGCCAATGAGCGCCGGCCACGGCACCTCGGGCTCAACGTAGCTATGCCACGTACCCCCGGCTTGCGCCGGAGGGCCGTCGGCCGCGCGCCGCGTGCTGTGCGCCGCCGCGCGCCGCCGCGCGCCGCCGGGGCTAACGCGGGGCGGCCGCGTACCCCCGCCCGGGTGCCCCGCCCTACTGCCACGTACCCCCCTCCGCGCGCTGCCGGGTCCGGATCCGATTCGGACTCCGTCTTCTTCGCCCGATAAGGGCGGGGCGGATGCGCGGAAAACCCTAGAAAATCGCCGACTTTCGGGCATGATTTGGGGGGTCAAACGGAGTCCAAAAAATCCGAAAAAATATGCGTTGGAATACTTGAACAATAAGTATTGTATCTATAGAAGTTTCATCTCATGAAAAATTCTATCCAACGCTAAGTTTCAGGAGGAAGTTGCCACGGCCGCAATTAAACCAAAACGCAAATCCCTCTCAAATCCGGCACCTCCAAGGGCCGTTGAGTGTCCAATAACTTATGTAAACTCTAGGAAACTTAATTTCCTATCTTCCTACGTCATTATACAGAGGTATTTGAGTCGAAATAGGTAAGTTCATCAACTCCCCCAATTTCGGCCGAATTTTCGGATATGATCATCTTAGCAACTTTCCGAACTCATTCCGGACTCTCCGGAAGGCCAAAATTCATGAGGTTTGCGGCATTAGAAAGATCTCATCCACGAGAATCCAATTAATCTAACTACACACAGTTTCGTATCTCATACAAACTGTGGTGATCAAATCAAAACAGCTCTGTATGCAGTTTCGGGAAAGCAAGAAATCACATGAAATCAAGCCAATTTCGATTCAACTTCGACCAAGGCTTCAACCAGGCTCTGATACCACTGTAAGGAATCAATACATGACAGCGGAAAAATTTTGATTCCATAAAACCACGATCTTTGCCTTGATCGATGCCGAACGAGTAAAACCGGGAACCGAATATGAAGTAGAACGAGAGTACCTCATGGGATTTCTCAAATCCCTCACCATGGATGAAGAGAGGACGTTCCTCCTTGCTGAAAACCGTTCAAGTGTCTGGTCTCTAGCGGTATCCACACGATCTGCTTCAATAGACGAGTTCTCTCTTCCTTCGGGCCTCCAGAAACCTCCCAGATCCAAGCTTGACCATGGGAGATCGCCTTCTAGAGGAGAGAGGAGGGAGAGAGGAGGCTAGGGACGTGCTCCAGCCCTATGGCTTGTTAGGGTTTGGCTTCATAAGCCATTTATATATAGAAGATGGAATTTTTCACAAAAACCCAAAACTTCTATAAAATTGCGTCCATGCCCTCATCTTATTGACCAGATCTATTGTGTGTGACCCACTAGGCCCAATAGTCAATTTGGTTGAAGCCTTAATTAATTTAAAAGAACAATTCCTTTAAATTAAATCAAAACCGTTATCCGATAACAGTTTTTACGGCTTTCTGATCATAAAGGGTACAAGCCACATCCTATGATCCCAAATGACTTTGGGGAGTTAAATAACATCCATTGAGCCTTTCCATCATCAATTACCACACGGATTTAAATCCTCGTTCATACAATGTCCCGGTCGGTCAAGGGTTCGGCACTGACTGTCAACCCCTAAGTATTCCAACTCTATGAAATCTTGTACTCAGGAATGGATCAACTGGAAAACTCTTTTTCCAATTATCCTATCTACCTTGGCCAAGGATTTAGAGTACTATCCATAGGACATTCTCTCTCTCCTACCGAGAGTGAACGATCCCCTATTGTCCGCTCAATTGCCTCCACCAGGTTTCCCATATACCCAATCCATTAACTATATAGGACCACAATACTAAGTGATCCATCAATCAATAGTCAAAGTACATAGTACGCCTGGCAAGACATCTTTGGCGACTCAGGTCAAAGATCCAACCGTGCTATTGAGATGTAAGAATAACTCCGATAGACAGTTCGGTAAGATACCGATCGTGTTTTCCTAAATTGGTCAGTTCAGTGAACTCATTCCACTAATGAGCACCTGTGTGTGTATCTCAGTGTCCCCACACTGATGACCAATGAGATCGGTCATTCTCATCATATGAGAAGACATCACACACACTAGTCTATCCGGATTCTTGATGTCCCGTCTCAAGGATCCTATGACTAGGAACATTTAGATCACATACCTATAGATGATCGATCTCATTATCATGATCTCATCATGATTCAATCATCATTGCATGTGATTAAGGACTTCATTACGATATACGCTTCTAATAAAAGCTAGTAACGAAGTTTTGCCTATTTAATTGAATGAGATATTCCTAGAAATGTCGAATCATATCATATATGATTGGCTTGTAGGGCATACATTTCTATCACATAGAAGTGAGCGGCCTCCACTCCGGCCAACAAGGCTTCATACTCAGCTATATTGTTTGTTGCTGGAAAATGGAGCTGAAAAGCCTGTGGAATGGTGACACCTTCGGGAGACAGAAGAACAATCCCTATCCCTCTACCCTGGGAGTTTAATGCCCCGTCAAAATATAGAGTCCACAGATTAGAAGATTGAATGGACATCAATTCTTCATCGGGAAAATCTGACTGGATAGGGTCAAAGGTTGGGATAGGATGATGGGCAAGGTGCTCGGCAATTGCATAGCCCTTGATTGCCTTCTCGTTGGGTGTAGGTGATGTCAAATTGGGAGAGGAAACTCGCCGGCGTGCCAAATGATCGGTCGGGACAGATTTTTCAAGGAGAAATTTGATGGGGTTCATGCGAGCAATGAGATTAACCTCGTGAGCCGTAAAGTAATGTTTGAGCTTCTGGACCACCCAAACCAGGGCGGCACAGGTTTTCTCCATGGTTGTATACTTTTGTTCACAAGGATCAAAGATTTTGGACAGGTAGTATGCTGCTCGCTCTTTCCCTTCATCATCTACTTGTGCCAACACTGCTCCCAAGGATCCTTCCAAGACTGAGATGTATAAGATCATGGGTTTGCCGGGAACCGGAGGTTTGAGCACAGGTGGGCTTGACAAATATTTCTTCAAACCATTGAATGCCTCTTGACATCTCGAATCCCATCCCAATTCGGCCTTCACCTTGGTTAACTCATAGAAAGGTTTGCACCTTTGGGAGTGCGTGAGATAAACCGGCGAACAACCGTAACCTACCAATTAATCCTCTCAGCTCCTTTAGGTTCTTTGGTGGAGGCATGTCAATAATAGCTTTGGCCTTGTTGGGATCGATTTCGATGCCTCTTTTGCTGACAATGAACCCAAGTAACTTTCTAGATGATACTCCAAACACACATTTCTTGGGGTTCATCTTGAGCTTATATTCCCTGGCTCGTTGCAAAACTCTTTTCAATATATCAGCATGCTCCTCTTGGGTTCGAGATTTGACCACTAAATCATCCACGTACACCTCTACAAATTTATGCATCATATCATGAAATATTGCTACCATGGCCCTTTGATAAGTTGCTCCGGCATTCTTTAATCCGAAGGGCATGACAACGTAACAATAAGTTCCCCAAGGTGTAGTGAATGAGGTCTTCTCTTGATCCTCTTCTGCTAACCGGATTTGATTATACCCTGAATATCCATCCATGAATGATAGGGTTTCGTATCCAGCTGTGTTGTCAACAAGAACATCGATATGAGGAAGGGGGAAATCATCTTTTGGACACGCTCGGTTTAAGTCCCTGAAGTCAATGCAAATTCGAATCTTTCCATCATTTTTCATGACCGGGACTATATTTGCCACCCATTGTGGATAGAGGACGACTCTAATGAATTTTGCTTGGTGCAACTTATCGACCTCTTCCTTCATCTTTAATGCCACGTCTGGGTAGAATCTTCTTAACTTTTGCTTGACCGGGGTAGCCTCAGGTTTTAAAGTCAGTCGATGTTCTACCAATGATTTATCTAACCCCGGCATATCTTCGTATGTCCAAGCGAACGTGTCTTTGTATTCTTGCAATACCCCCATTAGATTCTGTTCTTCTAAAGGGGAGAGGTTGGCATTGATGAGGATATTCTTAGGATCTTCTGGTGTTCCAAGATTAAGTTCCTTAGTCGGTTCATCCACCGTGGCTGATGGTTCTTCGAATCTTCTTAAACCGGATGCATAGGCATCAGCCAAATCCTCTTCTTCATCCTCAGTGTCAGGATCCTTTTCTGATACAACCTCGTAGACTCCTAAAGTTGGATCAATATTGTTTCTCTCCTCATATCGAATTTCTCCTATCTGGATTGCATCCTCTAAATACTCCGGTAGCTTGGCGCATTCTAAGCTTTTCCGAGCTAACTGATGCAAATATCTCCCTGGAACTCTTCTACCTCTCGATTTTTGTTTTGCTTTTTGTAAACAAAACCTAAAGAAGAAGAAGGTAAATAAGGAGGTGAGGAGGAAGTGGATGGAGTGGAATTTATTGACGAAGGGCAAAGGACACCGATCAGAGATCGGGTGGCCTCCTGCTTCGGCTCGTCCTTCGGAGCGAGTTGGCACGTCTCTTGGAGCGAGATTTGGTTTGAGAAAAGGACGTTTTTTTTTGAATTTTTTGAGAAGTACTAAACATAAATACAGTGGGGGTTTGGTTGGTTGTTGTTTTGGGTTGAGATATTGATAGAGAGGGGAACAAGTCAAGCAAGGATGGGTAAAGAGGGCATCCGTCTTTGCCATCTGGAACTGACAATGGATTTGTCGGGAATGAGTCTGCTAGATCCGAGGAGATGACACTTGTTGAATGCCCTGGATTGTTAGAAGGCTCGTTGCAGAACGATTCATCACTTGACCCTTCTTCAGCAAATAACCATGATACGTCAATATGTGTCTCATCCCCTAGGTCGATCACCTTCTTCCTCTTCACTTGTTCTTGTGGTTCCTGCTCTTCAATCATTTGTATTGTTTCTCTTTTATCAAAGAACTTGCGCAGACATCCTTGGAAGTATTTTTGGCCGTTTTTCTGGCCATTATCACGTGTCCCATCATACCCTACCCCATTCCTTGATGTTGTCTTCACTAGCTGAATGGGCTCTGTGATGCCTTGCAGTTCTTTTCCCAGTCCTCGGCCTTCTTGATACCCCAGACTCTCCATCATACGCCACCCAAGGGTTTTGGCGTCATCTTTCTTTTTTCTCCAAACTTGCCTAGACTGTCTTTTATCCCTCGGTAGATCGAGGATTGTAAATACTGGTTGATTCGGCAAGCCAGGGGGAGAGTAACCAAGCAATCCACGGGCATACTCACTACTTTGACAACTTGTCCCTTGAAGGGAAATTTGATGCACTGATGATTGGTTGAAGCCACGGCCTCTAATGCTTCCAGGTAAGGCCTTCCCACGATGGCTTTGTAAGTTGGATCCATATCCAAAACATGGAAGTCGACAGTAACAACCCGAGGTCCGAGTTTGACTTCAAGTGTGACCATGCCATGGGCGGGCCTCTTGGAATTATCGTATGCTGTCACAGTGATTTGCGATGGCCGAATATCTTCTTCTGGGATTCCACACAACTGTAGTGTTTCTGGTGGCAAGACATTAATGGATGCACCGGTGTCAATTAGACAAGATTCGACATCTCGTTCGTTAACACCGATGCTGATACATAGTGCGTATTTTCTCGCTTCGGTTCGGCCGCTCTTCCTTAGTGAAAATGAGAGCAGGGTGTTCACTCCTCGGGGTTAAAACTGATGTAATCTTTTCTGGGGGGAGGGTTTCATTAACCATTACTCTTTGCAGATATTGTTGAAGAACTTCTTGATGAGCTTTGGACCTTTTAATCAGCTCCAGAATGGAAATACGCGCAGGGGTTTTATCAAGGTGCTTCAGCAAATCATAAGATGTTCCTGGTACTGGCTCTTCCGGGTGCTCTTCTTCTTCTTCTTGCGGTCGTCCTGGTTGACCGGCTCGGGGAAAAATTCTTTGGAACATACGCCCGCTTCTAAGCACCGTGGCGAGCTGGGGAGTTATGGTTGGTGTAGTGGAGATAGACGGAGGGTTAGGTCGGATGATGGGAGGCCTAGGCAGGGGTGTAGTGATGATGGTCCGAGTTGTAGGGATACGGGTGGATTGTGGTGGCATGGTTGCACGAGGTGGTACAATGATGGGTCCTAGTGGCGGTGGTATTTGTGGGGGCTCGACCGGGCGGATCAAGGTCCTACCCGGTTGGAGTTGTATGGCTGGTGGTGTTACGGTTGGTTGTGGTGGCGTGCGGATAATTGGCGGTTGGCTTCTTCTGGCGGGGACAACTCGGGGTATGGAGTGAACGGTTCGGTTAACGTGATTTGGGGGGTTGGTGTTTATGAAGGAAGCAGGTCCCTCGATTTGCCAATTTTGACCTCTATCGCGGGGTTCATCAGTGGAGGTTAAGATAGGGTTAACCCTCTGGTTTTCTGGTGCTGTTGCCGGTGCGTGTGCGGGTAGCGGATTCTGAATAATTCCCAGGCCGAGTTCCTGTTGTTGTTGTCGAGCTGGTGCCTGCTGCTGCTGCTGGGGTTGGTTTTTCACTGCCTTGATGTATTCGCCCATTTGACCCCAGTCAATGCTTCCTTGCTCGTGGAGGTCATGAATGTAGTCTTTAAACTGAAAGCAGTTCTCCAATGTATGTCTTGGGAATCTGTGGTACAAGCAGTACTTGTCCGTGTTGGCATTCTGCGGCCACTCCAACTTTTCTCTCGGCAATGAGATCTGCCCTGCCGCCATAAGAGCGTTAAAAATATCTACGAGAGAGTATGGTAATGGCGGGTAATGATTTCTCCTAGGCCCTGCTCTTCGTGGTACATAGGTGGCGGGGGGAGGTGCCTGGTTGTAGGTGGTCGGTTGGCGGGGAGGTTGAGGTGTAAAGGTCTGTACGGCCAACTGCCGGGTTGCCGGGGACTGGTGTCTGTATTGGTTGTTGGGGGTATTGGTTCGGCGCTTGGTGGCGGAAAGGTTGGGGTTGGATCTGGGGGCGAGGTGCCGGTCGGATTTGGCGCGGGTTTCTATACTGGGGATTCCTGTATTGCTGTTGGTGGTTGATGGGCGGGTTCCCCAGGATATTGACATGTTCGTTGGTTACCACGCCTTCAGTCACGGGCCCGTAGGTGGTGGTGGTTGTTTTTTTGGTGACTCGGGGCCTAGGGTCGAAAAGGTTCATAATGGGAGAGTCTCGGAGCCGTGTTTGGATATACCGCGCTCTCTCGTAGAGTTCGCTCATCGTGGCGGGGTGATGTAATGCCAATACATTTTTTAAAGCGGGAGTGGCGTTGGTGATGATCATCTTAACTTGTTCCGATTCGGACAAAGTGCATTTGTCAATCTTTCCGCCATTGCTCTCCACCTATCAAAGCATACTCGATAAAATCTTCATCATTCTTCATCCTTTCAGCCATGAGGTCAGTGATGGAATAAGTTGGCCCGACCCTATCTTGATATCTTTGCAAAAATTTGGCTTTGACGATTTCAAAGTTACTTGCCTCTGAAGGGTCAAGCGAGTAAAACCACTCTAAAGCTGAGCCCTCCAATGATCTTCTGAAAAGAAAAGCCAGGGCCCTTGGATCGTTCGCCACATTACCGACTCATACGTAAAGTCTTTGACATGAATGAAGGGATTACCGGTTCCGTTGTAGCGACGGTATACCGGCATCTCAGAAGGAGGTAGATGAAAAGTAGGGAGAAAAGGAAGGGAAATTTCGGGGGCTGCCTTGGCGTCGATCAAACGTCTGAGTTCTCTATATTGTTCGTCCATGCGATTGATTTTATTAATCATAACTAGATCGACAGAAGGTTCCCCAAGAGGAGGAGGAGGAGCGGGTGCTTGGTGCACCGGGATCGGGATTTGGTGGGCCGAAGTGCCCGGATGAGAAGGGTAGATTGGGGGATGCACCAAAGGGTGAGTAGGGTTGAGATGATTAGAAGAATAAACTGGTGGTCTAGAAGGGACGACCACATTCGTATGAGGGTGATCTAGATTAGCCACCGGATGAGGAGAAATTGGGGCTATGAGCCCGGTATGGGAATGGCCATGAGTGGGCACATTGGGTTGGTGTGCCACTGACCGAGGGGTAGAGATATGAAGGCCACCTTCGGTAGGAATGTGGTCGGTGGGGGACTTGCCCTTGAGGATGGCTTTGATAGCCCGGAGTTGGGTAGGGTCGGCATGAGAGAATGCCTCCCAAAGTGAATTTGGATTGGGTCGAGGAGAAGTCCGACTAGGTTCGGGGAGAACTTCGTGTTCATTGACGGCACATACGGCATCGTGGTAGAAATAAGACCGGTCGTATTCCAATTGTAGTTGCTCGCATCTTTGATCCGCCATTCCGATAACTCGACCTCGACCTCAAGTTCATAAACACGACGTAAAAAGAAGGTTGGCAAATAAAAGTTCAAGGATTTTTTTGGGTTTTGATTTTTGACCTCTTTTGTTTTGATTTTCTTTTGTTTGGACAAGCAAGTTGTCAAGCAAATTAACCTCAAGCAAATTTTTTGTTTTGGTTCTTTTTAGGTGATTTTGGGATTTTTGTTTAATTTTTAGTTTTTGTTTGCGAACAAGTAATAGCAAAGACTTGGAATGATTAACGCAATTTTTTTTGTTTCAATCTCAAATTAATGGCTTGTTAAGAGAAATATTGTCCACTCAAATAAATGGGTAGGACCCTATGCTCTCACAACACCGAGCAATCTAAGGTTGTCACTCTTTTCACAACGATGGGTAATAGGTATTCCGGGTTTTGGGATAAAGTGGTACAACCAGCCCGATCAGTGAAGAGGGAATCCTTCACGTCTGGGGACTTATGGAGGTCTTGATGGAAGCTACCCGGTCCTTCCGAGAGGGAATCCCCGGAGGAGGAGTTGGCAACCACCAAGAGGGGTGTTTGGATGTGTGGGGCTTTGGGAGGAGAGAGCCTCCCTTCTCGGATGTCCTAAGGAGACGGGCGGACCCGAAGCTCCGATGCAAACTAAATGCAAGTGAAATTTCAAGGAATAAGAAGCAACCAAGAAGAAAATAAAAGCATACAATGATTAATGAGATGTTTGTAGGAAGCAAGTGAACAAGACAATGATATGAAATTAAGCTAGGATGGAAGAAAGAACTAATTTAACCAAGCATGCTTTGAAAGGTTTAAAGGAGAACTAGACTTAGCAAAGAAGATGATATCTAAAATACTAAGGTGAAATAAGTTGATTATCAAAGTTGGAAATCAGATGGATATGCTTTTAAAAGATAAACGGAGAGCAAGTAAACTTGGAAGAAACAAGATGATGCTTCGAAGAAAAGTAAGCAACGTAAACAAGCAACAATGTAAGGAAATAGAAATAACTCACGTGGAAATGAAAGTAAACATGATTTTCAGATGGACATTCTTAGGAAAATAAAGTGGGATTTCACTAAAGCAAAGTCGGTCCCATGATTTTTGGTTGCATACTATTATTAGACACATGTGGTAATGAAGTCCATCTACAATATTGGTTATTCTTGGAGGATTTAGAGATTTATAGGCAATACTCTTGGGGCAATGTTGTAGTTGTATTACTATATTAGTTGTTATGTGCTGCAACTTCATCATCACATAGCCGTATAAGAGGTTATCTTCATTTATTATAGATATGTATGGATATCAAGGCAGTCATTTATTAATGGACTATCTTGAATAGTGCTCATATTTCCGTCTAAATAAGCTTATTGATTCTGATTTGTTTGATTGAAATTTCTTTGCTGACCGTATTGATATTAATTTCTGTCATATTGATTAAAATATCTATGATTATTTCAACTACCATTCCTGCCTCTATAACCTCTACCACTTCCTCTAAAATTGGTGTTCTGTTGTTGTTACTTACAGTTTATATTATTCTTAGCCATGCATATTGTCACTCAATTCAGCTACATTTTGATGGTGTTTTTGCAAAAAAAAAGTCTTCTAATTAATTAACATTCCCCGTAGATCATCAACCGTTAAACTAGAAACATCTAGTCTAGTATTTATTGCTATTATGAATGACTAAAACTCAAGACCCGTGCCACTAAGAATGTATAATAGTAAATCACCAAGAGGAATAGGTTTATATGCCATAGCTAGTGAATTCGTTAGAGCTTTAATTTTTTCCAAATAATCTGTCACTTTCATAGATCTCTATTTTTGATGCTGCAACTATAGTTTCAACTGCAGAATCCTTACTCTAGACACTGATGCATATGTCTTAGCAAGAGACTGCCAAATTTTTGTTGTAGAAAATCGATCGTAAGCACCCGGAACGGGACATCCGCGGATCTCCCCTCCGAACCCCTTACGCCCGCCTCGGTGTGTGTCGGTGGGTGGTGGTGTGTTTTGTGTGTGTGGTCGCCAGGAACCAAAGGCTCCAAAGTATGATGGGATGAAAGAAAATGAAATAGAAAGATGACCGTCGTACCTCCGGAAGCGGGGAGATTGTTGAGCTCCGACTTCTCCTCTCTCGGCCGGCCGAAAGAAGAGAGCTTAGTGAATCCCTTGCCTTCAATCCGGTTGAAGCTCCGCCTCGATCGGATCTACCTAAGAATGTCCATAAGAAAACATGTAGACAAGTGAAGGTTTCATTAGTTCTAACGAAAGCATAGTATCGTGCTCGAATTTGGATTCAAACATGCAAACGGGAAGAGACTAACCGGATTGGGACGAGATCCCAACCCCTATTTTTGGTAGGTTTTAAACATATATGAAATGCAAAAATGCTCTAAGACATGCTAAATAACATGGTGATCGATGCAAAAGTGAAAAAGGGAGAAAAGAACTCGATTAAATGGGCGATCGGACTTCGAAAACAATGAAACAAGCTTCTGCCCTTCCTGGTGCCCTATATATAGGGCGCCAGGAGCAGGTGCCCCCTTTATGGGGCGCGTTGACCAAAGTCAAAGCGCCCTGTATACGGGGCACTAAGTCTGGCCCGAACAGATTTTCTTCTTCTCTTCGCGGCGCAGCTCCGGGGTGCTGGATGGCTTACGGGACGAAGTAAGAGCTCCTCCTTGTAGACAATATGCAAATAAAGCTAGTGGAAGGTGGTTTGGGTGCTGGATGTATGAGGAGAGTCGGATAGAGGCTCTCAAAGTTGGAGAAAAATCATATTTCTGGGTGACAGAAACAGAGGGTTTTAGGGTTTTTGGTGGAGGATTTTGGATCGATTTGGAGGCTTTTGGAGGGTGAATGTGGCTTGGAATTGTAGTGTTGGATGATCTCTAGGGTGGCACGGAGTTGGAACCTCCTCTAAGTTCCAAATGGGGCTCTATTTATAGCCCAAAAGAGGGCACTTTGGCCATTTTCGAAAAACAGTGCCATGTGGCATAGCGCCCTGTATATGGGGCGCTAGCATCATGAGATATGTCAGATCGACAAGACAAGTCACTGCGGTGGCTCAAATCACCGTCAAATTGATCGGATTTGGTTCCAGGCGCCCGGTTAAAAGGGCACCTGGTGCCCTGTATACAGGGCGCCAGGTGCCCTGTTTATAGGGCGCCTGGTGCCCTATAAATAGGGCGCCAGGTGCCCTATATATAGGGCGCCTGGTGCCCTATAAACAGGGCGCCAGGTGCCCTATTCTTGGGGCAGTTGGCTTATCTGATTGCTTGATGGACCCATCTTCGGAATGTGCCAAAACTCGATCTGTCCGGAAAACACGATGTGCTTTAAATATTCTTTATGAAAACAAGAATTTGAACTCTCCAACTGGGCCAAAATTGCGTGTCTACACTGACCAACAACAAGTGCCAAGATTGATTCAAACACAGACAATATCAATACTGTCATGACTAAACTATCGAACTATTTCCAAATTTCATAATCCAGATTCACAATGAAGTTTGATACACTAAGTAGATCAACTATATTCATGTCCAGACAAGGGACTGATCCATCAAAAATTCTCATTAATTTGTAACTATTGAAAAACGGTAAAACTTGTGCCCTTCAAACCATGTAGTTATCTTAATTTATTTCACAAAGACACAAGGAGATATATTTGGAATTGAATTGAGCAACTAAGAACTGGTGAAAAGTAACCTTGATACCAGAAAAGAAAAAATCGTTGTAGTAGAAGAATCTTCCATGGATCTAAAGAAGAACACTGCACTCTGATACCAAGTTGAAGTGTAACTAGAGTTGGAGATCAAACTTGTGTGCTATAGAAGACAATCGAAGATGTGCAAGCAGAAGAAGAATAGCACAAGCAGAGTAGATTTGGATTTGGGCAAGAGTGTCAGTTGACATCTCCTCAATGTAAATCATACTCCTATATATGCTGTGGCGTTACAAAATTACAATATCCGATAATTCACAAGGTAGAAAAATTACACATGGACCAACCTATAACTGATAGTTCAACCTAGGTCTTCTTTGTACAATTTATCCTCAATAGGTGCGACTTGGGTGTGGCTCAAGTGCGCCGATGGAGGGAAGCTCCAGAAAGAAAATCATAGCTAGTAGATAGGGCAAAAGCAAGGCAAGGAGACGTCAAGAAGGGTGATGAGCTAACTAAAAGAAGTAAAGGGGTAGGGGTGCTAGCACAACACATAGGGTGTATGATGACATGCACTTCTTGGTGTAGTGCAAGGGGAAGAGAAAGAGGAATAACATCCGTCACAACCCAGAAAGACATGTCATAGCAAAAGAATAATATGAAGTCATGACAAGAGAATTTAAATACATTCCATGGTAGGAAAACAAGATTGTGAGCATCTCAAATTCAATAATTAACAATTATCAAACCGTATACCACTCAACTTGAAAATTGGTACACAAAACACAAGTAGATTACTATCATACATACATAAACTCATAATCACCTGGAATACAAGTGATAACTCTTCTTATGAATCCCCAAGAGGAGCAGGATCTTCCTCAAATTCTTCCTTAGGCAACGACTCCTCAAAGTAGGCTAAAATCAATAAATAAGGAAAGGGGTGAGTCACAGTAGACTCAATAGGATTTATATCTGAACTTTCCTATTATATTAATCAAAACTTAAATGATAGCCATGGATAATAAATCTCACAAGTCAGATTATAATAGATATACTAAAACTTTTTTATCAAAGTTCAATTAATTAAATAGGTTACTATCTAATCATTTAACAAATTAACCTGACTTAAGATGCACCCAACCTAACTAAAACTTATCCAAACTAATATACCTTATATATTCATGCCACATGGAGCTAACATGGAATGAAGTAAATGTGTTTTAAACTACCTACCTTACATGCCCTAATGAAACTCTAATTTATTTATCTGAGTAGATTGCGCGCTTCACTTGGACATTCTAGCGATGTAACAGAACTCACATTAGATCTAAATATATATAGGAAATATCATATAGTAAACTAAATCACATAGTACACCAAGGTAGAGATGTATTAAAGATAAACCACAGTATCCGGATGCTCAGGATTAATCTAATTGCCCGTTGTCCACGGGCTACTATATCATAGGATGCAAAACACCAATCATGTCTTGCAAGCAAAAAGCATATAATTGCTTAGACAATGACAAATTTACTAACCATAAATGCAAATTTACTAAATCAGATATGCAATTTTACTAAGTCTTGCACACAGTTCAATTAATTCATAAATTTATGAAATTAACCCAATTAAGATGCTATACATCACACATAAATATGCAAACTAGAATTGGCCACAATATAACACAATTTATGAAATGATGCTCATTATAAATTCATACAACTATATATATTAATTAATTATGATCCATAATTATCATGCCAATTCAAATTTTATTCCAATTTAATTTTTAATGATTTAAGAACGTTCTTAACATGGATTGTGTGTAAATATGATCCTAAGAGCTCATAATTCATTTCTTATAATTTAACACATGTTGTTCCATTCAATCATCACACTTTGTCTAATTGAAAAACTACTAAACAAAAGTAACTAAAATTTACACTTATCTAATGCAAATAATATAAATAATGGGGTGTTTGGTTGCATGACAATGAAGGTTTTTGTTTTAATTTTTAAACATTGTAAGAAAACTTGTTAAAAGAGGTGTTTGGTAACCATGACAATTTTATGTTTTAAAAGTGATTTTCTTCTTAAACAAAAAAGAGGGTCTCACCTCTTTCTTTTTTTCTAGTGGTCCCCCATTTTGTTTGGTCATATGTGATAGTTACTCTTTTTTGTAATCACATCCCTCCAAACATGATAATTTTTTGTCATGAGTTGGTTCACTTTTTATTTTAATACAATTTTTTATCATGAAAGTGTACAAAAAATTATCATGCAACCAAACACCCCATAAATGAAACCATGAATGAATGACATGATTAACCTCTAATTAATCCCATGTACATAATTAAATAATTTAACTAATATTTATTCATATCTTTCACACTAGTAATTTGATAAGCATGTTTTAACATATTAATTAAATTATTAGGGTGATAAGGATAGCCAGGAAACCTACCTCGACGATATCAAAATTGATACAAGTTGACACTTATATTATATTACATGTTTTATTTGCAATATAAATTTTAAAATTAATTTTATTAGTTAAATATTTCGAGATGATTATCATCGATATCAATTTTAAGATTGACCGTGGTAGAGATATTTGATAGGGTTAACAAAGGGAGTCTTAAATAGGAGAATATTTTAAGATGTGTTGAGGTTCCAACGTGGGAATGAGAGAGAAGGGAGAAAGCGGCCGAAGACGGGGGTTGGGAGCATAAAATAAAATAAAATATACTAATTAATTTTTAATACGAGTAAAATCTAAACCACTCAAGAAATCCAAAACAAGCAAGTCTTCCCTCTTAGGTTGGTGTCCTGATTACGCAAAGAGAGAAATAAAGATGACTTAATCTCAAATCCCAAACAAAGCAGCTAGGATTCCTCACCGTTAAATTGGAAACAAAGAGGGAGAAAGATAAGATCGAATTTAGGTATATCTATTAAATTTAAATAAATACTTGTCATTCCTATCCTCTGACTATTTAATTCAATTAAAAAAAATTTCCAATGAGAGACTACAAGTTTTAAATGTTCTTTCGGGGATATTAGAATATATCTTATGCGTGAACCAGTAGTCAACTTTTTTTATTGCGATATCATCGCGGTGACAAGGGTTTTGGATACTACAAATGGTGGTGCCCATGTATTGTCTTTCCTTGCTGCTGGCTATATCTTTCTGTCTCGCCGGGTTTGGATACTACTAATGAATGGCAGTGCCCATGTATTGTCTTTCCTTGCTGGCCATCCTTCTGTATCGTCTTTCCTTGCTGGATACAAGGCCCTGCGGAGATTTTATTACTACAGAGATATGCAAGCAGCTACAAACGGTCTACAAAAATGTTAAGATACTCTCGCTCTTGAGGCTTTAAAAAGGGTGTACATATGTGCTGTATCCTTCTCAGGATCAGGGTTCAGATTGGCTATCGACACTATGCTTCTTTCGTGCTTGTTCGTCTTCTCTCTTTTGGTCCTATCATGTTATGGTTTCGGTGGTGAAGCAATCGAGACAATCAAGGTAGTTCATGCGTCCCTTGAAATTCTCATTTTATCAGGCTTTGTTACGGGGTGTTTGGATATAGTTTTTTACCTTTTTCCTCTAAATTTTAAAAACGGAGAAGGAATCCAGTTTGGTTCCTTTTTTAGAGAGCTCCACAATTTTTGAAAATGAGAAAGTCAAGCGGTATTGGTTCCCCCGAAAACAAAACAAGGCGGGGGTTATTTTGTTTTCGAGAGAGACGCGGCCGATCTCTCGGCCCCGCATCCAGACGGTTTTCACCGACGCCCCCGTGCCTTTCTCTCTCAACGCAACCGTCTCCCTCGCAATCAAGTAGTCTTGATTTTAAAAACGAGATTGACTCGGAATTAAAAGAGCTACCAAACACCCTATTAAACGCCGCTTTACAGGTTTTTGAGCTTGCTTAATTTTGGGACTTGGGTAGAAATTTATGACGTATTTTTTTGTTTTTGTTTTTAAGTGCAGACTCATTCGTCCACTTTTCTAAGAAATGTGATGCTCCATTTATGATTCGTGTAGAAACAAGTCAAAGTAAACTATTTTTCATAGAGCAACTTTTTTCAAATAAAGTGTAACACAATCTACTACTTAGTTATTTGTATCTTATTTCTCTAAAAATTAGATACATAATATTTAGCTATTCGTACATTGTTTTTTTTAATATTTCGTGCATTTAAATACTTATGTTAAATAGTAGTCGTGTTAGCACTATGTAAAATAGTGCTACTTAAATAGTTTTTAGATTTTTTGTGACAACAATATATATATATATATATACCCCCTCTAAGATCTCTCTCTCCCCCATTTCTCTCTGCTACACGCTCTTCATCTCTATACAAAGTGAGTATTTTTAAGAAAAATATAAAAAATACTTGAATAATGACATTTTTTCTATATTTTGGGTGGAGACTTACATTTTCGAAAAAGATCTTTAAAAGTCCTTTTAAGAATTTAATGTTTTATGAGAACATATTTAAATATGCAAATAGTTACGAAGGTAGACATCTAAAAATCTCTTAATTGTAGGAATTGAGCCTATTAAAAGTTATGCAAATCAGAAGTACTCAAATATGCTACAATCCAAGCATATGTTTGACTAGTTTTTCCTTGTTGTGTTTGTTGATGTTCATTGTCGTTGTGCATATTTAATTCGACTGTCTTTTCATTCTACTAATTTTGTATATTATTTATAGATTGATGGACAAATTTTCGATTGCATCGACGTCACTAAACAACCTGCTTTTGAGCATCCGCTGCTGGTAAATCATTCACTTCAGGCAAGTAAAACCGTTGTTAATAGCCTGTTTGATTAGAGTATCAAACATGATACTATATTAGTATTGATATTGATATTTTTAGAAGATGGAATATCAATATCAAAATTGATACAAGTTGACACTTGTATTACATAACATGTGTTATTTGCACTACAAATTTTAAAATTGATATTATTAACCAAACACCTTGAGGTGATTACCAACAATATTAATTTTAAAATTAATAGTGATAGAGGTGTCTAATAGTGTTACCAAACAGGGCATAAGTTATCAGAATCTATTTCGAGTATGCAAACATGATTATATATTTCTTCTGTTGATTACCCACTTGTGTTATTCATTATTGTGCTGAACTTAAAGAAAATCGATATGTTGTAGTTTGTCAAATGACAAAAAATGCATAAATCCAGCCTAAAATAAAAACATATTTATATTAATTATGTCTATAAATGAAGTCAATGTCATAGGTGACGTTTGTTTTGGTTTAATCTTAAAATCTTAATTTCACTTCTAACGATAAAAAAGTCATGAATTTCATTCAGATGTAAGTGATAATTCTTGTTTGATAAAATATCTGAATCAACATCTAATTAAATTTAGTCAACATCTAATACCCATAATATTTATGCAAAACTTCATGATAAATACATAAATTTAAATATTTAGAAATAGTTTTTCTCAAACCAAATTAATGATATAAATTTTATAACTCTCATATCACTACTAAAATTTGATCTAATATATTTAATTTTTTTAATTTTAACATGTTTATATTATAATTAAATTAGTGATATATCATTCATTTATTATTAAATTCATTTTTGAAAATATATATTATGTTGTTTGTGGAGTCAAAGAGAGAGAGACGTCACATCTCTTCTTCATGGGTCTCCATCGAACATATGAATGAAAATAATTTCCAAAAAAAACTGAATCTGTCCGATCTTTCTTCAGATATATATAAAGGCTCGATAAGACATTTATTCAAAACATTCAGCAAACACTCCCAAGTGTCTAGAGTCTGACCGAATCAGATAAAATGCGTTGATTCAGCATTATCAAACACAACCTTATGACTTTTTGGTTAGAATATTAAAAATAATATTATATAATAATATTATATTAGTACTTTTAAGACTATCATATTAGTACTTTTAAGACCACCACCACCACCACCACCACCACCACCACCACCACCACCACCACCACCACCACCACCACCACCACCACCACCACCACCACCATCATCATCATCATCATCATCATCATCATCATCATCATCATCATCATCATCATCATCATCATCATCATCATCATCATCATCATCATCATCATCATCATCATCATCATCATCATCATCATCATCATCATCATCATCATCATCATCATCATCATCATCATCATCATCATCATCATCATCATCATCATCATCATCATCATCATCATCATCATCATCATCATCATCATCATCATCATCATCATCATCATCATCATCATCATCATCATCATCATCATCATCATCATCATCATCATCATCATCATCATCATCATCGATTCCATGGAAACTTGGTAGGCAAAAAAGAAGACACATAAACCGAATTGCCTTGTCATTTTTGAAATTAATTAAATATGCACTTTGTGGTTAATTAACACGAGTAGACTAACAATGTATTTTAATTTTTCAGAGAAACGTCTACTAATTATCGCAGGATATATTAACACCGGAAATTAAACTGGCTTCCTTCCTTTTTTAAAAAAAAATTGAGAATGCATCAACTACAAACTTGCAATATTTTCTTGGTATGAAACATAAAAGTTGAGTTGTAAAAAAAAATAAAAAAAACAAGCCACAAAATTGTACTTACGGGGTGTTTGGTTGCATGATAATTTTTTTTACACTTTCATAATAAAAAAATTATATTAAAATAAAAAGTGAACTAACTCATGACATAAAATTATCATGTTTGGAGAGATCTGATAACAAAAAAAGTAACAACTATCCATGACCAAACAACGTGGGGGACCACAAGAAAAAAGAAAGAGGTGAGACCCTCTTTTTTTGTTTAAGAAGAAAATTACTTTCAAAATATAAATTTGTCAACCTCTTTTAACAAGTTTTCTTACAATTTTTAAAAATTAAAATAAAAATCTCTACTATCATGCAACCAAACACCCCATTAATTTTTGTAAAGCGCTCTCAATATGGAGTAGTTATTTACGACTGATGACATTTATTCCGGAACCGTATTTTAACTTGGATCATATCCCTAATGCAGATGAAACCTAGCCATCATCTCGAAGTAAGAAGCTCTGCGGACGATAATCTAGTGAAAATATCACATCCATGGAAATTACCCAAGAGTTGCCCGGCCGGGTCCATCCCGATTCAAAGAAATGCAAACCTTGGTGGTAACGGTACTCCTCGAACTCGTCGGTACAAGTACAAGGACGCATCCGACTCATTCCGGCATGAGGTAAGCATGATTCAAGTATTATTTCTGAACTAGCTCCTGCTAGGGGAAGAAAAGCCATGCTGTTCAAGCTCGGATATATGGTTTATGTGGTGTTTGGTTGCGTGATAAATTTTTGTACACTTTCATGATAAAAAATTGTATTAAAATAAAAAGTGAACCAACTCATGACATAAAATTATCATGTTTGGAGGGATGTGATTACAAAAAAGAGTAATCACCGCACATGACCAAATAAAGTGGGGGACCACAAGAAAAAAGAAAGAGGTGAGACCCTCTTTTTTTGTTTAAGAAGAAAATCACTTCCAAAATATAAAATTGTCATGGTTGTCAAACACCTCTTTTAACAAGTTTTTTTACAATTTTTAAAAATTAAAATAAAAACCTCAATTATCATGCAACCAAACACCCCATTAATTCTCTCAAAACATCCTCCCCGATATACGCAAATCCTATCTCCTGTTTTTATCCAAGGGCTTTTTACGTATAAGTCCTCACAATCTTTTACATTTCTAAGTATTTTCTTGGAAGTTTTAAGAATATTAAAAGTTCAGGATTTGCTTTGCTGTGTTGGTGAGAAATGAGTGCGTAAACCAAGGTAAAAATTATCGAGTTTTTTTTTTTTAACTAACACATTTTTTCTAAAATTTTTTTAAAATTAACACGCTAAAAAAATTTCTGTAAATCTTACGCACTTGGGTCAAAATCGAGTTTTGAAAACTTGTTTTATTTTGAAAATTTTAAGGTCGAGTTTTAAAAATCTGACTTGTTCATTATTGAAAGTCAAATTTTAGAAACTCGACTTTAAACAAAGTGTATTAGATTTGCAATTCAAATTTTTAATGTGTTAGTTTTAAAATAAAAAAATAAAGTGTGTTAGTTAACAAAAACTCGAAAATTCCCGGAAATGCCATTGGTCAGGTTATTTTAATCATTTTGCAAACAATTCCCTCAATTGTATAGAGAGATGGAGAGAGAGGAGAGATAGAAAGGTAATGGAGAGGGATGTTTTGTTAGGAAATGTTAAAGAATATCTAAATAACGACATCCTTGGTTTGGTTTCGTTCCAATTTAAGGAAGTTTTTCTCCAAACAAAGCAAAATCAAAATCCACCCCTTTAAAACCAAACAAGAAGAAACCAAATAAATATGATATGAATCATTTTCATTCGATTTAGGTTATTTTATATTAAATATAAATTATATATTTGGATATATAACTAATTTTAAATTGATGACTGTTTAATATATATAAATTTTATTAATACATTTAATATAATATTAGAATGTTTATATTATTTGCTTTCATTCAGTTTATCAACTTAGTTTGATTTCAATTTTTTTCCTTTTTGAAACTTGACCAAATCAATAGTATGTCAAAATTGAATCAAACCAAATAGAACAGGCCAGTAGGAGCCGAGCAAATATAACCCAATATGTTCTGCACAATACATAGGCACTTGGGCCTTAGAACCTACTCGCATAGAAATATTAATGTGTTTATGTTACACTCGAGATGCTTCTAGTTTGAAGAATAGCGTTGTACCCGTTTCTTCTTGTTCCTTGGGCACTTCATTTTATGATCTACTATATTGATAATGCAAATGATTTTGTTATAAATTAATCTGTACAGATTAGTAGGGTTTTAACAAAATGGGGTGTCAAATCATGGCTTTGATGTTTTATACTTTGTTCTTACATACGGTAAGTTCTTGTGCACGAATCCTTTTTAATTCTGTTATCTTTACAGTAGATGAATAATTCCCGTTTCAGAAATAGTAGCTTAAACCAAGCACAAATACCGAGGCAAACTGGATGATATGTATCTTAAAATAAACTTGATTATATGCGAAATAGTTGTTTATAAATGAATATCATAACAAAACAACTCGTACAATACAAGTGTCTAGTTGTATCAAATTTAATATTAGTACTCTATCCTCTTGCACTATTAATATCAAAATTGATACATTTTAACAACCTATAATGAAGTAACCATGCATCCTAGCATAACAAAAACATACAAAACCGGCGAAGACAAGAAAAAAATGGTACGAAGAAAGATTAGAAGAAAAAAGAGGATTGCCACACCACTATAAGAAAACAAATTATTGATGATGGACAAATGATGACGGCTTCAAAATATCGTCTCTGATATGTTTAGTGGTAACAACTATTAAGAAGTCGTTACAACTGTATAAGCACCGGTAATAATTTAATTAAGTCGTCACCATATATAACATTAGTGACAATGGAGATGTCGAAGTAAAAAAAATCTAGAAGAGGATTTCGGACTAAAGTTAAGGTCACTAGTGACATCCATCACGAGATGTACTGTTAGTGACGGTAAGAATTATCATGAAATATTTTACAAGGATTACCTTAAATCGTTACTAGTGACTATAAGTTGACTATTCAATAGTCAGATGATAGTGATGACAATCAAAGTTATCATCAAAAACATTAAATGTACTATTGGCGATGGTTGAGAAACTATTGTCAATGTTTCTTCTTTTTTTTTTTAAGATGCATACCTTTTTTTTCTTCCCTATCTTTCTTCGGATCCCTACTCTCCTCCCTCTCTCGCAAAATCCCCTCCCCTTCCCACCGACCACTACTACCGGATGTGTCGTCAATGTTGCTTGTTGCCGCCACCGTCACTAGCATTGGTCACCATCATCACCAATGGCTTCTCTTTGCTCTCTCACCCCCAATGCTCCAAGGAGTCTCTTTAGAGCCAAAGCTCCAGTGCTAACAAAGCTCCATCATCAGTTGCCACCATCACTACCGTCACCTTATACCAAATATGTTCTCTTTTAGGTATGTATAAACTTTAATTTCTTTTAGATTGTTTAAGTTTGTTCGTTGTATGATTTATTAGGTGTTCGGTTGTAAGATTTTGGATTTATTTGATTGTGATTTCTTCCTAGTTTATTAATTTCATTAGTTGAGGGTTTATATGAATATTATTTAATTTTTTATTTTTTACACATGTTTATTTTGTTAAGAATTGTGTAAATGTTAAATAAAGTTGTATAAATACTTTTAATTAGTGTATATTGATTATCTATTGTATTTGTCTGAACTTAAAAATATGATTGTTATTTAGTTTAAAGCTTAGTTGTTCGTAATGTGGGCTTTATGATTTAAAAAATTTAACTTTAAAATTTTAAATATTAAAAGCCACCAATTGGTGAATATAAGAATTATCAATTATATAATATAACATTTTTAAAAGTGAAGAGGGATTCAAAATGATTCATAAATTCTTAAGTGTTTGAAACCAAACCAAACCAGTGATTTCTATAAACTAGTTTTATTTTATTTCTATTCATTTAAACTAACTGATTTACTTTGATTTCTAAGGCCTTTTAAACCAAAAAAATCAGTAAATCGATTAAATTGATAAACACATTTGGTTTGATTTCTAAGGTCTTTCAAATCGAAACACATCGGCAATTTCTAATGTCTTGCAAATGAAAATAACTAGGTAATTTCTAAGGTTTTTTATATCAAGCCAAATCAATAAATTGATTAAACCAATTTGATTTGATTTCTAAGCTTGTTCAAACTAAGCCAAATTGGTAAAGCAAATAAATCAGTTTAACTTGATTTTTAATCATGTTCAAACAAAACCGAACTAGTAAACTAAATAAACTGAATAACTTTGATTTCCGATGCCTTTCAAAGCAAAACCAAGCCAATAAACATAATTAATTTGATTTCTAAGCTCATTCAAAGAAAACCAAATCAATAAGTCTGATAAATCAATTTGGTGTGATCTATAAGTCCTTTCAAATCAAACTAAACTAGTAAACTGATTAAACTTGTTAAGTTTGATTTCTATGATCTTTTGAACCAAACTAAACCTACAAACTGGATTGGTTTGATTTCTTTGCCATTTAAACAAAACCAAACTAGTAAATTAAATAAATCAAATTTGTTTTCTTAGGCCTTTTAAACCTTTGATTTAGAAGTCCTTTCAAACTAAACCAAACTAATAAACTGATTTGGTATCATTTTAAGGCCTTCCAAACAAACCAATTTGATTTGATTTCTAGGACATTCCAATCCAAACCAAAATGGTAAACCTTATAAACCAATTTGATTCAATTTCTAAGGCCTTCCAATGTTGAACCTGATTTAGACATGATTAGGGTAATAATTTAATTCAATACCCTTCTAAAAGATGTTGTAACACTTATTTTAAAAAGTCATGTTATACACATTTAATAATAAATGACATGTGGTCAAATTACTGAATTTGGATTAGTTATGGGGAAGTCAAAGTTAATTTAATTAATGAAGATGATGTACAATTAAATCAACCATAAGTTGATAGTGTACGTGATAAAGTGATGAAAATGTTTTAAGATATTCAAAATGATTACAAAACAATTACACATACCAAGGATAAATAAAAGATAAAAGCATAAAAATATTTTAAGTTACTAAAAGATGCAAAAACATCTTTATATGAAAGTTACAAAATTATTTTTAAATTAAAATTTATTTTAAAGTTGATTCAATTAAAGTTAATAAATGGTCTCACTATAAAATCTAAGAATACTCTACTATCTTTATTTAAAGATGTACTAGCTAAAGATGGTAGTGTTCCTAACACTTGGTATGAACTAATTACTAATCATTGTGGACCCACTTGAATTATGTATATAAAACTTTTATGAATGTGATTTTTTGTTAATTTCAATTTGGTTGTATGAATATGAATGAATGAATGAATGAAATGAATAAATGAAATGTGCAGTAAAGTAATTTTTTTAGAATGAAATGTAGTTATAGGTCATTGTGAACCCGTTTTAATTTGTAAAGGTACAAGTGTTATTGTACAAATCCATAAATTCAAAGATTTTTTTTTAACAAAATTCTTAATCATTGGTGATGGCTCTAGCTATTACAAACTAATACCGGCGATGACTTATATTCATCACTGAAGAAGGAGAGAGCATCAACGAGAATGATTTTCTTGCTTCGACGATGGCTTGTTAGTCATTACCACTGATAGTTGCAACAAGTTGTTAGTCGTCGCCACCAATAGTTGTGATGGCTGATAAGTCATCACCACTAATATTTTCAATGGCCTATCCAATCATCGCTTATATGTTTAGTGATGACGGCTTCTCTCTAAGTTCTTACCAATGCTAAGACAAGTTTATTTGCGATAGCTTGGCGACAACGTTGATGTTGTCACTAACTCCTTGCAATTGCTTATAACCTTTTGGCGACTACTTTCAACCATTGCTATTAACACTTTTTCTTGTATTACACTAGAAACTTCAACAAGGCTATCACAACAAATTATGCATTTATAAAAATTACATACAAACGGATTGTTTTTAACTGAACTATTGTTCTATTTTCTTTTATTCTATATTTTTTTTCTTATTTGATAACAATTGTAATTTGTTGGCATGGCTCAATTATAAACACCATGTGCACAATCATATGATGAATCTAAAGAGAAATGCCACAAATTTGATTTTAAAAAGAGAAGATAAATATGAAAGGAAAAAATCACGTTCTTATATAAGTATATCAAAAAATAAAACTAATAATTTAAATGACTAAAACATGAGCACAAAGATGTCATAACAGAATGAAAATCCATCTCTAGAAGATAAGACATAGTTGACTGCAAATGTACAAACACAGTTTAAACTAAAGATTTTAACTGATGAGAAACATTTTTATATATTTTTGTAACAAAATGTTATACGCAGATAAAAATCTGAAAGAGTTAAAAAAATTAAAATTAACACGTTTTATTAGAGAATAATATTTTTCAAGATGTAGACTTTGTATAAGATAAAATAGTGGGAAAAACAATAAATAAAAAAGTGGTCTCATTTTATTCTATAAAGTCGTATTTTTGTTACGATTGCCAAACAACTTTAATGACAAGTCTTATTACAGAAAATATATTTTTTAGGAAAATATATTATTTTCAAGATTTAAAGTAAATATGCACAATCCTCATGTATGATGTGGTACAAGGCAAATGATGACAAAATACCTTAATTACGTAGACCATCTTGTTTCCTAAACAGCTTTTTATACACAAAATATGATATTTTATTCCATAAGATTTATTTGGCATACATACTTCCATTCAGCTTGATGCATGATAATTTTATTTTAGTATTTAAAAATCTAATGTTCACTTCACATATTATGAACTCAATTTTTTACTTAGATGTTTTTATTTTTCTAATGTTTGTAGCATTCTGTTATTCGGGATGCGAGTGGAAATGGCTTTGGAGTCAAAGCAACTATCAATGTTTGGAATCCAAGACTGGAGTCTGATGTGGAAACTAGCATTTCCCAATTTTGGTTGACGTCGACTGATAAAACAACTGTTCTTGAAGCAGGATGGCATGTAATTTTCCTTCTCCATTCATATGCTTATTCTTTGGAAGTAATAGCTAATGAGGTGTTTGGTTACATGATAATTTTTTATACACTTTCACGAAAAAAATTTATATTGAAATGAAAAGTGAACCAACTCATGACATAGAATTATCATGTTTGGAGGGATGCGATAACAAAAAAGAGTAACTACCACACATGATCAAACAAAGTGGGGGACCACAAAAAAAATAAAGAAAGAGATGAGACACTCTTTTTTTTGTTTAAGAAGAAAATCACTTTCAAAACATAAAATTGTTATGGTTGTCAAACACTTCTTTTAACAAATTTTCTTATAATTTTTAAAAGTTAAAATAAAAACTTCTATTATCATGCAACCAAACACCCCGTATGATCATGATTTGTGGAATTGAAGTCTGCGTATATGGTTGTTTACTTTGTGCAACGAAGTTTTATCTATTTTTGGCATGACTTTAAGATCTGGTTTTCTAAGCTTTTCCCAGGAACATTTTACTTAATTACCTAATTCATGTAGATCATGTCTGATGATTCACATTTAAAAGCATGGTATATAAGGATCAGTTACATGGTTGGAAAATTCCTACAAACATGAATTCATTGACACAAAATAATTATATAATGATACTACTAACGTTACATAATAGAGATAAAGGATGCTGATACATAGAAGTAGGTAGCCAAAGGGAAAAACATATCTAAAAGATGAACCAAATTCATATATCTAAGAATAAATATAAAGTATTAGACTGAGTAGTATTTTTTTTGAACAACTAGATCAATGGCACTAGCTAAATTAATTTAGTAGAGTAATTACACTTTAAAATTCAGTGATTCAATAATAAGTAATGCCCGAACAAAATAAAAATAACACAAAAAATACAGTAATAAGAACTAAATGGATAAATTTAGACTACAGTTCAAAAGGTTGAATCCATGCCATGTGACATTTTAAAGGTAATTTAGATAGCACTCAACATAAAATGAAATCAAGTCAAGAATGTTCTCTAAGATAACCTCTAAAGAAAGACCTGAAATTTCATATGTACATAGTTTATGATTATAAAGATAGTTTTATAATCTTTTATCAATCAAGCATTATGAAACCTTACCTAATCCAAACATCTATTCTCATCTCCATGCCTGATCATGGAACGTTATTTTAAATTGAATAATTCAGAACTCTTTTTTACGAAGATTACCTTGGTAGTTTTGACATGTGTGTCTGCTAACCCATCCTTAATTTCTCTTAGGGCTTATTTGTTTGATTGTAAAATTATATAAAATATTGCACTTGTTTCATTTTATTGCATTTCCAATTACTAGGAGAAAAAATGTTAATTGCGATGGCCACAAGCCATCACCAAAATGCCAAATGTCATGACAAAAAGGTTTTGACGACAACTTCAACATCGTTGCCATGTCATTGCAAATAAATCCATCACTAATGAAATAATGACAGCTTATCGAGAAGCCATCACCACCAATGTAATTGGTGATGATTTACCAACCATCTCCAATTAATTATTGTGATGAATGAAGCCATCAATTTAGCTGGTCATGGTAATCTCTAATAAGGTTGGGCTAACATGTGTTTAGCCATTCAAATTTTCTTCAAATGACTTTGGTTGATCTGATACATGTTATTTCAAAGTAGAAATCTTATATTCATAATGTGAAATCAGCTATGCGTGCTTTTCTAGTTTCTTCATATTTTCTATCAACTCATAAACTATGGAACTTGTAGTGCCTCCATTGGTTCCACCATATTAGGTAGTATTAGTCTGTGCTTATCCCATATATTACATATGTCTTGGTCTATTTTTTTTTATGATGGCAACAAATGCTTCCTCAAAACTAAATAATAATGATACCCCAATATCTGATTTTTTAGATGTTGGTAGTCATCAACTATGCCATATTATTCTAAAAGGGCACCACCTTATATTTAAAAGCTGACACTAGATAAAAATAATGATTTACAACAAAGTTATCATTAGTTGATAACTCTCTTCATTACTCTAGACAATTAATCCATCTGGCTTTTCATGAGTATGATTCATCAAGATCTCTAGACATGTAGAAGTGTCATACAATGGGGCAAGTTACATAAATGGAGGTTAAATCAAGTAAGTGGGATTTGGATCTGATTGAATTAGATAGGTATCAAGCTATTCAAGTGACATCTTGATTCGGATAGGTATTAGGCAAGTCCTAATAGGAGTAGATATGTTGTTCCCCTATAATATCCCATGCCAATGGCTCATTTAGTATGTCAAGTGTCGAGGGAGTCACCGGGGAGAGGTTATATGTTTGTGATTCTAGTGGAATTCAACTTCTCAAAATCTCATCTTAAGGTGTGTGCATCTTACTCCGTGAGTGATTGATTGATGAGTTTTCATGACCTTTGGTATCAGAGCTAGGTTTGATCGTTGACAGTCAAACATGGTAGGGTGAAGATGATGTCATTAAGTGGCATTTCAACATCAATTGGCGAGTCTCCTACGGGTGGAAGATGAGGCCATAGTGATGCAGTAAGAAGCCAAGGTGACAAAGCACTCACAGTGGTGAGGGCATCTTGAAGAATGGCCAATGGAGGCTTCGATGATTGGAGTAGGCCATTGGCAACGGTGCTCTACATAACCTTGAGCAAGGTATTTTTTGGCAAAGTTCATAGTGACATTGGAGGTGGAGCGGCAATGAAGTGATACCTTCAATGAGAGAGATTCCTGCAGCGGTGGTGGCAAGGGGCTTCTATATCCAATGATAAGGCTCTAACAAGGTAGCTCTGGTAGCGTGGCTACTTGTGCCGTTGCTGCTGGGTAACGATCGCAATGGAAAAAGAAGCCTGGCTGAAGAAGCAGGTCCTCTAAGGGTGGTTGCAATTGTAAGCATGGTGGCATCTTCAATAGGTCGATAGCTATGTGCCTATGTTGAAAGGGGCTAATACTTTTGTGCTACAAACATAAGGAAAAAGTAAGGCAACAATGTCTGTGCATGAGAAGTAGTGATTGCAAAGCTCTATCTTCTAAGGTTTTTCCCCTTTTCATTTCTTTTATTTCTTTCTTGTAATCATCACATGAATAAGCTATGATGTGGAGAGAGAGAGAGAGAGAGAGAGAAGAAAAAGAAAGAGAGACAATAGAAGATGAAAGAGGAAAGGAGAGAGGAGGATCATGATCCAATATTTAAATAGTTATTGGGTCAAGTTGTGCATGATCAAATTATTAAGACTTGGATTTTAACTCCAGTTCAATCCAGTAGGATTAGGTTGCTGGATTCGGTGTTCAAATGGGGTTGTCAAGTCTTGTCCGTACTCATCGACAAGATCCAAGGTTTGAAGGAGAAGCTTTACCAATTGGATGGTCGAGATTGTTTAGGAGAAATTGATGTTAGGATTGTCGACTCTGAAAATTCGACGGGGTCCTCTCCTTTTCAGGGAAGTCCGTGAACCCAGATCGTCACCTCAAGAGGGGATGAGAAAAGAAAGGAATAAAGCTCGGAAAGCAATTCTCACCTCGGTCCCACACTCACATTGATCCCCGAACTTTCATCCCTTGGCGTCGCTCGATCACCAAAGAGACGGTTCGGGTCATGTGGGAGGAGGGTGAGAAGAAATAAACGTGGTCGCCAGGAACCGTGGGTTCCGATTTATAGAATTAAAAATGAAAGATGACCGTGTGTACCTTAGCGTGAAGAATGTGAGTTTAAGCTTCTCCTTCTTCGGCCGGCCGATGAAGAAGAGTCCTCAACGTGGTGGGTGCTTGATGTTCTGTGCAACTAGACAAATAAACAAGTGAAAGAGACTATTAGAACTAGACAAAGTGGAGTATATGTAAAGAGAATGACATAAAACACACAATTGACTAGAAATCGACCGGATCAGGGTTATCTCTAACCCCTTTTTTTTATTTTCGAATTAACAGAGTAAAAGTAATGCAAAAAAATGTAAAAAAATGATAGGATGATGGAGAATCACGAAACAAAGAGATAGGAAAAAGAACAGCAAGATTCTGAGTTGAATAGAGAAAGATATAGTCAAATCTGTGTTGTCGAAAAAGCCGAGTAGCAGTGCAGGATCTGCCAGGCGCGACTTTGCTTCTGCGCTCGTCACGACCAGCCCCGACCTCTGAATCAAGTGCCGTCGATTGTAAACTCAAGAAGACTTGTAGAGGAAGAACTTTGATGAAGAGAGCTCAGGCAGAAGACGTCCACACACTTCTGTAGAGGTCGAAGAAGAGAGACTTGGCAGATCACCTGCAGAACAGCCTTCCTCTCTCTTGAACCGACTTTTCTCTCTCTAAAAACTCGAAATTCTCTCTCTAAAAATCATAAAATCGATGTAGGAGGGTGATAGGACGTCTTGAGATGCCTGGGGAGTCGTTCTCCTCTCTCTGGAATGACCGGAATCAGAGTCCTTTTATAGGAGAACAGACGATCCGATCGAGACTAAAAAATAGGGGACAATGCGCCCCACTGAAGGGCGCATGCGCCCCCCAGGGGGGGGCATATCTTATCATCTCCGAAAAAAACGATCTTATCCGGTCCGTCGGTTGAGCGGTAGAGTCCCGGTGAAAAACCGGTTCCCACGTGCCCCAAAGGTGGGGCGCATGTGCCCTCGAGTGAGGGCACATGGTCACGTGCCTCACCGGTAGGGCGCATGGCCACGTGCCCTGGGTCCCGGGCGCATGTGCCCTGGAACCCGGGCGCATGGGACTGGTTCTGCGCGTCCTTCTTCCGGAAGCCATTGCGAACACTCCCGAACTCGGAATTCGACGCCGTTTGTTGCGTTGGAAAGATAACAGGCAGAAGAAGCTCTCTATAGCAACGGATCAGCCACCACACCCTCCAAAACTTCAGAATTTTATCCGGAAGTTAGGGTAGTGAACAGAAGGTCCGATATTGGTAAAAATGACTTCGACGGCAAACCGGAAAGGCACGGAATGCGACAAAACTTGTCCGGAGTGTGAATATGACCATAACCTTCAATGCATGATCATTAGGCATTGGTCATTCAGCCAATTTCCTTGTTCACACGATTTACGTGCGGCTTTCGCTTGGAAATTACGGCTTTTTGCGGAAAACGTCGGAAAACATCCGATTTCGTTCGGCGAAGCTCCAAATCAACTTTAAATGACCCGGCATCATCATATGATCAATCATGCATGTTACCCTATAAAACATGAGTTTTATGCTCTGAATTAGGCGAATTTGGCGTGTCTACAGCTTGCCTCGCCTTGATGTCGGCTTTGTAAGGGAGTGGCATGTAATGAAGCGGAATGATTCAAAGTGAACTGTAATGGAATGTAAGTGAGCGTAGATGAATGTAGTGAAATGAAATGGTGATGGACTGAAAAGGTGGCATCAAGGTGTAGATATAGACACGCTTATCTACCTGATCCAGCAATATGAATCTCTCTGAGTATTCTAGATCGCTTTCATGTTCTATCAAAACCTCATATAATTGATCGGTAAAAGACATGCCCTTGGCACGAGAGATAAAAAAGTAAATGATAAAGGATAAAAGGATGTAGCCAACCCTCAGCGTGGTGAGGAGTCCTCGAATTCGTAGGTTCATCATCAGCCAGCAACCCGAACTTTGCGGTGTTCTTGTACTGTGATGGGCTAAAGTTTTGTAAAAGAGAAGTTGATCTTGAAATGAAAAGAATACCAATCCATCATATTTGGAATCTCAAGTTCACTAAAGTTTCACCAAAATACTCGCTTAATTTCGAGTGGAAGAACCTCAAGTTCTAAAAGGGTTCGTTTAAGCATAGCAAAATTGCTCGGGTATCGTGAAAACCATGAATCACGCTCTAGCAGAAAATCAAGTATTCAGAAAACGACAAGACAGACTTAAGCCATAGTGGGATTGAAAGACAACGGTGGGACTAACATAGAATGATGGGAAAGAAGAGACAATGGCATGACAATTGCCATGACACGGTGGGATAAAAGAAGTGATAGAATAAAACATGGTGGAACAAAAAAGAAAGGAATAAAACATAAAGGGATAAAAGAAATAATAAAACATGATGAAATAAAATAAAGACAAAACATAATGAAATAGAATTGGTAATGATGAAGAAAGAAAAGGAGACGGCTGTGAACACATAGAAAATCATGTAGAAAATAGTTGAAGATATAGATTGTCTATTGGAGGTCAAGACACCCGATTAGGAACCATCGTCCCTCCAATGTTCAATTTTGGCTTATCCGTGAGTGTGAAGAAATGACCAAGCCGTCGTAGGTTTTGTTGAAGGGGACCTCGGGCCCAGTCATCTTCACTCTCAAGGTCTTCAACATTAATGCATATAATATGTATAAAGTGGACCTAGCATAGCTGAGTGACAGATAGTAGAAGTGATGTGAAGTGCAAAAATGAAGTGATGGTGATGATGGTGTGAGATTGATGGGAAGCTGAGGATGAAATCTTCAGGTAAGCTGCATCGACCGCCTGGTTCATCAGCATCTCTAGTCCATCATTGCCTTGCCTTCTGACGGAATACAGCACCATGATAGGTAGCGCTTCCTTTTCGCTGCAGGGTTGGCATGACGTTCCTTGGGGAACATTGATCTCACCAATTCACCTGTTAGGACTAAAAAATGTTGCCTGCACATTTCTGGTTAGTACCCAATGTATTTAATTGTCATATGAATCAGATTGTTCATGAAATGATCAATTGAAGGTTTTACTATTAGAACCATCATTTGGATGTCAAAACAAATTTTTTTATGATGGTTCCTTTAGCAAAAATGTCATTTTTAACATTATAGACAATTTCTGAATTTTTGAGATTTTTCTGAATTTTTCGAATTTTTTGTCCATGTGCCCCCGATCGGGGGCACCTGGCCATGCGCCCAGGGGGTGGGGCACCTGGCCATGTGCCCCCAGATGAGGGCACATGCGCCCTATGGCCAATTTTTTTTTTTTTTTTTTTTTGAAAAAAATGTACCTGATCGCCCTTCTCTTTTTTTTGCTTTTTCAGCTCCTGCAAACACTTAATGAAAAATGATTAAATCTTTATCATTACTCATCCCTTTGCCTGTATGTCGTATGCCTTCATTTTGAGTCAAAGGGAGGAGCCTTCTTAACAAGGTGGAATAAAACAAATGACTTAAAATGAAATGGGGGGTTGAGAGAACTTACCTGTCATGGTGTGAATCCTCTCCTCTCCCGTATTGAAATGCCTGTAACACTTGACAGAAGGAGATTAGATCTTCATCAGGACTCATCTCTTTGCCTATTATGGTCAACTTTGACTTAGGTCAAAGGGGAAGAGTCTTCTTAACAAGGTAATTAAAGTAAAAATGGATATGCAATGCAGAAATGAAAATATGCATGACAATCAAATAAGCATGGATGCAACTAAGGCAATGATCATGACTATTTTTTTTTTTTTTTTTTTTTGAAAACAATCATTTGGAAGAAGTACTCAATTTTTTTGGATTTTTGAAATATGTGTTTTTTTTTTAAAATTTTTGGAATATGCATTTTTTTTGGGGTTTTGAAATATTCAATTTTTTTGGGTTTTTGAAATATGCATTTTTTTAGGCTTTTGAAATATGTTTTTTTTTTTTTTAGATTTTTGAAATATGTATTTTTTTTTGAGTTTTTGAAATATTCATTTTTTGTGGGTTTTTGAAATATGCAACTTTTTTTGTGGAGAAAATGCTGGTATTTGAGACAGTTCATCGGTCTTTGGAGTTTGTCAAGACTCAAGTGGTAGATGCCACGTGCAAAAATAAAGTTCCCTACCTAGAATCCTTCTAACCTTCTTCCTTTGATCGGCTTGGATTCCACCTGGATTTGGTCGGTTTACCCTTCCCAAGGGGTTTCAGGAGGAAGAGTATAGAGGAAGTCCTTGATAGGGTTTGAAGATGTTGAGAGGGATTTCTCTACTCTCACTCAAATTACCCATTGGGGTTCGGCCTCTTTGGGTTTTTCTTTCTTTTTTTGCTCTTTTCTATACGGCACATATTTGGACAGGTTTTTGACCCGTGGGGACATTGCCCATCTTTTAGTGCCTTTTGCCTTGACTATCATTCTGGGTACTCAGGCAGAGAAGTTGATCATTTTTTTCTAACCTGAGGGGTTCATTGCCCATCTTTTGGTACCCTTTTGTACCCTCTGAGACGGCCTCCTACTAGGGTGGCGAGTGTTTTCGATACTACCCCTCTCTAATCTTCTCTCCCTATCTTGGACCGAGTAGAAGAGAATAGGGTAAGGGTACTCCTTCCATTTCTAGATTTCTGCCTTGCCTTTCGCAAGTGTCGGGTTGTCCGGATTCTAGGATCGGGAAGTGTTGTGTGTGTAGGATGGTACCTACCCTTGACTTCTCACGAACAACCTAGGATCGATGACTTGAGATTATACCAGTGGTTTCTCCATTTTTATGGAAAGTACTTTTTGAGGTAAACTCCATTCCAAGGATGATTCAATTTTTCTCCATCTGCATTAGTCAATTCATATGCATTACCTGGATACTTTTCGGTGATTACAAAAGGCCCTTCCCAGTTAGGTTGCAACTTGGAGCGGGGACCCCCCGGCTTAACGAATATGCGTTTGACTACCATCTCACCGATCTCGAGTTTTCTCTCGACCACCCTCTTTTGATAAAACCTTTTGAGTCTATTCTGATAAGTCCGGGCATGCTCGGCGGCGGCTAGCCTTCTTTCATCCAAGAGTTCAAGCTGTGCAAGGAGAGATTCTTGTCTCTCATCAACAGGAATATCCCCGTCGAGCCGAACTCGGAGAGATGGAAGTAATACTTCGTAAGGGACCATCGCTTCCATCCCATATGCCAAAGCATACGGGGTTTGTCCAGTGGGAGTCCTTACAGAAGTACGATAAGCCCATAGAGCATCTACAAGCTTATCAGGCCAGTCGGCAAACTTGCTAGACTTACAAGATTTCTTGATTATTTTGATTAAGGTTTTGTTGGTGGCTTCTGCTTGACCATTGCCTTGAGGATAGTATGGCGATGAATGATGCAATGAAATGTAATACCTGTTGCAAAGATCACGCAGATCTTGAGAAAGAAATTGTGGCCCATTATCGGTGACGATGTCGCTGGGGATCCCGAACCTTGCCAAGATGTTGCGCTTGATGAAGGAGCAAACTGTTGACGCTTTAATCTCCACGAATGCTTCCGCTTCAGCCCACTTTGTGAAGTACTCCGTTGCCGTCAGAATGAACGATTTTGAGCGCATTTCGGAGTTGAGGTCACTCAAGGGGCCAATGATATCAAAGGCCCACATGGCGAAAGGCCATGGGGCATGAATTGGATGAAGGGAAGATGCGGGAGAGTGAATCTTGTCGGCATGGAGTTGACATGAATGACAATGCCGAACAAAGATGGAGCAGTCTTCTTCTAGAGTTGGCCAATAATACCCTTGCCGGATGATTTTCTTAGCAAGGGCTTGGGCATTCACGTGACCACCACAAATTCCAGAATGTGCTTCTTTCAGCACCAACTCGGCTTCTTCTTCATCAAGACACCTGAGTAAGATTCCACTTAGGCTTCTCTTATAGAGCACTCCTCCTAGGATTGTATACCTCTGGGATACTCTTCTGATTGCCTTCTTTTCCTTGGTGGTTGATCCAGTGGATATGACCGATCTTGACAATATCTCGCAATCTCGTCATACCAAGGTCTCTCACCTTCTTCTAATTCTTCGAACTCAATCAAGGAGATTTCTTCCTTATGTTCCAAGTATTCTTTCTCGTTGAATCTTTCCTTAACCTTTAGAAAACGTCCATCCTCAATTGCAGGAATTGTCCTCTTACAGATGTGGATAGTCCGCACTTGCCTGCCTAGCGGGACAGATAGAGATGAAGCTAGTGAAGCTAAGGCATCGGCGAGGATATTCTGAGAGCGGGGGACATGAACAAAGGTGAGTTTGAAGAATAACTTGATGTAGCAAGTGGTGAGTTCCTGGTAGGGTTTGAGGTTTGGATGGGAAGTTCGGTACTTGGATAGGACCTGGCGTAGGATCAATTGACTATCACCTATCACCCTCGCCCGGTGGCACCATGGAAATGAGCGGCCTCCAGCCCGGCCGGCAAGGCTTCATACTCGCCTATGTTGTTGGTTGCCGGAAAATTAAGCCGAAAAGCTCGTGGAATGGTGACACCTTCGGGTGACGAAGGACAATACCTATCCCTCTACCATGAGAGTTAGAGCCCCGTCAAAATATAATGTCCAAAGATTGGAAGATCGGACTGACATTAGTTCGTCATCCGGGAACTCCGACCGGACTGGGTCAAAGACGGGTATGGGATGATGGGCAAGGTGTTCAGCAATAGCATAACCCTTGATTGCCTTCTGTGGGACATAAGTGATATCAAATTGGGATAAGAAACTCTGCCATCGCCCTAACCGATCACTCAAGACTGTCTTCTCTAACAGAAACTTAATGGGATTGATACGAGCAATGAGCTTGACTTGGTGAGCAAGGAAATAATGTTTGAGTTTCTGAACCACCCAAACAAGAGCAGCACAGGTCTTTTCTGCCACAATGTACTACAGCCCACAAGCATCAAACATGTTAGACAAGTAATAAGCAGCTCGTTCTTTCCCTTCTTCATCAACTTGTGCAAGGACTGCTCCGAGAGAGTTCTCAAGAACCGAAATGTAGAGGACCAAAGGTTTGTCGGGAATTAGTGGTCTAAGTACAGGGGGACTTGCCAGGTATGTTTTCAACCCATCAAACGCCTCCTGGCACTTTGAATCCCATTTAAACTCGGCCCCCGCCTTGGTTAACTCATAAAAAGGTTTACACCTTTGGGAATGTTGTGAGATAAACCGGCGGACAAATTGTAGCCTCCCAATCAATCCTCGAAGCTCTTTCATATTCTTCGGAGGAGGCATACCAATAATTGCCTTGGCCTTGTTTGGGTCGATCTCTATGCCCCTTTTGCTTACTATAAACCCAAGTAGCTTTCCTGATGAAACTCCAAATGTACACTTCTTAGGGTTCATTTTTAGCTTGTATTCTCTAGCTCTTTGCAAGACCTTCCTTAGCACTTCAGAATGATCTTCCCGACTCTTGGACTTGATAACCAAATCATCCACATACACCTCTACAAGGGTGTGCATCATGTCGTGAAAGATAGCCATCATAGCCCTCTGATATGTAGCACCGGCATTCTTTAACCCAAAGGGCATGACAACATAGCAATATGTTCCCCAAGGTGTAGTGAACGAGGTCTTTTCTTGATCCTCCTTAGCTAACCGGATCTGATTGTATCCAGAATAGCCATCCATGAATGAAAGCATTTCAAATCCAGCTGTGTTATCAACCAAAACATCGATATGAGGTAAAGGAAAATCATCTTTAGGACACGCTCGGTTCAAGTCCCTGAAATCTATACAAATCCGAATTCGTCCATCCTTCTTCATAACAGGGACTATGTTAGCCACCCATTGCGGATATAGGACAACCTTAATAAATTTTGCTTGGTGTAGTTTGTCGACCTCTTCTTTCATTTTGAGTGCAATATCAGGGTGGAACCTCCTGAGCTTTTGTTTAACCGGGGTAGTTCCAGGTTTCAAGGTTAATCTATGTTCAACCAATGAATTATCTAATCCCGGCATATCTTCATATGTCCATGCGAACGTGTCCTTATATTCTTTCAAAACTTTGATCAAACGTTGTTCTTCTGAGGGAGTGAGGTTTGCACTGATGAGGATAGTCTTAGGATCTTCCAGTGGTTCCTAAATTCAGCTTGCTTGGTCGGTTCATTCCCTGTGGCTGATGGTTCTTCAAATCTTCTAAGTCCAGATGCATATGCATCAGCCAAGTCCTCAATTTCATCCTCGGATTCGGGATCCTTCTCTGATACCACCTCATATACTCCCAAAGTATGATCTATGTTATGCTCATCTTCATATCGGATTTCATCTAGCTGGATAGTATCATCTAAAAAGTTTGGCAGCCTTGCACACTCTACGCATTTTTGTGCCAATTGTTGCAGATACCTATTTGGAACTCGCTTACCTCTGACTTTCCTATTTCCTAACCTGACTTGACCTACTGAAGATAAAGCTGGAAAGGTGGTATTTACAGTGGAGGGGGGTCGAGCAAATCGATTAATGATTCAGAAAAGAGGGATCCCTGATTGGGAGCACCCTCTGGGATGAGTAGAGACGTCTCCTCGATGGAAATGTGAGTTTCAAAGAAGACGTTTTTTTTTTTTTGAAAATTTCGAGTAAAAAGATAGAATGAGCCTGAGTGACTCGAGGCTTGCTAGAAGAGGACTGAATTAATAGAGAGAAAAACTTAAGAATAAAATGGAAAAAGGGGCTCGTGGGCCCAATGGTAATAGAAAGTGGACACATGGGTCCAAAATTGATGGAAAAAGTAAACGGGTACATGAACCCGATCATAGAAATAAATGGGCATGTGAGCCCATGTTGGGAAAAGCCCTCGGTTTGAAGTTGATGAGGGAAGCAAATGGGCAAGCAGCCCCAGTAAGAGTAGATGGTTGAAGAGGGCACATGGGCCCAAAATGAGTAAGTGGGCCCTGAAGCCCATCCAAAAGATCTAGAAATAAAGGTACGAGGTTCAAACATGGCATTGTTGTATTTGGGCCTCGTGGAATGGTTTTGACTTGGGTGGAATGCTCAACAAGATGATTCAACATTGGTCTGTCCTTGGGTGGTTCTTGATACTCTTCCCCACTTGAGAACAAACGAGTTAGAGATAAACATAAGTCTTCCAAGTCTTCTTCTTCTTCATCTGGAACTTTTCTTCTCTTGACAACTGTCATCATGGAACTCTTGCCATCTTCAGCCATCATCATGGTCTCCCCTTTGATAAAGAAGGTGTGGAGCCCCACGGTATATCCTGGCTGGAAGATCCTCCTTGGGATGGAACCCTCTTCAAATCCCAACCCCTGCCTGCGTGGCCTTTTCGCATTTTCAATTGGCTGAGTGATCCCTTGAAGATCTTTGCCTAAACCTCTTCCAGGCTGATAGCCCAATTTCATCATCATCCGCCATCCCACTGTGTCGGGTAGAGAGGCGGTCATGCATCTGATTTCTGGCAATTCTCCCACTGAGATCTGGGGTTGTATTGACAGACCTAGGGGTAATGTAAAAACATCATTCATCTCATCCCTCATAGGCATGCTAGTCACCTTGACCACTTGTCCTTTAAAGGGAAATTTTATGCACTGGTGGTTTGTTGAAGCCACAGCTCCTATTGCCTCCAAGTATGGCCTCCCAAGTATAGCCCGAAATGTTGGATCCAATTCTAGAATATGAAAATCTGTTGTGACCGTACATGGTCCAAGTTTGACTTCTAGTGTGACCACCCCATGTGCAGACTTCTTGGAGTTATCATAGGCCGTCACTATCGCACAAGATGGCTTGATTTCTTGCTCAGAAATACCGCATAACTGCAATGTTTCTGGCGGCATAACGTTGATGGAAGCTCTAGTGTCAACCAAACATGATTTCACTTCAATATTACAGATAACCACGGCCACATGCAAAGCATATCTCCTAAACTCTGGATCTGCTAATTCCTCCTGAGAGAAAGTGAGTGTTGGGTGCTCACTTCTAGGGGCTAACACTGTAGTGATCTTCTCAGGTGGGAGATCTTCACTCACCATGACCCTTTGTAAGTACTGTTGTAGAATCTCCTGGTGCACTTTTGATCTTTTGATCAACTCAAGTATAGAAATACGGGCTGGTGTCTTATCCAAATGTTTTAACGGATCATACGCCGTGCCTCGGCAATGGTTCTTCCACTTGTTCCTCTTCCACCGGCTCCTCGCGGTTGAGTTCCGGTTGGGGAAAGAGCCGCCGGAACATCCTCCCACTCCGAAGCACCGGGGCTATTTGGCGGTCGGGTAGAGGTGGGGGGTTAACTGGGGGGGGTTCGGGTGGGGTAGGTGCAGGTCTGGTAGGCAGTGGGTTTGGTGGTCCTAGGATGATGGGGTTAGTTGGTAGAGGGGTAGGATTTGGAGGTGGTAATGATGGTGATACCGGTGGCCTAATAAGAAGAGGCCGGGGTGCAGGAGTGGTTGATGAAGGTGTAGGTTGTGGTGGTATGATAGGTTGGGGTTTTTGAGTGGTAGAGCTCGTAGGTCGGGGGTTCAGGTTTGGTGATGATTGTGGTGGTCGGATGAGCAAGGGCCGGTGTGTAGCAATGGTTGAAGGAGGCGTAGTTAGAGAGGGGGCTGGCCTAATGATGGGCCGGCGAGAAGAAGTGGCAGCCAGTGGTTGGGTTATTGAGCTTGGTAGTGGTTGTGGAGTAGCAGGTGCACGGATTATTTGTCTAGGAGAAGGCCTAGCAGGAGACCTAGCTGGGTTGACAGGCATGGTTGCATTTTGGCTTTCTAGTTGCCAACCTTGAGCACGATCGGCATCTCCCTGGGCAATGGAGTGTACTAGACCAATTCCTGGGTTTGGATGTGCTGGTGCCGGTGCTGGAGCGGGAGCATGTAACGGGAGCGGATTTTGCACAATCCCCAAGCCAGGTTGTTGTTGAGGTTGAGCCGATGGACGCTGCCGCTGCTGCTGCCTAGCCTTCATTACCTGTATGCATTCCCCCATTTGGACCCAATCAATGCTTCCTTGGTCATTCAGATCGTGGATATAATCCTTGAATTGAAAGCACACTTCTACAGTGTGACCAGGACACCGGTGGTAAGCACGATATCGGGACATATCTGCGTTTACTGGCCAAACCTCTCTTTCCTTGGGCAATTCCAACTGTTTCTCCGCCATGAGTACATTGAAGATGTCGGTCAAGGAGTAAGGGAGTTGCTGGTAGTTCTCTCTCCTAGGACCTCCCCTTCGTGGTGCCTGATTGGGTGGTGGCGGTGCCCTATTGAAAGTAGGTTGACGAGGTTGCTGGGGATGAGATACTGGTTGCGGGGGTTGTTGTGGTTGTCGTGGTTGTGGTGTCCTGACCTGTTGTTGAGGGGGGTATTAGGAAGGGTTCCGTGGTGGGTTTCTCGTACCGATTTTGACGGTTCCCTCCCCGGTTCCCCACAATATTTACGGCTTCGTTGTTGACCACCCCTTCGGTTGTAGGCCCGGCTGGTGCAAAGGGGTTTTTTCTAAAGTTTCTAGGTTTAGGATCAAAAGGGTTTATCATGGTGGCATCCTTGAAGTGGGCTTGTAAGTATCGGGCACTGTCATAGAGTTCATTCATGGTTGTAGGACGGTGCATGATCAATACATTTCTCGCAGCAGGTGTAGTGTTGCCAATAAGCATTTTTACTTGTTCCCCTTCGTAAATCACATCCGTCGGTTTTACGCCATTCCCCTCCGGCGATCGGCAAACTTTATGAAGTCCTCTTCGGGCTTCATCTTCTCAAAGAATCAAGTCCGTAATGGAGCACGCCGGGTGTCACCCGGTCTCGTATCTCTCGTAAGAATTTGGTCTTGACAATGTCGAAGTCTCCGCCTCAAAGGAGTCGAGTGAGTAGAACCATTCCAATGCGGACCCTTCTAATGATCGACGGAACAAGAAGGCAAGAACCCTACGATCATCTTTCCGTAATGAGGATTCATAAAGAAAATCTTTAAGATGAAGAAAGGGGTTGCCGGTACCATTGTAGCGGCGATAAACCGGTAGCTCGAAGGTGGCGGGTGTAAGGCTCGCAGAAGGGATGGAAATCTCGTGCACCGACTTGGAGTCCATGCGACATCTCGGCTCTTCATAACGCTCATTCATCCGGGTGAGCCGATCCATGATTGCCCTGGTGAGAGCGGTGTTCTTGGTTTCTTGGTTGGGGTATGTGGTTAGAGACGTGGTTCTGGAATTGAGGAACATGATTTGAAGATTGTCCCATGACTTGATGGGTCAAGGGAGCAACATGGTTGAAATAAGATGGCTGAACAAATGAGGGTTGGACCACGGATGGTTGAACTAGAGAGGGTTGAAATGCGGATGGTTGAATCATAGATTGTTGAACAACAGGTGGTTGAATCATAGATTGTTGAACAACAGTGGTTGAACAAAGGGTGACCGAATGACTGGTGGTTGAACTAGAGGACGAGGAGATAAGGCAACTTGATTGGTTTCGGCTGATTCGAGGCAATTTTGCCCTTCACCATGGATTGTATACGGGCATAGGTTTCTGGGTCAGTATAGAGAGACAACTCCCTAAAGAGTTGTTCAACATCACGGGGAGCAGATGGTGGAGGGACCTCTTGCACTTCTGACTGAATCGGTTGGTGACCCATCTCGTGCTCTCGATGTTCAGCTTGTTCCGCCATTCCAACGTGCCTTCCGGACCTTAGTTGCATTGAACTTCAAGAAGAAAGTAAAACAAACAAGTTGACAAAACAAACAAAGAATTTTTTGGTTTTTTTAGTATTTTGCAAAAAGTTAAAGGTTTGAATTTTTGTTTGACAAGCAAGTTATGCAAAGACTTGAAAGCAAGATTACGCAATGATTTTGATTAAACCTTAGGTTTATGAATTTTGTTAAGAATTGTTCTCTCAACAAATGGGTTAGGATCCTAACTCCAATCTCCAATGACCTAGGTTTCACACAATCTCACCACGTGTAGGTAACGTAGGATGCTTCGGGTTTTGGGGAGTGGTACAACCAACCCGATCGTGAAGAGGAATACTCCACGTATGAGGAATTACGGAGGCCTTGATGAAAGCCAACCAAGTCAACTAGGAAGGAATATCCCAGAAGAGAGGTCAGAATCCACCAAGAGGGTGTTTTGGATGGGAGGGGTAAATGGGAGAGTGAGCTCCCGCCTCAAAAAAGGTGTAAAAGAAGGAGGTAGAGAGAAGGAGCATAGAATGCAATCAAGTAATAAAGCAAGTAATGAGCAAAACATAAACTTAAACAAGCAATCAACACCAGACAAGCAATTAGAAACTAGATAAGCAACTAGAAACTAGAATCTAGACTTGTTTCTTATGTGAGCCAAATGGAGATAGTGAAAAGGTGATGGAAAGAAGAGGGTTCAGATCTGATAGCCAACCAAAAAGGGTGGTCCACGTGGGGACCGATGTGGGAACTGGGGTAAAAGGTAAAGGTGGTTCACGTGGGAACCGGTTTTGGGTAAAAAGGGGTGGTTCACGTGGGAACCGGTTTGAATGTTCAAAAGAGGGCCACGTGGGGCCAATTAAAGGTGAATAAAGATCTGATCCAAGTGGGGATAGATCTGGAAAAAAGGGTTTGGTTCACGTGGGAACCGAAGTAAAGAAAGAGATTGGTTCACGTGGGAACCGGTTTAAAAGGAAAAGGGTGGTTCACGTGGGAACCGGTTTAAATAAAAATGCAGAAATTAAATGGCATACTTGGCACTTCAGATCTGATGAAATATGGGTGAAATCAGAAATTATGAGATGGCATGGAGTTAAGAAGGGTGGAAGGAAGGAAAGGCTCACGTGGGAACCGGTCTAGAACTAGAACTAGTTGCAAAACAAAATACTAAGCACCCACGGTTGAAGACATTGCTGGTCCCACCGTGGTCGCCACAGAAAACCGTCGACTCTGAAAATTCGACGGGGTCCTCTCCTTTTCGGGGAAGTCCGTGAACCCAGATCGTCACCTCAAGAGGGGATGAGAAAAGAAAGGAATAAAGCTCGGAAAGCAATTCTCACCTCGGTCCCACACTCACATTGATCCCCGAACTTTCATCCCTTGGCGTCGCTCGATCACCAAAGAGACGGTTCGGGTCATGTGGGAGGAGGGTGAGAAGAAATAAACGTGGTCGCCAGGAACCGTGGGTTCCGATTTATAGAATTAAAAATGAAAGATGACCGTGTGTACCTTAGCGTGAAGAATGTGAGTTTAAGCTTCTCCTTCTTCGGCCGGCCGATGAAGAAGAGTCCTCAACGTGGTGGGTGCTTGATGTTCTGTGCAACTAGACAAATAAACAAGTGAAAGAGACTATTAGAACTAGACAAAGTGGAGTATATGTAAAGAGAATGACATAAAACACACAATTGACTAGAAATTGACCGGATTCGGGTTATCTCTAACCCCTTTTTTTTATTTTCGGATTAAAAGAGTAAAAGTAATGCAAAAAAATGTAAAAAAATGATAGGATGATGGAGAATCACGAAACAAAGAGATAGGAAAAAGAACAGCAAGATTCTGAGTTGAATAGAGAAAGATATAGTCAAATCTGTGTTGTCGAAAAAGCCAAGTAGCAGCAGCAGGATCTGCCAGGCGCGACTTTGCTTCTGCGCTCGTCACGACCAGCCCCGACCTCTGAATCAAGTGCCGTCGATTGTAAACTCAAGAAGACTTGGAGAGGAAGAACTTTGATGAAGAGAGCTCAGGCAGAAGACGTCCACACACTTCTGTAGAGGTCGAAGAAGAGAGACTTGGCAGATCACCTGCAGAACAGCCTTCCTCTCTCTTGAACCGACTTTTCTCTCTCTAAAAACTCGAAATTCTCTCTCTAAAAATCATAAAATCGATGTAGGAGGGTGATAGGACGTCTTTAGATGCCTGGGGAGTCGTTCTCCTCTCTCTGGAATGACCGGAATCAGAGTCCTTTTATAGGAGAACAGACGATCCGATCGAGACTAAAAAATAGGGGACAATGCGCCCCACTGAAGGGCGCATGCGCCCCCCAGGGGGGGCATATCTTATCATCTCCGAAAAAAACGATCTTATCCGGTCCGTCGGTTGAGCGGTAGAGTCCCGGTGAAAAACTGGTTCCCACGTGCCTCAAAGGTGGGGCGCATGTGCCCTCAAGTGAGGGCACATGGTCACGTGCCTCACTGGTAGGGCGCATGGCCACGTGCCCTGGGTCCCGGGCGCATGTGCCCTGGAACCCGGGCGCATGGGACTGGTTCTGCGCGTCCTTCTTCCGGAAGCCATTGCGAACACTCCCGAACTCGGAATTCGACGCCGTTTGTTGCGTTGGAAAGATAACAGGCAGAAGAAGCTCTCTATAGCAACGGATCAGCCACCACACCCTCCAAAACTTCAGAATTTTATCCGGAAGTTAGGGTAGTGAATAGAAGGTCCGATATTGGTAAAAATGACTTCGACGGCAAACCGGAAAGGCACGGAATGCGACAAAACTTGTCCGGAGTGTGAATATGACCATAACCTTCAATGCATGATCATTAGGCATTGGTCATTCAGCCAATTTCCTTCTTCACACGATTTACGTGCGGCTTTCGCTTGGAAATTACGGCTTTTTGCGGAAAACGTCGGAAAACATCCGATTTCGTTCGGCGAAGCTCCAAATCAACTTTAAATGACCCGGCATCATCATATGATCAATCATGCATGTTACCCTATAAAACATGAGTTTTATGCTCTGAATTAGGCGAATTTGGCGTGTCTACAAGGATCAAGTGATTCCAGAGTGCAACCCTAGTTTTTTAGGAACTCTAGGTTGGATGGATGGTGTGGATTGGGCAAATTTGGAACTAACAGTCTAATTATGCAAGTGCAGATGCATCTTGATATCAATAAAGGGCATACTTGATTAGGATTGTTCGAGGGTAGGGCAGGAAGGGACAAGACACAAGTTTATTGAAAGGGTTATGAGATTATTTGGGGAACCCTTCAATGGTTATGAAGATTTCTTTCTATAGCAGAACGTGTGAAGAATATTCTTAAGTGTTAAAGACTAATTAAGGCTCTAAGCAATAAGATGTAAAGACTGAAGAAGTTGATAGAGGAGGAGTGGATTGATAAATTAGTGCATGCAAAGCACAATTTAATTATTTTTGGTGGACAACACACTCTAGGAGGTGACCATCTTGGAAGACCTGGCAGATGTCTGGGAGAAGCCTGAGAGTAGGTACAAGTCAAAGTCACTTAACAACTGACTTTTAGTGAAGAAGTGGCTATATGGCTTGAATATGATCGAGGGAATGAGAATTGAAGTGTTTCTCGACAACATCAACAGGATTCTGATGAAGGTGCTATCTTTGGACAAGAAAATCAAATAAGAGAATCAAACACTTCTTCTATTGTCGTCATTTTCGATGTCATACCATCACATCATGATAGCCATGTTGTATGAAATTGATACTCTTAAGTTGGATGATGTGATAGCTGTAAGGAATTGTCCATTAAAATTTGGTGCAGCGGAAGCGACGATTCCTATGGGTTCCTTTAGAATCCGTCTCAATCAGAACCGAACGACGAAAATCGAAAACCGATCAAATCGGGTTCGAATATACCTGATAGGGATTCATATAATCCCATGGAGAGGAAGGAGATAAGCTTCTCAAGCTCTACAAACCGTTCAAGCGTCCGGTCTCCAGCAGTATCCACACGAACTTCATCCACAGCAGGTTCTCCCTTCGCGCCGGCCTCGAGAACTCTTCCCGAGCGGAGCTCCATCGACCATGGACACCTTCTAGAGAGAGGAGGAGGTAGGGAGGAGGCTAGGGACGTGGTTTTCACCCTTGGCTTGATGGGGTTTGGCTTAAACCATTAGTATTTATAGAGAATTATGGATTTTTTCATAAAAACCCAAAATCTCTATAAATTACGCCCTTGCCCCTGTACTTGTGGATAAGTCCTTTTGTGTGTGACCCACTAGGCCCAATAACCTATTTGGTTGAGGCCTAAATAAAATAGAACAATTCTATTTAATTTAATTAAATCCGTTATCCGATAACAGATTAATCGGCCTACCGATCATGAAGGGTACAAGCCACATCCCATGATTCCAAATGGTTATGGGGATAATCTCATCTCCATTGAGCTTTTCCATCATCAGTTACCACATGGATATAAACCCTCATCCATCCAATGTCCCGGTCGGAAAGGAGTACGGCATCGACTGTCAACTCCTTAGTGTACCAACTCTATAGGATCATGTACTCGGAATTGGATCAATTGGAAAACTCCTTTTCCAATTATCCTATCTACCCTGGCCAGGGATTTAGAGTACTATCTCATAGGACATTCACTCTCACTTACCGAGAGTGGACGATCCCTTGTTGTCTGCTCAATTGCCTCCATCGGATTTTCCTTGTACCCGATCCATCGCTATATAGGACCATCTAAATTGTGATCCATAAGTCAATGGTCAAAGTACAAGTTCCACCCAACAAGGCATCTTTGGCGACTCAGGTCAAAGGTCCAACCATGCAACCATGATGATAGAAAACCCTGATAGACAGTTCGGTAAGATACCATTCATAATTCGGTCAGTTCAGTGAACTCATTCAACTAATGAGCACATGTATGTGTATCTCAGTGTCTCCACACTAATGACCAATGAGATCGGTCATCCTCATCACATGAGAAGACATCACATACACTAGTCTATCCGGATCCTTGATGTCCCGTCTCAAGTATCCTATGACTAGGAACATTTAGATCAAATACCTCTAGATGATCAATCTCATTATCATGATCTCATCATGATTTAATCATCATTGTATTTGATCAAGGACTTCATTATGATATTCGCATCTAATAAGAGCTTATAATGAAGATTTGCCTGATTAATTGAATGAGATATTTCTAGAAATGTCGAATCATATCATATATGATTGGCTTGTAGGGCATACATTTCTATCAATAGCTTCATTGCTTTTGCACAAGTCTTGCTAGAAGAGCAATGAAATGGAGACATTAGATGAGATTCAAGTGTTGACTATAGCTAGAGATTGTGCAAGATCAGATAATCAGCAGAAGAGGTAAGATGCAAAGGATGTTCTAGGACTCAGGGTCTTAGGTGCTACTATTGCGACAAGGAATGCCACTTCGAGCGGGATTGTACACTGCGTCAGAAGTGCGAACGGTTATAGGAGGCAATGAAGGAGAAAGTAGAAGAGTCAATAGCAAAAGATAGTAAGAAGTATGTGGATGACATCCTCTATACGATGGATGCAAGAAAGGGAGATCTATGTTGAATCATAGATTTTGGATACTTCTTTCATATATGAATGAATAGGATGATGTTTGACAGGTATCAAGCATGCAAAGATGACATAATCCAATTGACAAACAGAGCACACTACTCCATTTCATGTATCAGATCAGTGAGGATATGCATGTTCGATGGGAAGTTGCGAAAGCTCGTGAACATCCGACATGTGCCAATTCTAAAGAATAACCTAATCTTGATGTGAGGCATGTGTTTAAGAGAATACTAATGCACTCTTGAATATAGAGCTCTCAGGACGTGAAGAGGAATATGAATTGTGCTAAAATGGCAGTTATCAAATGGTTTGTACAAGCTCAAAGTGTGAATTAGGGCTGTAAACGGATCCGGATAAAATCCGGATCCGGTTCGAATTCGTATTCGGATAGGCGGATATTATCCGTTTAAGGTGCTCCGGCGGATAATTATTTCGGATTCGGATATTATCCGAAATTTAAACGGAGCGGATTCGGAATCAGTGGATCCGCTCCGGTTAAGATCCGATTCGATCTGAGCCCTTAGATGTTGGATCCAACGGCCGTAACTTTTCAACCCCAATCCCTAATCCCACATCCCGCATCCTCACAAGTCACAGTGCCTCCCGAGCGCCGCGCCTCCCGGCTCTCGAGCGTCCCTCCCTCCCTCCGGTTCCAGCGGCGGCAGCGGAGCCTCCCAGCGGCGTCCCTCCCTCCCTCCCTCCGGTTCCGGCGGCGGCGGCGGAGCCTCCCAGCGGCGCCGGCGGCGGCGGCGGAGCCTCCCAGCGGCGTCCCTCCCTCCGGTTCCAGCGGCGGCGGCGGAGCCTCCCAGCGGCTTCCCTCCCTCCCTCTGGTTCCAGCGGCGGGCGGAGCCTCCCAGCGGTGGCGGCGGATCGTCCCCCCCTCCCGGGGCCTCCCCGGCGCAGCCGTTCGGCCTCCCCCCCCCCCCCCCCCCCCGTAGCCTCCTCGGCGCAGCCTCCCCCCCCTTCCCCCCTCCCGAGCCTCCCGGCCGGCGTCCCTCCCGGATCCTCCCGGCGCGAGCCTCCGTTCGGCCTCCCCCCGCAGCCTCCCGGCGCAGCCTCCCCCTCCCGGCCCTCCCCCCTCCCGGAGCCTCCCGTCCCGGCGCGGTCGCAGCCTTCCCCCCCTCCCGGAGCCTCCCGGCGGTGGCGGATCGTCCCTCCTCCCTCCCGGATCCTCCCCGGCGCAGCCGTTCGGCCTCCCCCCCCCCCCCGTAGCCTCCGGCGCAGCCTCCCCCCCCTCCCCCCTTCCCCCCTCCCGGAGCCTCCCAGCGGCGTCCCTCCCTCCGATTCCGGCGGCGGCGGCGGAGCCTCCCAGCGGCGTCCCTCCCTCCGATTCCAGCGGCGTCCCTCCCTCCCTCCGGTTCCAGCGGCGGCCGGAGCCTCCCGGCGGCGGCGGCGGCGGATCGTCCCTCCCTCCCGCATCCTCCCGGCGCAGCCCCCGTTCGGCCTCCCCCCGTAGCCTCTTGGCGCAGCCTCCCCCCCCCTTCCCCCCTCCCGGAGCCTCCCAGCGGCGTCCCTCCCTCCGGTTCCAGCGGCGGCGGCGGAGCCTCCCAGCGGCGTCCCTCCCTCCCTCCGGTTCCAGCAGCGGCCGGAGCCTCCCAGCAGCGGCGGCGGATCGTCCCTCCCTCCCGGATCCTCCTGGCGCAGGGCCCCCCTTCGGCCTCCCCCCCCAGAGCCCCCTGGCGCAGAGCCTCCCCCTCCCGGCCGTCCCCCCCCCTCCCGGAGCCTCCTGTCCTGGCGCAGTCGCAAAGCCTCCCCCCTCCCGGAACCTCCTGTCCTGGAACGAAGCGGATATTATCCGTATCCGCTCCGTATCCGAGAGATATCCGATTGTGAAGATCCGCTCCGTATTCGAATTCTAACCGGAGCGGATATCCGATATCCGAATTGACTAGCGGAGCGGATTCGGAAATGGCATATCCGCTCCGTATCCGCTCCGTTTACAGCCCTAGTGTGAATTGACATAGGTGTAGTTGCAATGTTTCAGGAGAGTAGTATGGTTTAGCAAAAGATGATATTTGTTGAAGGTGGAGCATGAAGGAAGTGTGTGACATTCGCTTTCAATTACAATAGTAGTCAATAACTCTCCCGTCAATGGAGAGAGGAGGGGCCATGTCAGGGCATGCAATGGAGTTAGGCTATGGGGGCACCTTTTCGAGGTGTAGGCCATGCTGGTGGAGTTGGTAGACAAATGTGAATTTAACCCAAGGTGGAGATTATTATGTAACGAGGCACATTACGTAAATGGATGTGTTAGGTTGGGTGAATGGGATCGAGATCCGATTGAATCAAATCAACATCGGGTAATTTGAGTCAAGTCTTGATTCAGATAGAGATAAGAAAAATCCTAATCGAAGTTGGCTTTTTAGGTTGTTGGCTTTTTAGGTTGTTCTCCCTATAATCCCAGGCCGGTGGCTCAATCAGTATGTTGAGTGTTGAGGGAGACATCGGGGAAGAGGTTGTACATCTGTTGTTCTAGTGGAATTTGACTTCTTCAAATCTTGTCTTCACGGTGTGTGCATCTTGCTCCATGGGTGATCGATCATTGGTTTCCACGATATAGAAGGACGAACTTCCTTTGATATATGCATATATAATTTAAAACTAGTTTAGTTAACTTAACAAGAAACTAACGTCAATCAACAAGGTACGTATGCTCTATTGCCATTATTTCTATCACTAAGTGATTACAATCAAATTCATAAGATTTAAAAAAAATACATGAACATCATACTTTTTATCTTATGGTCATCTCACTCCCATATGTCACACAGTGGCACCATTGATCAACATAAATCAGCGAAGACACATTTAGATATGCCTCTTCTAGTAGACGTCATGTAAAAATACTGAATATACTATAACTTTTAGTAATAATAGACAAAAATGAGTATAAATAAGCTAAATAATTTTATTATCTTATTTTCAAATTATTTCTTTGTTTTCTCTATATCTTATCCAAGGTTTTTAATATTTGTGCATCAGTGGATGCATCCGGTTGAAACTAAAGGGTTGTTGCACAATGACCATATTTAAAGTCATTAATATTATTCAAATAACTATTACTATTAATTAGTGTCTACTAAAAAATAATATGTTTATCTCAAGATTTCGGAAGATAGCTTCCTTTTATTGGAGCAGGAAAGTGATTTTTTTATATAAATTACAATATACTTTATTGTAAACTCTTAGCTAAGTTGTAAAATCATGACCACAAGGGCTAATAGTTTCCGCCACTACCAAATCGACTACCATGGTCTATCCACATGCTAACATCCTCATAGTGTATGTTCAAAGGACCTCTCCCATGTCTAGTAGATACAATTAATTAAACACAAAAGAATAATGTATTAGAAATATATAATATACATATAAGTATATGTGTTTTACATTTGTCATGAATATATACATGAGGCATGTGAAGATAGACTGCCAAAATGATCAGGTGGTAGAGATGGAGTAGTCTAAAAAGCATGTGGTTGATATGGACTTGGCAAAGTTGTACCAGAAAGAGATGGGTGTTCTTGAGAATGAGATCTGGATCCACTTGGGTGAGACCCATCAGCCTGAGAAGTCTGTTGATTCTTATTGAATCTATTCATCTACCACAAAATCAAAAAAAAATTTCTTGTTAAGATATATTATAATATTTAATTGATTTTTTTAATTTCAATTTGTATTGGTTGAGAAAGTCAAATTAGACTAGATTCCTAGTAGAATCAATCTGAATCAATGGAACCAACCAAGAATTGGCATTCCATGGGATCAGATTGAAATCAATGAAATTAGATCAAACCAATTTAAAAGGCCTTAGAAATCAACTCAAATCATTTTATTTGGTTTACTAGTTTGGTTTAGGTTGAAAGGTGTTAAAAATCAAATCAAACCAATTTATTCAGTTTCAAGTTTGATTTGCTTTGAAAGGACTTAGAAATCAAATCAAACTAGTTTACTAATTCATTCAATCTACCGATTTAGTTTGGTTTGGGTATTCAAAAGACAAGCATGCCAATATGTAAAAATCAAATGTATTTAAACAAGTTTTAAACACAATATTAAAATAACCTAACCTCCTCTTAGATAAACCAAGTCTCAAATAAGCATCTCATTTGAAACTTTTGACATGAAGAAAAAGCAAAATGTGATTAAAAAAATATGTTTAGAAAGTTGGGAACCTACATTTAGAAAGTAAGGACCTATGTAAAAATATGATCCAAATGAAAGGACAAGCTAAGGTTAAGTCACCTAGTGTTAAGGGGGAATATGGCCCCTTGTGGATATGTTTAAAATATTAGACAACAATAAATATGGTTTGAACTGAACTAAACCAAGCCGAATATTTGATTTGGTTTGGTTTGGTTTAGGCGGTAGTTTGGTATGGTTTGGTCTAAAAAAAAGATCTCGAAGAACCAAATCAAATCAAACCATGAACACCTGTACTTGGGTTAACCAAATAATGTAATAAACAAAAAAATAGTAATCTTAAATTCAAACAAGTGTATAATAGATAAACAAATTCAATAGACATCTTCTGAGATGTTTGGTTGCAAGATAAATTTAGTTTTCAAAATAATTTTATGTTTTGGTAACAAAAATTGTTAAAAAATGTGTTTGGATACCATTACAAATATGTGTTTGAAGAAATTTTATTTATAGAAAAAAAAGATAGTCTCACCTCCTTTTTTATTTTGTAGTCCCTCACCTAATTGTTTGGTCATATATATGGTGCCCACCTTTTTTATTATTGTAACTCCCAAAACATGGCAATTTTATGCCATTGGTTAATGTGGCGAGCTCACACTTTATTTTAATAACAATTTTATTATAAAAATATATAAAAAGTTATTGTGTAACTAAACATCCTATTGAGCAAATCCATTCAAACAAAATGAACACTTATTAAGTTTTAAGGAAGTTAACATTTATAAACAAAAGTAGCAAAAATATTTGATTAGCCCCCTAAACTAAAATCTTTAAGTTCAAAATTCTTAAATAAAAAACACTTAACCAAAAAATGTCATAAACTAACAAATTCATTATCTTAAATTTAAATAAATCTGATAGACAAACAAAGGGTTAAACACCAAAGAAATATATTTAAAAAATCCAAATTTAAACAAGTTTTTAAAAACTAAACATTCACAAACAAGATTAACAACTATTCAAATCACATTCAAATTATATTCATATAAATCTTAAACAAACGATTTTACCAAACTAAGATAAAATCACACTCAAACAAACCAATTCATAAAAGCTTTACTTAAAACACCATGTGCAAACAAGCTAAGATTTGTAGGAACCTAAAGGAGAAGATTTGAGCGGAAAGTGGTGGAGGCCAACAACCATAGAGGCATCAACTGTGGTATTGGCGGCGGTCTTGCGCGAGAGAGAGAACTGGGCGTGCTTACTATAGTGCGGCCAACACGATAATAGCAGCGATGGTGGCGATGATGATAAAGATGCCAATGAGAGAGAGAGAGAGAGAGAGAGAGAGAGAGATGGTGGTAGGGGAGGAGAGTGTAAAAGAGAAAGAATTAGAGTGAAAAGGGGAAGGGAGAAAGGGGCTCACATGGTTTAAAAACCATAAGAGCATTTGGTGCACTTAATGTCAGTGGTGACAACTTTAGTCATCGCCAAAATGATCTACTCAACTTTCAACAATTAGTGATAGTTATTTTAGCCATTGATGGCAACTATGTAAATATTCCAAAAGATTTTCTTTATTGCCTTGGTAATAGTTTAAATCGTTGTCCGTGTGACAATTACCAAGACTTGTCTTAGCCATCACCGATATGCGCTTGTTTGTGACGGTTTACGTTTAGACATCCAAACACCATTTGTTGGGATGGCTTTTCGGAGCCATCACCAATGGTGTTTTTTCTTGTAGTTAATTATTTGAGTTGATCTAAAACATAGAACTCATAAAAGTAAAAAAACTAGAACTACGTTCCTAATTATTAAGTACATTTTTTTCTACTATTTCTTCTTGGGTCCCAATTAGAAACACAACAGAGTTACTCTCTAGAAGTTTACCCTGGTGTTATTTGTATGATACTTCTGATTTAAGGGCATGTTGCCACATTTTGGATGATTTATAGGCCTAAAATGCTTGAAATATATATATATATTATAGTCTAAATAACTATACATTTAATAATCAACTTTCAAATTATCTACATGATACTTCTGATTTTAAAAGTTTATGGGGTGCTTGGTTGCCCAATAATTTTTTATACATTTTCATAATAAAAAATTATATTAAAATAAATTCTAAGCCAGCTAATAACAGAACGTTATCATGTTTGAGAAGATGTGGTAACAAAAAAGTGTGAACCGTAATATATAAAATAATAATATATAAGACAACTATTTAAAATATAAACAAATATAAATATAAACAAATTCTATTTTTCAATAAAACTTCTGGAATGAAAGAGGTCACATAAGTTAATGCCCAATTTGACCTTTAAGTATGGGAGCAATAGGTAGGTGTAGGTCACTTTTTTAAAAAAAAAAATCTCTTCCGAAACGTAAATTTATAATTGTTGCCGACACTACAAGAAATTGATGTTTTTACAGCAATTTTTTTGCAGCAACCAAAAATATTGTTATAAAAAATTAACTTAAAATAGCAACTTTAGTTAGTTGCCACAAAAACTATATTTATTTACCGCAACTCAAAATGTTGTTATAAAAAATTAACTTAAAATAGCAACTTTAGTTAGTTGCCACAAAAAATATATTTATTTACCGCAATTCAAAATGTTACGATAAAAAATTAACTTAAAATAGTAATTTTAGTTAGTTTCCACAAAAAATATATTTAATTACCGTAAACATAAATTTTGTCATAAATAATATAATATAATATAACTGTACAATTTATTATTTTTAATATTTCAATGTAATTCAAAATGTATGTGTATAGTTAAACAATATAAAAATTTATATTTGTCAATAGTAAAAATATTTTTTTGAAGAAAATGGTAAAGATATTGAAGTTAAATATTTAATTAGTTTCAGTAATTTTTTTAAATATTTTTAATCTTCTTTTATCACTTTAATTGCTAAAACATGTATCTTTATTATACGTATGTTTAATTTATTATTTAACTCATCAATACCGTGAACATACGCTATAAAAAATACGTATGTTTAATTTATTATTTAACTCATAATATATTAACGGCTCAAGAATATGCTTTTGACGTATTTTTATGTGCCGTTAATATATGTTGTGCGAACATACTCATCAATATTTATACGTATCTTTTATATGCCGTTAATATATGTTGTGCGAACATACGCTGTTTATTACGGCGAACACAGCTCGACGCTGAGCACAGCGCAGGACGTCGCGATGTGCTCTCTCGAAGTCTGAAATAGGGCATGTTGCAAGGGACGCCGACGAGGACGACGAGAACGTGAGGCAGCTTGGCGATCGCTCCGCCCTCTATCTGGCTCTCCAGGTAAAATCCGCTACCCACACAACCTCATGTTCCTCCCTATCTAGTTCTATCTCTCCGATTCCCCCTTTGTACGATCCCACCTGGATATGATGATCTTCATCCGCTCCTTTATAGATTCCGCCGTGAAGCCTCCGGAGGAACATCGCAAGGGAGATCGTGACATTCAGTGCAAGGGAGATCGTGATTAGTGAAGCTTCCAGAGGAACATCATCCACACAGCTAGGGATCATCTGTCGGCATCGTAGGTATCTTCCGTAAACTTTGCCTCTCGTTCAGCAGTGACTCCCTCGTCCGACGCTAGATCTAGTGTAGACTTCCTTCATGGGATCTGTTTCTAAGATCAATCGATCGATGGTGTTCGATCGTATGGGGCAGATCGAACCCCGATCTTCAATCCCTATTTCCTTTGTTTGTTTTGTGTAACCCAATTTCTTGTATTAGCAACACGTAAAACACAAGAATAACATCTTAAATCTCTCTTTACAACTAAACTAGTTGCGATATAAGACACCCTCAAACAGGTCCCTGCTCTACAGCAGTGGAGCAGTGGATCTTGTCTATGGGCTGGTGAGGCCCCCTAATTAATTCAACTAACACAGGGGGAGGGTCAAAGGCCACCTAAACAATGGCCACCATTGCCTTTGCAAGAATGTATCATACATACGTAAATATACTGCCAGAGTAGCTTCTAAGGTTACAGCTAGCCATTCAATATTTTAGTGTCATACAGCTTCATCTTTGGTGTAAGTTTACATAATGTAGAGGTGGGTGCATCACTCGAAGTCCTTGTATGGTTTTGGGTGTGTGGGGTTGAGAGAGGGGTCTGAGTGTACTGAAAGTGATTGCAGACAGAGACCCCACCCTCCCTCTCCATCTCATTGCGCCTGAGAGAATTGGATCATGTAGAGTTCAGAAAATAAGCTTTTGATATTTTCTAGACCACGGCGGAAATCCTTTTGATTCTTGCCAGCTCTCATCTCTTACAGTTGATTATATATAGGATCGCATGTCTTTGGCCATCTTAAAAGTAGTACCCTCATGCAAAATTTTATCATGCAAGTGTGTAAAATTTGTCCGGCACTTTCGCCCATCTGTTGATCACTAAATCACATGACCGATTTTGTCTTCGACTATCTTAGATTTTATTTTAATGTAATTCTTTTAGCACAAAACATGTGAAAAGCTTCTTGGGCAACCAACTCCTGGCCTGTAATATATATAAGAGGATTCCACTAATTCCTTTGTGAAAAGTCAACTTGATAAAGGTGATTGCAAAACTCACCGATAATCATACTTTTTATAACTCACATTCATTAGATCACTGCTTTCTCCATGGTCTGGAATGTTGAGCTTTAACTTTAAGTCTGAATAGTTGTTCAGCTTTGACAGGGTCATCTTGATCATGATGATCCATGATACCCAGTAACTGTGTTAAATAGGACTTCATGTATATTATTTGTAGGTAGCTACCAGTGTTAATAGGAAGTGGTAGATCACAAGCTTGAGCATCCATCTGTTTCTACCTCAGACATGTACTTAAACATCCAGAACTTGTATCAAAAGAACATGTTTTCTTCCAAAGCTAGAATTAATGAGGTTTTGTTGACATCTCCTGCCGGTGTAGCAGGGGCTCCTGAAAAATAGAACGTCTTGGTAGCACATTAGTAAAAGCAAATATGTATATACTCTTCATACCAAAGTGGTGATGATTTAATAGATATTGTTTCTGTTTCCCTTTATTGAGTTGCTATAATTTCTTATGTAACTTTAGTGTCTTGCATAAACTAAGCACCGTGCCTCTACCCACTCTTCTACTTGCAATTGATGATCATCTCCACTTTTATGATGGTTAAAAGGAATCAATTTTTTTATCTTTGGTCAAACTAGTTGTATGTTGAGCAACGTTTCTACCCCCTCCTACTAAACTGTACACTTTCGTAACTTGTATGTCATATCAATTCAAAATGAGGCTTGGTGTAATCAGCATTTGCAAATTGCATTGCTGTATCATCACGACATCATCTTCCACCCTAGTTTGTTGTATCACTGCATTCTATAGATTTTGATGCTTGTATATCGTCTGCTATTCACTTCAAAGACGAAATTTGATTTCTTTGTTGCTGCCAAGGGAGTTGTCTACTATGGTGGATAAGTCTTGGAGGATGGAAATGGGTGGATTTCTGAAGGAGGAACCTTTACCAGTTTGACTTATGTGCTTGTCTTCTAGCCTAGGATGCTGGAGAAGGACATTGAGTTGAGTTCAAAGTTATGACTCTGAGGTGAGTTTTAAGTTTCTAATTTTTTAAGCCAGTTTGTCCAACTGTCAACTCCAGTTTCTCCTTTTAGACCTTAGCTAAAATTTGTCTCTTTTGTCAGATCAGACAGTTCTGCCACTGGTGGATTTTTTCGGTACTAAAACAAATTTAAGGTGCACAGATCAGAGCACAGGCCCGTCGTGCAGGCAGAGCACCAGCTGACCACTGGGTAGGCTGAAATGTGAATGCACCGATTACTGTCCTTATTTTTTTTGGCATTCATGAGGTTGTTCTTTTTCGTGGTTTTGCATGTCGGGTAATCACAATGCCCTTGAGAAGATTTCACTTTTAGATGTATGTCTAGTTTTTCTTCTGCAAGGTTATAAACAGAATAAGGACTAAACGCAACCAAAAGACAAGTACACTGACAATTCATAAAGAAATTTTTGTTGTAACATAACCTCTTGCATAGTTTTTAATCTTTTGATTGACACCCAGGGTTGTCAGTTGAACGAAGAAAAAATAAATTAACAATAGCATTTTGGGGTTGAGATATGTCAATTTAGGCCATAATATCGAAATTGATGTTCCTAAAGTCTGTGGTGTACCTGGAAGATTTGGTGTCAGATGAGACATGTGTCTATTAAGTTTTGATGATGTTTGTCTGTGGATAGGCTGTCAATCAGCCGAGCCAACCTGTTAGTATGCTGTTAGAACTCCACCAAGTGTTAAAATACATAAAATTGTTCTTCAAGCTTTTGTTACATTTAAATTTAAATACTCAACTTCTGTTGCATGGATTTCTGACTCTGCTTCCCAAGAGGTAGTTCATCATAGATGATTGATAGTACCTCATAGTTCTGCTATTAGTTCCCTACAAATGAATATACTATTCAATAACCAAACATCATTACTACCTTGTTTATTATTTTTATCTCGTACTGTATTTCATAAACAGTGGTCATTTGTTTTTTCAGCTTTACAGGCAGACCATGTTCAGGTATTTTTTTATTTTTCTATCCGGATGTATTTCAAGAATGCTCAAGTAGGGTGATAATCTATGAAGAATTTGATGCTTGTCACACCCTCTGCAGTGAGGATCTGGCACGCATTTACACCGCAAAGATTGTGTCAGTTGTTTCACATCTTCATGAAAATGGCATCATGCACAGGGATCTCAAACCTAAGAACATCCTTCCGGACGCTGAGGGACATGTAAGTTTCTCTACCTCATTCTCTAGGATCTGCTCGTGATCCGTCCGCATTCTATAAACTGGTGCTGTCTTTTTTTAACAGGCTATGTTGACAGACTTTGGTCTGGCCAAACAACTTGAAGAAAATACCAAATCCAACTCAATGTGCGGGACGATAGAGTACATGGCCCCCGAAATTATCCTCGGGAAGGGTCATGACAAGGTCGCCGACTGGTGGAGCGTGGGAATTCTGCTCGTGGTCTCATGTCATGTTGTTTCTTTTGTAGTGTTTGATTGCAAGATAAATTGAGTTTTTGTTACAAAATATGTATTTGTAACAAAACTTGTTAAAAGAGTGTAGATGGAATGACTTGGTCCTACTTTGAAAATTCTTTATATGATTCAAAATTTTTATCCAGGTGTTATATCCCAAAGAATGTTTGCCTATTTCAGTCTTTCAAGTTCAAGCTATGATTATCTTCGTATCTTACATGTTTTTAACTTTTTAAGCTTAATGCCCGTAGATCTAAAAAATTAGTATTTACTGCAACATCAAATTCGTAGTAAATAAGATTTTAGTACAATTTTTAATTAGCAAGAAAATGATTTTACTGCAACATTAATTATGCGGTCAATATATTTTTGCTGCAACTTTAATTTTGTCATATTAATTATTTTACTGCAACATCAAATCCGTAGTAAATAAGATTTTGGTGCAATTTTTAATTAGCAGTAAAAATGATTTTATTGCAACATCAATTATGCGATGAATATATTTTTACTGCAACTTTAATTTTGTCATAATAATGATATTTTACTGCGAAATTGTGTTTGCTGCAAATACTACTTTTTATAGCAAAATATATTTGTTGCTGCTAAAAATATATTGTGAGAGAACTTTATACAGCGACATCCAGCAAAAATATTTGTTGCTGTAAAAAGTAATTTACTGCAAAATTATCAATTTTTGTTGCATAATTATTCGCAACAAATACTAACTTTTCTAGTAGTGCGATCACCACTTTTAAGAAGTTTTGTCACCAAAACATATTTTGAAAAAAAAAATCAATTTTTCCTGCAACCAAGCACTCCATTATGTTGTAAATAGAAGAACAATATTTTTGTTGGTATCACTCTAAGTGATGTTGCCGTTTTCAATGCTATTTTTATAAACATTTGCATATTTAATGATTCTTTTCTAGCTTTAAGAAATTGTTGGCACTTAGTGAAGGATGAACGTCTCAATTATCTTCAAGCTAGGTTATGCAACTAACCACTACTGAAATTAAATTTCAGGTGCTTCCAAGACTTTATGGTCGTGATGATAACGCAACGACATTTTTTATCTACTGGACGGTAAGTTTTCTTGATTTGATATACGCGTATATACATGCCATGTTGGGAAGTCAACAAATAATTGATTATTCTATAAGTGGGAGCTTTTAAGACGTATATATATGACACAATGTTTCTTATCCTAATCATACTTTTAAGTAAACAAACAATGGACTTGATGTCACGACCCGAAAAGTATAGCGCAGCGGAATATATCGAAGTCGAGACAGTGGAATTAAAATTCCAAAAAGTAGGAGAACAATATAAATTCCAAACTAACATTATAACTAAACAAATGATCTATGGAGTTCATCCTTAAACAAACAACTACTAAGTATTATCTAGATAAATTCTATTACATTGCAAGAAATAAACTCAAACCACCTAGACAAAAACAATCACTTTTCACCAAACTCTTGATCTTCTGGATCCTTAGGTGGAGCAAGATCCTCTTCAAATTCCTCCTCAAACTCTTCTTCAGGCAACGGATCCTCGAACTTTTAGCTAAAACGATCAATAAAGGAAAGGGGTGAGTCATGAAGACCCAGTAGGACTTACACCCAACTAGCCCATTATATTAAACAAGTCCTACTGATAATAAAGATATAAACCCCAAAAAAAATCAGAATATAACAACTATAAATAATGCTAATCATCAATATTCAATTAATTAAATAAGATACTTTTCTACCCATTGTATAGATTAGCATGCTTCACCAAATGCACTACTGTTCTAATCATGACATAACACTAATACAACTCTATATGCACCTACCACAAAGACCTATCATACAAGATGAATTAAATGCAATAACTCACTAATCTACATGTCATAATGCAAACAAAAATATTTGTCTGAGTAGAACACACATGCTTCACTTGGACATTGCAGTTATGTTTCAGGACTAGCACCAGATTTACCATATAGTAGAATGTAACATATAGTAAGCTAGATCCCATAGTACACCTAGGCAGGGGTGTACTTAGGATGAACCGCGGTATCCGGGATCAAAGGATACTCCAGACTGTTCTATTTCATCCACTGCCCATGGGCCACTAACCATAGTCTGGTGAAGTGCAAATCACATTACAAAATACAGCACACTGCATCAACTATATCTCACAAGCTGAAGGCATATAATACTCAGACATACACCAATTAATCCAATTAGACATGCTAAGGGTAAACTGACATAAAATACAACTACATGCAACCTTATGCAAAAGTATAATTAAAAAGACTACAACTACACCTACATGCATGTTGAGCCATGACTAATCAATCTAATACACAACTAAGGCAATGCACTATTCTAAAATCATGCAATCTACTATGAATTTATATGCCATGGAATCAGTAATATTAATCAATTGTAATCTACATATATTTAATCAAATATATGTTTCTTACTAATTAACTCTTAACAATTAATATTAACATGAATCAAGATATATATATATAAGATCATGATATGCTACAATTTAAATCACATAAATATATGCACTCAAACTATCTAAACATGACATTATTCATATTAAATAATCATATAAGTAAAAACTCCTAAATTAACTTCTAACTGAAATCAAGTACACAACTAAACCCATCTAACTAACTAAATATACTTTTATAACCAAAATTAACTAATTATATTTTAACATCTTAATTAATATATTTCAGATGATAAGGGATAGTTGAGAGGCCTACATGTACAACGGCGATGAAAACTAACCGAATCCAAAGAGAATTTTGATGAAGGGTGACTACTGGCGACAAGGGAAATTAAGATGATATAAACCAGTTAGAATCTGTCAAATAGAGGAGAAAAAGATAATAAAAAGAAAGATCAAGAGATCATGTATAAGCATTGGTGCATGGTGCAAGAGAGAGAGATAGATAGGAGAGAGAGGGCGATATGAGAGAGAGAGAGAGCTACCGCGGAGGGGGCCGGGTTGGCGCACGGCGGCGCAGTGCGCGGGGGCACGCACGGAGGGCGCAGGCGGTGGGCGGAGGAGCTGGCGCGCGCGGCGGGCGGCGCCGGGCTGGCGGCCGCGGATGGCGGCGACAGCGGGGGTCAACGCCAACGACGCGCGTGCAGTGGCCGCGGCGGCTGGACGGCGCGGCGGTGGTGGGCAGTCACGTGGCTGAATGCGGCTGGCGGCGTGGAGGGAGGCGGGAGGCTTGGTGACAACGGTCGCGACGGCACTGGTGGGGAGGGTGTAGGCGGCGGCAGAAGGTGGCCGGCGACGGCGGTTCGCTCGGCGGCAGCCGGTTAGCCGGCGGAGGCGACACGCACGGCGCGTGTGGAGGACGAAGGCGGCTGAGGGCGGCGGTGACGCGGCGATAGTGGCAGGGAGGATGGCGGCGGCGTCACGCAGCGGCGGCAGCCGGTTGGCCGGCGGAGGGTGCAGGCGGCGTCGCCGGCGACCGGGTGGCAGCGGCGGCGGTCGCGCGGCCACGGGAGGGTGACATGTCCGTGGGCTCTGGCGATAGCGGTGGCCGGTTGGCCGGCGGATGACGACGGCGGAGGGAGTGCCAAGCGGCGGCAGCGCGAGGGAGGTCCGGATGGCGTGGAGAGGGGCTGGCCGGCAGAGCGGGCGAGCGCTGCACACGCGCGGGAGGGAAGAAGAAGAAAAGAGGAAGGCGGGGCACGGCGGCTGCTGCTCGCGCACGGAAGAGAACAAGAAGAGGGGAGGTGGAAGGCGGGGCACAAGCGCGGGAGGTATATATAGAGGGGGAGTTCGATCCAAGAGGGGGGGAGAAGTAGAGTTCGATCCAGAAGAGGAAAAAATAGAGTTCGATTAGGAGAAGGTTGTAAAGGGAGTATAGTTCTAAAGGGAGTAGATCTAATAAAATATTAATATATAATCTATTTTAAATATTTAACTTGTAAATAAATAAATAAATAAATCAAAATATTACACTTGATGATAGTATTTTTTTCAAAGATATATGCACTTACTAAACATGATAAAATTTATGTGAAGTAGTTGATAATTTAAAAGCCTGGTCAAAGAAGAATAAGGCCTAGTAAGAATTATATAACTTCATTGCCTGAATTGCATAGCATCCCATAGATCGATGACTTTACAAAAACTTTGTAACTTGTTCTTCAATTTCACATTCTGATTAAGATTTTTGTTTGGATATGGTATTAACCGAAAATATGAACTAATTCTGATGCATCAAATGGAAATATAAAAAATAATACAAAATTAGATCTAATACTTGAACAAAGCTGGTCCAAATATATAGCAATCTGACAAAAATAATGTACAGTCACAAAAGAAATGGTATAAGAAAAATGTCACGATATTTTAGCAGGTTATCTTATAAAATGTACGTGACTTTTATCTTGCCAACTATTTAATTAAAGTAGTAGCCACCAAGAAGAGTATCTTAGCAACATTATTTTTTGCATTCTTAGACTATTGCGCACTATCGAAGTATAGACTTCAACGCATGATACTCACAAAAGAATGATTAATTTTCAAGTCACAATGAGTTTCACTCAAGCTAATAGAGACAAAGGGAGCACAAATAACAAATCTGAGTTAAGAAGTGTACACCACACATTGTCAAAATGAATATCTTAGTTTTGAATATCAACGGCTAAATATCATAAAAAAAAGTAATCACGCTTAAAGGATGCATTGGCATTTGAATTGTAGTAGCACTATAAGAAAAGAAAATAATGGCAACAGCTTGATGACAAAAATCTCTAAAAGTAATTGCCAATAAGCTTAGTAGCAACAACGGTTAAGGAGGTGTCGCGATTGTACAAGCATTGGCCATATAATATTTTTGTGATTATGGTGGCCACAATGGAAGCAAGATAAAACTTTTAGAGCTAAGATTATCTCATCAGCAATGGTTTTCATAAATTGTCACAAATGCTCTTTACTAGGTGAATTTTTAAGATGAATGCCCCCTTTCACTTCCCTTTTTTTTTTCTTTGCTCTCTCCCTCTCCCTTAAAATCCACCTCTAGCCACCTTACCACCACTGCCAACTGTGCCACCTCCACTACCTACTATCACAACCATCACCAATGATGCTCTCTCTCTATCTATCTATCTCTATCTCTATCTCTTTCTCTCTTGCCAAAGTTTTAGTGTCACTCGAGCACCCGCCACTATCACTACCAACCACCACCATCACCCTCATGCTAAATCTCTTCTCACTTTGGTATGTATAAACATTAATTAATCAAGAATTGTTTAAGTATGTTTGTTGCATAGTTTGGTGGGTGTTTAGTTGCAAGATTTAGAGTTTATTTGACTGTGATATCATTTTAGTTTGTTAATTTTGTTGGTTTAGAGTTTATATGAATATAATTCGAATGCCAATTTAATATTTCATAATCTTGTTTACACTTCTTTATTTTGTTAAAAATTTTTTAACTGTCAATTAACTTTGTTTAAATACATTTGTTTGGTGTTGATTGTCTATTGGATTTGGTTGAATTTAATAGTATGATCATTTTTTATTTTGGACTTAGTTTGAGGTTTATAAGTTAAGAATTTTAAACTTTTAATACTTTAACTATTAAATTTTAACAATAGGTGAATTGTAGGAATTTTCAATGATTATATAATATAGAATTTTTGAAAGTGTAAAGAGATAAATATTTGATTCATTATTTCTAATGGGGTGTTTGGTTGCATGATAATGAAGGTTTTTGTTTTAATTTTTAAAAATTGTAAGAAAACTTGTTAAAAGAGGTGTTTGAAAATCATGACAATTTTATGTTTTAAAAGTGATTTTCTTCTTAAACAAAAAAGGAGGGTCTTACCTCTTTCTTTTTTCTTGTGGTCCCCCACTTTGTTTGGTCGTGTGTGGTAGTTACTCTTTTTTGTAATCACATCCCTCCAAACATGATAATTTTATGTCATGAGTTGGTTCCCTTTTATTTTAATACAATTTTTTATCATGAAAGTGTACAAAAAATTATCATGCAACCAAACACCCCATAAGATCTTTTAAATTAATTTGGTTTGATTTTTAAGATCGTTCAAATCAAACTAAACTAGTATATAAGCAAATAAACCAAACCGCCGGTTGGTTTAATTTTTTAGGCTTTTCAAATCAAACAAAATTGAAAATTTCTAAAGTCCTTATAACTAAATCAAACCAATAGATTTTATTTCTAGGGTCTTTCAAACCAAACTAAATCGGAACCGAATGAAGCAGTTTGAAATAATTTCTTAGGCCATATATTCAAACCAAATCAAAATGGTAAATTGAATAAACATGTTTAATTTAATTTTTAAGGTCATTCAAACTAAACTAGTAAACTAAAGAAACTAATAAACTGGTTTGATTTGATTTTTAAGATCTTTCAAATCAAATCAAAATGATAAACCGAATAAATCGATTTGTTTTGATTTTTAAGACTATCCAAATCAAACTAAATCATAAATGGAATAAACTTATAGATTGATTTGGTTTGATTTCTAAAACCTTTCAAATCAAATAAACCAGCAAACCAAATAAAATGGTAAATCAGTTTAATTTGATTCCTAAGTCTTTTTGAATCAAACAAATTAAACTAGTAAAGGGAAAAAGGTTATCCCCTTCTTTAGGCCACTCAATGTAGTAAAGCCAACAGGGCTATCCTTCTCCATGGTCTTACTAGCAAACTGTTGAGTCATACTCAATCATTCAAGCCTTCGTCAAAATATCATCTAAACTATTTGCATGTCATCTACATCCACCTAGCTATAAATGGTTTGTGAAATTTGGCCTTTCCCTAATCATGTAGTGATTCATAAAGGATCTTGAATGTTTAAATTTTTGGGACTTGGAGAAATTAGTATTCATATCATTATGCATGCTTTTATTTTCTAATAAGGTATCCTTCTTAATTTACTTGTGCAAATTTCACAAACCATTTATATCTCAACTATGTTTAGGAAAAGGATCTTGAATGTTCGAATTTTTGGGACTTGGAGAAATTAGTATTCAGATCATTATGCATGCTTTTATTTTCTAATGAGGTATCCTTCTTAATTTACTTGTGCAAATTTAACATATTTCTTTGATCCCCTAACCCATGTTAAATGAGGGCAAAGACAATGATGCCTTTCTAGTTTTCCTCTATCCATTTAGAGATAGTAGTGATTTCTCAGGGGACTAGCTAACCTGCGACACACAGATGCTTGTAGTATTAATACTAATGCGGTGTTTGGTTGCATGATAATTTTTTTGTACGTTTTTATGATAAAAAATATATTAAAATAAAAAGTGAATCAACTCATGACATAAAATTATCATGTTTGGAATGATCGATAACAAAAAAGAGTAACTATCATACATGATCAAACAAAGTGGGAGATCAGGAAAAAAAAAGAAAGAGGTGAGACTCTCTTTTTTTATTTAAGAATAAAATTATTTTCAAAACATAAACTTGTCATGGTTACCAAATATCTCTTTTAACAAATTTTTTATAATTTTTAAAAATTAAAATAAGAACCTCATGCAACCAAACACCCCCATAATGCTTTGCAAAACAATTTTGAAACAATAGTTATTGTTTTAAATTACCTGAGGAGGGAGTGGAAACAAAAGCAAAATATTAGAGTTGTAAATTCATATTAATCATGTGGTTTCCTACTTTACTTTTCATGTCATTCACAAGACTAACCAAACAAAGACTTGTTTAAAAATTTAAAAAAGAGTATCATATCTTAAAATAAGTGATTTTGAATCAAAAAAATTGCGATAAAATAAACAAGACCCTAATTAAAGCTTGTATAGCTTTCCACTGAAGGACATCCAGGAGCTGTTGGCTATCTAATTAGACAAAGGTGACAGGAGGGGTAGCTATCTTCGAACTCTCTCTCTCTCTCTCTCTTTGTGAATAAAATTGACAGTTCAAGATCAGGGATTTTCTCCTGATCTTCCTCTGGCGTTGTTGGTTCATGTATTACTTTATAACATGATTTGTTTTCTAATCTAGGCAAACAGCTATGAAGATGGATGCTACAATCTTCTATGCCCCGGTTTCGTTCAGACAACCCGCCACACTGTCCTAAACGCACGTATTAAACCAGTTTCTGTGTACGGAGGAAAGCAATATGGCGTAGACGTCTCGATATTCAAGGTAATGTCCAGACAGTATTAATTTTTAGTATCTTGAACAATAATTTACGATGAACACTGTTTTTGGTGGGCAAGAAAAATGGTATAATAGTTATTTACGAATGAAATTATTTTAGGCGCATTGCAATCATGAAATCATAGATCTAATAGGGTACGTATTTGGTCGCACAATAAAGTTTTATAGATTTTCATGATAAAAATTGTATTAAAATACAATGTAAGAAATTGTCATGTTTGGGATGATATGACAACAAAAAAAAAATGAGAGTACCAAAAGAGATGGGAGACGGCCGCTAGATAAAGTAGGAGCTCACCTCTTTTCCGTCGAAACGAAATTTCTTTAAAAACAAAATTTTGTAATGGTTGTCAAAGATCTCTTTTAACAAGCTTTGTTATGAAAACATAAAATTATAATTAAAAACATAATTTATCGTGCAACCATACAGACCATAAGAAATCTTGTCTTCGACGTACGTTTTCAACTTTTAAATGTATGAATCTCAAATGAGTAAACATTAATTGGTTTCTTTGTTCCATGTGCTATAGATTGCAACAAATTGTCATTCTTTCATAATTCTAGTTAAGAGTAGTCATAGGATTTTGCTCTGCAATGCTGCTCTTTACAGATTTAAGCTTCTTCTGAGCTCACATTGTTTAAAAAAAAAATGTCATTCTTTCATAATTCTAGTTAAGAGTAGTCATATAGGATTTTGCTCTGCAATGCTGCTCTTTACAGATTTAAGCTTCTTCTGTGCTCACATTGTTAAAAAAAAGCTGTTTAATTTAGACACAATGATCTTGGTACTTTTGCAGACCCTACAAAAAGAAACATACACAATTAACAGTGTGATTTGCAAAGATATAACTACCACCATTGTTATCTTCTATGTGAATTACTTACAGGATAGCAAAACTGGTAATTGGTGGGTGACACTACAAGGTGTTGAAATGGGTTACTGGCCGAAGGAGATTGTGCCAGCCATCGAAAATGGCGCAGAATATGTTGATGCCGGCGGTGAGGTTGCTTCTCGTTCTGCTACATCTGCTCACACCACAACACAGATGGGAAGTGGGCATTTCTCAGCGCAAGGTTTCAGGAAAGCAAGCTTCTTCAAGAATGTTCAAGTTCGTCACTCGACTGTTGGGCCATGGCAAAATCCAAGCCCCCAGGTGTTTACAGAAAGCCCTAGTTGTTACGACTTAAAAGTAGGAAATAGTGAGGATAGTCAGTGGGGATACTTTTTCTATTATGGAGGTCCTGGTAGGTCAGCCAATTGCCCGTAAGGATTGGCTCTCCCATCTCCACCATGCAGCTTGTTCCACAGTAACAGATGGTATCGCTGGATATACAGCACTTAGAGAAGTTCATTGAAAACGACAAGTATTGGGTTATTCTTGAATTTGATGTGATATTTTAATTATCAACTAATGTGTTATTTTATGTGGTCTCGAACACATATATTATAAGGGATTTTTTTTCCCGATTAGGTTGCTAGTAGGGGTGTTCATGGTTTGGTTTGGTTTGATTTTTTGGTATTTTTTTCACAAACCAAACCAAACCAAACTATCTCTCGAACTAAACCAAACCAAATTAATTCGATTTAATTTGATTTGATTCGGTTCAAACCATATTTTATTAAGATATAGTAGATATATCAATATATAAATTTATTTTGTTTGTTTTAAATCATATTCTATCAAAATATTGTGTATATATTTATACTTTATATTAATTTTATCTTAAAAACACTTGAAATAAATTTACTTTTATAAGAAAATATACATAAATACTATCTTATATATAACTTAAACTAAAATATTTAATCTAATTCGGGTTATTCGGTTTATCGGTTTGGTCTGGTTTGAAGGGTCCTAGAAACCAAATCAAATCGATCAGCAGTTCAAACCAAACCAAACCGAACCAACTTACTGGTTTGGTTTGGTTTGTCGGGTTGAACCGAACAGTGAACAACCCTAGTTGCTAGACACATATTATAATTTTTATCATGAAAGCACGTGAGAATTTATTGTGCAACCAAACATCTTATGATTCCTATATTTTTATGAATAGAGGGTTGGGATTGAAATAAATTATTTTATCAAAAAGTATGAATATATTATTCTAGAATGTAACCACATCGTAACAACGAGTGCAGTATAAGAGCTACGGTGAGTGAAGTTAAAAGCATGATGGATATCCTGAGTTATTATCAAGATATGTCTGGCCAAACTGTCAACCCTTCAAAGTCTAGTATCAGATTTAGCAGAAATGTGCCTGAGCAGCTTCAAAAGAGAATCTACAGGATTACAGGTTTCCCTATAGCTTCCAGAGCTGACAAATACTTGGGAATCCCCTTGGGTTTATCTGACAGGAGGATAAAGCATTTCGATGACCTGATAGGCAACAGCAGGAGGAAATTGACAAGCTGGAAATCTGGACTATTATCCATTGGGGGCAAAACTATGCTTATAAAATCCACTTTAAGTCAACTTTCTATCCACTTCATGTCGGTGAAGAGACTCCCTGTGGGGGTGGTCAAGAAGTTGGATAGACTCCAAAATTCTTTTTGGTGGGCTCATTCCCCTGAGAGTAAAAATAGATTACATTTTAGAAATTGGAAGGCTATCAAACAAGTTAAACTCTCAGGGGGTTCGGGAATCAGAGATCATGCTTCTATGAATGTTGCTCTTTTTATGAAGCTAGCTTGGTCTTTCATACAAGATAACACAAACTGTGGGTCAGGCTAATCCAATTTAAATACCTAAAGAATGGGGACTTTTGGAATGCTACACCCAAACCTTATCACTTAGAGATTTGGAAGAATATTATTTTTGGGAGAAATCAGATTAGCAAGGGATGTCTATGGAAAATCAAGGTTGGAACGAAGGTTAATATTTGGCATCAGGGGTGGATCATTGACAGGAAGAGTCCTCCAAGTCGAAATAGCTCCTCCATCCTCCAGCCAAACTTTGTTAGTGAGTTGATCCAAAATGGAACTTGGAACAGAGATTTGCTATATCAGGTTTTTGAGCCTATGTCTGTGGATAAGATTCTTAAGACCCCTATCTATCAAGAAGAGCACCAGGACAGAGTTATTTGGCCGTTTACTAGAGATGGGCAACTGTCTGCTAAGTCTGCCTACAAGTTTATTGTTGATAAAGATATTCCACCTGGAACCTCTGAGGGGAAAATCTGACGTCTGTTATGGCACCCCAATATATCAAATATCTGACCTCATAAGCTTATCATATTTATTTGGAAATGTCTTACATAGATTCTGCCCACCAATATGGCCATCTCCAGAAGGTGTCCCCATCTGGAAGATCTGTGCAGAGTTTGTAACCAGGAGCCAGAAAGTCTTGAGCATCTTTTCTTTGGATGCCCATGTAGTAAAGCAGTCTGGTTTGCTTCTCAGATGGGGTTCAACGAAGAGTGGATTATCAGAGGGTTCCATTTCCCAACTACAATCTGGCTGGAATGGGTGCACCAAAATGACCTGAGCCTCAAGTATATGGGGATCCTTGGCCTTTCTATTTTGTGGTAGATTTGGAAGTCCAAATGCACTATGCAATTCAATCACAAAAACCTCAAACCTGAGTGGACTCTCAACTCAGCGGTTGATGAAGCAAATTTCTATTTCTCACAGATAAATCAGTCTGAGAAGGTTGGTGACGCTATCTGGAAGCCTCCTCATGCAGACCATATCAAAATTAATGTTGATTGTGCAACTAGCCAGTCCGGGGGTGCCATCGGAATCTTAGGTAGAGATGCTGTTGAGAAACCTCTGGCGTGGACCACGCGCACCTCCGCTTTCGTTGACCCTCTTATCCTGGAGGTGGAGGCTTTGGCAGAAGCGTGCTCGTGGAAGCTTGCTGAGGATCACCCTACCATTTTTGAGAGCGACGCTAAGACAGTGGTGGATGCCATCAATGGGAGCAGACCGTTGATCTGGTAGGCCACAACCTTCATTCATTTTTGCCGTCAGAAGCTTGCATCCTCAAGCTGCAAAATCTTTTTTTGCCGGAGGGAGTCGAATCGGGCAGCTCATCTCCTGGCCAGGGGAGCTCTGTTCGCACCAAACTGTACTCTGCAGTCGGCCTCCTTTCTGCACCTGCCTCCTGCTGTTTCTAAGCAATTATGTACTGACCGTGCGTCGATTGCTACTTAATACAAATTTAGTTTTGTTTACCAAAAAAAGTGCAGTATAAGATAATTTAAAATATATATTTGTTAGCCTTTTTTGTTACACTCAAGTTTGAGGATATGCCAATAGATTTAATTAATAGATTATTAACACTTAATTAATTATTGTTTAGTTGTTGAATTGAAAAGAACTTCAAAATTAAGTATACTTTATTATGAGCAGAATCATGAGTGACCTCCTAACTTGCCGATCTTCTTCTGATATAGTATGTGATATTTGTTGTATGTAATCTTGACGAGGATGTCAAGTGACTCAAGTCCTTAATAAGATGGATAGTAACAACTTAATTTGAGACTGCTAATAGATTAAAATAGTGAACGACGAACAACTTTAGTTAACTGTTTTTTAGGTTGAGTTGAAAAAAAAATTGAAATTAAATATATTTTGTTGTGATAGTGCTTGACTTCTTGAAATGTTACTAATTAGTATGGTTGCTAGGCCCTCAAGTGGTTACGTTCATGCCAAATGAAGATACGAGGATTATACAAGGATATTACTAACTATCCTTCGCCAAAATAGGGCATGGTGTTTGGTACCTTATCCCTCTTGTATAAGATTTAAGTGGAATTGATAGTTAATTAGGCTTCCAAAGACATCATAATCATTACATGTAATAACTCAAACTGTATGACCAGTTTGATTAGAGTTTAAAATTGATACTATATCAATATTGATATTGATATTTTTAGAAAGTGAAGTATCAATATCAAAATTAATACAAGTTGACATTTATATTATATAATCTGTTTTATTTTTATTATTAATTTTGAAATTGGTAATATTAATCAAACACCTCTTAGTGATTGTTACAAACATCAATTTTAAAATTGATAATGATAGAAATAACTAATAATGTTATCAAACAGAGTTTTAAATTTTTAAGACTCTCTCACAACTAATTAATTACCGATGTGATTTCTTTTTGGTAGTCTCAGTGAATGCAGCATCATGCAACCGAATATCGTATCAGAATGGGCGGCCATGCCGATTTGGTGCCAAGATGACTGAGCATGAGTTAGCTTGGTTAGCTTAAGATTCACCCCGATCAGCCGAGCATGAGTTCCTACTTCCTACGAGCCGAAATCTTCTTGAGAGAAAAAAAAACTTTGATGAAAAAAAAACTAATAATATTTTCATTAAAAATAAAAATATACTAAGTTCACCATTTTTATTTTTAAAATAAATTTATTTTTTTACTTTTCTTCAATCAAGGATCATGTTTCCTTCGTGATCAAGTTTTTTAGCAATGTAATAAAAGGAGGGCAATGAGATCGTGATGTTGGTATCTTTTTTATTTTCTTAATGAAAATTACAATTTTTATTTTTTTCAACAAAGGTTTTTCTTTCCAATGAAAGATCATGTATTCTTGCAGATTAAATTTTTTTAAAAGAATTTAAGAAAAGGAAAGAATCACGGTTTCACAATCTTGAAAAATAGAAAAGGAAAATTGTGATGGGTGATCACTGATTCAAAAGGTGAAACCGTGATCACGAATCACAGTTTTTGAAAGGGTGCTATTTTGTGAAATAATTTTCCAATGGTTCTATTTCAATAATCTTTTCAACATTTCAACAAAAAAAAAACACAGCCAAAGTTTTGCACGGTGCTAGATTGCCCCAATAATTTTTTATACAAAAGTCATTAAATAAAGTGTCACTGACATAAAACTGTCATGTATGAAAAATATGATAACAAAAAGGAGTAGATGTCATTTATGACCAAAAGAGGTGGGAGAAGCACAAAATAAAAAGGAAAAGTGTCTCACCACTTTTTTGTCTCAGAAAAATATTTTTTTATAAATATAAATGTGTAATGGTTGTTAAAAACATCTCTTTTTAATAAGTTTTGTTACAAAAATAAAATTTTGAAAAAAAAACTCAAGTTATCTTGCGACCAAACACCCGCATTAAATTCATAATTGGCCCTATCTATAGAACATTGCTTCTGCCTAAAAATAAATAATTCTAAAATTTTATGTTTAAAGTTCGAGATAATATATATAAGATATTATATATCAATTGATATATAATATCAATTTTGATATATCAATTTTGTTTAGAGTATCAAAATTGATACAATATCAATTTTGATATTGATATTCCAAGAAGATGTAATATCAATATCAAAAGTGATAGTATCAAGTTTGTTTAATGTTTGGTAATGTTATATCAAAAGAGGAAGCAGCTGTAACTGACGCGAATTCAAGAGCTCCCCTGTTTGAAACCTCTCTCTACGGGTCATTGCCGGCGACCGGAGGCGAGAAAGGAAGGAGAGGAAGAGGGGGAGGGGAGAGGGAGAAAGGATTCACGTTCAAGGCATGAGGAACTCCCTCTTCGTGCTGGCTGCCTGCAACCGGCTGGGGCTGTTCTCCACCTTTCTGGTGCCGGAGTCGAAGGGGAAATCGCTGGAGGAGATGTCCGGCGAGAACGAGGAGTAAGAGGAGCCGGCGGCGGCAGACGCTTCCGCGACGACCGGCACCAACAGGACTGTTCCCGTCTGAGACTGAAGGCCGCCGGTTCACCCCCCTCCCCCGCCGGACGCAGCCCCTTCACCCCGCGCGCCCTCGCCCCCCGGAGCTCCCCCTCCCCAGAGCTCCCCCCCGCGCGGACGTCCCCCCGCGGCACCCCGCCCGCGGCACCCCCACCCGACCGGAGCTCCCCCCGCCCCATGGAGCTCCCCCGCGGCACCCCCCGCCCCCCGGAGCTCCCCCCCCGCGCGGACGTCCCCCCGCGGCACCCCGCCCGCGGCACTCCCCCCCCCGACCGGAGCTCCCCCCCCCCCGCGCGGACGTCCCCCCGCGGCACCCCGCCCGCGGCACTCCCCCCCCCCCGACCGGAGCTCCCCCCCCCCCCGCGCGGACGTCCCCCGCGGCACCCCGGAGCCCCCCCCCCCCGACCGGAGCTCGCCCCCCCCGGGCACCCCCCGCCCCATGGAGCTCCCCCCGCGGCACCCCCCGCCCCCTGGAGCTCCCCCCCCCCCCGCGCGGACGTCCCCCCGCGGCACCCCACCCGCGGCACCCCCCCCCCCCCCCCGGCACTCCCCCCCCGCGCGGACGTCCCCCGCGGCACCCCGGGGCTCCCCCCGCGCGGACGTCCCCCGCGGCACCCCGCCCGCGGCACCCCCCACCCGACCGGAGCTCCCCCCGCCCCATGGAGCTCCCCCCCCCGCGGCACCCCCCGCCCCCCGGAGCTCCCCCCCCCCCGCGAGGACGTCCCCCCGCGGCACCCCTGGAGCTCCCCCCCCCCCCGCGGCGCGTCAGGGGGGCGCTTGAGGGTTTCGATGGGAGTCGATGGGAGTCGGCGTCGGGCGGAGAGAAGATCGGGAGTGCGCCGGCGTCGGGCGGGGAGACGATCGGGAGTGCGCTTGAGGGTTTCGATGGGAGTCGGCGTCGGGCGGAGAGACGATCGGGAGTGGTTCGGGGGCATATAATATCGATTTTAATACAGGTAGGTGGCTGTTTTAAAATTGATACAAGTTATCATTACTAATTTTAAAACTGATACTTTTATACAAACACAAGATAGTGTCTTGTATCAATATCACTTTTAAAATCAATATTGATACAGGTAACTAATACAGTTACCAAACAGGCCATAATCTAGTGAAAATATCACATCCAAGGAAATTACCCAAGAGTTGCCCGGCCGGGTCCATCCCGATTCAAAGAAATGCAAACCTTGGTGGTAACGGTACTCCTCGAACTCGTCGGTACAAGTACAAGGACGCATCCGACTCATTCCGGCATGAGGTAAGCATTCAACTATTATTTCTGAACTAGCTCCTGCTAGGGGAAGAAAAGCCATGCTGTTCAAGCTCGGATATATGGTTTAATTCTCTCAGAAACATCCTCCCCGAGATACGCAAATCCTATCTCCTGTTTTTATCCAAGGGCTTTTTACGTATAAGTCCTCACAATCTTTTACATTTGTAAGTATTTTCTTGGAAGTTTTAAGAATATTAAAAGTTCAGGATTTGCTTTGCTGTGTTGGTGAGAAATGAGTGCGTAAACCAAGGTAAAAATTATCGAGTTTTTTTTTTAACTAACACATTTTTTCTAAAAAATTTTTAAAATTAACACGCTAAAAATTTTTCTGTAAATTTTACGCACTTTGGTCAAAATCGAGTTTTGAAAACTTGTTTTATTTTGAAAATTTTAAGGTCGAGTTTTAAAAATCTGACTTGTTCATTATTTAAAGTCAAATTTTAGAAACTCGACTTTAAACAAAGTGTATTAGATTTGCAATTCAAATTTTTAATGTGTTAGTTTTAAAATAAAAAAATAAAGTGTGTTAGTTAACAAAAACTCGAAAATTCCCGGAAATGCCATTGGTCAGGTTATTTTAATCATTTTGCAAACAATTCCCTCAATTGTACAGAGAGATGGAGAGAGAGGAGAGATAGAAAGGTAATGGAGAGGGATGTTTTGTTAGGAAATGTTAAAGAATATCTAAATAACGACATCCTTGGTTTGGTTTCGTTCCAATTTAAGGAAGTTTTTCTCCAAACAAAGCAAAATCAAAATCCACCCCTTTAAAACCAAACAAGAAGAAACCAAATAAATATGATATGAATCATTTTCATTCGATTTAGGTTATTTTATATTAAATATAAATTATATATTTGGATATATAACTAATTTTAAATTGATGACTGTTTAATATATATAAATTTTATTAATACATTTAATATAATATTAGAATGTTTATATTATTTGATTTCATTCAGTTTATCAACTTAGTTTGATTTCAATTTTTTTCCTTTTTGAAACTTGACCAAATCAATAGTATGTCAAAATTGAATCAAACCAAATAGAACAGGCCAGTAGGAGCCGAGCAAATATAACCCAATATGTTCTACACAATACATAGGCACTTGGGCCTTAGAACCTACTCGCATAGAAATATTAATGTGTTTATGTTACACTCGAGATGCTTCTAGTTTGAAGAATAGCGTTATACCCGTATCTTCTTGTTCCTTGGGCACTTCATTTTATGATCTACTATATTGATAATGCAAATGATTTTGTTATAAATTAATCTGTACAGATTAGTAGGGTTTTAACAAAATGGGGTGTCAAATCATGGCTTTGATGTTTTATACTTTGTTCTTACATACGGTAAGTTCTTGTGCACGAATCCTTTTTAATTCTGTTATCTTTACAGTAGATGAATAATTCCCGTTTCAGAAATAGTAGCTTAAACCAAGCACAAATACCGAGGCAAACTGGATGATATGTATCTTAAAATAAACTTGATTATATGCGAAATAGTTGTTTATAAATGAATATCATAACAAAACAACTCGTACAATACAAGTGTCTAGTTGTATCAAATTTAATATTAGTACTCTATCCTCTTGCACTATTAATATCAAAATTGATACATTTTAACAACCTATAATGAAGTAACCATGCATCCTAGCATAACAAAAACATACAAAACCGGCGAAGACAAGAAAAAAATGGTACGAAGAAAGATTAGAAGAAAAAAGAGGATTGCCACCACTATAAGAAAACAAATTATTGATGATGGACAAATGATGACGGCTTCAAAATATCGTCTCTGATATGTTTAGTGGTAACAACTATTAAGAAGTCGTTACAACTGTATAAGCACCGGTAATAATTTAATTAAGTCGTCACCATATATAACATTAGTGACAATGGAGATGTCAGAAGTAAAAAAAAAAATCTAGAAGAGGATTTCAGACTAAAGTTAAGGTCACTAGTGACATCCATCACGAGATGTAATATTAGTGACGGTAAGAATTATCATGAAATATTTTACAAGCATTACCTTAAATCGTTACTAGTGACTATAAGTTGACTATTCAATAGTCAGATGATAGTGATGACAATCAAAGTTATCATCAAAAACATTAAATGTACTATTGGCGATGGTTGAGAAACTATTGTCAATGTTTCTTCTTTTTTTTTTAAGATGCATACCTTTTTTTTCTTCCCTATCTTTCTTCGGATCCCTACTCTCCTCCCTCTCTCGCAAAATCCCCTCCCCTTCCCACCGACCACTACTACCGGATGTGTCGTCAATGTTGCTTGTTGCCGCCACCGTCACTAGCATTGGTCACCATCATCACCAATGGCTTCTCTTTGCTCTCTCACCCCCAATGCTCCAATGAGTCTCTTTAGAGCCAAAGCTCCAGTGCTAACAAAGTTCCATCATCAGTTGCCACCATCACTACCGTCACCTTATACCAAATATGTTCTCTTTTAGGTATGTATAAACTTTAATTTCTTTTAGATTGTTTAAGTTTGTTCGTTGTATGATTTATTAGGTGTTCGGTTGTAAGATTTTGGATTTATTTGATTGTGATTTCTTCCTAGTTTATTAATTTCATTAGTTGAGGGTTTATATGAATATTATTTAATTTTTTATTTTTTACACATGTTTATTTTGTTAAGAATTGTGTAAATGTTAAATAAAGTTGTATAAATACTTTTAATTAGTGTATATTGATTATCTATTGTATTTGTCTGAACTTAAAAATATGATTGTTATTTAGTTTAAAGCTTAGTTGTTCGTAATGTGGGCTTTATGATTTAAAAAATTTAACTTTAAAATTTTAAATATTAAAAGCCACCAATTGGTGAATATAAGAATTATCAATTATATAATATAACATTTTTAAAAGTGAAGAGGGATTCAAATTGATTCATAAATTCTTAGGTGTTTGAAACCAAACCAAACCAGTGATTTCTATAAACTAGTTTTATTTTATTTCTATTCATTTAAACTAGCCGATTTACTTTGATTTCTAAGGTCTTTTAAACCAAAATATCAGTAAATCGATTAAACTGATAAACCCATTTGGTTTGATTTCTAAGGTCTTTCAAATCGAAACATATCGGCAATTTCTAATGTCTTGCAAATGAAAATAACTAGGTAATTTCTAAGGTTTTTTATATCAAGCCAAATCAATAAATTGATTAAACCAATTTGATTTGATTTCTAAGCTTGTTCAAACTAAGCCAAATTGGTAAAGCAAATAAATCAGTTTAACTTGATTTTTAATCATGTTCAAACAAAACCGAACTAGTAAACTAAATAAACTGAATAACTTTGATTTCCGATGCCTTTCAAAGCAAACCAAGCCAATAAACATAATTAATTTGATTTCTAAGCTCATTCAAAGAAAACCAAATCAATAAGTCTGATAAATCAATTTGGTGTGATCTATAAGTCCTTTCAAATCAAACTAAACTAGTAAACTGATTAAACTTGTTAAGTTTGATTTCTATGATCTTTTGAACCAAACTAAACCTACAAACTGGATTGGTTTGATTTCTTTGCCATTTAAACAAAACCAAACTAGTAAATTAAATAAATCAAATTTGTTTTCTTAGGCCTTTTAAACCTTTGATTTAGAAGTCCTTTCAAACTAAACCAAACTAATAAACTGATTTGGTATCATTTTAAGGCCTTCCAAACAAACCAATTTGATTTGATTTCTAGGACATTCCAATCCAAACCAAAATGGTAAACCTTATAAACCAATTTGATTCAATTTCTAAGGCCTTCCAATGTTGAACCTGATTTAGACATGATTAGGGTAATAATTTAATTCAATACCCTTCTAAAAGATGTTGTAACACTTATTTTAAAAAGTCATGTTATACACATTTAATAATAAATGACATGTGGTCAAATTACTGAATTTGGATTAGTTATGGGGAAGTCAAAGTTAATTTAATTAATGAAGATGATGTACAATTAAATCAACCATAAGTTGATAGTGTACGTGATAAAGTGATGAAAATGTTTTAAGATATTCAAAATGATTACAAAACAATTACACATACCAAGGATAAATAAAAGATAAAAGCATAAAAATATTTTAAGTTACTAAAAGATGCAAAAACATCTTTATATGAAAGTTACAAAATTATTTTTAAATTAAAATTTATTTTAAAGTTGATTCAATTAAAGTTAATAAATGGTCTCACTATAAAATCTAAGAATACTCTACTATCTTTATTTAAAGATGTACTAGCTAAAGATGGTAGTGTTCCTAACACTTGGTATGAACTAATTACTAATCATTGTGGACCCACTTGAATTATGTATATAAAACTTTTATGAATGTGATTTTTTGTTAATTTCAATTTGGTTGTATGAATATGAATGAATGAATGAATGAATGAAATGAATAAATGAAATGTGCAGTAAAGTAATTTTATTAGAATGAAATGTAGTTAAGCTCATTGTGAACCCGTTTTAATTTGTAAAGGTACAAGTGTTATTGTACAAATCCATAAATTCAAAGATTTTTTTTAAAAAAAAATTCTTAATCGTTGGTGATGGCTCTAGCTATTACAAACTAATATCGGTGACGACTTAGATTCATCACTGAAGAAGGAGAAAGCATCAACGAGAATGATTTTCTTGCTTCGACGATGGCTTGTTAGTCATTACCACCGATAGTTGCAACAGGTTGTTAGTCGTCGCCACCAATAGTTGTGACGGCTTGTAAGTCATCACCACTAATATTTTCAATGGCCTATCCAGTCATCGCTTATATGTTTAGTGATGACGGCCTTCTCTCTAAGTTCTTGCCAATGCTAAGACAAGTTTATTTGCAATAGCTTGGCGACAACGTTGATGTTGTCACTAACTCCTTGCGATTGCTTATAACCTTTTGGCGACTACTTTCAACCATTGCTATTAACACGTTTTCTTGTATTACACTAGGAACTTCAACAAGGCTATCACAACAAATTATGCATTTTATAAAAATTACATACAAATGAATTGTTTTTAACTGAACTATTGTTCTATTTTCTTTTATTCTATATTTTTTTCTTATTTGATAACAATTGTAATTTGTTGGCATGGCTCAATTATAAACACCATGTGCACAATCATATGTTGAATCTAAATAAAAATGCCACAAATTTGATTTTAAAAAGAGAAGATAAATATGAAAGGAAAAAATCACGTTCTTATATAAGTATATCAAAAAAATTCCATAATTTAAATGACTAAAACATGAGCACAAAGATGTCATAACAGAATGAAAATCCATCTCTAGAAGATAAAGACATAGTTGACTGCAAATGTGCAAACACAGTTTAAACTAAAGATTTTAACTGATGAGGAACATTTTTATATATTTTTTGTAACAAAATGTTATACGCAGATAAAAATCTGAAAGAGTTAAAAAAATTAAAATTAACACGTTTTATTAAAGAATAATATTTTTTAAGATGTAGACTTTGTATAAGATAAAATAGTGGGAAAAACAATAAATAAAAAAGTGGTCTCATTTTATTCTATAAAGTCGTATTTTTGTTACGATTGCCAAACAACTTTAATGACAAGTCTTATTACAGAAAATATATTTTTTAGGAAAATATATTATTTTCAAGATTTAAAGTAAATATGCACAATCCTCATGTATGATGTGGTACAAGGCAAATGATGACAAAATACCTTAATTACGTAGACCATCTTGTTTCCTAAACAGCTTTTTATACACAAAATATGATATTTTATTCCATAAGATTTATTTGGCATACATACTTCCATTCAGCTTGATGCATGATAATTTTATTTTAGTATTTAAAAATCTAATGTTCACTTCACATATTATGAACTCAATTTTTTACTTAGATGTTTTTATTTTTCTAATGTTTGTAGCATTCTGTTATTCGGGATGCGAGTGGAAATGGCTTTGGAGTCAAAGCAACTATCAATGTTTGGAATCCAAGACTGGAGTCTGATGTGGAAACTAGCATTTCCCAATTTTGGTTGACGTCGACCGATAAAACAACTGTTCTTGAAGCAGGATGGCATGTAATTTTCCTTCTCCATTCATATGCTTATTCTTTGGAAGTAATAGCTAATGAGGTGTTTGGTTACATGATAATTTTTTATACACTTTCACAATAAAAATTTATATTGAAATGAAAAGTGAACCAACTCATGACATAGAATTATCATGTTTGGAGGGATGTGATAACAAAAAAGTGTAACTACCGCACATGATCAAACAAAGTGGGGGACCACAAAAAAAAATAAAGAAAGAGATGAGACACTCTTTTTTTTGTTTAAGAAGAAAATCACTTTCAAAACATAAAATTGTTATGGTTGTCAAACACTTCTTTTAACAAATTTTTTTACAATTTTTAAAAATTAAAATAAAAACTTTTATTATCATGCAACCAAACACCCCGTATGATCATGATTCGTGGAATTGAAGTGTGCGTATATGGTTGTTTACTTTGTGCAACGAAGTTTTATCTATTTTTGGCATGACTTTAAGATCTGGTTTTCTAAGCTTTTCCCAGGAACATTTTACTTAATTACCTAATTCATGTAGATCATGTCTGATGATTCACATTTAAAAGCATGGTATATAAGGATCAGTTACATGGTTGGAAAATTCCTACAAACATGAATTCATTGACACAAAATAATTATATAATGATACTACTAACGTTACATAATAGAGATAAAGGATGCTGATACATAGAAGTAGGTAGCCAAAGGGAAAAACATATCTAAAAGATGAACCAAATTCATATATCTAAGAATAAATAAAAAGTATTAGACTGAGTAGTATTTTTTTTGAACAACTAGATCAATGGCACTAGCTAAATTAATTTAGTAGAGTAATTACACTTTACAATTCAGTGATTCAATAATAAGTAATGCCCGAACAAAATAAAAATAACACAAAAAATACAGTAATAAGAACTAAATGGATAAATTTAGACTACAGTTCAAAAGGTTGAATCCATGCCATGTGACATTTTAAAGGTAATTTAGATAGCACTAGACATAAAATGAAATCAAGTCAAGAATGTTCTCTAAGATAACCTCTAAAGAAAGACCTGAAATTTCATATGTACATAGTTTATAATTATAAAGATAGTTTTATAATCTTTTATCAATCAAGCATTATGAAACCTTACCTAATCCAAACATCTATTCTCATCTCCATGCCTGATCATGGAACGTTATTTTAAATTGAATAATTCGTAACTCTTTTTTACGAAGATTACCTTGGTAGTTTTGACATGTGTGTCTGCTAACCCATCCTTAATTTCTCTTAGGGATTATTTGTTTGATTGTAAAATTATATAAAATATTGCACTTGTTTCATTTTATTGCATTTCCAATTACTAGGAGAAAAAATGTTAATTGCGATGGCCACAAGCCATCACCAAAATGCCAAATGTCATGACAAAAAGGTTTTGACGACAACTTCAACATCGTTGCCATGTCATTGCAAATAAATCCATCACTAATGAAATAATGACAGCTTATCGAGAAGCCATCACCACCAATGTAATTGGTGATGATTTACCAACCATCTCCAATTAATTATTGTGATGAATGAAGCCGTCAATTTAGCTGGTCTTGGTAATCTCTAATAAGGTTGGGCTAACATGTGTTTAGCCATTCAAATTTTCTTCAAATGACTTTGGTTGATCTGATACATGTTATTTCAAAGTAGAAATCTTATATTCATAACGTGAAATCAGCTATGCGTGCTTTTCTAGTTTCTTCATATTTTCTATCAACTCATAAACTATGGAACTTGTAGTGCCTCCATTGGTTCCACCATATTAGGTAGTATTAGTCTGTGCTTATCCCATATATTACATATGTCTTGGTCTATTTTTTTTTATGATGGCAACAAATGCTTCCTCAAAACTAAATAATAATGATACCCCAATATCTGATTTTTTAGATGTTGGTAGTCATCAGCTATGCCATATTATTCTAAAAGGGCACCACCTTATATTTAAAAGCTGACACTAGATAAAAATAATGATTTACAACAAAGTTATCATTAGTTGATAACTATCTTCATTACTCTAGACAATTAATCCATCTGGCTTTTCATGAGTATGATTCATCAAGATCTCTAGACATGTAGAAGTGTCATACAATGGGGCAAGTTACATAAATGGAGGTTAAATCAAGTAAGTGGGATTAGGATCTGATTGAATTAGATAGGTATCAAGCTATTCAAGTGACATCTTGATTCGGATAGGTATTAGGCAAGTCCTAATAGGAGTAGATATGTTGTTCCCCTATAATATCCCATGCCAATGGCTCATTTAGTATGTCAAGTGTCGAGGGAGTCATCGGGGAGAGGTTATATGTTTGTGATTCTAGTGGAATTCAACTTCTCAAAATCTCATCTTAAGGTGTGTGCATCTTACTCCGTGAGTGATTGATTGATGAGTTTTCATGACCTTTGGTATCAGAGCTAGGTTTGATCGTTCAGAGTCAAAGATGGTAGGGTGAAGATGATGTCATTAAGTGGCATTTCAACATCAATTGGCAGTCTCCTACAGGTGGAAGATGAGGCCATAGTGATGCAGTAAGAAGCCAAGGTGACAAAGCACTCACAGTGGTGAGGGCATCTTGAAGAATGGCCAATGGAGGCTTCGATGATTGGAGTAGGCCATTGGCAACGGTGCTCTACATAACCTTGAGCAAGGTAGTTTTTGGCAAAGTTCATAGTGACATTGGAGGTGGAGCGGCAATGAAGTGATACCTTCAATGAGAGAGATTCCTGCAGCGGTGGTGGCAAGGGGCTTCTATATCCAATGATAAGGCTCTAACAAGGTAGCTCTGGTAGCGTGGCTACTTGTGCCGTTGCTGTTGGGTAACGATCGCAATGGAAAAAGAAGCCTGGTCGAAGAAGCATGTCCTCTAAGGGTGGTTGCAATTGTAAGCATGGTGGCATCTTCAATAGGTCGATAGCTATGTGCCTATGTTGAAAGGGGCTAATACTTTTGTGCTACAAACATAAGGAAAAAGTAAGGCAACAATGTCTGTGCATGAGAAGTAGTGATTGCAAAGCTCTATCTTCTAAGGTTTTTCCCCTTTTCATTTCTTTTATTTCTTTCTTGTAATCATCACATGAATAAGCTATGATGTGGAGAGAGAGAGAGAGAGAGAGAGAAGAAAAAGAAAGAGAGACAATAGAAGATGAAAGAGGAAAGGAGAGAGGAGGATCATGATCCAATATTTAAATAGTTATTGGGTCAAGTTGTGCATGATCAAATTATTAAGACTTGGATTTTAACTCCAGTTCAATCCAGTAGGATTAGGTTGCTGGATTCGGTGTTCAAATGGGGTTGTCAAGTCTTGTCCGTACTCATCGACAAGATCCAAGGTTTGAAGGAGCAGCTTTACCAATTGGATGGTCGAGATTGTTTAGGAGAAATTGATGTTAGGATCAAGTGATTCCAGAGTGCAACCCTAGTTTTTTAGGAACTCTAGGTTAGATGGATGGTGTGGATTGGGCAAATTTGGAACTAACAGTCTAATTATGCAAGTGCAGATGCATTTTGATATCAATCAAGGGCATACTTGATTAGGACTGTTCGAGGGTAGGGCAGGAAGGGACAAGACACAAGTCTATTGAAAGGGTTATGAGATTATTTGGGGAACCCTTCAATGGTTATGAAGATTTCTTTCTATAGCAGAACGTGTGAAGAATATTCTTAAGTGTTAAAGACTAATTAAGGCTCTAAGCAATAAGATGTAAAGACTGAAGAAGTTGATAGAGGAGGAGTGGATTGAAAAATTAGTGCATGCAAAGCACAATTTAATTATTTTTGGTGGACAACACACTCTAGGAGGTGACCATCTTGGAAGACCTAGCAGATGTCTGGGAGAAGCCTGAGAGTAGGTACAAGTCAAAGTCACTTAACAACTGACTTTTAGTGAAGAAGTGGCTATATGGCTTGAATATGATCGAGGGAATGAGAATTGAAGTGCTTCTCGACAACATCAACAGGATTCTGATGAAGGTGTTATCTTTGGACAAGGAAATCAAATAAGAGAATCAAACACTTCTTCTATTGTCGTCATTTTCGATGTCATACCATCACATCATGATATCCATGTTGTATGAAATTGATACTCTTAAGTTGGATGATGTTATAGCTGTAAGGAATCGTCCATTAAAATTTGGTGCAGCGGAAGCGACGATTCCTATGAGTTCCTTTAGAATCCGTCTCAATCAGAACCGAACGACGAAAATCGAAAACCGATCAAATCGGGTTTAAATATACCTGATAGGGATTCATATAATCCCATGGAGAGGAAGGAGATAAGCTTCTAAAGCTCTACAAACCGTTCAAGCGTCCGGTCTCCAGCAGTATCCACACGAACTTCATCCACAGCAGGTTCTCCCTTCGCGCCGGCCTCGAGAACTCTTCCCGAGCGGAGCTCCATCGACCATGGACACCTTCTAGAGAGAGGAGGAGGTAGGGAGGAGGCTAGGGACGTGGTTTTCACCCTTGGCTTGATGGGGTTTGGCTTAAACCATTAGTATTTATAGAGAATTATGGAATTTTTCATAAAAACCCAAAATCTCTATAAATTACTCCCTTGCCCATGTACTTGTGGATAAGTCCTTTTGTGTGTGACCCACTAGGCCCAATAACCTATTTGGTTGAGGCCTAAATAAAATAGAACAATTCTATTTAATTTAATTAAATCCGTTATCCGATAACAGATTAATCGGCCTACCGATCATGAAGGGTACAAGCCACATCCCATGATCCCAAATGGTTATGGGGATAATCTCATCTCCATTGAGCTTTTCCATCATCAGTTACCACATGGATATAAACCCCCATCCATCCAATGTCCCGGTCGGAAAGGAGTACGGCATCGACTGTCAACTCCTTAGTGTACCGACTCTATAGGATCATGTACTCGGAATTGGATCGATTGGAAAACTCCTTTTCCAATTATCCTATCTACCCTGGCCAGGGATTTAGAGTACTATCTCATAGGACATTCACTCTCACTTACCGAGAGTGGACGATCCCTTGTTGTCTGCTCAATTGCCTCCATCGGATTTTCCTTGTACCCGATCCATCGCTATATAGGACCATCTAAATTGTGATCCATAAGTCAATGGTCAAAGCACAAGTTCCACCCAACAAGGCATCTTTGGCGACTCAGGTCAAAGGTCGAACCATGCAACCATGATGATAGAAAACCCTGATAGACAGTTCGGTAAGATACCATTCAGGGTTTTTAATTCGGTCAGTTCAATGAACTCATTCAACTAATGAGCACATGTATGTGTATCTCAGTGTCTCCACACTAATGACCAATGAGATCGGTCATCCTCATCACATGAGAAGACATCACATACACTAGTCTATCCGGATCCTTGATGTCCCGTCTCAAGTATCCTATGACTAGGAACATTTAGATCAAATACCTCTAGATGATCAATCTCATTATCATGATCTCATCATGATTTAATCATCATTGTATTTGATCAAGGACTTCATTATGATATTCGCATCTAATAAGAGCTTATAATGAAGATTTGCCTGATTAATTGAATGAGATATTTCTAGAAATGTCGAATCATATCTTATATGATTGGCTTGTAGGGCATACATTTCTATCAATAACTTCATTGCTTTTGCACAAGTCTTGCTAGAAGAGCAATGAAATGGAGACATTAGATGAGATTCAAGTGTTGACTATAGCTAGAGATCGTGGAAGATCAGATAATCAGCAGAAGAGGTAAGATGCAAAGGATGTTCTAGGACTCAGGGTCTTAGGTGCTACTATTGAGACAAGGAATGCCACTTCGAGCGGGATTGTACACTGCGTCAGAAGTGCGAACGGTTATAGGAGGCAATGAAAGAGAAAGTAGAAGAGTCAATAGCAAAAGATAGTAAGAAGTATGTGGATGACATCCTCTATACGATGGATGCAAGAAAGGGAGATCTATGTTGAATCATAGATTTTGGATACTTGTTTCATGTATGAATGAATAGGATGATGTTTGACAGGTATCAAGCATGCAAAGATGACATAATCCAATTGACAAACAGAGCACACTACTCCATTTCATGTATCAGATCAGTGAGGATATGCATGTTCGATGGGAAGTTGCGAAAGCTCGTGAACATCCGACATGTGCCAATTCTAAAGAATAACCTAATCTTGATGTGAGGCATGTGTTTAAGAGAATACTAATGCACTCTTGAATATAGAGCTCTCAGGGCGTGAAGAGGAATATGAATTGTGCTAAAATGGCAGTTATCAAATGGTTTGTACAAGCTCAAAGTGTGAATTGACATAGGTGTAGTTGCAATGTTTCAGGAGAGTAGTATGGTTTAGCAAAAGATGATATTTGTTGAAGGTGGAGCATGAAGGAAGTGTGTGACATTCGCTTTCAATTACAATAGTAGTCAATAACTCTCCCGTCAATGGAGAGAGGAGGGGCCATGTCAGGGCATGCAATGGAGTTAGGCTATGGGGGCACCTTTTCGAGGTGTAGGCCATGCTGGTGGAGTTGGTAGACAAATGTGAATTTAACCCAAGGTGGAGATTATTATGTAACGAGGCACATTACGTAAATGGATGTGTTAGGTTGGGTGAATGGGATCGAGATCCGATTGAATCAAATCAACATCGGGCAATTTGAGTCAAGTCTTGATTCAGATAGAGATAAGAAAAATCCTAATCGAAGTTGGCTTTTTAGGTTGTTGGCTTTTTAGGTTGTTCTCCCAATAATCCCAGGCCGGTGGCTCAATTAGTATGTTGGGTGTTGAGGGAGACATCGGGGAAGAGGTTGTACATCTGTTGTTCTAGTGGAATTTGACTTCTTCAAATCTTGTCTTCACGGTGTGTGCATCTTGCTCCATGGGTGAGTGATCATTGGTTTCCACGATATAGAAGGACGAACTTCCTTTGATATATGCATATATAATTTAAAACTAGTTTAGTTAACTTAACAAGAAACTAACGTCAATCAACAAGGTAGGTATGCTCTATTGCCATTATTTCTATCACTAAGTGATTACAATCAAATTCATAAGATTTAAAAAAAATACATGAACATCATACTTTTTATCTTATGGTCATCTCACTCCCATATGTCACACAGTGGCACCATTGATCAACATAAATCAGCGAAGACACATTTAGATATGCCTCTTCTAGTAGACGTCATGTAAAAATACTGAATATACTATAACTTTTAGTAATAATAGACAAAAATGAGTATAAATAAGCTAAATAATTTTATTATCTTCTTTTCAAATTATTTCTTTGTTTTCTCTATATCTTATCCAAGGTTTTTAATATTTGTGCATCAGTGGATGCATCCGGTTGAAACTAAAGGGTTGTTGCACAATGACCATATTTAAAGTCATTAATATTATTCAAATAACTATTACTATTAATTAGTGTCTACTAAAAAATAATATGTTTATCTCAAGATTTCGAAAGATAGCTTCCTTTTATTGGAGCAGGAAAGTGATTTTTTTATATAAATTACAATATACTTTATTGTAAACTCTTAGCTAAGTTGTAAAATCATGACCACAAGGGCTAATAGTTTCCGCCACTACCAAATCGACTACCATGGTCTATCCACATGCTAACATCCTCATAGTGTATGTTCAAAGGACCTCTCCCATGTCTAGTAGATACAATTAATTAAACACAAAAGAATAATGTATTTGAAATATATAATATACATATAAGTATATGTGTTTTATATTTGTCATGAATATATACATGAGACATGTGAAGATAGACTGTCAAAATGATCAGGTGGTAGAGATGGAGTAGTCTAAAAAGCATGTGGTTGAGATGGACTTGGCAAAGTAGTACCAGAAAGAGATGGGTGTTCTTGAGAATGAGATATGGATCCACTTGGGTGAGACCCATCAGCCTGAGAAGTCTGTCGATTCTTATTGAATCTATTCATCTACCACAAAATCAAAAAAAAATTCTTGTTAAGATATATTATAATATTTAATTGATTTTTTTAATTTCAATTTGTATTGGTTGAGAAAGTCAAATTAGACTAGATTCCTAGTAGAATCAATCTGAATCAATGGAACCAACCAAGAATTGGCATTCCATGGGATCAGATTGAAATCAATGAAATTAGATCAAACCAATTTAAAAGGCCTTAGAAATCAACTCAAATCATTTTATTTGGTTTACTAGTTTGGTTTAGGTTGAAAGGTGTTAAAAATCAAATCAAACCAATTTATTCAGTTTCAAGTTTGATTTGCTTTGAAAGGACTTAGAAATCAAATCAAACTAGTTTACTAATTCATTCAATCTACCGGTTTAGTTTGGTTTGGGTATTCAAATGACAAGCATGCCAATATGTAAAAATCAAATGTATTTAAACAAGTTTTAAACACAATATTAAAATAACCTAACCTCCTCTTAGATAAACCAAGTCTCAAATAAGCATCTCATTTGAAACTTTTGACATGAAGAAAAAGCAAAATGTGATTAAAAAAATATGTTTAGAAAGTTGGGAACCTACATTTAGAAAGTAAGGACCTATGTAAAAATATGATCCAAATGAAAGGACAAGCTAAGGTTAAGTCACCTAGTGTTAAGGGGGAATATGGCCCCTTGTGGATATGTTTAAAATATTAGACAACAATAAATATGGTTTGAAGTAAACTAAACCAAGCCGAATATTTGATTTGGTTTGGTTTGGTTTAGGCGGTAGTTTGGTATGGTTTGGTCTAAAAAAAATATCTCGAAGAACCAAATCAAATCAAACCATGAACACCTGTACTTGGGTTAACCAAATAATGTAATAAACAAAAAAATAGTAATCTTAAATTCAAACAAGTGTATAATAGATAAACAAATTCAATAGACATCTTCTGGGATGTTTGGTTGCAAGATAAATTTAGTTTTCAAAATAATTTTATGTTTTGGTAACAAAAATTGTTAAAAAATGTGTTTGGATACCATTACAAATTTGTGTTTGAAGAAATTTTATTTATAGAAAAAAAAGATAGTCTCACCTCCTTTTTTATCTTGTAGTCCCTCACCTAATTGTTTGGTCATATATATGGTGCCCACCTTTTTTATTATTGTAACTCCCAAAACATGGCAATTTTATGCCATTGGTTAATGTGGCGAGCTCACACTTTATTTTAATAACAATTTTATTATAAAAATATATAAAAAGTTATTGTGTAACTAAACATCCTATTGAGCAAATCCATTCAAACAAAATGAACACTTATTAAGTTTTAAGGAAGTTAACATTTATAAACAAAAGTAGCAAAAATATTTGATTAGCCCCCTAAACTAAAATCTTTAAGTTCAAAATTCTTAAATAAAAAACACTTAACCAAAAAATGTCATAAACTAACAAATTCATTATCTTAAATTTAAATAAATCTGATAGACAAACAAAGGGTTAAACACCAAAGAAATATATTTAAAAAATCCAAATTTAAACAAGTTTTTAAAAACTAAACATTCACAAACAAGATTAACAACTATTCAAATCACATTCAAATTATATTCATATAAATCTTAAACAAACGATTTTACCAAACTAAGATAAAATCACACTCAAACAAACCAATTCATAAAAGCTTTACTTAAAACACCATGTGCAAACAAGCTAAGATTTGTAGGAACCTAAAGGAGAAGATTTGAGCGGAAAGTGGTGGAGGCCAACAACCATAGAGGCATCAACTGTGGTATTGGCGGCGGTCTTGCGCGAGAGAGAGAACTGGGCGTGCTTACTATAGTGCGGCCAACACGATAATAGCAACGATGGTGGCCGTTGGTGGCAATGATGATAAAGTGCCAATGAGAGAGAGAGAGAGAGAGAGAGAGAGAGAGAGAGAGAGAGAGAGAGAGAGAGAGAGAGAGATGGTGGTAGGGGAGGAGAGTGTAAAAGAGAAAGAATTAGAGTGAAAAGGGGAAGGGAGAAAGGGGCTCACATGGTTTAAAAACCATAAGACCATTTGGTGCACTTAATGTCAGTGGTGACTACTTTAGTCATCGCCAAAATGATCTACTCAACTTTCAACAATTAGTGATAGTTATTTTAGCCATTGATGGCAACTATGTAAATATTCCAAAAGATTTTCTTTATTGCCTTGGTAATAGTTTAAATCGTTGTCCGTGTGACAATTACCAAGACTTGTCTTAGCCATCACCGATATGCGCTTGTTTGTGACGGTTTACGTTTAGACATCCAAACACCATTTGTTGGGATGGCTTTTCGGAGCCATCACCAATGGTGTTTTTTCTTGTAGTTAATTATTTGAGTTGATCTAAAACATAGAACTCATAAAAGTAAAAAAACTAGAACTACGTTCCTAATTATTAAGTACATTTTTTTCTACTATTTCTTCTTGGGTCCCAATTAGAAACACAACAGAGTTACTCTCTAGAAGTTTACCCTGGTGTTATTTGTATGATACTTCTGATTTAAGGGCATGTTGCCACATTTTGGATGATTTATAGGCCTAAAATGCTTGAAATATATATATATATATTATAGTCTAAATAACTATACATTTAATAATCAACTTTCAAATTATCTACATGATACTTCTGATTTTAAAAGTTTATGGGGTGCTTGGTTGCCCAATAATTTTTTATACATTTTCATAATAAAAATTTATATTAAAATAAATTCTAAGCCAGCTAATAACAAAACGTTAACATGTTTGAGAAGATGTGGTAACAAAAAAGTGTGAACCGTAATGTATAAAATAATAATATATAAGACAACTATTTAAAATATAAACAAATATAAATATAAACAAATTCTATTTTTCAATAAAACTTCTGGAATGAAAGAGGTCACATAAGTTAATGCCCAATTTGACCTTTAAGTATGGGAGCAATAGGTAGGTGTAGGTCACTTTTTTAAAAAAAAATCTCTTCCAAAACGTAAATTTATAATTGTTGCCGATCACCACTTTTAAGAAGTTTTGTCACCAAAACATATTTTGAAAAAAAAAATTCAATTTTTCCTGCAACCAAGCACTCCATTATGTTGTAAATAGAAGAACAATATTTTTGTTGGTATCACTCTAAGTGATGTTGCCGTTTTCAATGCTATTTTTATAAACATTTGCATATTTAATGATTCTTTTCTAGCTTTAAGAAATTGTTGGCACTTAGTGAAGGATGAACGTCTCAATTATCTTCAAGCTAGGTTATGCAACTAACCACTACTGAAATTAAATTTCAGGTGCTTCCAAGACTTTATGGTCGTGATGATAACGCAACGACATTTTTTATCTACTGGACGGTAAGTTTTCTTGATTTGATATACGCGTATATACATGCCATGTTGGGAAGTCAACAAATAATTGATTATTCTATAAGTGGGAACTTTTACAGCCTGTTTGGTAACAGTATTATGTAACTGTATCAGTATTAATTTTAAAACTGTTATCAATACTCAACTTTGAGAGCTGTTTGGGTAACAGTATCAATTTTAAAATTAACAGTAATAAAGTGTATCAGTTTTAATACACCTCTCCCCCTGTATTAAATTTGATATTATCCTTCTTGGGCGCCGTCGAAGCTTCCTAGGCACTGGCCGCCTCGCGCGGCGCATCCCGCTGCGCGAGGGAGGGAAAGGTAGAGAGAGAGAGGGAAAACAGAGAGGGAGAGCGGCGGGAGGAAGATGGAGGGGGAGAGAGGGAGCCCGCGCTCGCGGCGGAGGGGGAGAGAGGGAGAGAGAGCGGGAGAGGGGAGAGAGAAGCGCGGCGGGGAGAGGGTGCAGCGCCGCCCGCGGCGGGCAGAGGGGGAGAGAAGAAGAAGAGGAAGGAGGGGCGCGCGACGGAAGAGGGGGGGGTGCGGCGCCAGCGACAGCGGCGAGGCGCGGCAACGGCGACGGCGTCGGCATGCCCGAAGAGGGAGAAGAAGAAGAAGAGGAAGGGGAGCGCGGGAGCGCGGCGATGGCAGCCCGCGGTGATGGCGGCCGTCGATGGCGAGGGGAAGGCGCTGAAGTGGTCGGGCAAGTCGTCGCCTTCCCGGTCGCGCAGCTCCCCCAAGCCCGTGAACAGCACGTCGTCCTCCCCCAGAACCTCCATGTCGCCCACCATCAGCAGGTCCTCCTCGTCCCCTCGCTCCTCCTCCACCTCCTCCTCCCCGTCCTCCTGCCGCTGGAGGAGCATCTCGTCCTCCATGGAGGACGTGAGCGGCGTCGTGGGCGAGAGACCCGCGGCCGTGGAGGACGACAGGGGGCTGGAAGACGTGATGTTGCCGCCGGCGGCCGGGTCGGGCTCGCCGCCGACGCCGGGGTTGGCCTGCTGGGTGCTGGTGGCGGAAGGGGGGAACTTCTGGCGGGTGCTGCCGGCCAGGGAGTTGCGATGCGTGGGCATGGGGTGATTGTGCTCCGCCGTGTAGGTGATGATGAACATGCCCGGGTCCGTCCGGCTGCGCTCCCCCCGCCGGAGTCCCCCCCCCTCCCCGCCGGAGCCCTCCCGTGCGTCCCCCCGCCCCTCCGCGCTGCCCCCTCCGCGCAGCCCCCCGCCGGAGCCCCCCCCTCCGCGCGGTTCCCCGCCCCTCCGCGCAGCCCCCCGCCGGAGCCCCCCTCCGCGCAGCCCCCCGCCACAGCCCCCCGCCGGAGCCCCCCTCCGCGCAGCCCCCCGCACAGCGCCCCCGCGCGCACAACCCCCCCCCCCCTCTCGCAGACACCACCTCCGCACAAGCTCATCTAATATCAATGGTAACATTGATATAATTTTATCAAACACATAGAAAATTTGATACTATCAATCTTAAAACTGATATTTCAATTTCAAAAATTATCAATATCAATATTGATATAGTATCAACTTTGAAACTCTAACCAAACAGGCCCTTAAGACGTATATATATGACACAATGTTTCTTATCCTGATCATACTTTTAAGTAAACAAGCAATGGACTTGATGATAGTATTTTTTTTCAAAGATATATGCACTTACTAAACATGATAAAATTTATGTGAAGTAGTTGATAATTTAAAAGCCTGGTCAAAGAAGAATAAGGCCTAGTAAGAATTATATAACTTCATTGCCTGAATTGCATAGCATCCCATAGATCGATGACTTTACAAAAACTTTGTAACTTGTTCTTCAATTTCACATTCTGATTAAGATTTTTGTTTGGATATGGTATTAACCGAAAATATGAACTAATTCTGATGCATCAAATGGAAATATAAAAAATAATACAAAATTAGATCTAATACTTGAACAAAGCTGGTCCAAATATATAGCAATCTGACAAAAATAATGTACAGTCACAAAAGAAATGGTATAAGAAAAATGTCACGATACTTTAGCAGGTTATCTTATAAAATGTACGTGACTTTTATCTTGCCAACTATTTAATTAAAGTAGTAGCCACCAAGAAGAGTATCTTATGGGGTGTTTGGTTGCATGATAATTGAGGTTTTTATTTTAATTTTTAAAAATTGTAAGAAAATTTGTTAAAAGAGGTGTTTGACAACCATGACAATTTTATATTTTGAAAGTGATTTTCTTCTTAAACAAAAAAAGAGGGTCTCACCTCTTTCTTTTTTCTTGTGGTCCCCCACTTTATTTGGTCATGTGCGGTGGTTACTCTTTTTTGTAATCACATCACTCCAAACATGATAATTTTATGTCATGAGTTGGTTTACTTTTTATTTTAATACAATTTTTTATCATGAAAGTGTACAAAAAATTATCATGCAACCAAACACCCCATTAGCAACATTATTTTTTGCATTCTTAGACTATTGCGCACTATCGAAGTATAGACTTCAACGCATGATACTCACAAAAGAATGATTAATTTTCAAGTCACAATGAGTTTCACTCAAGCTAATAGAGACAAAGGGAGCACAAATAACAAATCTGAGTTAAGAAGTGTACACCACACATTGTCAAAATGAATATCTTAGTTTTGAATATCAATGGCTAAATATCATTAAAAAAAAGTAATCACGCTTAAAGGATGCATTGGCATTTGAATTGTAGTAGCACTATAAGAAAAGAAAATAATGGCAACAGCTTGATGACAAAAATCTCTAAAAGTAATTGCCAATAAACTTAGCAGCAACAACTGTTAAGGACGTGTCGCGATTGTACAAGCATTGGCCATATAATTTTTTTGTGATTATGGTGGCCACAATGGAAGCAAGATAAAACTTTTAGAGCTAAGATTATCTCATCAGCAATGGTTTTTATAAATTGTCACAAATGTTCTTTACTAACGGCGACTTAAGCCGTTGCTAGTGATCTGAGGATAGATGCATGTCAATGGTGATAGCCGTCATTGTTAGTGATTAAAAGATAGATCGATGTCAATAGCGATGGCTGAAGCTATTGCCATTGAGTTGAATATAAAAATGGCAAGAGTTGAGGAGCCGTCGTAGAATTAAGAAACAAAAATTTAAAGGAAAGATTAAGATATTATTAAATATACTTTAAGTCATTTCTAGTGATCAAAAGTTGACCATTCAATAGTTTGGTGTCAGTGGCAATGGTTGAAACCATCATATATGACTTTAAATATATCATTGGTGATGATGAAAAGTCGTCACCACTATATTTTAGGATTTCTAAGACGATTATCCCCTTTTGCTTCCCTTTTTTTCCTCTGCTCTCTCCCACTCCCTCAAAACCCTCCTCCAGCCACCCTACCACCATTACTTACTATCACAACCATCACCAACGATGCTCTCTCTCTCTCTCTCTCTCTCTCTCTCTCTCTCTCTCTCTCTCTCTCTCCAAAGTTTTAGTGCCACCCAAGCCCCCATTGTCGACTGCCAACTGCCGCCACTATCACCACCAACCACCACCATCACCCTCATGTTGAATCGCTTCTCACTTTGGTGTGTATAAATCTTAATTAATCTAGAATTGTTTAAGTATGTTTGTTGCATAGTTTGGTTGGTGTTTAGTTGCAAGATTTAGAGTTTATTTGACTGTGATATCATTTTAGTTTGTTAATTTTGTTGGTTTAGAGTTTATATGAATATAATTTGAATGCCAATTTAATATTTCTTAATTTTGTTTACTCTTGTTTATTTTGTTAAAATTTGTTTAAATGTTAATTAACTTTGTTTAAATACATTTATTTGGTGTTGATTGTCTGTTGGTTTTGGTTGAATTTAATAGTATGATCATTGTTTATTTTGGACTTAGTTTGCGGTTTATGAGTTAACAATTTTAAACTTTTAATACTTTAGCTATTAAAATTTAACAAGAGGTGAATTATAGGAATTTTCAAAGATTATATAATATAGAATTTTTGAAAGTGTAAAAGAATAAAAATTTTATTTATTATTTTTAAGATCTTTTAAATTAGTTTGGTTTGATTTTTAAAATCATTCAAACCAAACTAAATTAGTATATAAGCAAATAAACCAAACCGCTGGTTGGTTTAATTTTTTAGGCTTTTCAAATCAAACAAAATTGAAAATTTCTAAAGCCCTTCAAACTAAATCAAACCAGTAGATTTGATTTCTAGTGTCTTTCAAATCAAATTAAACCAGTAGTTTGAAATAATTTCTTAGGTCATATATTCAAACCAAATCAAAATGGTAAATTGAATAAACATGTTTAATTTAATTTTTAAGGTCATTCAAACCAAACTAGTAAACTAAAGAATCTAATAAATTGGTTTAATTTGTTTTTTAAGATCTTTCAAATCAAATCAAAATGATAAATTAAATAAATCAATTTGTTTTGATTTTTAAGACTATCCAAATCAAACTAAATCATAAATGGAATAAACTTATAGATTGATTTGGTTTGATTTCTAAAACCTTTCAAATCAAATAAACCAGCAAACCAAATAAAATGGTAAATCAGTTTAATTTGATTCCTAAGTCTTTTTGAATCAAACAAATTAAACTAGTAAAGGGAAAAAGGTTATCCCCTCCTTTAGGCCACTCAATGTAGTAGAGCCAACAGGGCTATCCTTCTCCATGGTCTTACTAGCAAACTGTTGAGTCATACTCAATCATTCAAGCCTTCGTCAAAATATCGTCTCAACTATTTGCATGTCATCTACATCCACCTAGCTATAAATGGTTTGTGAAATTTGGCCTTTCCCTAATCATGTAGTGAATCATAAAGGATCTTGAATGATTAAATTTTTGGGACTTGGAGAAATTAGTATTCATATCATTATGCATGCTTTTATTTTCTAATAAGGTATCCTTCTTAATTTACTCGTGCAAATTTCACAAACCATTTATATCTCAACTATGTTTAGAAAAAGGATCTTGAATGTTCGAATTTTTGGGACTTGGAGAAATTAGTATTCAGATCATTATGCATGCTTTTATTTTCTAATGAGGTATCCTTCTTAATTTACTTGTGCAAATTTAACATATTTCTTTGATCCCCTAACCCATGTTAAATGAGGGCAAAGACAATGATGCCTTTCTAGTTTTCCTCTATCCATTTAGAGATAGAAGTAGTGATTTCTCAGGGGACTAGCTAACCTGCGACACACAGATGCTTGCAGTATTAATACTAATGCCGTGTTTGGTTGCATGATAATTTTTTTTGTACATTTTTATGATAAAAAATTATATTAAAATAAAAAGTGAATCAGCTCATGACATAAAATTATCATGTTTGGAATGATCGATAACAAAAAAGAGTAACTATCATACATGATCAAACAAAGTGGGAGACTAGAAGAAAAAAAGAAAGAGGTGAGACTCTCTTTTTTTTATTTAAGAATAAAATCATTTTCAAAACATAAAATTGTCATGGTTACCAAATATCTCTTTTAACAAATTTTTTATAATTTTTAAAAATTAAAATAAGAACCTCATGCAACCAAACACCCCCATAATGCTTTGCAAAACAATTTTGAAACAATAGTTATTGTTTTAAATTACCTGAGGAGGGAGTGGAAACAAAAGCAAAATATTAGAGTTGTAAATTCATATTAATCATGTGGTTTCCTACTTTACTTTTCATGTCATTCACAAGATTAACCAAACAAAGACTTGTTTAAAAATTTAAAAAAAAAGTATCATATCTTAAAATAAGTGATTTTGAATCAAAAAAATGCGATAAAATAAACAAGACCCTAATTAAAGCTTGTATAGCTTTCCACTGAAGGACATCCAGGAGCTGTTGGCTATCTAATTAGACAAAGGTGACAGGAGGGGTAGCTATCTTCGAACTCTCTCTCTCTCTCTCTCTCTCTCTCTTTGTGAATAAAATTGACAGTTCAAGATCAGGGATTTTCTCCTGATCTTCCTCTGGCGTTGTTGGTTCATGTATTACTTAATAACAAGATTTGTTTTCTAATCTAGGCAAACAGCTATGAAGATGGATGCTACAATCTTCTATGCCCCGGTTTCGTTCAGACAACCCGCCACACTGTCCTAAACGCACGTATTAAACCAGTTTCTGTGTACGGAGGAAAGCAATATGGCGTAGACGTCTCGATATTCAAGGTAATGTCCAGACAGTATTAATTTTTAGTATCTTGAACAATAATTTACGATGAACACTGTTTTTGGTGGGCAAGAAAAATGGTATAATAGTTATTTACGAATGAAATTATTTTAGGCGCATTGCAATCATGAAATCAAAGATCTAATAGGGTATTTGGTCGCACAATAAAGTTTTATAGATTTTCATGATAAAAAATGTATTAAAATACAATGTAAGAAATTGTCATGTTTGGGATGATATGATAACAAGAAAAAAAAATGAGAGTACCAAAAGAGATGGGAGACGGCCGCTAGATAAAGAAGGAGCTCACCTCTTTTCCGTGGAAATGAAATTTCTTTAAAAACAAAATTTTGTAATGGTTGTCAAAGATCTCTTGTAAGAAGTTTTGTTATAAAAACATAAAATTATAATTAAAAACATAATTTATCGTGCAACCATACAGACCATAAGAAATCTTGTCTTCGACGTTTTCAACTTTCAAATGTATGAATCTCAAATGAGTAAACATTAATTGGTTTCTTTGTTCCATGTGCTATAGATTGCAACAAATTGTCATTCTTTCATAATTCTAGTTAAGAGTAGTCATAGGATTTTGCTCTGCAATGCTGCTTTTTACAGATTTAAGCTTCTTCTGTGCTCACATTGTTTAAAAAAAAAATTGTCATTCTTTCATAATTCTAGTTAAGAGTAGTCATAGGATTTTGCTCTGCAATGCTGCTCTTTACAGATTTAAGCTTCTTCTGTGCTCACATTGTTAAAAAAAAAAAAGCTGTTTGATTTAGACACAATGATCTTGGTACTTTTGCAGACCCTACAAAAAGAAATATACACAATTAACAGTGTGATTTGCAAAGATATAACTACCACCATTGTTATCTTCTATGTGAATTACTTACAGGATAGCAAAACTGGTAATTGGTGGGTGACACTACAAGGTGTTGAAATGGGTTACTGGCCGAAGGAGCTTGTGCCAGCCATGGAAGATGGCGCAGAATATGTTGATGCCGGTGGTGAGGTTGCTTCTCGTTCTGCTACATCTGCTCACACCACAACACAGATGGGAAGTGGGCATTTCTCAGCTCAAGGTTTCCGGAAAGCAAGCTTCTTCAAGAATGTTCAAGTTCGTCACTCGACTGTTGGGCCATGGCAAAATCCAAGCCCCCAGGTGTTTACAGAAAGCCCTAGTTGTTACGACTTAAAAGTAGGAAATAATGAGGATAGTCAGTGGGGATACTTTTTCTATTATGGAGGTCCTGGTAGGTCAGCCAATTGCCCGTAAGGATTGGCTCTCCCATCTCCACCATGCAGCTTGTTCCACAGTAACAGATGGTATCGCTGGATATACAGCACTTAGAGAAGTTCATTGAAAACGACAAGTATTGGGTTATTCTTGAATTTGATGTGATATTTTAATTATCAACTAATGTGTTATTTTATGTGGTCTTGAACACATATATTATAAGGGATTTTCTTTCCCGATTAGGTTGCTAGTATGGGTGTTCATGGTTTGGTTTGGTTTGATTTTTTGGTATTTTTTTCGCAAACCAAACCAAACCAAACTATCTCTCGAACTAAACCAAACCAAATTAATTTGATTTAATTTGATTTGATTCGGTTCAAACCATATTTTATTAAGATATAGTAGATATATCAATATATAAATTTATTTTGTTTGTTTTAAATCATATTCTATCAAAATATTGTGTATATATTTATACTTTATATTAATTTTATCTTAAAAACACTTGAAATAAATTTACTTTTATAAGAAAATATACACAAATACTATCTTATATATAACTTAAACTAAAATATTTAATCTAATTCGGGTTATTCGGTTTATCGATTTGGTCTGGTTTGAAGGGTCCTAGAAACCAAATCAAATCGATCAGCAGTTCAAACCAAACCAAACCAACAGTTGAACCGAACAGTGAACAACCCTAGTTGCTAGACACATATTATAATTTTTATCATGAAAGCACGTGAGAATTTATTGTGCAACCAAACATCCTATGATTCCTATATTTTTATGAATAGAGGGTTGGGATTGAAATAAATTATTTTATCAAAAAGTATGAATATATTATTCTAGATTGTAACCACATCGTAACGAGTGCAGTATAAGAGCTACGGTGAGTGAAGTTAAAAGCATGATGGATATCCTGAGTTATTATCAAGATATGTCTGGCCAAACTGTCAACCCTTCAAAGTCTAGTATCAGATTTAGCAGAAATGTGCCTGAGCAGCTTCAAAAGAGAATCTACAGGATTACAGGTTTCCCTATAGCTTCCAGAGCTGACAAATACTTGGGAATCCCCTTGGGTTTATCTGACAGGAGGATAAAGCATTTCGATGACCTGATAGGCAACAGCAGGAGGAAATTGACAAGCTGGAAATCTGGACTATTATCCATTGGGGGCAAAACTATGCTTATAAAATCCACTTTAAGTCAACTTTCTATCCACTTCATGTCGGTGAAGAGACTCCCTGTGGGGGTGGTCAAGAAGTTGGATAGACTCCAAAATTCTTTTTGGTGGGCTCATTCCCCTGAGAGTAAAAATAGATTACATTTTAGAAATTGGAAGGCTATCAAACAAGTTAAACTCTCAGGGGGTTCGGGAATCAGAGATCATGCTTCTATGAATGTTGCTCTTTTTATGAAGCTAGCTTGGTCTTTCATACAAGATAACACAAACTGTGGGTCAGGCTGATCCAATTTAAATACCTAAAGAATGGGGACTTTTGGAATGCTACACCCAAACCTTATCACTTAGAGATTTGGAAGAATATTATTTTTGGGAGAAATCAGATTAGCAAGGGATGTCTATGGAAAATCAAGGTTGGAACGAAGGTTAATATTTGGCATCAGGGGTGGATCATTGATAGGAAGAGTCCTCCAAGTCGAAATAGCTCCTCCATCCTCCAACCAAACTTTGTTAGTGAGTTGATCCAAAATGGAACTTGGAACAGAGATTTGCTATATCAGGTTTTTGAGCCTATGTCTGTGGATAAGATTCTTAAGACCCCTATCTATCAAGAAGAGCACCAGGACAGAGTTATTTGGCCGTTTACTAGAGATGGGCAACTGTTTGCTAAGTCTGCCTACAAGTTTATTGTTGATAAAGATATTCCACCTGGACCCTCTGAGGGGAAAATCTGGCGTCTGTTATGGCACCCCAATATATCAAATATCTGACCTCATAAGCTTATCATATTTATTTGGAAATGTCTTACACAGATTCTGCCCACCAATATGGCCATCTCCAGAAGGTGTCCCCATCTGGAAGATCTGTGCAGAGTTTGTAACCAGGAGCCAGAAAGTCTTGAGCATCTTTTCTTTGGATGCCCATGTAGTAAAGCAGTCTGGTTTGCTTCTCAGATGGGGTTCAACGAAGAGTGGATTATCAGAGGGTTCCATTTCCCAACTACAATCTAGCTGGAATGGGTGCACCAAAATGACCTGAGCCTCAAGTATATGGGGATCCTTGGCCTTTCTATTTTGTGGTAGATTTGGAAGTCCAAATGCACTATGCAATTCAATCACAAAAACCTCAAACCTGAGTGGACTCTCAACTCAGTGGTTGATGAAGCAAATTTCTATTTCTCACAGATAAATCAGTCTGAGAAGGTTGGTGACGCTATCTGGAAGCCTCCTCCTGCAGACCATATCAAAATTAATGTTGATTGTGCAACTAGCCAGTCCGGGGGTGCCATCGGAATCTTAGGCAGAGATGCTGCTGGGAAACCTCTGGCGTGGACCACGCGCACCTCCGCTTTCGTTGACCCTCTTATCCTAGAGGTGGAGGCTTTGGCAGAAGCGTGCTCGTGGAAGCTTGCTGAGGATCACCCTACCATTTTTGAGAGCGACGCTAAGACAGTGGTGGATGCCATCAATGGGAGCAGACCGTTGATCTGGTAGGCCACAACCTTCATTCATTTTTGCCGTCAGAAGCTTGCATCCTCAAGCTGCAAAATCTTTTTTTGCCGGAGGGAGTCGAATCGGGCAGCTCATCTCCTGGCCAAGGGAGCTCTGTTCGCACCAAATCGTACTGCAGTCGGCCTCCTTTCTGCACCTGCCTCCTGCTGTTTCTAAGCAATTATGTACTGACCGTGCGTCGATTGCTACTTAATACAAATTTAGTTTTGTTTACCAAAAAAAGTGCAGTATAAGATAATTTAAAATATATATTTGTTAGCCTTTTTTGTTACACTCAAGTTTGAGGATATGCCAATAGATTTAATTAATAGATTATTAACACTTAATTAATTATTGTTTAGTTGTTGAATTGAAAAGAACTTCAAAATTAAGTATACTTTATTATGAGCAGAATCATGAGTGACCTCCTAACTTGCCGATCTTCTTCTGATATAGTATGTGATATTTGTTGTATGTAATCTTGACGAGGATGTCAAGTGACTCAAGTCCTTAATAAGATGGATAGTAACAACTTAATTTGAGACTGCTAATAGATTAAAATAGTGAGCGACGAACAACTTTAGTTAAATGTTTTTTAGGTTGAGTTGAAAAAAAAATTGAAATTAAATATATTTTGTTGTGATAGTGCTTGACTTCTTGAAATGTTACTAATTAGTATGGTTGCTAGGCCCTCAAGTGGTTACATTCATGCCAAGTGAAGATACGAGGATTATACAAGGATATTACTAACTATCCTTCGCCAAAATAGGGCATGGTGTTTGGTACCTTATCCCTCTTGTATAAGATTTAAGTGGATTTGATAGTTAATTAGGCTTCCAAAGACATCATAATCATTACATGTAATAACTCAAACTGTATGACCAGTTTGATTAGAGTTTAAAATTGATACTATATCAATATTGATATTGATATTTTTAGAAAGTGAAGTATCAATATTAAAATTAATACAAGTTGACATTTATATTATATAACCTGTTTTATTTTTATTATTAATTTTAAATTTGGTAATATTAATCAAACACCTCTTAGTGATTGTTACAAACATCAATTTTAAAATTGATAATGATAGAAATAACTAATAATGTTATCAAACAGAGTCTTAAATTTTTAAGACTCTCTCACAACTAATTAATTACCGATGTGATTTCTTTTTGGTAGTCTCAGTGAATGCAGCATCATGCAACCGAATAAATGGGCGGCCATGCCGATTTGGTGCCAAGATGACTGAGCCAGCTTGGTTAGCTTAAGATTCACCCCGATCAGCGGAGCATGAGTTCCTACTTCCTACGAGCCGAAATCTTCTTGAGAGAAAAAAAAACTTTGATGAAAAAAAACTAATAATATTTTCATTAAAAATAAAAATATACTAAGTTCACCATTTTTATCTTTTAAATAAATTTATTTTTTTACTTTTCTTCGATCAAGGATCATGTTTCCTTCGTGATCAAGTTTTTTAGCAATGTAATAAAAGAAGGGCAATGAGATCGTGATGTTGGTATCTTTTTTATTTTCTTAATGAAAATTACAATTTTTATTTTTTTCGACAAAGGTTTTTCTTTCCAACGAAAGATCATGTATTCTTGCAGATTAAATTTTTGTAAAAGAATTTAAGAAAAGGAAAGAATCACGATTTCACAATCTTGAAAAATAGAAAAGGAAAATTGTGATGGGTGATCACTGATTCAAAAGGTGAAACCGTGATCACGAATCACTATTTTTGAAAGGGTGCTATTTTGTGAAATAATTTTCCAACGGTTCTATTTCAATAATCTTTTCAACATTTCAACAAAAAAAAACACAGCCAAAGTTTTGCACGGTGCTAGATTGCCCCAATAATTTTTTATACAAAAGTCATTAAATAAAGTGTCACTGACATAAAATTGTCATGTATGAAAAATATGATAACAAAAAGGAGTAGATGTCATTTATGACCAAAAGAGGTGGGAGAAGCACAAAATAAAAAAGAAAAGTGTCTCACCACTTTTTTGTCTCAGAAAAATATTTTTTTAGAAATATAAATGTTGTTAAAAACATCTCTTTTTAATAAGTTTTGTTACAAAAATAAAAATTTGAAAAAAAAAACTCAATTTATCTTGCGACCAAACACCCGCATTAAATTCATAATTGGCCCTATCTATAGAACATTGCTTCTGCCTAAAAATAAATAATTCTAAAATTTTATGTTTATGCCCTGTTTGGTTAGAGTTTCATTTTTGGTACTATATCAATATTGATATTAATATTTTCAAATATTGGAGTATCAATATCAAAATTAATACAAGTTGACACTTGTATTACATGATATGCTTTGTTTGTACTACAAATTTTAAAATTGATACAATTAACCAAACACCTCTTAATCATTCCTATCAATATCAATTTTAAAATTGATAATGATAGAGGTATTTAATAGTGTTACCAAACAGGACGTTAAAGTTCGAGATAATATATATAAAGCTACGTACCGTGTGGGGAAGAAAAAGTGGATTCCTCTCACGCCACGTTGAGTGCAATCAGCTTGGACGGTGTGTTTAACGAAGGTTTCTCCACCTTAGACAGAGAATAAATGAGATCTACGATATATTAAAAATAATATATCAAATATTATATACTTGGACGACACCTTCCTTTCGGTTGGCAAATGAATAAAAACCATCTATATGTGTATTTAACTCGAAATAACCTATTTATGATCATTCATAAGTGTACAACGATCAGTAAAATATAAAAATTTTATAAAATAAAAAAAAATAGTAAGTACAAGATACAACTTTTGTTGAACTTATTAATGATTATAAATATTTTATTTTGGAGTTAAAATCTATGTTATCGTGATGGTGCCCATCCCTTAACAACCATCTGTCTGTGTCTAGCTAGAAAGCTCACTCAAACATGATCCTATATCGTTGCCCAATAAATTTAATAGATTTTCGTGATAAAAAATTATATTAAAATAAAACGTGAGCTGACATAAAATTGTCAGTGTTTGGAAAAATTGTAATGATAAAAAAAGAATAAAAATGACGTATTACGGTGGAGACCAAACGTTAATGGGGTGTTTGGTTGCATGATAATTTTTTGTACACTTTCATGATAAAAAATTGTATTAAAATAAAAAGTGAACCAACTCATGACATAAAATTATCATGTTTGGACGGATGTGATTACAAAAAAGAGTAACTACCACACATGACCAAATAAAGTGGGGGACCACAAGAAAAAAGAAAGAGGTGAGACCCTCTTTTTTTGTTTAAGAAGAAAATCACTTTTAAAACATAAAATTATCGTGGTTACCAAATACCTCTTTTAACGAGTTTTCTTACAATTTTTAAAAATTAAAACAAAAATATTCATTATCATGCAACCAAACACCCCATAAGAAAAGAGGGTACTACATTTAATTATCCAATAAAAAAATTTTAAAAACATAAATTTAAAATAGTTGCCAAATACCTCTTTTTATATCCTTTATTAAAAAAAACATAACATAATAGAATGAATTAAATATATAGAATATATTACTCCACCAAACAGCCCCGCCGGCGTCGAACAAGAAGAGGCGGAAGACACCAACCAGTTAGGCGGCAGACGCCAACCAGCTAGTCAATGCAACCACCAGTCTCCAACCTTGGTGCTTATAACCGAGCAACCACCTGTCCTCGGTTCCCTGCCGCGAAGAAGCTTGAGCCCCCGCATGACCCATCACAAGCACCCCACTGATCCCCCGGGGCCGCCAGGCCCGGTCGCCGCGCCGCCGGGGCAACCTGGTGCACCTCCCCCTCCGGGACCTCATCCGCCGCCGCCGGGTCCTCCTGGCTAGGGGAGTTCATGGTTTGGTTTGGTTTGGTTTTTGAGTATTTTTTCTCAAACCAAACCAAACCAAATTATCTTCCAAACCAAACCAAACCGAACCAAATTAGTTCGGTTCGGTTTGGTTTGGTTCGGTTCAAACCATATTTTACTAAGGTATAGTAGATATATCAATATATAATTTTATTTTTTTTGTTTTAAATCATATTCTATTAAAATCTTGTGTATATGTTTGTAAATTACAATAATTTTACCTTAAAAACTCTTGAAACAAATTTAGTTTTATAAGAAAAGATGCATAAATACTATCTTATATATAACTTAAACTAAAATATTTAATCTAATTCGGGTTATTCGGTTTACCGGTTTGGTTTGGTTTCTGTGTCCCTTCAAACCAAACCAAACCGATCGGTAGTTCAAACCAAACCAAACCGAACCAAAGTACTGGTTTGGTTTGGTTTTTCGGGTTGAATCGAACAGTGAACAGCCCTACTCCTGGCCCTCCGCCGCCACCGGCCCATGGGCCGTTCGACCCCCCTCCGGGCCTTCATCCTCCACCGGCTCCGGGTCCTCCTGGCCCTCCGCCGCCGCCTGCCCCCGGGCCGTTAGATTGCCCTCCGGGCCTTCATCCTCCTCCAGCTCCGGGTCCTCCTGGCCCTCCGCCGCCACCTGCCCCTGGGCCGTTCGATCCCCCTCCACGGCTCCATCCTCCTCCTCCGGGTCCTCCTGGCCCTCCGCCGCCACCTGCCCCGGGGCCGTTCGATCCCTCTCCGGGGCCTCCTCCTGGTCCTCCTGGATCTCTGCAGCCACCTGCCCCTGGGCCGTTCGACCCCCCTCCCGGACCTCCGACAGGACCGCCGCATCACCCGCACGGTGGTCCTCCGCCACCGCCTTTCTAGTGAAGACCGGAGTGCTGCAAATTAAGCTGGTCGACACCCTTCGGCGGAGCGCCGAAGACTGCCACCGGCATGCATGTAAAGGGCACCATGCACTTCCGTACTACCGCACTACCGATAAGGAGAAAATTTTTGATGTAACGCAGTTTAAAATTTGATTTCCGGAAGTAGCACACTAAAGATTTTTATTTCCGGAACTAGCAGGGTTTGGGCGAAGTCGCTGGGTAATCCAGCGACTTCGCGGCGGGGAGGACAAGTCGCTGCTTAATGTAGCGACTTTCTCTTCTTTTTTTTTTTTTTAAGTCATGGGTGAAGTCGCTGGGTATCCCAGCGACTTCACCCAAATAATATTTATATATTATAAACAATATTTATATATTATATATACCTCAATTTAAAATATTATTTATAGATATAATGAATATTAATTTAAAAAACACATACAATAATTTAATCAAAATTTACTTATTTTATTTTTAAATTTTTAAATTTTTATTAAAATTTTTAATTTCTGTTTATAACATATAATACTATAAAATATTATGTTTACTTAATTAAGTATAAAAATTTATTTATAATTTATTATATATTTTAAATTACCTAAAATTTTATTATAAATATATTTATTCATATATATTATTTTAAAAATATTAACTATATATATTTTTAAATAAATAAAAGTATTCATAATTTATTTTATTTTAAATTTTTAATTTAAAATAATATTATAATAAATATTTATAAAATATATAAGATAGATTAGTTCACATACGATAATATATAATATAACATTAGATAATTTAAAAAAATTAAAATAAATCTTACAATATTATTAAATAAATGAAATAAAATTTAAAATAAATTTTTTAAGTATGTTACTTTAAAATAATATGTAATTAAAATTTATAAAATATATAATAAATTATAAATGAATTTTTATACGTAATTAAGTAAACATAATATTTTATAGTATTATATGTTATAAACAGAAATTAAAAATTTTAATAAAAATTTAAAAATAAAATAAATAAATTTCGATTAAATTATTTTATGTGTTTTTTAAATTAATATTCATTATATCTATAAATAATATTTTAAATTGAGGTATATATAATATATAAATATTGTTTATAATATATAAATATTATTTGGGTGAAGTCGCTGGGTATCCCAGCGACTTCACCCATGACTTAAAAAAAAAAAAAAAGAGAAAGTCGTTGCATTAAGCAGCGACTTGTCCTCCCCGCCGCGAAGTCGCTGGATTACCCAGCGACTTCGCCCAAACCCTACTAGTTCCGGAAATAAAATGTTTAGTGTGCTACTTTCGGAAATCAAATTTTAAACCGTGCTAGATCAAAAATTTTCTCCTACCGATAAGGAGACTCCCCTCAATCGTATGTATTATATCGTATGTGCTTGTTGGCGTCGTATATAGAGGATCGTTGCCGGATCTCGTCGCTAGCTGATGTCATTGGGGTTGTGTTACCCTATAAATACCCAGTGTGCAGCAACTTACGTAAATATGAGGTTTGTCTATGTATAATACGGTTGGAGATAATATATCCAAGCATTAGAATAATGATAATTAAACAACATCGTGGGGTTTGGCATAGAGATCATGTGTAGTACTGATCCTGGATTTACGTACCAACGCCCAAATACTAAGAAAAAACGAGAGATACTACCAAGTTGATTTGGTAAAAAAATGACATCATATTATCTCTTTGTTTTGATGATGATACGAGTATCAATAACAAAATAAATACAGGTGGATGGTTGGACCAAGGAAGGAATAGTCGGGGGTCGGCCCCGGGTCGGTCGGCCCCAAAACCGACCCGGGTCGGTTGGGGTCGCGACCCGGGTCGGGTCGGGGTCGGGTCGGGGTCGGGGGAAAATATAATAAAAAATTCAATTTAAAATAATAGCCGGATCGGGGGGCCGGGGCCGGGTCAGGGTCGGTCGGCCCAAAAAGCGACCGGGTCGGGCGACCCGGCCGACCGGGTCGCCGACCCGGCGAACCATGGGTTGGACTGCAATGTATGCTTTGTTTCTACTGTAAATTTTGAATCTGACATCAATAGACCAAGGTTGTGATAATTTATATCAATTTAGAAGTTAATAATGAGAAGGATGTTTGATATTCTTGTGATGCACGCTACTTCGTTATTAAATAGGTTGTGATAATTTATATCAATTTCGAAGTTAGTAATGAGTAGGATGCTTAATATTGTTGTGATATGCACACGCTGCTTCGTTAATAAATATCAACTATTAACTAGCTTTTGCCCTATAGAATTGAGTGAGAATCTTTCACAGTAATTGAAACTTAGAGGACATTTATTTCAGCCTAAAATAAGTTAATAACATGGGACTCACTGATCTAACAATATATTACAAAAATGAGTACGTGAGATGCCATGTAGCGGTATGTAATTAGAGGGAAACAAATTTTTAACAGAAGACTAAGAAAATTCCCATTCGGTATTATCATCTTTTGAATCATGGGCCGATCTATCAACATTTGGGCTGGGCTGCGACGTTGACTGGAGCTAGTAGGTAGAAGATCCGGTTAAGAAGTCTGGGCTGGGCTAAATCCAGCGCTAGACGAGCGAGAAATTAGCTCATCTAGACTTGTATTATAATAACTGATTATCACTAGGATAGTTCTATGCCTATTTTTAAGCAATTATTACCTGATTCTTCATCATTAACCTATTTTATAAGAAATATTTCTCTTAGAAATCTTGGGATGTACTGGTTACTTGTTACATTAGCCCCATTTGGTTTCGGGATAAAAATAAGGGAAATTAATACTAAGCCTATTTAAGAAAGCTACCAAAAGACTAAGTCTATTTTAAGAATTTATTTTAACTTTCGGTCCACTTTTCACTTTTTCTTTAACCTTAAATCCACTCGGCTAGAAGGGCCGTTAGCTTCGCTTGGAGAATTTTGCAATGTCAAAAATATTCGTCGCTTAACCCAATGAGCCCAAACCCTCGATCCATTCTTCGTCATCGCTGCTTGGGCTCCCATCAAAAGTTTCCAAAGTTTTTGCCTTCTTCCTTTCTAATAGAAATGTATACCTTACAAATTAATCATATTTGATATGATGATTCGATATTTTTAAAAATATCCCATTTAATTAGATTGGTATATCTTCATTAGTTGTTCTAATTAAGTACGTATATCGTAATGAAATTATTGATCATATGCAATGATAATTAGATCATTATGAGATTATATCAATGAGATCAATCATTTAAATATATATAATCTAAATGTTAATAGTCATAGGATCTTTAAAATAAGATATTAAGGATTCGAATATAAGAGTATATGCAATGCCTTCTCATTAGATGATGATGAAAAATCTCATTGGTCATTAATATAAAGATATTGAGATACACGTACAAGCACACATCAATGGAATGAGTTCACTGAACTAACCAAATTAAAAATTTTAAATGATATCTTACCTAACTGTCTATTAGGATTTTTCGTCATCATAATTGTACGATTAGATTTTTGACCTGAGCAACCAAAGATGTTTTGTCAAGCATACCTTGTGCATTGACTATTGACTCATGGAACATCGAGTTTTATGGTTTAGTAAAGTTAATGGGTTAGGTACAAGGAAAGTCAGTGGAGACAATTAAGTAGACAATAAGGGATTGTTCACTCTTAATAAGTGAGAGAGAGAATGTTATGAGATAATATTTTAAATCTCTAACGACGGTAGAGAGAACAGTTGAAAAGAAGTTTTTCAATTGATTGATTCCTAGTACAAGATCTCAGAGTGTTAGTTTACAAAAGTGATTGATAGTCGATACTATATCCCTATCTGACAGAGATATTGATTGAATGAGGCTTTCTTCCTTATTGGATACACCAGAAGACCTGGTCTTGTGATTTCAAGTGGCAATGATAGGACTCCATGCAACAAATTTTCAAATACTGTACTATAAAATACAAGTTTTGTGCTCCACAACTAAGCAAAATCAGCATATCTACATTAAGTTGAGCAGTCCACCCTCCAAACTTCAACCAAATTAGGAAGGTCCATTTGTAATCTCAAAAATCTATCTTTGAAATTCTTATAAATTGGTCTTTGTTGATGGAGAAGAATAGAATCACCCTTAAAATAGACTTTACCTCAAAAAAATCTTTAAATAAAGCACAAGAAAACCTAAAAAATTGAGAAAGATGATTGAAAAAGTCAAAGGTTCACTTGTTTAAGGTGTCCCAACCTATTCCCCAGAAATCTAAAGTAGGTACCAAATTTCACACACAACACACCTAGATTTTAAAGTTCAAATGGTTGAAAACCTGAGAGAAAGCTAAGCAAAACTTGAAAATGTACAGTCTACCCACATCTTATTAACCACCTTCTCCCTCGGTCTAAGATAAATGAATGGAACAAAAAAAGGATGAAAAGCGTCCAACACCCTAGTAGGAGGCAGTCTCAGAAGATCCAACTTCTAAAAGGCCCAAAAGAAAAGACAAAAGCCAAAGAAAAGTAAAAGAAAAAAGACTCCAAAAGATTGGTAATGAACCCCTCTATTCATAATCAAGAAAAGCAAAAGAGTTATATAAATATGGGCCACAAGAAAATGGGCAAAGTCAATAAGGAAGAAAAGACCCGAAGAGACCAAACTCCAGTGGGCAAATTGTAAGTGTAGAGAACCTTTTTCAACATTCCCAAGATTCATCAAGGGCTTATCCCATTTTCTTTCTTCTTAAACTACCAAGATAAGGTAGACTAACTAGATCCAAATAAAAACTGACCCATCAAAGGATGAAGGATTGAAGAACTCTGAATGAAAGGATTCTATCAACACGTGGCACCTGTAAGGAATTGTCCATCAAAATTTGGTGCAGCGAAAGCGACGATTCCTATAGATTTATTTATAATATGTCTTAATTAGAACAGAACGACGAAAATCAAAAATCGATCAAATCGGATTCGAATATACCTGATAAAAATTCATATGATCCCATAGAGGGGAAGGAGATAAGTTTCTCAAACTCTTCAAACTGTTCAAATATCTAGTCTCCAGTAGTATCCACACGAATTTCATCCACAATAGGTTCTCCCTTCGCGCCGGCCTCAAGAATCACTACAAGAAAATCGATTTTTACCTACGATAAAAATCGTAGGTATATGTCATTTTCCCGTAAGCAAATAGATTTACCTACGGACTATCCCGTAGCGGGGTCCGTAGGCCTAGTACAAGTAGGGAAATGTATTACCTACGGGATATGTCCCGTAGGTATAGTACCGACTTTTACCAACGAACCGACCCGTAGGAAAATTGCGTAGGTAAATTTTATTCGTGATTTTACCAACGAATAAAATTGTCTCCCCATGCCTGATTTATACCTACGGGACTCCCGTAGGTAAATGTTACATACCCGAAAAATAATTGCGTACATATCACGAGATACATTTACCTACGGATGTTTAATCGTAGGTAAATGTTTACATTACAACGTCTCTCTTTCATTTACGCTTGGGCACAACCATTTACCCAAACCCATACAATCAACAATACATTCACAAATGAAGATTCCGTCTCTTTCATTTACAAGCTTGGGCACAACATACAATCAACAATACATTCACAATTCATGGAATCATCCAATTCAAGGCATCCACACCATTACATAAGTAACTCTCAAATCATTTATGGCAACCAATTCAAGGCAAACATTCATTAAACATTAAATTACACTTTGTCCAAATAAACATGAAGTGTGACAAGGTAACATAAAACACTTTACAACTAACACACAAGACGTAGTGAATAAGATGTTAAATATACAAAGTTGTCAATTGTTCCAGCTTCCAAATTTCCACAACCACAATGAAAAGATCATGTATTTCCCACAACAAGCAAAGATCCCCCCACAAGTAATTGGACAACCCAACGAGAAGATTAAAAGAAGTTAGTTCAACCCATCTAGATAGAATCTTCATTCATTTATCTTCTATAACCACCGCATTTCAAGATAAGATTTAATTAAAATACATAACATCCAATGATTATAACTAATTTAAAGATGTAAAGTAAATTACTTACATAATCTCTCAACCATACTATGTGGCTTCCTATGGCATCTTTCATTCTTCTTCTATGATCATCCTTCACAACAAGAGGGGTATCGGGCTTGTTAACAAATGTGACAGATATTTCATAGTAGACATTACCCAAACAATCTCCCCATTACAAGCCTTTACCGGGTCATCACTAATGAGAAAACCATCCGCCACATATTGCCCTTCAAGATCTAGCAACCCGACCTTCCTTGCCCTTCCCCGCAACCGATAGTAGGAAATCATGTAGTCTTTTTGTATATTGTAATGCAGCTTAAAAAATGAAACATAGCATCATTCAAAGACAAAGACAAAAAAACAAGCAGACGGAGCGTAAAAGCCGTATGCGCATCAAGCTTACAGATGCAAAGAAAATGATTTGTTCTTATTGTGATTTGCACAAATATCTCTCAATAAACAACTAGTGCCCATTGAAACTAACAAACCAGGATCTCCACCATCCAATACCGCTCAATCAAGGTGGAAATAAGCTATCTCACCCGATTAGTAATAAGCTATCTCACCTCGCTCAAACAGTATCAACAAATACTAGTCTTACGAATTCATGGACCTTTGACCTAAATTAAAAAATTAAGACTAGGCATAGCCCAATCTAGCTCACCCGATTAGTAAGAGTGGTAGTAGTATGTCAGCCTCATAACTGCATCTACTCCGATCCTACCATTTCTCATCCCGGCCTCCAATTGGCCATCAACCAGACCCCCTTGGAGCAAAACATCACTTGAAAATGGTCAAGTCTAGCAAGTTAAGAGTATGATACGAGTGGACCGACCTTTTCGAGGAACAAAGGAAATTTAAGTTTAATATCCAGGAACATCACATTAGCCAAACAATAAAAGAAAAGCAAAGGCTAGATAATGCCGAAGAAGGGGAAATATGGTGATAACCTTTCCTAAAGAGCATGATTAAAACCCATGTCTTCGCAACTTAATGCAACCCGATAAATTAAACTTCTAACAACACAAGATGCCCTTAACAATTGATTTCCGTACTCAAACAACCTTCTAAGCATATAAGAAAAATATATGAAATTGATACCTCACCTCATCAAATTTCCTCATCCCTCGCCTGAGGCCTCTCCTAGCCTAGACTCGGCCAAAACACTGGGTGCCAAATCACCTAAGCAATCAAAGTTCGATAATATTTAGATAGGCCATATGAACTCCTCCCAATCAGCACATGTTCGGACCTCTATACGTACACCCAAAATACCACTATATAGATATGAAATTTTCCTACTCATTACCAATCGATGAGTACATATCCCTTAACATACGCTTCTCTCTTGAATTTCACCTTTAATTTCCCCTTTTGTTTTCTTTGTTCTCTTTCACTTGCCCCCTTCCCCGAAAAATTTGAAGCAAAAGCCGTTCAAGGTGGTTTGCACTAGCTAAGAAAGGGTTACAAACTTGTCCATATCAAGCACTTCTCTCGATTGGATTAGACTAAACATAAGAATGGTATGACAGAGTCAAAGTATACCAAAAGGTCCAGGAGGATTTGCAAACATCCGACTCCAATTCCCTTCACTATGTACATATCTCGGATTCGTGCTTTTATGCGGTCCTTCGCTTCATTTGATTGAGTACATATCCGGATTTTATATGTACTCATCTTACCAATCGTATGAGCACATGTCTAAGATCTCATTCGGTAACGTATCCCATAAGGCTAGGATCCCCAATCAAAAAAAAGGTCAAATCTCCATTGTTTAAAATCCCAAACCGTAAACTTGGAAGGCAACGTAAGTTTATCCTAATTATAGATGTTGCCGTCAATTTAATTTCGCAAGTTGACAAGCATAAGTGGAATAAATACCTTATCTTCACCGACGTTGACAACTTGCTTGCGGCCGAAGAGCGCATTCCAGACTGTAAAAGATTCAAAAGAAAACAAAATTTTAAATGTAATGTACATCAATATCAACGATGAGAAAAATTATCTACCTCTTGGGGCTTTGCCTCAAGCTTAGCAACTTTGGATTCTAAAACTTGCGTACGTTCATATAACTTTTTGTTTTCGATTGTGAAGTTTCGGCTTTATCTTTCCAAAGATGGTGAGGTGAGGGTGCGGTGCCAATACCCCTAACTCTCCCCTTTTTGTCCCCTCCGAGTACTTTGGTGAATACATCACATTTTGATGCCAATGGAACCGAACTAGTAGATGGTTGAGATTCTTTGTAGGCTTTAAGTTTCCCCTACATAGAACATAAATGTATTTAAAGAAGATATATGATGGCAAGCATAAAAGAATAGAATGAAATCACTATATACTTACTACCGCAAGGGCACATTCTTCATTAACCGCCTTTCCATCTTTCCTCGTATGTGTTATAATAAAAATATCCGTTCTATCCACATTGCCACCGGTTTTAGCAGTCTGAAATTTTACACATACGAGCATAACAATTAGGCCAGAAGAGTTATACCGAAATATTGTTATTATAACATGGTGATAAGATAAGAGACATTAACCTCCTCTTTCCTGATATCTGCGAAAGATTTACTACCAGCACAATGGAAAATCTTTTGTAGTCCTTTGTTCTTTTGGTTAACCTCACTTCTTTTCTATAAAGTTCAACATTTACAATTAGGATATTTATAGAATCATCAGTGAAAATATCTTTAAATAAATCACCTTGAATTCGGCGAACACCATGTGGTCTTTGCCGCCTCCCACATCTCGAAGAAATATGTAGACCTTGAGGTGGCTCCCGTCCATCTATGTCTTGCTTTCTCAGACAGTATTTATGATATTTCCACTTCTGAGATAGATCTTTAGTAATAAATAGTCGTTGTAGTTCATTTCCATCATCCACATCATACTTCCTCTGCAAAAAATAGAGGAAGTAAACATCAAATTAATGAGTTAACAAGCATATAATCGAAGTGTAAGACATGAAAAAGACCAACTTCACCTTGATAAAACCCCAAATATCGGCAATATTCTGCTCGTGCATCTTATCCCATGATGCAATGTTTATGGGGCATTTTTTACTATTCCTTGCAATTGTTCCCAAGAAGGTTCTTAATGACCTTCCACCATTTCCAATAGGTTGCCCAAACTCATTCCACTCCACAGAAATGACTTTGTCATCCTCCAATGCCAAAGACATCCCGACAATATGTGCGGCCCCGTGATCTCTTCACCTCGACCATCACCCGCATCAAGAACATCTTCCGAAATAGCTTCCTTTTCAAGGGCATTTCCATTTGATTCTCTTGATTTTGTCGAAGAGGATATTGAAGCATCGGTGAGGAGATAAACATATCTCCCCGTTGAGCATAGGCAATGACTTTGTTGATAAAAATGTCAATCTCAAAGATACCCAAACCAGTCTTTGGAAATCTGCAAGAAATTACGCAAATTAGTAATTGATGAATTTGGCTGCATATAGGATTGAAAATCGGACAACCAGATGAGTTTAATATACGTACAAAGTATGGATATTCTGAACGAGAGAATGTATCCGGAGCATTCTTTAAAAAGAGATATGAATAGTATAATACGAAAAATCCACACTCTAAGTCATCCCGTTGTTGGGGTACCTAAAAGATAAAAATGTCAATGCACTTAAGAAAAGAGAAACGAGGTAAAATAGACAAATCAAAGCCCTTTCAAGTAGTACATTGGGTATATAAAAGGGTATAGAGGCAAGGCTCTTCTTTTTGACCATCTTCGCCTCTCGATTGGTACAAATCCTTCAAGAATCTAAAAAAAGAATAGTGTTGTCATCACATTTTTTTACTTGAAAAGCAAACACAAATTATAAAGTGTTTGAACTTTTACCTTCTTATGACAGCTCCTCGCTTGTGTGGCTCAGTCAAGATGAGAGAATCAAATAGAATCATACAAGGGCCAAAGTCAGACGTAAAAGAATTAGCAAGATTATATAGCAAGAGCAATCTCCAATGTCCCCTGGAAATATACTTCTCATTAGTAAGTAAGAAATGAAAATACATCAACTTGACATCTACTATCATGTACATACCCATCAACAATGGGAATAATGACATAAGTCTTTGCGAACACCTCTTTATCCCTTACGTCTCTATAATCCTACGGCTGCCATTAAGGTACATAGAAAATAAAAGACAGTCTACTATTGCTGCATTAGTGCTATGGGTCAAGCGTAGTTGGACCCACATATGGCTGAAAAAAGAAAAATGAATAAAAATTTAGAATATGTGCTAAGAAATAAGTGCAGTAAATCCAACCCTTTCTGAAATCTGTCCAAAATTGAAAGAAATGATTAATAAGCGTCAATGCAAAAAAAGACCAGAAAAAATAGTTGAACAAATGGTTTTCTAGATGACCTTACAAGGCTGATGGATTTTTTCTCATAAATACATCGAAAGTAGCCACTCAATGGAAACATACTGACCCCTCCAAAATGTGACAAGAACCTCCTCTGCATAAAAAAAAGCATGTGAGAAACAACTCACTTCACCTAAAAATGTTCCATGTGTAAAAGTAAACTTTGATTGCAACGTGCAGGATGGTTTATTGTAATCAGTAACAATAAAATGACTTAAATTTAAGAAAATATTCAGGAAGATTATGTACTCCATAAAGTGCTGAAAAGATCGGAGTCCATCTTCTTCTTCACCGACTTTGGAAGATCATAGATTTCGCAATGTGCTTTATTTTTTTGGGGAGAGTGTTAACATCTCGACCTTCCAGCCCCCCACAAGCCTTTCTCCTTTGAGCTTGCACATTCCGACTTGTAAGATAGATTTTCCATGATCTTCTTTCCCCTGTTTGCATAATAAAACAAACGGGTAGAAAACAAAAGACAATTTTGATCCACCGATACAAATTGAGGCAAAGAGATTACATAACAAACATTATGTAAGGTCCACTGAACAAGTCAAAACAAGTCCACTAAAAAAGACAGAAAAGCTCAACTAATAGAGGTAGCATTAGGTTTGTAAAATAAGGAGGTGACCACTGTAAAATGGAAAATAAAATGAAGAGTTCATCCGGCACATTAAGACAATTCTGATAGCCAAATGTCTGTCATTCCATCAAAACCATTTTCAACCGAGAGGCAGGTCCCAAAGTGGCAGGTAAGAGATAGAAAAACCAACCTACAAAAAGAAATTGGTGGTTAGAAACTATTAATATTCTGGATAAACCCGCAAATTAAGACAATGAAAAAAAATTGGGCTGATGTGTTAGACTCATATTCACTCTGTATAACATATATGCATGCAAAACCGTATGCATGCAAGACTTGAATATTGACCATAGCATATTTTAAATGCCTCCCATAGTCAACTTTCACATGTAGAGGCTAGCAGTGACCATCTGTAACCATAGCAACTTTCACATGTGTTGACTGATGTCTAAAAAAATACACCATAGGTATACATAAGGTGATGTCCGAAAGGGCCTCGAAGCCTTTTTTACGTGATCTAAAAGGAATATGAATTAAAAAACAATTACGAAGGTGCAAAGTTCTTAAACTCAAAGGGTTAATGCAACCTGAAAAAAGCAAAAATTCCATATTACTTATGCCACTACTAAACATGAATAAAAATATATTTATCTTCTTACTGACATTACTTATGCCACCAGAATTAATCTAAACATGATTTTTTTTGGACACTAACAATGATAAATAATATGAAACATGCATATTAAACATATGGACCATCTTTGTTGGAAATAAACAATATGAAACATACATAGTAAAGAATGACTTACATTACACTTCAATACCATCTATATCAAATCTATGGACCATTATGTCCTCATTTTCATCATCATGCTGATGCTTGATGTTTGGTAATGACACATTGGTGTATATCTTGGAATTCAAGCATGTTCTTCACAAGTAGATTCCGATAAGTTGTAAAAATCACGTGGGGTTGTCTTGCGAACCACAAACCAACCAATGTTCCTAGGATCCTCAACAAACCAAACTTGCTCTGCTTGAGATGCTAAGATGTAAGGTTCAGTTGTTCTTAATTTACTTGATGGATTCACTATTGTAAGAGGTCCATCATGTTTCACGCCTCGGTGCACATCTACCCAATCACACTTAAATAATACTACCCTCATGTGTCCATTGTAGTTGACTTCTAGAATCTCATCAAGGACACCATAGTAAGTAACATTCTCTTCAACATTTTTAGTAAATGAAGGGGTAGTTGCTTTCAACATAACACCCTGAGTTTTGGGTAACTCGTCTTTGTTCAAGGCTTCTAGTGTGAAACCTACTACCATTAACAATGCATGCATCATACTTCTTGACCACATGACTAGGGAAATCTTTAATTGAAATTAGATAAGGAGATATATCTCCCTTAGTAAACTCTTGCAACTTATGCACCTGAGAAGAATTAACAAACCAAAAAAATCATGACATCATCTGATCATAGAATCGTTTAAAAATATAATTATAAGAATCAAGGATAATTGCCTTATGTTTTGCCCATTTGGTAAATGTGGATGTATGAATGCGTTCCACTTCTTCCATGTGTACTCCGGAGGTGACATTTCTTGAAGTTAAGAATGTGATCCCCGCAATATTCATATTTCATATAGTGAATGAAAAGTTTCAATTGACGAAAGCTTACCCGATAAATTTGTTGAGTGTCACAATTGAATATGATAAATTTATGTATTTCATTGAGCCTATGATTTTGTAGTTTTGCCAATTGTACTTATCCCACACGGCCGACAAGTCTCCATGAAAACTTCCCAACCAAGGTCCACATTTTTTGACTGTCTTCTACTTGTCGATGAGTCTTATTTAACCATGTTTCCACATCTTCGTCAAGATATCGATTTTGCAAATGTAATTGTCTCAAGAACAATATATAACCTTCAAGAATTGACCCTTCCGGATAAGTCCTATTTCTCACATAAGACTTTAATACTTGAGATACAGAAAAATATCATAAATGAATATCGGTCTATCTTAAATGGAAAATTTACGTATAGAAGTGAATGTGATACCTCTCAAATGGGTACATCCATCTATAATGAACTGGCCCGCAATCCTGACCCCATCTACTAAATGAATGATTAAGTGTACCATTATATCAAAGAAACACGGAGGAAATATCATCTCTAGTTGACATAATACCCTTGAGACATGTAGACCTTGTTGGTAAAAGTCTTCGGTGGAAGCAACTTTGGAACATATGTTTAAGAAGAAGTGACCAATGTCACTTAATAATGAAGATACATGAAGATTTGGGAGTGCTCTAACAGCAATTGGAAGTAATTGTTGCATAATCACATGGTAGTCATGTGTCTTCTGTGACCCGATAACTTGTTACCTTTGTTAAGAAATCGCCTTGCAATGTTAGAGGAGTATCCATCAAAGGGGGAACCTTCACGGATTGAAAGAACTTGAAAATATTTTCCTGTTCTTTCTTACTACATGTGAATTGGGCTGGTGGAAGCAATATTTTACTTGACCCAATTTCTTGTGGATGAAGGCATTCTCTTATTCCCAACTTCTGTAAGTCTTGACGGGCTTTCAAGCCATCTTTATTCTTTCCTTCAATCGATAGAAGGGTGCCTAGTATACTCTCACATACGTTCTTCTCTATATGCATCACATCTAAGTTGTGTCGGAGCAACAAAGATTTCCAATAAGGTAGCCTATAGAAAATACTTACTTTCCTCCAACCTAGATACTTGGTCTTGTCCCCCTTCTTAACTCGTCTCTTCCTCTTACGTATCTTCTTCGTGTCTCCTTTTGCAACACGTGAATTAAAGTATCCTAATTGACGTAGGATTTCATCTCCCGTACAACATCAATGGCTTTTCACCCCATTCTTCATGACCATCAAATTGCCGACTCATCTTTCGGAATTTATGGTTGTTTTCCACCATCTCCGATGACCAAGATAACAAAATTTACCACTACACTCTAACCAAGTTGAACACGTGTCTTTATTGCAATTAGGACAAGCTAATCGACCTTTTGTACTCCAACTCGACATGTAGGCATATGCTTTGGAAAATCGTTAATAGTCCACAATAGTGCTGCACGTAGATGGAATACCTCACCTTTAGCGGCATCATAGGTATCAACACCGTGCCGGAGAATCTCAAGTTCCTCTATGAGTGGTTGCAAGAAAACATCAAAATTGTTACCGGGACCTTTTGGACCGAAATAAGGAGGCAAAGCAAAATATTCGTCATGTTCATGCACTCCCAAGGCGGTAGGTTATAAGGTACAACTAACACTGGCCATGTACTGTGAGTGACGTTCATATTTCCAAACGGGTTAAACCCATCACTGGCTAATCCAAGGCGTACATTCCGAGTTTCTAACCCAAAATCATCAATGCTATTTAATGTTTTCCAACATGGAGAATCAGCAGGATGTCTTAGCATACCATCCTCTTCACGCTCCTCTTCATGCCATCTCATGTTGACAGAAGTCTTTGAGCATGTAAACAGCCTCTTTAACCGTGGAATGAGTGGAAAATGACGCAAAATTTTTTGAGGCACTCTTTTCTTCTTTACACCTTTACTAGACTTACAAGACTTCCACCGTGATTCTCCACATTTTGGACAACATTCATACTTCTCATTTTCTTTCCAATATAAAATACAATTGTTCGGACACGCATCTATCTTGTTATATCCATACCCTAACTTATCAAGTATCTTCTTAATCTCATAAAAACTGGACGGTACTGATGACCCATCAAGGAGAACATCAATCAATAACTTCAACAAAATATTGAAATGCTTATTGCTCATTCCATCCATGCATTTAATGTTAATCAACCGAATAAGAAATGAAAGTTTGCTTAACTTTTTGCATCCAGGATAAACCGGTTGGTTGAGATCGTTTAACAATGCAAAAAAACTTTCAGAATCTTTATCATTTCTTCTTTCATCACTACACATAGGGAAAACATCAGCTAACATGTCATGCATATTTGAATCATGTTGGCTTTCTTCCAACTTAACATGACCTAGTCTTTCACCATAAAATTTCCGAAATGTTTGTCTTTTATAACACCATCAATGTACAAGTGTTGTCTAACGATCTCTTTTTTACATTTATGCAAACATGTACATTTCACACATGGACATCTAATCGATGAGTTGGTGGTAAGTTTGCAAATGCAAAATTGAGAAAGTTATCAACACCATCATAGTAACCAACCACATTTTTTGGTAAATCCATCCAACTCCAATCCATATCACTATAAAGAAACACACAAACATTAATTACACAATCAGACACTAGTTCTCATGAACATCCATCGCTATAAAAAAACATGTATTACCTCATCTTGTGCTTGAAAATATTAGTTGACACTAATAAATCCTTGCTGATCACGCTTCTGTACTAATCTATTAGAATGGAAACATATTAGTTACATAGTTCATACAGCAAGATAATAAAGTCACCTACATCGAGCAAAGTCTTACCGAATATGTCTTCAACAAGAAAGCAATACACCAAACAAGGCAAACAACGGACAATCATGGTAGATCCCGCCAACATCACACAAATTAAGACTTATGAATATTAGAAATGAAAATCGAGACATGTATGTCGAAATAAACTTAGGGCTCGTTCGTAAGTGCAAAGATGGCATTGCATAGTCAAAAAGAAACTACGGGACATGCAAAATTGACCTCGAGGGGGGATGTTCCATGAACGACTAAGCAATCTACATGCTGACGACTGAGGGTTTGTACAGAAAATTACGTAGAACAAGCTCGGGATCGTAAAACGTGCATTGCAAAGAGGAAGAAGCTTTCACGCGGTTTGTACAGACTGAGGGTTTGTACAGACGGAGCTTTCTCGCGCATAGGAAAAGGAGACGAGACGGGGACTCACCTACGGGGGCTTCTCACGGAGACAGCTTCGAGAGCTTCTTGCGGGAGTCGAAGCTTGAAGCTTGAAGCCCTAGGCGTTGCCGTCGGAGGAGGAGGAACCGAAGGTGCCGCGTCGTCGGAGGAGCAGAAGGGTTCGCGAGCTCGATTTGGGGCTGAGCGCGATGAGGAGGGAGAGTGTGAGCGCGATGAGGAGGAACGGAAGGTGCCGCGTCGTCGGAGGAGCAGAAGGGGACGACGTAAGGGCGGAAGCCCTAGGCGTTGCCGTCGGAGGAGGAGGAACCGAAGGTGCCGCGTCGTCAGAGGAGCAGAAGGGTTCGCGAGCTCGGTTTGGGGGCCGAGCGCGATGAGGAGGGAGAGGGTCCAACGAGAGGGTCTCCTTCAATCGGGAGGGTCGATCGGGTCCATCCATGTGTTGTCAATGGACGGTGCAGATAAGGGCAAAATCGATGAAATCTGGGCCATTAGATTAAATATAATGGACGGTTCGGATGGAATCTGTGGATATATTAATTCCCTACGAAACGTTTTCCGTAGGTATTTTGTAGGCAATGATAAATTTACCTACAACATCAATTTTAGTAGGTATAGGGAGTAGGTAAAAGTTATTTATACCCACTAAACCTTACCTACGGGGAGTGTTTTAGTGGGTAAAGGTCCGATTTCTTGTAGTGAATTGTTCTCAAACGAAGCTTCATCGTCCATGGATGCCTTCTGGAGAAAGGAGGAGGTAGGGAGGAGGCTGAGAATATGGTTTTCACCCTTGCCTTGACAGGGTTTGGCTGAAACTAAAAGTATTTATAGAAAATTAAGAAATTTTTCATAAAAACCCAAAATCTTCATAAATTACGTCCATGCCCTGTTCTTATGGATAAGCCTTTATATGTGTGACTCACTAGGTCCAATAGCCTATTTAGTTGAGACCTAAATAAAATAGAATAATTCTATTTAATTTAATTAAATTCGTTATCTGATAATAGATTAATCGGCTTACCAATTATGAAGGGTACAAGCCACATCCCATGATCTCAAATGGCTATGGAGATAATCTTATCTCCATTGAGCCTTTTCATCATCAGTTATCGTATAGATATAAACTTTCATCTATCCAATGTCCCAACTAGAAAGGAGTACGGCATCGACTGTCAATTCTTAAAATACCGACTCTATAGGATCTTGTACTCAGAATTGGATCAATTGAAAAACTCATTTTCCAATTATCCTCTCTACCCTGGCCAGGAATTTGGAGTACTATCTTATAAGATATTCACTCACACTTACCGAGATTGGATGATTCCTTGTTGTCCGCTTAATTGCCTCCATCAGGTTTTTTTTTATATTCGATCTATCGCTATACTGTACCATCTAAACGGTGATTCATAAGTCAATGGTCAAAGCACAAGTTCCACCCAACAAGACATCTTTGGTGACTCAGGTCAAAAGTCCAACCATACAACCATGATGATAGAAACCCTGATCGACAGTAAAGAAAGATACCATTCAAGATTTCTAATTTGGTCAGTTTAGTGAACTCATTCAACTAATGAGCACATGTATGTGTACCTTAGTGTCTCCACACTAATAACCAATGAGATCAATTATCCTCATCACATGAGAAAACATTATATACACTAATCTATCTAAATCCTTGATGTCCCGTTTCAAAGATCTTATGACTAGGAACATTTAGATAACATACCTCTAGATAATCAATCTCATTATCATGATCCTATCATGATTTAACAATCACTGCATGTGATCAAAGGCTTCATTATGATATTCACATCTAATAAAAGCTTGTAATGAAGATTTGCCTAGTTTATTGAATGAGATATTTCTAGAAATGTCAAATCATATCATATATAATTAGCTTGTAAGACATACATTATTATCAACACCTATTCCTAGAACCAAAGATAACAGCTAAGGGCACCCCACTCAAGATATCGAAGGCAAAGGTTATCATCTTCTCTATCTAAAAAAGTTAAAAAAAGCAAAACACCAAAAAAATGTAAAAATCCAAAACCTAAATAAAAATTAAAAACTCCAAATAAACAAAAAAATAGAAATCATAAAAACCCAAAAAATTATTATTTGCATTCTACTTGGCCATCACCTTTGCATTCATGTTTGAATCCTATCAAACATGTTTATTTTATGCATTGCATACTTATATCTATTCATTATTACTTGCTTAAAAGGACCATGCCCCTTGACAAACTTGCAAGGGGCTAAGCCTAAAAGGGATTTAATCAATTTTTTCTAAGTATTGCAAGGGCAAAGAAAAGGTAGGGCAAAGGAACAAAGAAGAACCAACAACTTTTCTACTTTTTGCAATATTTCTAAGTTTATTACATTCAAAAAAGAAAGAAACAAAGAAGGGCACAGTATAAAGCTTAGCCACACAGGGCCCTCAATTTGACAACATAACACCTCTTCTTTTCTTCATCCTATTTGACAATGAGACTACAGTGGAAGACATGGCTCATCTTCCAAGAGAAATAGTGTTGTGACAGTCTTTATCATCCTCTGTAGCATCAAACTTTATATCCATAATTGCAAGGAGATGTGAGAGAGAAGGAAGCTTGTGGCAAGGAAGGCCAAGCTGAAGGAAGCACCTGTGTAGATTATGCATTACGAACGAAGTGCCAGTAATGAGGTACATATCTACACCTAGAACAAGACATACTTGAACATCTCTCCTCAACATTGGGAGTTGAGTACAATGGAACTGGCATGAGTTACACTCAAGAAGTACATGCACCAATCTCATTGGGTCTGAAATTAGATGCACTTATTAGCCACTCCTTTCTCTATATCAAGCCAAGAGGTAAAGAAACAGAGAGGATTATTGACAAAGAATCTTGAAGGGTGAGGATGGGTGATGGAAGTGTCGAATTTAAAATGCCATTCTAACAAGCTAGCCAGAAGAAGGATATACCAAATGGGGGAATGCCCAAGCTTACTATAGTAAGACTCTCAAAAAGGAAGCAATACATTCTTTGTTCTAGAAACCTCTAATGCACACCAGCTAGGATGGTTTAATCCAACCATGCTTCGTTGGGAAGAGAAGTGCTAATGCAAGGTATGTAACAACCCCTTTCACACTAGGAGCCAATAGTTGTTCATCATCCCTGGCACTTTCCAAAATTGAAATAGCATACTCCAGAAGTATCCAACTGCCAACTATCAGTAAATGAGCTTCTATGGGAGTCATAAACTCTTGGAGGAAATCTAAGCAGGAAAGGTTGTCGGAGGGAATGAAGGAATTGTTCTCTTGTCCCCTTTTCCATTGGACGAAGCCCAAGAAGAAGCTTGACCACTTCCAACAGTATGGTGCACTTAAAAAGTATCGAGAATGAAGGTGTGGATCGCCAAATGCCATACGTTGATTAGGGCACCAACTAAAGAAAATCCCATAAATTTTGAGCTATATGGCGAGCATAGACAAGAACACTTTAGAGTCCCCAATCTGTTAAAATGGCCCAATCAAGCAAATTAAGTGTAGTGATAAGGTAGGCCATTCAGAGCATTTGTCCGTACTAGTGTGGACCAAGGAATGGTGGAGGATCCTAAAAAAATAGATCGAAGAAAAAGAAAGAAGCCAAATGATGATGTTTTGGGAATCCAAATGCCTCTCAAAGGGTGCCTAGGTCTGGACAGAATTTCCACCATGTTGAAAAGGTCAAAGAAAAGAAAGAAAATAAGAAGGGAAAAAAGGAAAGAGTAAATGAAATAAGGACTCACCTAGTTGAAAGTGACATGGTTTCTCACATGTCCAATGATCTTCAAGAACCTCTTGGCCATCAAAGTACGAGCATGTTTTGAAGAGGAAGTATAATGAAGACCGATAAATCTAAGACTAAAAAGAGCCTCCACAAATCCTTCCAAGGTGCTCTTTACAACTTGAAGGCAAGAGGAGGACATCCCACCACCTTTTATAGGTAATGAAGAGGTGTGGAACCTACCAAGAGACATCTCTAAGAGGTGTTACCTTTCATATTACGGAGGAACTTAAAGATCCTAGTGCCCCATCAAAGGGGGTGCCTAGCACCCCAATAGATAGGGTGCCTAGTGCCCTTCTCAAGGGGGGCACCAGGAGATCATAAGTAGAAAAGAAGAAAAAAAAGAAAGAAAAGAAATAAGATAAAATTTTAGTTCTCGTGATGACTAGATTGAAGCATGTATACTTGCCTAAGTCATATTAATATAGACGTTGAAGACCTCTGAAAGAAACTGAGCCTAGGATCTCCCTCAACAAACTTAGTGATGGCTCAGTCATTCTTAAGATTACGAATAAGCCAAAGTTGTACATGCAGGGCAATGGTTTCCAACTTGACCCATCACAAGCAACATAAATCTTTAACTATTTTTCTACATTTAATTTAAACCCAACCTACATACTTACATGCATAATGCATCTGATATTGCATCTTACCTCAATCATATGTTTCCAAAGTCACATCCCACCTAAGTCCCACCCCTTTGAAGCATTCCCATTGTGGCACTCTAGGTCCACACTAGGACAATGCCTCCCCACTTTTACCCTACTGCAACAACCTTCTCACATCTTCTCACCTTGGTAAATACTACATGACTCCTACCACAATCATCTCCTCACACCATATTGTGATGTGTCATTGCACCTTTCATTTATCCAACCCATTGTGTTACCTTTCTCATCTTTGTATCAAATTCGTTTTCTAACTCATTTCTATTTGTTTTCCAATTTTTTTCCAACAAGTTTTTCAATTCAAGTAGTTTGGGTTTCATTGATGATCTTATGAGAGTATGTGGACTCTTCATTCTAGACCAAACCAATGTTCTTGCAAAAACCTGATGAACTTGAAAGACCAAACTCTAAATTGATTGGAAGCACCACTCAAAAAATCTTTTCTTTTATGTTAGCCCCTCTTGGCACAAGCATGATGCCAACTAAGATGAAATTATGAGCCATGAATTGGAATTCTCTACCATGTGCGACAAGGCTTTTATTTCATGTCATTTCACTTTCATTCTCATAGCACATCTTTTATACAATCTATCATGAGAACGACTCAGATAGAACATGATGACGATCACAGAACTTGGAAGAATCCACATTAATCGATTGAGCTTTGCTAGACATGTCTAAATTTACACCTTGGTATCACCTTTTTAGACCATCACCCTTGCACTCTGCTATGCCTCCTTACGCTCTACTGCATTCACCTCCACTATGTTGTTCCCTTATAAAAACCAACGTCAAGGAAAGGCAAGTTATATACATACCAAAATTGCTCAATTGAAAAGTCCAAAACTATTTTTTTCATGAGTGATACCCATATTTGGCAACTAAAGAAACTGATTCTTCCAAACCACCAAGATTTTTAATGTCTTATAAAGATTTTCAGCTCCCACTACCCCCATTGCTGCCCCAATCAATAGGGAACCTAGTGTCCTATCTAAGGGACCACCTGACACCCTGTCTAGCAAGCACCTGGCACCCCAATCAATAAGGTGCTAGGTGCCCTATCAAGGAACCATCTTCTATAAGATGAAAAGTTTTCTCCTAAATCGAGGAGAGTTCAATGAGGGTGACTCTTGGGGGAACCGAGAAGACTCTCATAACTCTCTACCAAAACAAAAGAGAAAATAATTTATGGTGACTCTTCAAAAAACTGAAGAGTTTGCTCAAGAACTGAAGGGTTCACATTGGAACCGAAGAGTCACAATTAATGATGACTATTGGTGAGATAGGCTAGCTCCTCTCTATAAAAGAGGGGCACCCTCAACATTCTGAAAAAGAACCAGAGACGAAGCTGTAAGGCTACTTAACATTTATCAGAGGTCGACGACACCCAATTCTTCATCTCAAGCTTATCGATCTCCAATTTACTGTCACATTCGGTGAGCTAATCAGCTTCCTTTTGACATCCATTTTTCATCACCATTTTTGCCACTCCATCGCAGTGATAGGAGAACCTCTTCCAAAGTTGCCTCAATGCATACAAGCTTGAGCACCATGTGGAGCAAAACTAAACGATGTGTCTCCAGTGATCTATCCAAGAGACACAACAGCCCCATTGAATAAGGCACTAGGCATCCCAATCAACAGGGTGCTAGATGCCCCAATCAACGAGGCATTAGCCAGTCCAGAAATCCTATATTTTTCACATATTATTCTACTTGTTCCATTTTCCCTTCTTGTTTCAATTTCATGTTTTTTAACTTACATCCTTACATCATCTAGTATACATCTAAGAATATTTCCACTTGCATACATCATAAGAAAAACCTAAAAAGGGGATTGATAATTCATCCCATTCCGGTTAGTATGTTTCCTAATGTCATTTTCAACACATCTCTCATATGTTTTCTCCACGTGTCTTAGTTCTAAGTTGTCTTTCATGTGTTTTCTTGTTTTCTTTGTGAGACAACATAAGAGAAGCCGATGGAAGTTGGCCATGGGCCATGCTTATGACCATTGGACATTGAAGAAGAAGACAATAAGAGCGTCTTCAAGCACTTTGACTTTGGCCGCCTGGAGAGAAAGAAGCCACAACCTGCACCAACCATCTTCCAAACTACACATGCATGTCAATTCTTATTTTAGTTTTGAAGCTCAGGGCTCATGCATCCCCACCTTCTACACACAACACGGTTCTCATTGTTCTCTTTTCATCATCATTACTTTCTTTACAATGCCATGTCTTTTATTTCCATCGCTCCCTCTCTCTCACATGACTTGGATCATCCCTTCGGTGCACAAGTGACACCGAGGGATGAGTGTTCGAGGGCCAAGGTGAGTGTGGAGTCGAGCACAGAGGAGTCAACACCTTGTTTCCCTCACCTCGCATCCTAGCCACCCAAAGACTGAGTCGACATCCGCCATAGGGAAAAAAAACCCTAATTCATGGCCCACATCATCGTTCTCTACTGGATAACAATATGTAAGAATAGGGAAACATATTTCCTATGTTCTAATGCCTTCACAAGGCATCCCTTTCCTTCATGGAAGAAAAAAACCATAGTTTTCTGGTTTCAAAGGGCAGTGATTGATAAAATCAAAATGTCATCTTTTTGATGTTGTACTGGACTCTTCGGTGATCCAAACTTCAAATGGAGAGTGTCATTAATAGCCTTAAGTCACGAGAATCAAACTGAAGAAACTACTCACGGTAAGGTATCACAAATAGACCATGCTTGCCTTGTCAAAATATGAATTTGTATAATTTTGGAAATGCACAAAAACAAATAAATTTGTTAAAATGACACTAGTTTCAACTAAGACTTCAACATTTCTCTGATACCACTATAAGGAATCAACTTAAGTATAGTAGAAGCGATGATTCCTTGAATATCAATGTTGTTGTTTAAATCGAAATTGAATGACATAACTAAAATAGGATTCGAAAATATTCAAATATATTTTTGCTAGATTCAACCAATTTCTCATGACTAGAGAAGAACAAGCATACCTACACTCTCCAAGCTGCTTAAGTGTATTGTCTCTTGTGGTATCCACATGAACTTTCTTCGTAGATAAGTTCTCCAGTACATTAAACTTTTTGACTCATCTTGGATGGAGTTCCATCATGTATCGGTGACCTCTAGGGTGGGAGAGGATGCTGGAGAAACTTTGTCATAAAATTAGCACCTTTTTCTTGATAGGCTTTGGCTAAATTCACTATTTATAGAAATTAAATTTTTTTATAAAATATTTCTATGAATCATGCCCATGCTTTCATACTAATGGATCAATTCTGTTATGTGTGACCCACTAGACTCAATAGTCCATTTGATTAAGGCATGATTAAAAAAGTAACTTATTTTAAATTAAATTTATTATCTAATAACATATTTAACAACCTTTTAATCATGAATAGTATAAGTCACATCCCATGATCCCAAACAACTTTGGAGATGATCTCATCTATGTTGAGTTTTTCCATCATCAATTACTACATAAATATAAATATTTGTCCATCCAATGCCTTGGTCAAATAGAGTTACAGCCCTTAGTGTACTAATACTTTGGGATCTTGTACTTAGAATCAGATCAACCGGAAAACTCATCTTTCAATTATCTTCTTTACCCTGCCTAGAGATTTAAAGAACTATCTCATAAAGGGCATTCTCTCTCACTTACTGACAATGAACAATCTCTTTTATTCGCTTAATTTTGTCCACCTCATTTCTTTTATACCCCGATCCATTAATTGTACTAGATTATCAAATTGTGTGATTCATAAGTCAATAGCTAAAGTACAAAATATGCTTGAAATGACATCGTTGGTGACTCAACTCTAAGATCCAACTGTGTAACTGTGATGATAAAAATCCTAATAGATAGTTAGGTAAAATACCATTTAGAGTTTCTAATTCAAATTGTTTAGTAAACTAATTTTACTAATAAGCACATGTATGTGTATCTTAGTATCTCTATACTAGCGACCAATGAGATCGATCATCCTCATCTTACTAGAAGATAGCACATACATTAGTCTATCATAATTATTAATTTCTCATCTCAAAGATCCTATAACTAAGAAAATTTAGATCACAAATTTATAAAGAATTGATATTATTATAATGTTCTCATCATGATTCAATCATTATTATATATGATCAAAAACTTCATTATGACATATGTATCTAATAAAGATAGTAACAAAGATATGTTCAACTAATTGAATGAGATATTTTAAGAAATGTTAAATCATATCAAATATAATTAATTTATAGGCCATACATCTCTATCAACATAAGAAATAACCACCTAATAGTTCAATACACAAGAAACAACAAAAACTAATAGCCTGTTTGGTTAGAGTATCAAAAATGATACTATATTAGTATTGATATTGATATTTTGAGAAGATAGAGTATCAATATCAAAATTGATACAAGTTGACACTTGTATTATATAACATGTGTTGTTTGCACTACAAATTTTAAAATTGATACTATTAACCAAACACCTTGAGGTGATTATCAACAATATTAATTTTAAAATTAATAGTGATAGGGATGTCTAATAGTGTTACCAAACAGGGCATAAGATAACACTTCCCTATTGCACCCAACTCTAAGGCACAAATGCTATATTATGGATTGGGGTTCTTCTCCTCTATAGGAGGCGGTAAGAAGAAATCTTTTTCAAATCGGATATAAACATGTGACACTAATGCGCATATTGTATGTTGCAATATAGGCATTATACTAAAAACGTCACATGTTTTATATCTGGTTCATAGGAAATACTCTCTAAGTCAAACACAATATTCACAATCCATCTTGGTATCTCGTTGAAAAAGGACTTTCCATATTTAGGAGTTGAAAAGAAGTCGCTCTAACCTAGAGATAAAACACATATGATTCATATATATATTGATTTTGTTATAATAATTATTATAATGATAAATTTTACATATTTTATTTACAAGTTGGAAAGACTTCACTTTAACCCACACGTGAGGAGATCCTTTGCGATCAATGTCAAAGATGTTCATTGTTTGGTTCAACCGGAAAAACTTAATAAGCTTGTAGTTCGATGTTTAAAAAAAAAAAAAACGAATCAAATTTAGTTCATTTTTTTTTTGAGTTGCACTATAGTTTTGTTTCAAAAGTCCTTCAAACTAAATCACACTGATGAATCGAATAACTCCAATTTGATTAAATGCTCTTTTCAGCTCAAGGATGTTATGAATGTTTCATTAACCTTTTAGAGGAACAAAATAAATATTTTAAGACTTCTCTCAAGGGTAAATCGACAAAAAAATTTAATCACATTATGGTGATATACATATAATATTGTTAATCAAATTAAACGAAACCACGAATAGACACATATTATATATTAATAAATATGATCTAAAACAAGCTCAGTTTGATTACTTAAAAAGATATATTTGATTTTTTTATTTAAAGATCTCACTAGTCAAAATAAGACCAAACAAAAGCCCATGAACGCCTCTGGTCCTTGTCACGTGGAGCTTTCCATGGATTGGTCGGTGCCGTGGACGGAGGACCTAACCAGCCGCTGACGTACCGGCTGAGATCTTCTTCAAATGCCCGCCGGGTGTCGCCGTCGGGAGTATGGCCCGTGCTGGTCCTCCCTCCCTCCCCGCGACGTCATATGAGTTAAGATCACCTCAGTGTTCGAGGAGTGAAGAGAATAATTTTAATCTTTAATTAAAAATAGTCACGACTCTAGCTAGTTATACAAGTGATGATTCAAATAAGAAATTTAATAAATTATTATCAAAGATAACTTAAATTATTATCGGTCAATAATAAATTTTATTACGCTGAATAATGAGTTAGTAAAATATCGACAATAATTCACTGATTTATTAATTCATTACGGATAAAATTATCGAGATCTTACTAATTATCCATCGTTTAATTTATTGAGATCACAATTATTTTTTATTAAGAACTGAGATTATTATGTCCGCTCGGAAATCGAGATAGTCAGAACTCGGGTCCGTTTGGATATTTGTAAAAGTTGAATCAAGGAAAATAAAATTCATGAAGTAACTTTTATAGAGAAATTGAAAACATAATCTTTCATTTGATTACATGTAATTTATTTTCCTAAAAATACAATTGATTATTTTATTTTCAAAAAAATCATATTTTTTAAAAATATTTTTATTTATTTAAATATACGTAAATCTTTTTCTACGTATATATCTTGTGAAATGTAAATAATATAAGTATTAAATAAACTGTTTTCGATAATAATCAATTAATTGAGTTTTCATATTTGAATTAATTATATAAATAACATATAAATATTTTTGGACACAGCGCAACAGTCCGGACTTGCGCAGCGCAGCACGCGACGAAGGATCGAGCGGTCACTCAATCCCCGCAGGATCCACCCCCAAGGGGGTGGCCCGGCTTCAGCAGGGAATGGAACCCCCCCCCCCCCCCCCCCCGCCCTAGGAGCAGGGTCGCACTGAAGAACCAAATACGCTCGATCCGCAAAAAAATAAAATTAAAATATTGATAATAAATTTATTGATTAGTAAAATATTTATTAATTTTTATAACTATCTCAATTTTAAGAACTTTGTCACATATTTATCGAAGTTACAATTTATCTATTTTAACGTTATGAAAAATGACATCCGGGCGTGCGTCTCGGATGCCAAAATCAGACTATTAATAGAGTCAACAAATTTTGTTTTTCTTTGATCATAATTTTACAAATAAACAGATAGAAAGAAGTAACACAATTTCAGAAAGACTTGTTCCGATAGCCCATTCTACGGTCGTAGCCTTAGTTTTAGTCATATTTATTTTCTATTTTTTAATTTAATTTTAGCTAGCAGAGCGATCGGCTGTTTGACCGGCCGGTCATCGTTCTGGGCTACCGCACACCGCTCAGCCGTCACAGCCACAACGACGTCGCGGCCGTCGTCCCCGACTCCCTTGCGCGTCAAACCTGGCCGCCTCTCTCCTTTAACTTCTTTAATGGCGCAGGATCTTCCTCCCGCGATCTCGGCCGGCTGATGAGTCGGAGATGCTGGTCCCCGGATTAAAAACAGCCACGCCCAAAGACATTGCCGACCGGGTACCTCCGCTCCTCCTCCTCCGTCGTCGGTCAGAAGCGATTAAAAAAGGGTTGGGTCTTTTGTATTATTCGTGCCCGAAAATCGGAGGCCTGTTGCTGCCGTTCTCACGATGGCAAGCACGAGGAGCAGGGTGGGCATCTGCCGAGGCCGGCGCAAGTGGCCGTCGGAGGCGGCCGGAAGAGGACTCGGGAGAAGCCAGATGAGTTCTACTAACTCATTATCGAGTCTAATTTAATTTGTTACGAGTCGTTAAGGATTTACTATCGAGATTCGTTATAATTACTACCGAATCTTGAGGATTCACTACCGATCGTCTTATATCAACTCGCCACTGAATTATCGAGACTCAAAAGACTCACTACCGAGTTACCGACTCTAGCTAGCTAGCTTAGCTCGCCATCGGGGAAGGTCGGAGAGGATGAATGTACCAACCCCGAGGAACTCATTACTCAAGCTAAGATCATTAATTTCTAAGCAAGGATATATATATGTTTATATACAGAGAGATAGATAGATATATATATATATATGAGATGTGTCACTCATCGGTTGTTAACAAAAAAAAAAGAATAGATTAGGACTAAATAAATGTAATTTTATTCGATTCACCCGGAGATCTCCTTGGTTTATCTGTTGTCTTTTTATCGAGTGTCCATCGTATAGGACCTCCATACCAAGTGATCCTATTATACTTTTTTTTTATTTCTTACTTTTCATTTAATCTCCACAACCCATCTCATCTATCTAAAATATTGTTACAGTTTTTACGACTTTTGACATCACAGATTCTTTTGTTTCAAAATTATTTTATCTAACAATAAGATATATATATATATATATATATATATCTCTCTCTCTCTGGTGCAAGTGGATATGCTGAAAGCTACGTCTGCTTGGCCTCGTGCGCTGTCGTGCGCGGAGGACCATTCCACCGGGCTGGGGATCGGCCAGTAAGGGCGTAATGGAATCCCATGTTCTATGTTGATAAAGCAACGTCTGCTCGGCCTCGTGTGCCGTCGTGCGCGGAAGAGGACCACTCCAATGGTTTGGGCATCGACGGTAGCGGTGTAAATGGGAGCATCAGATATTCTAAAATCTAGAATTATGAGACAAAAAATAAATTTAGTTTTGTGTTTTATGAATCATTGAATCGGAATTAAAATCGATAGAATTTGTTTCTGTTTTTCTAATTCTAAAATTATATAAATAAATTTAATTAAAATAAAGTTAAATAAACCATAAATTAGGACATTTTAAGTAAAATAATATTAAAAATAAAATTTTGAAAATATTATATCGAATTTTAATAATTATATATGAAGTATTGACATGTTTTAATCAAAAGCATGTGTTTCCAAATTGATTTTGATTTTGATAATGTAATTGAAGTTAGAACATAGTGACTAAAAAATTGTCGAAACACCTTAACTCTGATCGTAATTAGATACTTCATTTGTAGCTCTATCCATGACCAAGACCTTCTCTCTCTCTCTCTCTCTCTCTCTCTCTCTCTCTCTCTCTCTCTCTCTCTCTCTTATTAATTAACATGGCTGATAGAGAGATAAAAATGAAATCCGGCCACATACATTTCAAGTAGCTCAAAACATTCACCTTGATATTGTGTTAAACGAGCATGTTTAATATAAATAAATAGATAAATTTGAGTGGTTAAGAAATCAAATATTGGCTTGATAAAATTCATAACAATTCGATTGAGCGCATAGTCCAATATGTTATTAAATAATTATTTAAAAAATGAAATAAACTAAATTTCTATTCAAGCTCAAACCAAAATTCAAATGAGTAATACAACTAACCAAATTAAAGTACAACAAACTCAAAACTAATCAAGCCCAAACATAGATCAAATCTGCTAGTATGAAAGAGTAGGAACTTAAACAAAAATAAATAACCTAGATAAATAATTTCAGCTCAGAGCACCATGCTACTCTACCCTATTACAAGAATAGCAACTCGACTCAAGTTCATTCCAACTTGGATGTCAAATAGATATGAACTCATTTATAAAACTCAAAATAAATCAAAAAATTTATAAAATGGTAATTTTAACTCGTTTATAAAACTCAATCATTTAAGTGACAATATATACCTTTTAATTCTTAAAAAATGTAAAATAAATATTTAATTAAGTATTTAATTGAGCTACTTGTGAACTTATTGAGTCGAGCAAGAGTCATTTCAAGCTCGGCTCATTCAATGAATTAAGATTTATTTTTGTTTAAGTTTATTCATTTACCATAATAAATAAGATGTGTTAAATTTTTATCGAGTTGAGTTTCGAGTTACTTGTTAAGTGTATTGGTTCATTTGCCCCCTTTGGCCCATATGTGCAGTAAAGACTAAGAGGAAGCAGACAGGAAAGAGAACCGAGAGATCACCATCATTAGTGGCAGATTAGACAACTGTCTTTTGATAAAATTTTAAGAAACTATTAAAATGTATAAGATATTTTATTAAAATTTTAAAAATTAATAGATTTTACAAGGAAGGTGACCCACTTATTTAAGAATGGTCTCACTAAATCAACATCCTAGCTCCGCCATTGAGCATACAAGATCAATATGCTAGATCCATCATAGGTCATCATAGTAACTCAAACATGACTCTCTCTCCTTCAGCAGCCATAGAGAGAAAACAGGTGCATCATCTTGTGAATCTCCAATTGCTTAACATAGCTCAGCTACAACCACTTCAAGAAAAGTGTTTATTGGTGATGGCTTCAAAAAGTTATCCCCAATAAATTTAGTAACAACAACTTAAAGGATGATGTTGCAATTGTAAGCATACTTATGCAGTCACTAACGATGGCTATAATAGTCATTGCCACTAAAACACATTGGTGGTGAAAGTTGTCACCACTAATCAATAGCCATCCACTCGATGGCTGAAACTCAATGGCGATGACTACAATCATCGGCATTGATCATAACTATACCAGTGAATTTTAAGAACCATGCACCCCCTTTTACTCTCTCTCTCTCTCTCTCTCTCTCTCTCTCTCTCTCTCTCTCTCTCTCTCTCTCTCTCTACACCGTGCTCTCCCTCTCTCACAGAGACCCGTCGACCACGGCCCTTGATGTCATGACCCGGAATATACAAATGCGCAGCGGAAAATAAATCCGGAATATCGGGACAGTTTAGGAGAACAAACCAAATCCACATATCATAAAATCTGAATAATTTAAAACAACCTGTAATGATCCAATCAAATTAAAACTCCAAGTAAAGACTATAATTAACCAACACCAAACAACTAAGAAGACTCAACACCAAGTCCAATCAACCACTAAAAATCACACCAAACAATTACTAAACTAACAACAGAAGGAAAACTCAAGCAACCTAGAAGATATGAGGTGATCACTCGTCACCAAACTCCTCCTCTTCTGGGTCCTCGAACGGCTCTGGATCAACTCCAAGGTCTTCCTCGAAATCTTCTCCAAAGTCCTCCTCAGGAAGAGGCTTCTCGAAATCAGCTGAAAAATTTAATAATAGGAAGGGGTGAGTCACCACAGACTCAGTAGGTCTTACACCCGAACTACCCTACTATACTAGTGATTTCTAATGGTATACAATACATATTAAGCCAAAAATCAGATTTTATACATAGGATTTAAACTAATCATATATCTTTAATTAATTGATTACAAAGTCATTCAACTATCCCAAATGATAACAGACTCTATATGCATTAAAAACCATCACAACCTGCTCATTAGACTACTCTAGGTATGCTCATAACATACACAACCGGACATAAAACCAATGACACATCTAGAACACTAACATCTATGCCAAAAGACACAACTATACACATGTCTGAGTAAATACCATGCTCCATCTAAAAAAAATGTAGTCACATCACAAAACTAGCACCAGATTTACCATATAGTAGGAAGTAACATATAGTAACTAAATCCCATAGTACCCCATAGGCAGGGGAGTGCTTAGGATAAACCGCGGTATCTGGGATCGAAGGATGCTCCAGATTCAACTAATCTCCGCTGCTCACGGGCCACTAATATAGTCTGGTGAAGTACAATTTAACCACAATGCAGCTCACTGCACTAACCACATTCCACACCATGCAAGCATATAATTAACTCAGACAGTAAACACATGAACATTTAATTGGCAATCAAACATGAAATACATAGATGAACACCCATGGTTCTATGCACCACATATTTGCATACCATACCACAGTCTATCACAAACTAATGCATATAAATAAGATCATGCAATATACAACCTAACCATGACAATTGCATGCTTAAACAGAACTACATATCACATAAAAGAAAACAAACTAAATGCTAACAACATTATGCCTAAACCTTACATCAGCTTTTTATCAAATCGAGATATATATACATGATTAAGGTTAATCGCGATGCAAACATACTAAACTAGCTAAATTTAAACATATACAACCTATTATGATGTCTAACATACATGAATAACCAAATTAATCTAAGCATGCACAGTTTAAACAAATTAATATAACTCTATCTAAACATGCAAATAAATCAAAAACAGCCCATTATTTCTAACCTATTAATCATGATGATCTAAACATAATTTTTACGATTTAATTTAAATATATAGAGTGCTAAAGATAGCCGAGACGCCTACCTTGACGGCGACGGCGAACGGCGCACGGAATTCCAAGGAAATTGAATCAGGTGACGAAACTGCAGCGGTTGCGTCGGCGACGAAAAATCGAGCCGGGTAGGTGTTCTTAAAATCTGTCGGTAGAAGGAAAATAATGAACTAGAGAGGTTGATAGAGGATGGTAGAAGAGAGAGAATAGGAGAGAGAGAGGGAGATACCGCGTGGAGGAAAAGAGGGGGCCGGCGCACGGCGGCAGCGTGCGCGGGCGGGTGGCGCAGGAGGGTGCACGGCGGCGGTGAGATTGTCGCGCGGCGCGACGACCAAAGCGGCGGGGCGGCGCCGGCGAGGCCGGTCAACGGGGAGCGCCGACGCGGCGGAAGACCGAGGCGGGCGGCGGGCGCACGTGGCAACGGCGGCTGCGTCACTCGGGCGGCGGCGGCTGCGACGTGCGAGCGCGCGGGCGGGTGGCGGGCGCACGTGGCAACGGCGGCTACGTCACTCGGGCGGCGGCGGCTGCGACGTGCGAGCGCGCGCGGGCGGGCGCGCACGGTGAGGTACGAGGTGGCGGGCGGGCTCGACGCGGCGGTCGGCGGGCGACGCGGCGAGCGCGGGAAGGCCGAGGCGGTACGAGGACGGCGGGCGGCGGGTGGCGTCGCGTGGACACGCGGCAGCGGGCGGCGGCGGCGCTGCGGCGCGCGGCGCGCGGGAGGCGAGGGCAGGCCGGCATGGCGGGGCCACGCGGCGGCTGCAGCGGCGTCACCCGCGAGGCGGCGCGCGGGAAAGAGGAAAAGACAGGGGGGTGGGGGGAGGAAAATAGGGTTTTTCCGAGGAGAAAAAGCGGCGCGCACGGATGCAAGGGGAGGGTGTCGATGGGGAAGAAGAGGGTGTATATATAGGGGGGAGAAGGAAATAAAATAATAATAAATATTTATAAAAAAAAATTTCTTTTTTATTTATCTAATTATACGTAATGTTACACTTGACACCATCGGCCACCATTGTCACCGCCAATTGCCGCCTCTCTCTCTCTCTCTCTATGCACTACTCTAGCAACTTGCCCTCTCCTTCTCATGCAAGATGTCCACTTACACCACCGTTACCATTGCCATCAGGCACTGCCAACTTCCTGTCACCCGGATCCCCTTCTTTAGGTACATATAAACCTTATTTTCTCTAGTTTTGTTTAAGTATAATGTTTAAAAAAAATAGTTGCTTTATAATCAACAAACGGAATATGGTTTAAGGTTTATATAAATGTGGTGTAGGGTTTATATGAAGGTGGTTTAGGGTTTATATGAATATGATTTCATTAATTAAGTTTAGATTTGAAATTAATAAATAAGTAGATATTTAAGTCTAGAATAAACTAAATAAAATTGCCATTGTTCAATGAAACTGGAAAATTGGGTAAAGCAAACTAAACTAAACCAAATCATTCAATTCAAGTAGATTCAAAGCTTTAAGCAATCAAGTTAGCTTAAACCAAATAGTATTGTTATCTCATTATAACAATTTGGTTTCGTTTTGATTTTGTCTAAATGGAGTCAAACCAATAATGAGCTATTTGTAATGGCCTGGTTAATAGTGAGTTAATTTAACTTAAAATTATTATTGTCATTTGGTTTAGGGTTAATGAAACCAGTTTGGTTTGATTTCCAAGACTTTACAAACCAAATCAATCTGGTAAACTAGTTTGATTTTTAAGTCCTTTCAGACCGAACCAAATAGGTAAATGGAATAAGCCGGTTTGTTTTGATTTGAAAGAGCTTTTAAACCAAATAGGTAAATTGAATAAACTTATTTGCTTTGATTTCTAAGGCCTTCCAAAGTATGAATTCTAGGACCTTTTAAATGAAACCAAATGGGTAAATGGGTAAATCAGTTTGCATTGATTTATGAACATTTTTAAACCAAATGAAATTGGTAAGCTGAATAAACCAATCTGATTTGATTTATAAAGCCTTTCAAATCTAAATGATCGAATATTCTTGGGTTAGAGACTTGCTAAATATATTTCTCTTCTTCTTCTGATTTGAAAGTTTCAAACGAGATCCTCATTTGAGAGCCACTTCATGAGGAGGTGGCTAAGTTCGGTATAATATTATCTTTTTCATACTTTAATGTTTTGTATAGAATTGTTGTTCGTACATAGATAAATCTTATATAGATATTTCAAACAGATCTTATCCTAGGTATCTTTAAAGAGTAGAATAATTCTTAAACTATACTTTTCATGAAGGTAGGACCAAACATAGATATGGCCATCATAATAATTTAATCTAGTACCCTTGTAAAAAATGTTGTAACATATTCATGTTAAAAAGATATGTGAAAGAACACTTAATGTGATGGCATATAGTTACATTATCAAACTTCGATTTGTCATCGTGAAGTTGAAGTTAATCTAATTAATGAAGATGATGTACAATTAAATTAATATATGACGAAGTTATGAAAATGCTTCCAAATAATTAGGAACAATTAAATATAGCGAGGACAAACTAAACGAAGAAGTACAAAAATATGTTAAATTACTAAAAGATGTAGAATCACTTTTTTTAAGAAAGTTGCCAAAATGTTTTTAAATTAAAATTTATTTTGAAGCTGATTCATGTAAAGTCAACAAATGGTCTTACTAGTAAATATATGAATACATTATTATATTTACTTAAAGATGTGTTACATAAAGATTAAAGATGCAAGTATTCTTGACAATTGATGTGAATTTAAAAAATTGTTAAAGATTAAAACTTAGTTATCAAAAAGTAGATACATATAAAAATAAATATATTCTTTATAAAATTGTATGTCCATAATGCATGTGACAGGTTTGCATCTATAGATGTAGATATAATATGTGCGAGATACAGAGAATGCAAATGAACTTTGGGTCATTGCAATTTCCATTTTTTCGTCTTGTTTAATGCCTCCACCATGCCTTCACCATCTCCAACTCTGGCTCTTCCTGTTCAAGGGTCCTTCCCTTCCGGCATATAGAGGTGGAGAGAGAGACACTCGGAAATAGGCTTCACCCATTTCGGCTATCTAAATGTTGGCACAAAGAAGACGACGGACGAGAGAGAGGAGGCGGCACGTTCGGCGGGCATCGGTTTTGGGATGGGATGCTTCATGAACATGCCGATCATACCGAGATTTGGACAGATATGCCTAGGAAAACAACTCTCCCATGGTTGAAGATCTCCAAGACATATTTCGTACGTTTCTTCCAATTTTTAGCCATATTAATAAAATTTCGAATTTTAAAAAAAGACAACAAAAAAACCCACTCAGAGACGTAAGCTTTAATTAATTTCTAGACGCACTTCTCCCCGGAAACATGTGCACAATATTAAAATCTAGCCGCACTACATCAGCAAGCACCAAGGAAGCGGCCAAAGCAGGGAAGCCGAAAGGGAAGCTCCCTCTGGTAAAAAGTGGTGGCGGGTCGAGATAAACCCGCCCCCAGAAAAGTTTAGAAAGCGATGAAAAAGGATAAAAGAGTTGATAGGTCATCTGCGACATCCATACATATGGCTTGATCCTCCGAGAGAGATCAACGGGGGCCGAACCAGTCGGCCAGCTCGGCACCGACCCGCCGGGCGGCGCCGGCGAGGCGTCCCTCGGGCACGAGGGGAGAGCGGCAGAGCGGGCAGGTCAGCTTGCTCTGGTCGAACCAGCCGTCGAGGCACCCGCTGTGGAAGGCGCGCCCGCAGCACCCCAGCCTGCGCACCCGCTCCCCCTCCCTCACCGCGCTCAGGCACACCACGCAGTCCGGCTCCGCCGCCCCTCGCCGCCCCGCAGGCCCGCGGCCGCCCTCTCCTTCTTCGGCGTAGGCGAAGGCGCGGTGGACGCTCAGATGCTCGGCCAGCGCGATGAGCCCCGCGAGGGCGGCGCCGACCGCGGCGGCGTCGTCGTTGTCCTCGTGCTTGTGATCAGGGCGGTTGTGGCGGCCGAAGGAGTGGCGAAGGCAAAGGAGGAGGGACCGCAAGTAGGAGACCCACCTGGCGGCGGCGGCCACGAGTAGTATGGGGATGGAATCGCCGGAGATGTCGCCGAGGTTGCTCGACAGACCCATGTCGCTGGCGGAGCTCCGAGAGAAGAGGGATGGAGAGAAGCAGAGCGCTCCGGAATCCGAAAGTGACCGAAGATGAGGCATATAAGCACCCCTTTGTGAAGTTTGCATGTCGATCATTTTGCACTTTTTCTTCTCAACTTCTGGTCCTCCTCCTCGACCTTCAGGCCCTGCCTAGTGTTCACTGTTCAGCTAGTGGATGGTGGGTCAGCGACGGAACAAGATTGGGATCACAAGACCAACGGGTGGTGTTAAACGTGATCATTATTGACGTTAGTTTGGTAGGTCAGGTGACGTTGCAGTTGTCATTCCATAGCTCAATGTATAATTGTATACTTTTATTATCCTCACTATTGACAAAAGAATAAAATATCAGCCTCAATGTATTTATCCATGTGACAAACTAGAGAAAGAATATCTTCTCCTCTTCTGTTAATATCAATATATATAGAAATACAATGTCTAAATAAGATAATTACAGGTAGTCGATATCTATTCATAGAAAGATATAAAATATAACAAGATACAAAATATAACATACATATTATTCTAACACCGCCCCCCTCAAATTTACGGAGAGAGTTTGTCAACAAATTCTTGAAAACGTGAGGTAGTTTGTGTTTTAGTGAAGAAATCAACAAGTTGCTCGGCCCAGAAGATATGAGAAAGAGATAAACCACCAGCAACACAATGTTGACGAACAAAATGACAGTCGATCTCAATATACTTGGTGCGTTTATGGAAGATAGGATTGTTTGTGATTTGAAGAGCACTTTTGTTATCACAATAAAGAGGAATAGGAGACAACAAATTAATACCAAAGTCATAAAGCAATCATCATAACCAAATGACTTCATCAGATGCATCATCCATAACACGATATTCAGCTTCAGTGCTTGAACAGGATACAACTGCTTGCTTCTTACTTCGTCAAGAGATGATTGAACTACCAAGGAAGATGCAAAAACCTATAGTAGATTGGCGATCATTTTGATCTCCAGCCCAATCAGCATCAGTGTAAGCACGAAGCTCTAAAACAGATGTAGAGGAGAAAAATAAAGATCGATGAATGGTTCCACGTAAATAACGTAATACACAAAGTATGGCAGCATAATGAACTGATGTAGGTGCACTGAAAAATTGACTTAGAACATGCACATCATGAGTAATATCAGGACGAGTTATAGTTAAATAAACAAGTGCACCCACAAGTTGGCGATAACGAGTGGGATCATCCAATGATACTCCCTCTGATGAACGCAAGTTTAGATGAAGCTCCATAGGTGTCTGATGTACGGGAATCAGAAAGTGCAGCACGTTGTAAAATCTCATGAATATACTTTTATTGAGAGAGAAGATAACCACGTACAAAATAAGCCACTTCTATGCCAAGAAAATAACGTAAGTCCCAAGGTTCGTCTTATGAAATTGTTGATGAAGATGTTGCTTAAGAGAAGAAATGGCAAGATTATCATCTCCGGTGATAATCATATCATCAACATAAATAAGTAAGATAGCACAGCCTTGATATAACTCTCGAACAAAGATGACAAAATCTTCAGTACTCTCTCGAAAGCCTGCAACAGCAATAACATGACGAAATCGTTCAAACAAGGCACGTGAAGCTTGCTTGAGTCTTTAGATAGCTTTCCAAAGGCGACATACATGACTAGGTGGAGCAACAAGACCTGGTGGGAGTTGCATATACACCATCTCAGAAAGATTACCATGAAGGAATGCATTTTTAACATCAAGCTGATGTAGAGGCCATTGTTGAATAGTAGCAACAGCAATAAGCATACGAATAGTAGTCATCTTGGCAATAGAAGTAAAAGTTTCCTCATAATCAATACCATATTCCTGAGCATTTTGCATGTCTCGCCTTCACGTGCATAAGTGAGAACTATCCATGCAAGAGGGTTGTGAGGATCAGAACGTGGAAGTCCCAGATTTACATGGTGACGCACAGGCATGTGTACGTGGGAGATGCGGATGCACATCAACTTGATATGTGGGAAGCTTATCTCTTTGGCAAGATAAGAACGTGGGATTTTCTCTAAAACTCCTATAAATAGAAGGAAACTTTTCTACGTTGATCCATCACCGTGAGCAAGCAACCACGGATCTATTCGTGGGTGCTAAAAGTGAGATTTGTCCTTATATTTGAGAGTTTTTGGGAAGAGGATTTGTTTATCTTGGGAGTGCGTCTCTTTGTAATATTCTTCTGGTTTAGTGAAGCTTCTGATCATCGTCGCCTATGGATGTAGGAAGGCGCATCGCCTTGCCAAACCACGTTAAATCTCTATCTTCTTGCTATGGTTGTCTATTCCTTCTTCTATCTCCATTCGCAGGTCTATATCCGGCATACGACTTGATTCATAGGAGTCGTATGTTTATTCCACACATGTTACAACATTGAGTAAATCCTCGAGCCACAAGTCAAGTCTTGTGATGCTCAATAGTCCCAACTACTTTGGTCTTGATCTTGAATATCCACTTGCAACTAATGGGAACAATGCCTGTTGGAGATTGAACAATATCCCAAGTTTGAGTTTCTTGAAATGCCTGCAATTCTTTATTGATAGCACGACACCATTATGCTAATTTAATTGTTTGGTGATAACTCAAGGGCTCCTGGTGAGGATGAATAGCTTCAAGAACTGTGGAGCGTAGGAGTCAACTGTAATAAGACTGAGTCGGTTTGGAGGATGCATGTTGCGTGGTGGATATGTCTTGGAGGATCTGCATACATCAAAATTGGCATTGTAGAGGATGAGTCTTGTCCTGTAGGATCAACAACATTTTTGGGTGAAACATCAACTATTGATTTGGGAAGCTAGAGGAGGTGTAGTTGGAGCTTGAAAAACCTCATTTATAGGAAGGCCAGGATAAACAAATGGTGGTGAAGGCTTCATGACAGAGAAAGCTAAGATCCTGAGATGAAAAGGAAAAATAAGGACTATACTCAACGAATGTAACTTGACGAGAAATATGGAGGCGTCAAGCAACTAGATCATAACAACCTTATCCAGAATATTATTTGCTATATCCTAAAAACATGCACTTAGCTGCTCGAGGTGTTAGTTTGTTGCACTCATGAGGAGGAAGAAGAACAAAGCATGTGCAGCCAATGTATGAAGAACTTGATAATTTGGAAGGGTTGTATACAACCGTTCATAAGGTGAAGAGCTAGATAAGACAGATGAGGGAGTGATGTTAATGAGATAAACAGAGGTGAGAATAGCTTATGCCCAAAATGTCCCAGGAACAAAGGCAAAAAAAAGAAGTGAACGAGCTATGTCAAGAATATGATGATGTTTCTGTTTAGCAACACCATTCTATTGAGGAGTATAAGGACATGATAGTTGAGGAAGAGTTCCATGAGAAGACAAAATTTCATGAAGCTTAGTGGAAAGATACTCATGAGCACCATTCGAATGAAGTGCTTTAATGCGACAATAAAACTGAGTGAAGACCATTTAAGAAAACTGCTGATATATTGATGAAAGCTCTGAGCATTGTCTCATAAGAAAAACCTAGGTGAAACAAGTATAATAATTAGAGAAATCCTGTCATAAAGGGTAACGAAGTTGGACCCCAAATGTCTAAATGTACTAAATCAAATGGGTTAAGTGATGCAGACTCATGACTAGAAAAGTGAAGAGCAAAATGCTTAGCAAGCTTATAACTTGCACAATTTATTAAGGGAAAAGAAGAAAATTGAGATCCTAAGACACTAGTTTTGACCAAGGATATAAGACGAGTTTTGGATGAATGACCAAGACGACGATGCCAACGTTCAACAGTAGAAAAAACTGAACCAGTCATACATGATGGTGTAAGCGGAAGATGCAGCAATTCCAAACAATAGAGACTATCCATTATATGACCTATTCCAATCTTCTGACCGATATGCGGATCCTGCACAACACAAGAAGAGGAGGTAAACAAGATGTTATATCCAGCATCTGCAAGTTTCCTAATAGAAACTAAATTTAGTGAGAGCTTAGGAACATGAAGCACAGGTGAAAGTGCAAGATGACCAAATGGGTTAGACTTAGGAATAACTGAACCACATTGAGAAACATTGATAGGTGTTCCATCTGCAGTGTGAATTTGAAAATGAGTGGGCACTGAAGAACAATTTGTAAGTAGTTTGCTATTAAAAGTCATATGATGAGAAGCCTCAGAGTTAAAAATTCAAGTAGAGTTAGTACCAAAGGTGGCAGACGTGGCTGAAGACTCAAAGAAAAGACTAGCAGACTGCAAGAGTTGTTGGAATTGTTTCAATTGAGAAGCAATTTGATTTTCTTAAGTGAACTGTTGCGTAGCATTCTCATAAGTAGATGAATCACTAAAAGTTACCTATTATGTGATATCAGCAATGGTAGCAGTGGGCGTGTTATGGTGAGCCGCTTGGCGTTGTAATTTATGATAATTTTGTTTTATATGGCCCCAACGACGGCAATAACAACATTGGACATGTGGTTGTGAAGTGTTTGTTTCTTGTGGCTAATTTGAAGGAGTCACCAAAAGAACATGAGTTTTAGCGTGTGCAGAATGCAAATAGTAAGATTGCATAGATGCAACGAGTATTGAATCTGGTGTAGTAATAGAAGATCCAAGGGCTCGAAGATGTATCTCTTCAATAATAAGTTCAGCAAGAGCATCATCCAAAGATGGTAATGGTGATCTATGAAAATTTTGAGCCCATAAAGTTTCAAACTCAGGATGCACGTGCATTAAAAATTGATAAAGCTATTGACAATCACACTGAATATGACAACATTCACTAATACGACCAATAGCATGCATATTGTCAAGCTCAGACCAAATACATTGAAGTAGAGTAAAAATTCTTGAATGGTAAATTCTCTTTGATGGATACTATCAAGTTCCTTCCGGAGTTGATATTCTCGTACACTACTATTCTGAACATAACGTTTATTCAAATAAAGCCAATATCCTTGAGAGCTTGAAATATTTAATAAATCTAAACGAATAGATGAATCTACCGAATGAAATATATATCCCATGATGATCTCATCAATGTCTTTCCATATATGAGTAGATTTTTATTCATCATTGTCGATAGTGATCGATCCATCAACGTAACCCCATAATTTCACCATGCAAAGATTTGCACAGGCGGTGGCTACTCACACCGCATAATTGGTTACACCTAATAACTAAATATCCATCTTTGGAATATCTGTTGTTGTCACTAAAGCCATAGAAGAAGACAAGGAGGTGGTAAGTACTTAAGTTGTGGGTGGTGACCACAATCAACATGAGACCAAATCTTCTTAGGTTCTAATACGATGTGACTAACTACAAAATAAAGCAAGGTACAAAATATATCATACCTACTATTTTAACGGTCCATAACGCAAATGTTAGATGTACAGTTGCATTATCCTTGTTTGGTGTGCAACTCACTATGTTAGGGACGTTTGGCAAAAGTTTAAGTTGAAGATAAATTTAATTTAACTTTATTTTTTTAGATCAGATTCATCTTTAAATTAATTTAACGTCAATAGGGTCTTTAGAGTCTATTTGAATAGATTATTAATCATAAATATTATCTTATTTCTTACTTTTTATCTTAGAAATTAAATACGATGAAATTTAACGTTGGTATATCTATTAGAAATATTGAAATAATATTTATTAAATTTAATACTTTTAACCAAACAGGCTCATGGATGGAGTTTGTGTGTATCCGAACAGGTACTGTCGGTTAAAAATATTTCTTAAAAGTTGTGTTGCTAACAGAAATACTAGCTAGTTTCTTTGTATAAAAATTATAATTTTAACTAGGAAATGTGCTACCCTAAATAATAATCCAGCATGTGCAATATTCGAGTTATACTATCTCGAACCAGCGGTTGTGGCTTACGTCCACTGCGGCACTACCACGGGACATTACCCATTATAAATCTCATTTCCCATTATGTGTATAATTAATTATTTCCAATGAATAATTGAATATATGGTTTCATGGTAAAATATTTTTTTCCAAAAACATTACTCTTTGTAACAAATATGCTGAAAATATTGTTTAACAATCACGAGAGTTTCTTCTTTGTTTTGTTTTTCTGTCTCAACAAACATGATAACATTATCTTTTTGGTTATCTTACAACCTATGTTAATACATAATTTTATCACAAACTTGTGTAAAATATTATTGTGAGACAAGACACCTGATCACGAAAAACGTTGACTGCCCTCTTAGTTAGGGGTGCAAGCGAACCGATACACTCGACAAGTAACTCGAAGCTCGGCTCGATAAAAACTCGACTCGGCTCGTTTATTATGTTAAATGAACAAGCTTGAACAAAAAATAAAGCTCGACTCATTAAACGAGTCGAGCTTGAACAGACCTCTGCTCGGCTCGATAAACTCGCGAGCAGCTCGATTAAATATTATATTATATATTTATTTTTAAAATTTAAATTTTAAATATTAATATTTATATATTGTCACTTAAATATATTAAATAATTCGAAAATTGAGTTTAAACTTAGATTGAGTTCATAAATGAGTTAAATCTAAAGTTTCACAAATGACTTTTCATTGATTTTGACTTTATAAAAGAGTTTGTATATAGCTTAAGTTTGAATATGAATTGAATTTTAGTCTAACTACTACTCGAGTTCGAGCTCGACTCGGCTCGATTAATAAACGAACCAAACTTGAACAAGGGTTCCACATACTTGCTAAAACTCGAGCTCGAACTCGAACTCGTGTAAAATAAACGAATCGAGCTTGAACATCATACTACTCGGCTCGACTCGGCTCGTTTGCACCCCTACTCTTAGTAGGCCTTTATATATTCAACACACATGGATCCCTCGGTCCACGTTAAAAGAAAAGAAAAAGAAAAGTTAAATGTCATGTTACATACCCATTTTAGTTTGAAATTCTAGCTAGAGGTCAAATTTAACGGGTGTGATTAAGAAAATGAGACCAGTAAAACATCAATAATATTGATGTTTGCGTTGGAGAGATGATCGATGTTACCAAATATAAAAGTCAATATCGGTGCATGCATCTAACAAACCTCCGTCTTCTATTCGAACTACGCGATCCCAACTGTTGAAAATCGCAAAGGTATCTCCATTTGAAACATGAATGGCCATCTGGACACTTATACTACAGTTGTTGCCTTGTTTAGTACTATGAGTTGTCTTACTCGAGTTGCTCATATTAGTTCTCTACCATTTCATTGATTCTTCCGAATCATAATGTCATGGATATTCTATTATTTTTCCAATGAGAGAGAAAGAATGTATTTTTTTTTGTTATTTTTGGTGTTTTAAAATTTTTTTGTTATTTTTTATACGCAAACAAGTGACACACAAATTCTTGAACGATTAACATAATGATTTTGTTTAAACCTTAAGTTGATAGATTTTTTAAGTAGTTGCTTGTTCAACACTAATAGGGTTGTAGTCGTGCAATTTTGACTTAGTTAGAGAGTTCAAGGACTCTTGTTTTATAAAATAAGTATCCCATCAAAAGAATCAAAATAATAAAATATATTCAAGTATCTGTGCTTTTTCTACGGGACCGGGACTTAGTGCCCCATTAAAGAGGGCACTTACCATTTTGGTCAGTTTGATTTGACACTTTGAATGACGTTGATTAGGGCATGATAGAGCATCATAAGGCATTAAATGCCTCGGTTTGAGGGGGTGCTTTGACAAGAACGACAACTTTTTTCATTTCCTAATTTGCCTCTCTTTGTGGCTATAAAAAGGCACTATCTCCCAACGTTTTGAAAGTTCTCTCTTGGTTTTCCACTCTCCCTTCACCATCACAATCCTCCCAACTCCACCTCAAGCAATCCCCAAGTCCCCACACCCTTAGAGAACCCCTATGAAAGTCCAAGAAAACACCCCTTTTCTTCTTTAGAAATATAGCCTTCTTTCGAATTTTAGAGGTTTCGTGATTTAATTTTCATTCCTCCTGCAAGGAATCATTCATAAAATTTGGTGCAGCGGAAGCGACGATTCTTATGAGTTCCTTTAGAATATGTCTCAATCGGAATCAAACGACAAAAATCAAAAAGTGATCAAATCGGGTTCGAATGTACCTGATAGGGATTCATATAATCCCACGGAGAGAAAGGAGATAAGCTTCTCAAGCTCTTCAAACTGATCAAATGTCAAGTCTCTAGCAATATCCACATGAACTTCATCCACAGCAGGTTCTCCCTTCACGCCGACCTCGAGAACTATTCTCGAATAGAGCTTCATTGCCCATGGATGCCTTCTAGAGAGAGAATAAGGTAGGGAGGAGGCTGAGGACGTGGTTAACACCCTTGGCTTGATAGAGTTTGGCTGAAACTATTAGTATTTATAGAGAATTTTAGAATTTTTCATAAAAACACAAAATCTCTATAAATTATGCTCTTGCCCCTGTACTTGTGGATAAGTCCTTATGTGTGTGACCCACTAGGCCCAATAGCCTATTTGGTTGAGGCCTAAGTAAAATAGAATAATTCTATTTAATTTAATTAAATTTGTTATCTGATAACAGATTAATCGGCATACTGATTATGAAAGGTACAAGTCACATCCCATGATCCCAAATGGCTATGGGGATAATATTATTTTCATTGAGTCTTTCCATCATTAGTTATTGCATGGATATAAACCCTCGTCCATCGAATGTCCCAGTTGGAAAGGAGCACGACATTGGCTGTCAACTCCTTAATGCATCAACTCTATAGGATCATATACTCGGAATTGGATCAATTGGAAAACTCATTTTCCAATCATCCTATCTACCCTAGCCAGGGATTTGGAGTACCATCCCATAGGACATTCACTCTCACTTACCAAGAGTGGACGATCTCTTGTTGTCCGCTCAATTGCCTCCATCATGTTTTTCTTGTACCCGATCCATTGCTATACTGGACCATCTAAACGGTGATCCATAAGACAATGGTCAAAGCACAAGTTCCACCCAAACAAGGCATCTTTGGAAACTCAAGTCAAAGGTCCAACCATGCAACCGTTATGATAGAAAACCCTGATTGACAGTTTGGTAAGATACCATTCAAGGTTTCTAATTCGGTCAATTCGTGAACTCATTCAACTAATGAGCACCTGTATGTGTATCTCAATGTCTCCACACTAATGACCAATGAGATCGGTCATCCTCATCATATGAGAAGACATCACATACACTAGTCTATCCGAATCCTTGATGTCCCGTCTCAAGGATCATATGACTATGAACATTTAGATAGCATACCTCTAGATGATCAATCTCATTATCATGTTCTCATCATGATTTAATCATCATTGCATATGATCAAGGACTTCATTACGATATTCACATCTAATAAAAGCTAGTAATGAAGATTTGCCTAATTATTTGAATGAGATATTTCTAGAAATGTCGAATCATATCATATATAATTGCCTTGTAAGGCATACATTTCTATCACCTCCAAGGCCAATTATCCCCCTCCACGTATTATTTTGTGTCGATACTATCCCAAGGAATCATGCCAAAGCACCGAAGGTCACCCACCAGCCTGAGGTGAAGTGAGAAAAAAACATCGATAGTCTACTAGAACTGTCCCTAGCACCCCTTAAGGGGGCACTGTAGACACGCCGAATTGGCCTGATTCCGAGCCCCAGACTCTTATTCCATTGTCAATACTCTTTATCTGACCGTTATCCGATTAAAATTCACCTTGTGGAGATGAGCCAAGAACATTAGTGGAGAGTCGCGTGAATTGAGAATGAACCAAAGATTTCCAAAGCAAAGTCGTAACCTTCAAGCGAGAGTCGCGCGTTAATCATGGAAACTCGAAGCCCGCTCAATGACCGACCCTTGATGATCCACAATTGAAGGTCACGAAAGTCCCACATGAATTTCGTGACATATGAGTTTCTAACAAGTCTTTTCGGCGGTCGCACGTCTATGTCGGCTTTTATCGCAGCTTTCCAATCAGTGCCATCACGGCTATCTCAGATCATGTGTTATGTCTTTTCAATCATCACTGGGCCTTTCTGGGTTTTCTAGGTCAACCCTAGCCATTTATTATCACCAATTGGTGCCATATAGTCATTTCGGTCGATTCTAGGGTTTCCCGGTTATTCCCAACTTTTTCGAGGTTCATTTCACATTAACTAGGTTGTTCTCAAATTTTTTGATGATTTTGTATTTTCTAGATCACACTGGACTTGCTCGGTCATTGTTTTAAGTTCTCCCGAGTTGACCCTCAACTTTTTGATTGAAACTGTGTCTTTCCATATCACCACTCTGGCCTTCGACATCCTCAAAATTGTAAACACAAGTTAAAGTCCTATACGGAGATCTCAGGGTCTATGCCAGTTGGTTTTCCCATTTGGAGGGCTGTGTTTGCAAGTCCTCTGACATACGCAACAAACGGGAGTCAAAACGGATGTTTGTAAGTTACGGCTCGTGAAAGGAGTGCGCACAGGAGAGAGAGTTGAGTGCTCCCCGAACTGGGGCGCGGTCAGCATGTCCTCACCTTGAGGGCGCAATCTACGCGTCCTCTATGCGAGGGCGCGGTCAGCGCGCCCCCGGACTGAAAGCGCGTTCCTTTCCAGAAATCGAAAACCTAGCCTTCTTTCTGACTTTCCAAACTGGTTTTAAAAGGTTTCCCCCCATAAAAACTAATTATTTTGATCGCGCCCCCGGGTCAGGGGCACGTTCGTTTTGTCAAGCCAATTTTTAACAGGTTTCCAAAATTTTGTGGTATTTGTTTGTCAATGACGCGCTGAACGCGCCTTCAAGGTGAGGGTGTGCCCACCGCATCCTCAGTCTGAGGATGTGGCCTGTGCACCCCTAGGGTGTGGGCGTGGCCACCGCGCCCCCAACCAAGGGGTGCGTCCAGTTTCCTTCTATTTTGTGTGTGGGGTCTACTTCTCCTATAAATTGAGGTCCGTTCTCAACGACCAGGGTTACTACGCACTCCCCAGCACATCCATAGATCGTCCAAGCTCTCTCCTAAGCTCTCTTTCATGTTCTACTTCATCCCATTGGTGAGAGATTGACCCCGACATGAGAAAGGAGGCCCGACTCGTGCTCTCAACATCAATGTTCTTCATTGGTCTCTACAGGATTCTTGAGACATGTTCATCAAAAGTGATCAACAGTAGAAAGCTTCCTTTCTATGTCCTCTTTCTTTTTCAATAGATGGCACTCAATTCCGACGTATCATTTGTCAGTGGCGAATGCTGCACCGAAGGTGAGTAACCAGGTTCTGTTTCCATATCCGTCCACTTCCCTAAATTCTGAAGGTCTACAAGAGCATATTCCTGAGAATTCATCAACACAGGATTTCTTCTTCTCCAAGTCCTCTATCCATAGAAACAAACGTCACTCAATTCTGACATCGGGGTCGTTCGTAGCAGCCTCTGCACTGAAGTCACACCGGTGGGATACCGTACTCACCTGAGTGTAGGCCATCCAAACTAACCTTCCTTCACTTGTTTCGGCTCCGATCTGAGCCATCTTACTCTATAAGTCTTTCTCTCTTAACTCCATAGCATTTTTAGGTCATCTTAATTTAGTTTTTTATCATTTTATATCATTAAAAACATAAAAAAAGGGTTAGGGCTTGCCCCAAACTAGTGATTTCTACTACAATTGCTTATTTTCTCATCCTTCTTTTTACGGATTCTACACTTCACTTAGTTCTAATTAATTCCTTTCACTTGGTTCACTGTTTTAAGTTGCACCGATCCATTCAAGTTAGCAGTGGTTGAGGACTCTCCCTCATCGGCCGGCCGACGAGGAAGAAGGTTGAACCCGAGCACATCGATCTCCCACGCTAAGGTACATGGTCACTTTCCTTTTACTTCCATTACATAGAGCGGATCCCACGGCTCCTAGCGACCACATATTTCAATCCTTTCATGTTTTAAGTTCTTTTATTTCATCCTCATTCTCCTCCCACACAACCTAAACCATCTCACCGATGCTCGAGCGATGCCGAGAGATGAAAGTTCGGGGATCAATGTGAGTGTGGGACTAAGTTGAGAACTTTTTCGCTTTACTTCCATTCCTTTCTCATTCCCTCTTGAGGTGCTGATCAGGATACGACAAACCTGTTTTTGGAATCGACAGGCACTACCCCTGGCGCTCCATCAATGGGGTACTACCCTTAACACCCCATCAACAAGGCACATGCAAATAGATTCTGTTTTCTTGTAATTTTAGTGCTTTTACATCTCATTTTCCAGTCCCCCACTACTCCCCTTAATTCAAACTTGCATTTTAATATTGTCTAGCATACATTAGATCATCTATTTGCATCCTCATACATCATTAAATTAGCTAAAATAGGGGTTGGGATTTAGTCTCAATCTAATCAATTTTTAACTTTTTGTCAATTTATGTTCAATTTGGGAACATTACTATACACCTTTCAGTTCTAATGTTATTTTCACTTGTCTTTCTATTTTCTTTCAGAATTTCAAGATGATCCAATCAGAGTAAAGTCACACACCCTATCAACTAGACCAAGCAAAAGGAATGCCTCAAGCTCCCTCCTTTTAGCCGGCCAAGAAGAGCGAACTTGAAATCCATGAGCACATATCCCCCCTTTCAAAGGTATGTTGGTCATATTTTTACTTTTATTTTCATTTGGGGGCTCACGGCTCCTGTGACCACACAAATCACAAACAAAACAATGCGGCGAGGCGCATTCTGGCACCCTACATCTTTTAGCAATCACAGTGGGATGGCTAATGCTCAAATAAGTTCCTTTTGTTTTCCAATATGTCCACTTGAAAGCATCCTTCTTTCCATCTCAGTTCCATGTGAGCCACTTCTTTATTTCCTTGCCTTACCATTTATTTTCGTGCACTTACATTTAGTTTCCTTTCAATGTCACTTACTATTTTCTTAAGTCCACATCATTACCATTAACCTTTTAAAGCATGTTTAGTTAATTTTAGTGCCTTCTTCCATCTCTGCTTGATTTCATATCTTTGATTTCCCTCTTATTTCATATCTTGTTAAGTTTACTTGCTTACCTTGCATCCTATCTTATTGATCATTGCACTTGCGTTGCATATTTTATTTCATTGTTTGCTTCTCCATCCTTGTCATATTTCTCCTACATTAGTTTGCATTGGGGTATCGGATTCGCCCGGCTACGTAGGTCATCCGAGAAGGGGGGCTCACTCTCCTCCCAAAACCACTCATATCCAAACAACCCTCTTGGTGGTTACAAACTCCGCCTCTTGAGATTCCCTCTTAGTACCATTGAGTAATTTTTACCAAGACCTCCATAAGCCCTCAGATGTGAAAGATTTCCTCTTCACTGATCAAGTAAGTTGTACCTTTTATCCCAAACCTTATGTATCTCATTACCTACCGTTGTGAAAAGTGTTAACCTTATATTGTTCAGCATTGTGAGAGCATAGAGTCCTACCCATTTATTAAGTGGATAATATTTCTTTTAAAAAGCCATTAATTTAAGGTTGAAACAAAAAATTTGTGTAAATCATTTCAAGTCTTTTCTATTACTTGCTTGTGAACAAAAACTCAAAACTCCAAAAAAATTCTCAAAGCACCCAAAATTACTAAAAGAAAACTTTGTTTGAGGTCTTAATTTACTTGTTTGCCAACCAAAAACTCAAAACTCAGAAAACCAAAATGAAAATTTGCTTGAGGTTAATTTGCTTTATAACTTCATTGTCAAACAAAAATCCAAAATCAAAAAAAGGTCAAAAAGGCAAGAATCAACAAAATGAAGAAAAAAATTGTGTGCTCTTACTTGTCACCCTCCCTTTCTTTTATGTTTATGACTTTAAGGTAAAGACATATCATCGGTATGGCAAACCAACAATACGAGCAAGTGGAGTCTGACTAAGCTTACTATGGGCCATATGATGAGCCATCACTTTACCCCAATGCCCTCTATGCCATCAATGAACCAAAGCCCCCTCCTGAACCTAGTCAAATCTCTCTTTCACCTCAACCTAGTTCATTTTGGGAGGCATTCTCTCATGCCCACCCCACTCAGCTACAAGCTATCGGAGGCTATCCTAAGGGGCAAGTCGCCCATCAACCACATTCCTCCTAAAAATGGTCTTCATGTTTCTACCCCCCCCCCCGATTGGTGATTTGTCAAGTTGACGTGCCAACTCATGGCCTTTCTTACACTAGGCCGATGGCTCCAAATTCTCCTTAACCATTGGCCATTCTAAATCATCCAAATCCAAATAGTGCCACACCTTCTAGGCCACCAATCTATTCTTTTAATCAACTCAATCCAATTCGTCCATTGGTACATTTTTTAATGTACCCCTTTTATCTTGCTGCCTTGGCCTATCCAATTCTCACACCAGTGCACCAAGCACCAACTCCACCTCCTCCCCTTATCCAAGAACCCTCTGTCGATCAAGCAATGATAAAAAAAATCAACCGAATAGATGAATAATACAAGGAACTAAAGCGTTTGATTGACATGAGGGCAGTCCCCGAAATCTCTTTTCTTTCTCTCCCCACTTTTCATTTACCTCCTTTCGAGATGCCAGTTTATTGTCACTACAATGGAACTGGCAATCCTTTTATTCACATCAAATATTTTCTCTACAAGTTTGTCATGTGGCAAAATACCAAAGGGCCCTCACTTTCCTATTTAGAAGATCATTATAGGGTTCAACATTGGAGTGGTTCTACTCTTTTGACCCTTTGGAGGTGAGTAGTTCTGATATTGTTAAAATTAAATTCTTGCAAAGATACCAAGATAAGGTCGACCTGACTTACTCTATCACCAATGTTATAACATAAAAAATGAAAAATGATGAAGATTTTGTGAGATATGCCGATAGGTGGAGGACAATGGCAGAAAAACTCACCAATGATATTTCAGAGCTAGAACAAGTAAAGATGATAATTACCAACACCACTCTGGCTTTAAAAAAATGTATTAAATTTGCATCACCCTACCACCATGAATGTGTTCTATGAGAGGGTACAGTACATTCAAACACAACTTAGGGATTCTCCCATAAATAAAAATTTGATCATAAGCCCCGAGCTATTAAGAAAACCACCTTTACCACAACTAGCCCAATGACTGAGGGCATAGTGACCAATGAAAACATTAATATTGTAGAGAACCAACCTAATAACGATCAACATCAGTTTATGAACCCTCAACATAATCACCAATTTAAAAAACTCATTAGCCTTAGCCTCTGCCCCAACCTCAACTCTAGTTTCAACCTTGCCAATATCAAATGCAACATCGACAACCCCGACGATGGCAATATCAAATGCAACCTTGCCAATATCAAATGCAATATCAAATGCAAGCTTTAGTTCCCTAATCACCATGGCAACTGGCCAACTACAACTAACTACCCCCTCCTATGGCCTATGAACCCTGGAAAATAGGGCCTAAAAGGAACCATTACCCACCATTGTCATACTCTCTCACAAAAATTTTCAATTCTCTCCTGACAGTGGGGCGAATTGCATTGTTGAAAGAAAAGCTCGAATGGCCGCACAATGCCAACATATATTAGTATTGCCTATACCATAGATATCTAAGACATGTCATGGAGAACTGCTTCCAATTTAAGGATTTGACCTCCATGAGCAAGGAAGTATTGATTGGGATCAAATAGGCAAGTACATCAAGTGCGTGAAAAACCAACCTCAATGGCAACGTGCACCGGCTCAATGACAACAACAGAACCCCAGCCTGGGGCTTGTTCAAAACTCATTGCCTATGCATGCACCCACACTTGCACTCGGGAACCAACATGTAAATCCCATCTTGATCTCATCTGAGGAGTATCATGATCGGGGTCAAAATTGACAAATTGAGGGATCTACTTCCACCATGCATGTCAACCGACCTCCTCCCCCTAATCTAGTTGTCTACTCCATACACCGAACCACACCATCCAACCCCATCATCTAAAACTGACCACCTGTCATCCATACACCATCACGACCCATTATAACACTTCCAACCATGCAACTCCAACCGAGACGAACCATAATCTGCCCAGTGGAACCACCACCAACACCCCCACCATCAAAGCCCATTATCATTCCACCTCACATAGCCACATCTCCACAACCTATTTACCCTACCATACCTCAAGCTACCACTATTGCCCCTATCCCAAGAGCTCTCATCATTCGGGTAGTGAATGGAAGGTCCAACATTGGTCGAAACGAACCCTACGGCAATCAAAAAGACACAGCATGAACCAAAACACATATGGAATGAGAATTTGATCATTGTCTTCAATGTTTGATCATTAAGATTTTATCATCAAGCCAATTTTCATGTTTTTGCATTTTACGTGCAGCTTTCACTTGAAAAGTACAACTTCGCTTGGAAATATCCGGAAAACATCCGATTCCACTCGGCAATGCTCTAAATCATCACTAAAAGACCTGGCATCATTCTTAGATCAATCACACATATTACACTATAAAACATGAGTTTTATGCTTTGAATTAGGTGAAGTTGGCGTGTCTACAGGTTGCACGGTTGAACCTTTGACCTAAGTTGCCAAAAATGTCTCACCAGACATACCTTTTGCTTTGACTATTGACTTATGGATCACCAAGATGATGGTCCAGTATAGTTAATGGATTGGATGCAAGGGAAATCCAATGACAACAATTGAGCGGATAATAAAGGATTGTCCACTTTCGACAAGTATGAGATAGTAATCTAAATCCCTAAACAATGTAGAGAGAATAATTCAAAAGAAGTTTTCTAATTGATTCAATTATGAGCATGGGATCCCAAAATCTTGGTATATTAAGGGATTGATAGTCAATGATATATCTCTATCTGATCGGGGCATTGGATGGATGAGGTCTATATCCATACGGTAACTGATGATAAAAAGGATATATAGAGATAGGAGCATCTCCAAAGTCATTTAGAATTATGGGATGTGGTTTGTACCCTTTATGATTAAAAAGTCATTAAAGCTACTATTAAATAATATATTTAATTTAAAATAAATTATTATTTTAAATAATATTCAACCAAATAGACTATTAGACCTAATGGGTCACACACATGAAGACTTATCCAAAAATATTGGGACATGGATAAAATTTATAAAGATTTTGAGTTTTTATAAAAAAAATCTAATTTATTTATAAATAGTGGTGGCTTAAGCCAAACCCTATCAAATCAAGGGTTATAATTTCATCACCAGCCTCCTCCCTACCCCCTCCCTAGCTCCTCCTCCCTCTGGGCAATGTCCCTGACATAGTGGACCATCATTAGGGAAGAGTTCTTGAGTCCGATGTAAGGAAGAACTTTTCTTTAGAGGAAGTTCGTATGGATACTGTTAGAGACTGTGCACTTGGAAAGCTTAAACATCTGAAAAATGTTCCTTCTTTGTCTAACACGAGGAATTTTTCAAATCTCAATAAGGTACAATCATTCTTCTTTGAGTTCAGTTTCCGATTTCGTCATTTAATTTTGATTGAGACAAAGACATAATTTTCCAAGGAATTAAAAATTTCTACTACCATAAATCACCTCCCTACAAGTACAAGAATATGTTATAAGATTAAATTAGTGTACCATTACCAATTTCGGTTGATCAGTTTTAAATATTTAGTCAAAGAGAATTTTGACCAAAGATGCATTAAGGATGACAAAGATTAGCAAGAATAAGAGAGTGCAAGAAAGAGGATCACAAGATCTTAAACAAGTCAAATACATCATAGATAATAAAAAAGTTTTGATCAATGATGATAATATTAAAGAAAGTACCTTGATTCTCTTATAATGACAAATTGGCTAACATTTGTAACAATATAATTATTTTTTATAAATATAGATACATTAAAAATGATGAACACATGCAAAATATGCTATCTCAACATTATCTTTATAAAAGTATTAAAATATTTGAAATATTTATGAGTAAAATAGTTAACTTGACTATTTAATAAAATCTAATCTTTAAACAATACTGAGAAGGAGAAAGAGCAACAATATACTCACCTTTAAGAAAAAAAAATGCAAGAATGCTCTAAAGCATCAAATTATATAGGAGTCAAATGAATTATAATATGAAATTGTGAAATAGAGTTATTGATAGGCGACAATTTTGAGATAGTACAAATATTGCAATTAGCCAATTTGGATTTATGTCAAATTTATTTACAATTGACGAAATTTTTATTATTAGAAATATAATGCAAAAATATATTAATATGAAAAAAGTATTACATATGGTGTTTATTAACCTAGAAAAGACATATGATAGAATTTCAAGAGATTTGCGGTGGGTGTTATAGCAAAAGATGGTATCTATTAGATGTACACAAATAAAGAAAGACATGTGATGAAAAAACCACTAATGCATGCATAACGTGAGAAGGGATAAAAAAAACTTTTATTTCACTTTACTTACGTTAAGATATTATCTTTTGTATTAATTATGTATAAATTAACAAAGAATATAAAAGATGATAGATGATAACATGATGTTTGCATAGATGAAACATAAGAAGAAAATAATAGAAAGATAGAACTATGGAAAATAGTTTAAAGACTAAGGTTATTGAGAAAAGTAGAATTAGGACATAATATATGCTTTGTAAATTTAGGATGGACTAATAAAAAAGATAGAGTTAGTTTAGATGAGGTAATATTATCCCAAAGTACTCACTTCGAGCATCTTGATTCAAATAATCAAAAATATATGTTAATCAAAGAATTAAAGAATAATAGATGAAGTGGAGCTTTGTAAAGAATCATTCTATAGTAGCAAAAATATTCGATTCATCAGATTTCATAGTTGCTATCTCAACCAAAATTGAACAGTGTGATCGGAAACCAAATTCGAACATATTCAAATATATCTTTGCAAGATTTAAGTAATCCTTTAATATTGAAGAAGATCAAACATTCCTATGCTCTCTAAGCTATTCAAGTGTGTGGCATCTAATAATATCTACACTAACCTTCTCCATAGACAAGTTCTCCTCCTCGACATCTCATCCCAATTAGAGCTCCACCATCCCATGGTGTATTCCAGGGTGGGAGAGGTGTTGGAGAGAGGATGGCCACAAAATTTGCATCCATTGCTTGATCGGGTTTGTCCTAACTTCATTAATATTTATAGAACTTGGAGTTTTTCACAAAATACCTGAATTTCTATAAATTACATCCATGCCCATATACTTACGGATTAGTCCTTATATGTGTGACGCATTAAGTTCAAGAGTTCATACAGTTGAGGTCTAATTAAAAGAACACATTCTTTTAAATTAAATATATTATCTAATAATAAATTTAATGGCCTTTAGATCACAAAGGGTAGCCACATTTCATGATTTCAAACTATTTTAGAGATGATATCATCTCCATTGAGCATTCCTATTATCAGCTACCACAAGGATATAAACTCTCATTCATCCATTATCCTGGTTAGATAGGGGCACGGTACAAACTATCAACCCCTTAGTATATCGACACCATGGGATCTTGTACTTAAAAGTAGATCAATCGGAAATCTCATTTTCTAATTACTATCTACCTTGACTAAGGATTTTGAGTACTATCCCATAGGATATTCTCTCTCATTTACCGAGAATGGACGATCCTATGTTTTCTGCTCAATTGCTTCCACCGTGTTTCCCTTGTACACAATATATTAACCGTATTGAATCATCAATGATCCATAAGTCAATAGTCAAAGCATAAAATATGCTCAACAAGAAATCTTTGGCGACTCAGGTCAAATATCCAACATGCAACCGTGATGATAGAATATATTGATTAACAATTATGTAAGATACCATTTAAGATTTCTAAGTCAATTCAATGAACTTATTTCTCTAATGAGCACATGCATATGTATCTCAGTGTCTTCACACTAGTGTCCAATAATATCAATCATCTTCATCATATGAGAAGATATCATATATATTAGTCTATCTAGATCCTTAATGTCTCATCTCAAGGATCCTATGATTAAGTACATTTAAATCACATACTTCTAGATACTTGATCACATTATCATGATCTCATCATAATCCAATCATCATTACATGTGATCAAAGATTTCATTACGATATTAGTATCTAAGTAGTGCAAGTAATAAAGAAAATGACATTTATATTAAATAAGATATTACTAGAAATATTTGATCATATCATATATAATTGACTTATAAGACACATTTCTAGCAAGTTTAACTATAATTCCGTATGATTATAAGATTCCACTAAAATTAAAAGAAATATTTTATCATACGATACAACTATAGATCAAACAATGTTGTGTGGTGGTAAATGTTGGATAATAAAAGAAAAAAATGTTTCAGAAGTAAGTGTCAAAGAAATGAGAATGTGAAGATAGACATGTGGTCATTGTAGATTAGATAGAACAAAGAATGAATGTCATAAAAGATGTGGGAGTAAGGATAAGTATACACAAATTAAAAAGAAAGAGATTGAGATAAAAGGAATTCCAATAAAAGAAGATGCGGGAGTACACCTAATGAAACACCGCAAGAGAAAAAAAAATGTTTCTCTTGACCAACCATGTGAGTAATTTTAAAAATTCCAGTAATCATAACTAGTTTACGGATAACATTTACGCTTGGCGATGCACTTACGTTCAATTCTATAATTCTCTTCATTAACATTGGGATTGTTTTTCTTTTCTTTTCCACGACCTACAAAGCAACATTTTTGACGAATATTCTATGTTTCGAGTTTTGTATGGCTCTAATATTCGCAAAGTCTTGAAGTGGTCATGACGCAATTTGTCAAAGCCTCGTAAGGTGTGAGCTTCAAAACTCACTAAGTCTTATCAACTTTAGGAAAAAACTATTTTATGGTAAAAATTATAAAAAAAACCTATCATAGAATGTTATGTAAAGGATATATTCAATTTTTTGCTACATAGTAACCTTGCTATGTCTTTACCTACACGTTATAAAATATATTAAAACATATAAAGCATGCATTCAATTATTCCGCATAACATGACACCAACTTCCGCATAACATAAAAAGTGAAGTTGATTTCAAAGTAAATTTATATATATATATATATCTTCATTCTCACTCTCTTCCCGTTCATGATAAAAAAATTACAAAAAAAACTATGTTAATAAAAAGACAAGTTCATATTAATTACCAATTTATCATATTGTTTAACGAAGGATTAATAAAAGAGTAACTATTAGCTATTACTTTATTGTTTTAAGTATAATATGCCAAGGTAAAGTTAACTTTGTAATTTTACATCAACTATGTTAACTAATATTATGTAGTGACATTAAATTATTAGTCAAAGGTAATTAAATGTTAAAATAACTTTAAATAATAATAATTATAAACTTATTAAACAACTTAAGTAAACTAGTTGTTACTCATTATTAATTTAACTAAGTTAATCATTAGATTAACTAACAATCTGTAAAACAACTTAATTTAACTAAGTTATCGCATTTTAACTGTTCAAGTTACCGTTATAGCTCGAGATATAGGTACTGGTCTGAACTTTTATTTACAGTTAAATATATTAAAAATTGTAATTAACCAATAATACATAGTAACATTAAGTTATTAATCAAATATAATTAGATATTAAAATTTGTTAACTAATAATAACTAACGAGTTGTTAAGTAACATAAGTAAATTAGTAGTTATTAACTATTATTTTAACTAAGTTAAATATAAGATTAACTAACAAGTTGTTAATTATTACACGTAAGTTAAGATATAGACCTAGGGGTGCAAACCAACTAACACACTCATTCGATCGACTCGATAAAAATTTGACTCGACTCATTTATTATGTTAAATGAACAAAACTTGAACAAAAAATAAAGCTCGACTCATTAAATAAGTCAGCTTGAACAGACTCTAACTCAACTCGATAAACTTACGAATAGCTCAATTAAATATTTTATTAAATATTTATTTTTAAAAATTAATTTGTTAATATTAATAATTTTATATTGTCACTTAAATATATTAAATAATTTAAATTTTGAGTTTAAATTTAGATCAATTTTGTAATTGAGCTAAATCTAGAATTTCACGATTATTTTTTGATTGATTTTGATTTTTCTAAACGAGTTTATATATAACTTAAACTTGAATGTGAATTGAATTTTAGTCCAATAGTTACCTGAGCTCGAGCTCGACTCAACTCAATTAATAAACAAATCAAACTTGAATAAGAATTCGATATACTTGTTAAAACTTGAACTCAAATTAGAACTTGTCTAAAATAAACTAGTCAAACTTGAACACTATATTACTCAACTTGACTCGGCTCGTTTATGCCTCTAGATAGACCCAAGTATAACTTTATTTATAGTATACTTACTTAGACAGTCGCAGCAAAGCCAAAGCTTGCGACGAATAGGGACGTGTGCTGCCTTTTGGTTAGGAGTGTCAATGGGCTCAGCCCGGCCCGAGATCGGCCCGTTTACGGTCCGGTCCAAAATATTTTGGCCCGGCCCATCTCGACCCGCAAAAATTATTAACTTGACAAAACCCGGCCCACCTTTATATTTTCTAAAAAATGTTTATTAAATATGATAAATTTAATTATTTAAGATAACTTTACAAAATTGATAGTAATTTAATTAAAATATATTTTTAATAAGTAAAAGTGATATTTTTGACACAAACAATTGAAAATTATTTGATATATTTTAATCCGCAGCTGCCCGTATATTGGCCCGATTAAAACCCGTGAGTCGAGATCTTTGACCCGTCAAATAACTCACAGTCGGCCCGGCCCGGTCCATTGCCACCCCTACTTCTGGTCCCACGGGCCGATTAAAACCCGTGAGTCAAGATCTTTGACCCGTCAAATAACTCACAATCGGCCCGACCCGGTCCATTGTCACCCCTACTTCTGGTCCCACGGGCCGATTAAAACCCGTGAGTCAAAATCTTTGACCCGTCAAATAACTCATAGTCGGTCCGGCCCGACTCATTGCCACCCCTACTTCCCGTCCCTGTGCTACGACGAGGACACTGTAATGATGCGCCGCGATGAGAAGGAAGCACTGACCTCCTCGGGGTTCTCGCCGACGCTGCAGTACCCATCGCGAGGAAGAGCCACACCGCCGTGGTTAAAGACGAATGCGATGCTTCGTTTCTCATTTCCCCCGGTGGTTGTCACGAGGAAAGACGATTGTTGTCGGTGCCCAAAGAGTCGCATGCACTTGCCTTGCTGCAATAGCGCCGCAACCTCAAGAAAGGGGCGAAGGAGTCAGCACCACTCAGTCGAACGGGAACAGTAAAACTTCCGGCCGAAATCTCCTCGCTTTCCCAACGAAGGGGAAGAGAATGTGAGAGGTACTTCCATTTCTGTTAAGCACTTTTAAATCCATGTAAAAGTAGAAGGTCAACGGACGCAAACGCATCGCTTTCATTTTACTGAAATGTCTGGCACCTTTCTCTCGTCTCAGCGCATCGACCACTCGGGATGTTTTCTCATGGACAAGGTGCACGCCTCACGCATCAAGGAAAACATAAACCTCAAAACAGCTTTTCACCGCCTTGCCTCAAGACATAAGCCTTGGCGTCGTGAAACATAGTTTTTTAAAACATTGAACAACTCATAAAAAATACTAAAAACATTCATTCAATCAAGCCGTTCTTACTCTCCTCAGCGATCATTTTTAATTAATAACATCTGCTCAATTATCAATTATCTAAAAGATGTAAACAGCCTGTTTAAGAATACACCCAGAAAGGAAAACATCATAATATTTTAATAAGTGAAAGACACTATAAGCTAAAAGTGCAAGATGTTCCAACGTATATAAAGCTCCCGATCAGGGTCCTATTTGATCTGGTTTATAGTTTAAAGGCGTCAAGTGAAAATGCCATCAAGCAGTGAGTTATTACGTAACTTTACAAGGACCCAAAAGAAGAATTACTGTGCCTCGAATGTCAGTTCAGCAAAAATGATGCATGACTTTATTCAAGGAAAGAAAGAAGCCCTGCATTGAGCAGGTTACACGGTTGTCCCTCCAGTATACAGATTATAACAGAGCTTTATTGAAATAAGCCGGGATCGCTGGATGTCCCCGAGTTCGCCACTACCACACCCAAACACGTTCGTCACATGAGGAAGCAAATGAACTACAGAGCGTCACAGGACGATTCCAGCTTGAGATCTCCTGCTGGGTCGTATGCTCAGGACAACGCTTCATCACTGGGTTTTCTTCCCTATGGACGTCAGATTCAATCTGCAGTGAGCTCAAGAACATGATGACGGTGAACTATTAAGACAGAAGTACTAAATTGTTGCCTTTCAAGCTCCATGGTAGCAAAAGAGCCCGTAAAGAAAGATATGATGGACGGTGCAAGGGCAGGCAACAAGTTACCTGATAATTGGTTTACGCTGAGCAGTCGGTGCAGCAGGAGCCCAATCCGGAATAGGCGCAGACAGCTCCGATGGCTTACGTACGCAAAAAACAAATAATGTCAGTCTAGAACAGAAAGCAAAAGCAGATATTGGGGGCAATGAAAGCAAAACAAACAACTACTTCAGAATGTCTATACTTGCTTCTGCCAGATGGACAGTACAGTAAAGCTGAACAAATACACGAAGGATACAGAAAGCAGCGTCTCCAACGATGCTTTCGCACAAGTAGTACATAAATACTTAATTGGATGTAAGAATATATTTATCCTTATTTCAGGCTTAGATGGTCAAGCAGAAAGATCGAGTGAAGGCTCAAGACCTCGAGCTCCTCCAAGACGCCATTTTGACAGGTAGTAGCATGAAAAGAACTTGATCTGCCTGCAGTCACTTTGTCTGCAGCGAATTCAGGAACATCGTTAGCATGGCCCCCAGAATCCCCGTCTTGTTCTGCTAACTCATACTGCTCCAGTACATCAGAAGCTACAGGAGGAAGTGTGTAGCCGGTACATGGTACTGTAGTTAGTTTCTCGATTGCAAGTGCTTCAGCCTGTTCCGCTTGCAAATGGGTCATAGATAGACTCGGTCCAGCAGCAGCTGCACGATGTGTGTCTGCTACACTGGGACCCAAGCTTACAGCCATAAGCTTCGCATCGTGGGCATCTGCAATGTCTTCTGCCAATTTTCTTTTTCTTGAATTATCAGTTATATCTTCATCTTTGCCACCACCAGCACTTCCAGTTAAATCTTCAAACGGTGCATCCGTCAGAGTTTCTAATAACTCGGAGGCATCAACTGGTGCATCAGATGGCAAAGGACCCTCGGAATCCTCTCTACCATAACCAAATAAGATGCACTTTGCTTTATCTGCTTTGTCGGCGACAGCATCTCTAGGCAGATTTGGTGGGCTTCCAAAAGAGTGAGTTGCTTGGGAGACGTTTAAGATGCTGGATTTCTGAATGGCTTTTCCATCAATTTTTGCAGACCTTTGAGGGCGAGAAGGCCTAATACCTTCGGGAAAGACAAAAGAAGGAACATTCCGGCGTTTAATATGAGATACTTGAATCTCCATTCCTGATTTCCACAATGCATACTGCATAACGGAATTTTTAAAATCTTCAACTGTTTTCCTTATATCGAACTGCTCTCCTTCATGCACTGTTGCCCCTTCCTTTCTCCTTAAACCCATAAAAAAACAACAATGAAATGCTCTGGTCTTGTCAGTAAAGATGCCTGGATGAGGATGACATTGTAGCATCCCGTAGGTAGACTTCTCTATCTGCATTACTTGAAGAAACAAAAGATTGCGTAAAGTGCCTAAAGCTTGTATCAAAAAACAGAAACAAGAGAGCCACTGACCTTCAAAGTGAGTTGACGGATACGAGATTCAACCCACCCCTTCCACTGCCTTAGATTGTCTTCATTTTTTGCAGAAATGTCAATCTCCAAATAGTTTTTATAACCATCAAAGAAAGGAAATGACTCGAAGAGAACATCCCATTCCACCTTGTTTGCCTCTATTGCCTAGAGCAAATCAAAATATCAGATGTCTTGATAGCAAACTTGCCATAAAACATGGAGAGAGATCCTGAACACAATGACCAAGTAAATGACATTGTGAATAAAATAAAGAAAAGAAATATTCTTGGTTCTATGAAAAGCAAAGGCAAAAAAACAAGTCCTTTTGAACAAGAATGATTTGGGGCATGTTTGGTTTAAAAATTGAAGTAAATATGGTATCAAGTTTAATATTATTATTAGAGACATATTATTAGAGACATCAGCTTTAGATTTGATTGTACCAAATATCAAATAATATGATATTGGTGATTAATATTACATCAAAACAAGCCCTTAAGCATCAAAACTAAGACTGCTGATTTTGGTTAAAAAGAATATCAAAAGACAAATGAAGATAGATTGACACTCTTGTGAAGAATTAAACGATGAATGGGTTAATCCATATCCTCCTTGGAACATCACGGACCAGTCAATAGGTTGACCTGACAAATTAATTATTACCACGATAGACCACGATCATTCCTAATAATCGCTATACAGATAAACAGAAACTAAAGTGGCACCCATGAGGTAGATGCCTAAACAACTGGGGTGTACTAAGACAAGCCATATGCAGTAAATTAAAAGTCAAATGACAGCAAAAGGAATTTAAAACGAGAGATATAGAAAATGAAAATCGATGAAAGTGAAGGCATGGTCAAGTGTCTCCTTTTGAAATTGACTTCAAAAAGGCCCAAATTCATTAAAGCCAAAGAAAATCTCGAAGAGATAGAAGAAACACAAAGGGAAGACACAAGAACTAAGGAACACCCATCCTCTTCCGACCGAAGATCCCAAAAAGATCCAGGACAGGTTCTTTTTTGTCCCAGAAAAAAGAAAGAAGATCCTGTCCTATGGGCACCAAACTTATGCAGAAGCATATGTTGAGCATGGGTGCGCATATAACGTCAGTCACATTCATGTGTCAACATGTGGATCTTAGCCAAGGTAATTTCTGGATGTGGAACAGCAAAGCATAAACAATTAACTACAGGAAACATACTTGGTTCATAAAAATAAACCAGAAGATGGCTGTTGACACCTAAAAAAAATGAAGTGAGAGAGAGAAGAAAGACACTGAGGTGTGTACGAAGGATGAGTGACGCGTATGTTCAAGACAAATAAAATAGCTACCGTAGACTCAACTCCAGAGGAGTATAAACTCTAGAGTATGAGCTAAGTTTACGGCATTGATTAGAAATGAAGTTATCCAAAACATGGTTCGCCGGGTCGGGACCCGGGTCGCGACCTGGGCCCGACCCGGTCGGCTTTGCCCCCGACCGGCCCGGTCGCATCCCGGTCAGGCCGACGTGGCCGGTCGGGTCGTGGCGGGTCGCAGAGTCGCGCGACCCGGCGCGACTCTAGCCGGGACCAGGCCAGATGACCGTTGGCAACGGTCATTCGGTAGGGGGGGCCCTCCAGCCCCCCCCCTTCAGCCCCTTGGGGGCTATTCAAAGCCCCCCAAGGGGCTCTCCTTACCCTCACTCAATGCTCTCACTCTCATTGCTCTCAAATTTTGCTCAACATTGTGCTCTTTTCTTCTTCATTTACTTAATTTTTTCATTAAGTACTTCATTAGTTCATTTAGTATATTTATTTAACACCTATTTCATTCATTAGTTACTTAACTAGTTCATTCTTTTTAATACTTACTTCCTTACTTAAATAGTTAGTTAGCTAGATATTTAGTTAGATATTTAATTTAGTAGTTACTTAATTAGATAATTAGTTAGAAGGTTTAGTTAATTACTTACTTAGTTAAATAATTAGTTAGTCATTTATTTTACATAATTAAAATTTTACTTAGATAAGTAGTCACTTACTAACGTCATTAACTTTTTAAATAGTTAATTACTTACTTAAGTAATTTTTTAGTAAAAAAAATATCTTCTCCAAGCCAAACAACCCAAACTACCGGCGCGACCTGGAGTGATCCAGCTTGGTTACATTGCAACTTGATCTCCATGGCAGAGAGAAAAGTGCAATATAAATATTGTGACAAAGTTATATTCAGTGGTATTTATCGTTTGAAATTTCATCTTGCAAATATGAAGGGAAACGTTCTTCCTTACACATGGATTTCGCCGGAGGTAAGAGTTCAATTTCGTAGGCACCTACAAGTGATGGAGCAAACGAAGGGAATTATGTGAAGTATTATGGAATAAATTATGTGAAGTCATCAGATACTTCGATCCATTCGACTTATAGCTATGGCGACTCCTTTTGATCAAATCTTAGGATAGTTTACCGAGAGACTGACGAATATAATCGTAATGTATACATGTATCAAGCTTTGTACTCAACCCAAATGACATGGGGAGAATACATAAACTACCTACAAAATGTAGAACATGTCACATTGGAATAAAGTTGATGGATTATTTGTTTAAATCATGTCATTTATTTTTATCTTATTTTTATGGATTTTTTAAAAAAAAATTCGTATTTTTTTATTTTTTAAAATATTCGAAAATTTTTAAAATAATGGAGTCGTGACCCGATCGGCTTGGGGGTCTCGTGACCCACAACCCTACCTTTCTTGATCCAAATAAAGCACAAAGTAGTCCTAGGCCACGGCCCACTTGAGACATGGCCTGCCAGGGTTTCAATTGGCCATGTAGGGGCTTACCTGTGCAACGAAAACCCAAAGAATGCCCCCCCGGTCAGCGGGCTTCCCACTAGACACCCAGGGCCTCATTTCAGTAAAGCGATTGTTGCAGAAGTCCAACTAGGGTGTCAACAAGCAAGCAGAACTGCGTAGAATCTCACGGGATCATAAGAGGAGTACGTTGGACGATCAAGGATTGCCTGCCACAAAGGTAGAGATCCTATGAACTGCCTGCAGGGCTTGCCGATCAAGTTCCAGGGATCGAGAGGTATGGCGGGGCCGGCAGATCGTCAAAGGATGTCACCAAAACTCCTAATGAGGTCCTAAAGAGCAGCAATACAGGTCGCGGAAGCATTCCGGGAGCCCCACAGCTTCCATCAGCTTCCGTGATCACCTATGGAGAGCCCAATCTTTCCAAACCCCGAGCAATAGAGAATGGATGAATTTATCGGGACTGCACCAAGGCGGAAGTCGCAAGGGACGTGCGCAGAGGAATCCTACAAACAAGGCCCACAATCTTGTCAAGATCGGGAGCTATCGCTGCGAAATCATCTCCTTCCAGGAAAGTTCTACGGTACACAGGGATCATGATATCTAGTATGAAGCGAGTGTGGTTAATCCGGTCTGATCAGAATCGAACTCGAAGGGGGCCCTTGGAAATATAAAAGGCATCCCCAATTAAATCTGATCGCCACTCGGGCCTTCCCAAAAAAGAAAAAAGATTATTTGCATCCGGAAACCAGCCGGAGAGCCTAAGAGAGACCTAGGGAGGGTAGAACGGACAAGATCGGGGGACCGATTGCAAGGAGAATCGATCGTGAGAAGGAGAGGATCTTGCCAGACTCAGAAATAGGAGGCAACGATCGTGAGGAGAATCATACAAGAAAAGAACTCCAGATGTTGAGCAGGCCCCGCGTCTACTTAAACACCCCACAACATCGTCCGCATAAGAGAGAGAAGATCAGGAGAAAAAACAGAGAAGGGAAAAGTCGTCGAGATCTGCATTTTCTACTGCTGCCACCATCTCCCGTCGACCCCACCTTCTCCCGCCGATGACATCCACCGCTGCTGTTGCACCTTCTGCTGTCAAAGTTGTCACCATCTTCCACTGCCATCGAGACTGTCGGCTGTCAACATGGACCCCCGTTTTCCCCTATTTCTGCCACATCTTCAACCTCTATCGAGGCAAGCCACATCCTCTGTGATAGCCGACATCGCCCACCTCCTACTCCGGCCATCGGAGCCAGCACTCCGTCTGCCGGAGCCAAAACACCCTCAGGGGACTGTCAGAAGTCACCATTGCCACTACCGTCGAAGACGCCTGCGGGTCATCCGGATCCAGCCACCACCATCAAAGCCATCCACTGTGTCCAGCCTGCAGGTCATCCACATCTCCAGCCATCACCGTGAGTGGACGTTGATAAGCATCAGGAAAGAAGGTGCAGTTCAACGCAACTGTCTCCATCCCTCTTCTAAACTGGTGTGGGCACCACTCGGTTCAAATCTTTTTTTTAAAAAAAAACAGAGAACGGAGGAGGACCCCCCCCACCTGGCTTAAAGAGGAACCGTTCAAAAAAACAAGAAATAAGATAAACAATCAAACATGTTGAGAATGATACTAGAGTCCAGGGATGCCTAATTCCTCAACTGAACTTGAATAAAAATTCATGAATTAACTCAACAATTAAAACTAGGTGGGGAGTTGGCCTTGAGCCTGCCCCTAAGTCTTAACTTAAAAGAATTTTAACATATGGACTAACTAGGGAGTCGACCTTGTGCCCACCCATACGTCATTAAGATAGACATACAAAGATCAAGATGCCATTGTCATACAATTCCCCAACATGGAGCAACATACCCATTAAAGCCAAGAGAATGTAGTGTATGTTTAACATGCCAACAAGCCGAAGCATGTCCTAATGAGATTCCCCAACCATGGGAAGGACCCCACATGCCTATCAAAGACGGTGCATCCTATCCTAAACCAAAGAGATAAATTCCATAATGCCTATCAAAGGCTAAGGGGATCTGATATTAATCTTCTCTATTCAAAATAATCTGGCTTTTATGCCCACATATGTATGCATTTTATAAACTCAATCAACAACGAGCAACATGTTCAGTGAAAATTCACCATGGAGAGGAAGGGGGCAGCCATAGCCCTCGTGGCTCCGATGGAATGCATAACTCATAACTATAATAAAAAATTTAAATCTGCAGTGGTTTGAACAGATTTTGAAAAGGACCATCAGCTCCCTTAAAACAACGAAATAATCCGAACAGAAATTTCTTGTTGAACAGAACATAAAAAGAAGAAAGAGCCAAGAGTAGTCAAAAATCAGAAATGCTAGAATCTGGTAAATCAGAGTCTGAGAGAATTCTGCAAAATGAGAGTGATCAGACGCAGTAAAAATTTCGGAAATGGCAGAGATCTAAAACTTATAAAAAAAGGAGAGAGAAAACGATAATAAAGCAGATCCTTGCTGTACAGAATGCCCGGAAGGCATGGATTTTTTATTGCACCTAGCCAATCAGACCTGGAACAGAGATAACTTAAAAGAAGAATCCATAAACTCCAATAAAAGAAAAATGGGTAAGCCGAACCATTAATCAAAAGTGAAAAAAAAAATCCAAACAAACATACATCTGAAACCTCCAAACAAAAACAGGGAACCTAAATAAAAACAAACGACACGCAGACACCAACAAAAAAAAAATTTATTATCAAGATGTCAAAACCAAGGAAGGCCAGGTCGGGGGTCGGCCTGGGGTCGGTCGGCCCCAAAACCGACCTAGTTGGACCGGGTCACATGGGTCAGATCAGGTCGGACGAGGTCAGATTTATTATGTTTTTTAAAAATGTAAAAAATATAAAAATGACATGAAAATTAAGAAAAATAGAAAGAAATATGTTTTTATACTATATATTTACATATACATAAATATATATATACAAATATAATTATATTTTATGTTATAATTAAATATGAGTGTTTTATCTATGAATATAAGTAAATATGATTTTTTGTGAATATGTTGTATTAGTATATATTGGGAAATGGTTAATCTCAAGTGAGAGAGTAAAAACGGTTAAGAAATAATTTTATAATTTTTAATTATGTATCATATATTTTAATCACACTAGGCCGCCATAGAGTCGCCCCGGTCGGGTTGGGCCAGGCCAATCGGCCCGAAAACCGGCAGGGTCGGACGACCCGGCCTTCCATGGTCAAAACAAAATCCATGTAATCACAAGCCATAGTTGTCAAGGCGGCCAAGGCGATCAAGGCGACATAGTACCGCCTTGGCGCCTTGGCGATAAGGCGAGGCGTTCGGCGACGCCTTGTTTTATATAGTAAAATAGATAAAATAACAAAGATATATGTAAAAAATGATGCAAAATAACTTTGACACCATGCAAATCGATCAATAATGTGGGAAGTGCATAGTTACATAGACTAAATAACTTGACAAATTAGTTAATTTTACTATTTAAATTATATCATCTATTAGTAAACACTTAAGAAATCATTTAATCCTAGCTATTATTTCATCAAAATGTTAATTTATAGTCAAATTAACTATTAAAACTAGTTATTTTTACTCTAAAACAACTTAATTATATGATATTGACACTTAATTAGCATTATTTATTATTAAAATAAATAAATTAGTTATTTAAGGCAATGGGCGCCTAGGCGCCCATCGCCTTGCCCCCTCTGGGGGCCGACGCCTTGAAAACAGTGTCACAAGCCTAGACAATTATCTTAAGACTGTAAATTAAATAAGAATAATAAAAGGGGAAGAAAAACTCAAACAGCATAAAATCAAGACCCAATTTAAAAGAATCCTGTATTGAATAACACTCAAGAACAACTAAACCCCCTCACACAGGTCTACGTCCAACTCAAATTAAATTCGAAATAACCATAATCGAAATAACAAACCAAAAATAATCAAACCAAAGAGATATCAAATCTTGGTAAAATGAATTAGCTAATCCAAAATAACAGACAAATCCCTAATTGAACCTTAATCAACTCAGATTGAGTTCAAAATAATCTCAAAAATAACAGACAAATCCCTAATTGAACCTTAATCAACTCAGATTGAGTTCAAAATAATCTCAAAAATAAAAGACACCAAGTTTTAATCTTAAAACAAATCAAACTCTCAAACAAACTCAAATGAAAAAAAAAATCAAATACAACTAAATTTTAAGTACGAAGTGTTTGCATTCCATCAAGTTCATGGGGACATTGTTTCTAAATGTTTATTTTGTATATGTACGTCTTCTATTTACAAATTACTATGGCGGTTAATCAAAAATGTTCAAATGCTCATTCAATATAATTAACAAGTCTGCTGGAGAGATGTCAAAATAAAATATTTCAAAGAACCCATCAACCTCAATATATTTTATACAAAACATTAAATTAACAAATACTTCTATCGAATAATATTTTCTTAATTATTGATGCTACGTCAAATGCAAAGAATTTTAGTTTTGGACTTCTGAGGTTACATCAATGGCATAAGACAGAACAAACAACAAAAGTGGGCCTATAAGGCAATAAAGTGAGAAGGTGCCCATCTTGCTTCTTTAGCAACATGGGCCTCAGAATAATTAGAGCACTATTACATTTCCTACAAGTGGAGAACTTCAGGCATGCAATATCCGCTTGTCGCACCTGTTGCCAACGGAATGTCAAGACATCTAGCAATATTAAATTCGTTCATACAAGAACACTTGCATACAAGGATTGCCCTTTCACCTTCCACTGCATGGTATGAACTATGAGATCCATCAGCACAACACGAAAAAACAAACTGTGCAATGAATTTTTACATTCTAATATTCGGAATTTTTTGGATTTGCATTAAGTATACAATAAAACAAGCTTTAGTACAAACTGCCAAAATGGTGCGGAGAGAAAATGCATGTCAAATTGCAAACAATTCAGATTATTTGTAATCTGTTAAGGTAGTTTCAACTCAGTACCAGGCTGGAAGGAGTCTGCAGTATTACATTTACTTTTTTTTGAAAAGTATATGGTATCAGATTAACATATATACAGAAAGATCATAATAACAAGTGAGATCAGTACATATTATCCTCCAAAAGAAACAATAGATTCTGTTCACGAACTGTTCATACCTCACAGATATCGTTGCCCCTTTGGAACTCTTCAGTCATAACCCGCAATGTACTTGTGGATACATTATAGCTAGAATTCATACAAGGATATGCAGGTGTAATTATAGGCATTTGATGAAGTCTATCTCGGTAATTTCTCCTCGGATCCCAGACAGGAAGCCCAAGAGTTCCCTCTTCAATGTCACAAAGCATGACTGGATTTGGCCATCGCCACTGGGTGAAAACTCGAAAGAAACGAGAAACTAGCATACTGGGCAGAGCATTTGGATACAGTTGGCAGATACGCGCAACAAGCAATGCCCAGTTTATACCTCCAAGAAATCCAGAAACCTGTTTGCAAACATAAGTCACAAACAATGTATAGACTAACAATGCAGAAACTGCACACCCCACAGATCTTACATTTGAATATACACCACGACGTTTAGCCCAAAATCTCAGGCATCTCAAGGTTGTACGGAAAGTCTGTTGTGAGAGAAACATAATCAAGCTTAGAAAAAGCAAGATGTGTAATTGCAATTGTTGTATTGAAGAAAGGTGCTAGTCACAAACAACGTTTAGTGACCTGAATGTTTGGCACTAGACGCAAAATACGATCGGTAACCCTGCATCCATTAAGGCTACGAACTGTCTGTTCATCAGCATTCTGCAGTATAGAATCTTGCGAGATATCCAAGTCCTGAAATGGAAAGCAAGGGATGAGCATTAGCAACTATAATAACTACCAAGTCAGGAAGCAGTAGTGCCTAAATGTGCATCTATAAAGCAAACCAAAAATAAAATTTTACAATATCACTTCAATGAAAAGGCTGTCTTTTCCGGGTGATAAGAGTAAGACTAACCTATTCAAACAAAAGTGTAGCAAGAGCTGAAAGCTATGGCCCACTCATCATGACTGGGAGAACTCAACTCAACAAAGCATTAACCCAAATTTGTTGATCAAGAAAACCATCCCAAATAAATCAAGACGGAAGCTAAAAAAAACCAGAATGACGAGATTATATGCAGAATAAGTAGCATAAGAAGTTGAAGCCTTCCTAGAAAAGAAATATAATACAAAAATGAAGAGTAGGAAGACGGTAAGGACCAAATGGTTAACACTTAGCAGGCATAGGCCACAATTTCATTCAGACTAACCTCCAATACTTATCAGGGTGACAAGGAATCCAAGGCTGTTGAGGGGCATCAGGAACCTAATCAATAAGGTGCCTGCTTAGGCATCCCAAAAGAGGTGGGCTACTATGGTGTCATGATATTAAGTATTGCTGACACATAAATTTACAAAATTGTGGACACAGCACCACCTTGTCTGTTTGGCAATTAACTGACACCACTACTAGTCCTCAATCCCCATCCTTTGCCACTTGCCAGTTAACGACCCCACGCATCACGTCAATTCCTGTCAAACCCCAACCCTTCAATCACGGGTACATAACCTCGGCCCTCCAACTCTTCAAATCTCATGGGCTCAAAAACTTTTCCATAAGACTGAAGTCAAGCCATCAATCTTGACACCACAATTAATTGATCAATTCACACTTGTTGTAAACATTTGTAGTTCCCGAAGCAGAGGAGAGAAATAGAACAAAGATTGGAGGCAAAGACAGAAGAATATAGCACACAGACTAAAACTGGGGATGAGATTTGACGGGCAGGTGGCACATATGCAGTGAAATGCATGCCTAGAGTAGCAGCAGTTAGTGCCCTGAAGTGACAGTGGTAGACAGCATAGCGCAAAAGCAGGCTCCATAACAGAACAGGGACAGGAAGAGCAGCATACAGCATCGAAAGCCAGGTCTCGACTGGGTGGGGCAGGATCACCCGACTCGGTTGGTTTTGGTCGTGACCAGCCCGGTCACAACCCTACGCCTCAACCCGTTCGGTCGTGCAATCCGGCAACCTACGACCCTGTCGGCGACCCAGCCGACCAGGTCACCAACAGCTAGGGGCTTTCTAAGCCCCCCGCCAAGGACCCTTGGGGGACTATATAAAGCCTCCAAGAGACTTCCCCTTCCCCTCATACCTCCCTCTCTCATAAGCTCTCTCTCTCTCACTCAACTCTTTTTCTCAAGTGTTTAATTAATGTTAATTCTCTTTTAAGCATTTAATTAGTGCTTAAATGTTATCTTTTTTAGTTGTGTTACTAACTTATTTTTTGTTTAATTACGTTGTTAACCTCTTTTAGTGTTATCTGTATTTTTTTTAGTTTTCTTTTCCAGTGTGTCTTCTCCGATCCATGACACTCAAACTTCCAATTCAAACCAGAACAATCCAGCTTGACTTCATTGCAACTTAATATTCATGTTGGAAAGAAATGTTCAATATAAATATCAAAAGAATAATTATCTAGGGGGGACTTACCGGTTGAAACATCACCTCACTGGAATGAAAAACAACATTGCACCATGCACACAGACTCCACCTAAGGTAAGAGCTTAATTTCTTAGATATTTACAAGCATTGAAACAAACAAAGAGATTCAAAACAACATAAAAACACCGTTCGGAAAGAAATTTCCAAACTTGTAATGCATTCGGTTCACATGAACGAGACGAGACAACAGCGCTCGAAATTTTCTCGAGACAATTTTTGATGACGATATGTTACCATTAAAATTTACTAAATCATATCAATGTATGTTTATAACTTTTAATATTTAATTATTATTATTACGTAGAGATGACTTAATACGGGTGATGAAGACAAGTTACAAATCATTTGTGGATGAAGACACATATCACCACACATATCACCACACAGGCCAATTCATAGATCAAAACTCGGAAAGTGGGAGAAAACATGGAAGTGGGAGAATCGAACACACAAGAAAAAGAAGAAATTCATGATCTCACAAAAGATGACAACTCAGCAATAGGTTTCGTGGATCCCGTCATCCCACATCATAAAAAAATTGCAGATATGTAAGAAAAAAATCAGGCGAACATCGAGATAGTTCTTCCATAGTAACATACCGATGAATGCTATAAAGAGATAGTATTACGAATCTATGATCAACACCATAACCAACGTCGATAGGAGAGTGTTGGGACCAACTTTGAAAAAGATATACAACACTGATTTTCTGATGGAGATAAAAGATATTAAATAATATGTCAAATCATTTGAACTTGACAAGAAAAAAGATGTACATTAATGATGAATGGTTAGACAATTTAGTAGCATTTAATTTTCAAACTTATTATCTATGAATTTTTAAACTTTAAAATAATTTAGAACTTATACACATTTTTTCTTCGTATATATAACTAGAAAGACAACGATCAACTTCTTACTATGTTGTCAACGCGAAATCTTCTTCTAAAAGTCCGTGGACACATTCGGAAGGTAAAGAATGCGAACTATCTTTTATAATTAATTGACGGTGTTGTCGAAGAAATAAAAGAGACTCCAGTTGTGTAAGTAATAACAGACAATGTAGTTGCATATAAAGTAGCTAGACATATGATGATGGTTAAGATACCATGTTTATATTGAGCACTATCATAATTGCCAAGACGCCCAAAAGGCTTTTCCAAGGCCGCCTTGCCAGAGCACCTTGTGGGGGCCCAAAAGGTGCCCAAGGCAACTAAGGCATCCACCTTGGCACGTAGTAGAGATGCTGCCCACTTGACCCCCACAATCTGACCGCGTAGGCATGGTTTACGGAATCGGTGGAATCGGACCGATTCCGACCGATTCCGGAATCGGATCGGAGGATTCTGATCCGATTCCTGGTGGAAGGACCGATTCCGGGAATAATTCCGCGGAATCGGTATGAATCGCCTGGAATCGGTCGGAGATCGATTCCTTGTGGAATCGGTCGATCCGACCGATTCCTTCGGAAGACCGGTTGAACCGGCCCGGTTCGATTCCCGGTTCGATTCTGGACCGAAAATCGAACCGATTCCGGCCCTTTTAGCGCCGGAATCGACCGCCGCGGTCGATTCCGTCGATCCCGCGGCAGTAGGGAGATCGCCGTCGATTCCGTCGATCCCGCCGCGGTCGATTCCGTCGATTCCCGGTTATGATGTAAATTTTTTTTATTCACGATGTATCAACTCTTTGATTTTTGAATCAATGGAATTGGAATATGTACTAAACTTCAAGTCTTCAATTGGAGTTCATTAGTATTTATTCGATGTGGTCATGTGGATGAATGTATAGGTTATTTTTAAAAAAAAATCTAACTCATTTCCTATTTTTCTAGAATTTTTTATGAATTTTTTGAATTTTTTGACGAAAAAAAAATTTCGAAAAAAAAACCAATTCCGGACCGATCCGGAATCGATTCCCTTCCCAGGAATCGGCCGATTCCGGCCGATTCCTGGAATCCTTGCGCGTAGGTCAATCACAATTTGTGGGTACCTATTTAATTATAGTATAAAAATATTTCACTATCACTTATACTATTACATGTGGTAAAGATTTGTGATTAAAAATATATGATGCATACTTAAAACTAAGGAAGGCTAGGTCGTGGGTCGTAACCAAGTCAGCTCAACCCAAGGCCGACTTCATTTGACCCAATTTTTTAATAATTTTTTAAAATAAATTCAAAAAATGTAAAACATGACATAAAATTAACAAAAAATCTGAAAAAATAAGAGACATGTACAAAAATATTTGCATTCATTTTACAGAAATTTTACTCATTCTACATCTATATATGCTTTGTATTCTTCCCATGTCATTAGGGGCTGTAAATGGATCCAGATTTTATCCGGATCCGATTCGAATTCGTATTCGGATAGTCGGATAATAATTTCAGATTCGGATATCATCCGAATCTTAAATGGAGCATATTCGAAAATACTTGATCCGCTCTGATTAAGATCCGCTTCGAAATGGACCATTGGATGTAAGATCCAACGATCATCTTTAAACCCTAATTTGTATGTTACTCACTCCTGGTCTCGCCCGCAAATTCCCATCCCGAACAAAACTAGGAACGCTCGGACGCAAGGTGTCAGTCTCGGTGGCGGCGGCGGCGGCTCCCTCTCCCAGGCGACGGCGACTGTGACTCCCACTCTCGGAAAGCGGACACAGCTCTCCTGGGCAGCAACTCCCTCTCCCTCTCCCGGGTGGCAACTCCCTCTTCCCGGCGGATGGACATCGAATGGCTTCCACTCTCGGCAGCTGCGGCTCCCACTCCCGGATGGCAGACGCAGCCCTCCCTGGCGGCAACTCCCTCACCCTCTCTCGGGCGGAGGTTCCCTCTCCCGGCAGACGAACATCGGAAGGCTTCCACTCCCAGCGGCTGCGGCTCCCACTCTTGGACAACGGACGCACCTCTCCCTGGTAGCGGCTCCCTCTCCCTCTTCCTCTCTCGGACAGCTACTTCCTCGCCGGCCGCTGGATGCTCTCCCATTTTCTGCAATCAAGGTGGCAACAACGTTACCCAAACATGTTTTCGATCATTTTGTTCGTCCGACCGCCGATCATTTTGTTCGTCCATCTCTCCCTGCCATTCTTGATCCTCTGTCGACCATCTCCCAGCCATTCATAATCCTTCCTCCGAACACCGCTGCAATTGTTAATTTGTTTCACCAGAGATCGCCATCCATCTTCTCCCCGCAGCCATTTTTCTTCTGTCTGACCCGTAAGTAAGGTGGCAGTACGTCACTTGTACACAGGAGGTTCACCATATTTCTATAATATATGTTGGTCATGGGCGAAGCGGATATTATCCGTATTCGCTTCGTATCTGAGAAATATTCAATTTTGAAGATCCACTCCGTATTCGAATTCTATTCGAAGTGGATATTCGATATCCGAATTAATATTCAGAGTGGATTCGGAAACTACATATCACTCCGTATCTGCTCCGTTTACAGCCCTACATGTCGTTGTAGTGTACATAGACTTAGTACATAGTTTCATGAATATTATACTCGGAAGTCTCTCGTACAATTGCGACTTAGTACATAGTTTCATGAATATTATACTCGGGAGTCCCTCGTACAATTGCCCTAACATCAAATTTGGGTCCTAAGAAATCACCAAAAGAACTCTCAAAGGGAGACTATATCGGAGTGTCAAATGATGATCCATAATTCATCTCACTCCAATCTTGGTCATATATAGGGAACTAAGAGCCTTAAATGAATCATACCCAATAGGTGGATTGTTCATATACATGGTATTTATCTCTGCCCTGTTGAGTATGTTGTGATCCTTTACTTTGCGGCTTCGCACTATGGTCCATGTCTTGGGTAGCGTGAGTGTACTACTCTTCACCAGTGAAACATTCAGCCATTGTGGAAATTGTCCCCACATCTGTGGACCTCTGTCCACCAAGATTGAAGCCTCCCTGCCCCTCGTGTCCCACTCCATCATCATTGCTGCTCTTCAAATAAGAATCCTCTAAAATCTAATACTGCACTCAGATGTTGGGCTCTGGAGTGTCTTCTCGATCATCGTCAATTGTCTCTACATCATCTATGATAAGATGATCAGTTAAAACCTACTTACCCTTTCCTTTACTCTGCACACCCCTGCTAGATCCTTCACCGGTCTTTCATCTCTTCATCATAGATGGCGAAATTTAAAATTCTTGGGTGAGAGAGACGTTGTCGAGCACTCTTTCAGCCTATTGTTGATGTTATAGGTTAAACTCTGGCTCGCTCATCCCTTCTTGGTCGTTCACCTATGCTCCTAATAGATTTATCTTAACGAAGATTTGATCTAAGTCGATATCTTCCTCTCGAAGCATTAGTTCCTCAACTTGACCTCCTAAAACAGTTGTTCTCCACCTTTGTTCTTTCTTTTGATTCTGTTTGATTCTTTCTAAATTCTTCAGCTTTAGCCTCATATTGTAATGGCAATACATAAGGTGCTCAAGTCTTTTAAAAATTAGTCAGTTACTATACTTTGTATGAATCTAACTAAATATTGACCAATTTCTCTCGCAGTCGAATGTTGAGGTGGTTTGTCTAAGCACTCTTATAGCCACATCCGCCAAGTCTTCATAACACAATACCTTGTCATGGTCCATCCATCAATCAACTATAAGAAATAAAACAAAATGTTAAAAGATAATTAAGTTTAAATATCAATAATAATAAATTCTAATAACAAACACTAATAGATGTGTCCCCGGACTTGGGAGCATTACAACTCACTCCACTCTTCTTGTACCAAAATGATCAGACCGCATTATGTAGTCATACATCTTGTCGCAAGCAATAATTGACCAGTCATCATCACTGAGCATCCTTTTGATGACGCTCTTGACATCAACGTTCATTTATTGTCATAAATTGTTGATTGAAACAATAACGGTTGAAGAAGAAACCTAACAAGATACACATAAGTAATCAACTACTCCTAAATTTGAAATACACATGAATGAAGTAAAAGTCTAATGAAATATACCTGCTGCATGTATTGATTGATATAATGTTTGCTCCCACCGATGATCAATGATATCCCGCCACTTGGTGAAGTCAAACACGTTCTTTGCAACATCATCTTTAACTCTCTCAATTGCATTGTACAAATATCTCATGTCTACTTTTCTATCATCGTCCACTATCCTTAGCACCTTTACTATAGGACCCACAATGCTCAAGGTCTTCACAATCTTCCACAAGTCTCCACTTTATTGCTTCCTCACCCTTTCTCTCTTTCCGCTTATTTGTGGGGTTACATCTAACTAACCAAATACTACACCCTAGTGAGATGATCATGTAGAATATAGCTCTCCTATAAGTCAATAAACTCTCTAAAAAGATATAGTGAGAAAATTGCACTATGTTGTAGAGGCTCTCTCAACTTGGTATGTTTTCTCAATAGATTAAGAGGAAGTTGTAATAGCAGATAAATGAAGAAATAAATTGGGCTACCTTAAAAACTCGATCTATTTAAGGATCCTTGTATATATCCTCTAACATTAAGTTGTATTGGACACGGTGTCCAATACAACTTAGTTTCTTGACCATCAACATTTAACCAATCGCTTTATATGCAAGCGCATTGTCCGTAACTACTTGGACAACCCAGTCCTCCCTTATCTCTTGGATAACTCCATCTATCAAATTAAAAAGATATTCAAAGTTCTTTACCTTCCCCAATTCATAAACCGACTTCCAAAAGACGATGCCGCTGGATAATATACTAGAAAGTTTATCATTATCTTTGTAGTTAAATATGTTAAGAAGAATATGAATAAATAAGGTGTAACGTATGAAAAGTAAGACACTATAAAGTGAGTTCACCGGTCCAGCCTCCATCATCAACGTATAGCCTCTTTTATTCCAAATCCTTTCAAAGGACTTGACACACTTCCTTATATCTTCCACCTTCATGGGAAGATATACATTGTATATCTCTTTTGGTTAGGTCCGGACACTCCTCTTCCAACATCGGTGATAGTGTCAATCATGTTCTCATATTATGGTCCCATGACGGCATTTGTCGATTCCGTATGAAGGAAGAACCACCTTAATGTCGTCTGTCCGATATGGTCTTTTGCATAGTTTCAAGTTTTTCAATGCCATTGTTATTGATACTTAGCATTGTCGTGATCGGGTGACAACGGGATCAACAAGACTCACTCGCAGGTCGTCATTTCGTGTGAAATCATGGATCTCTTTCTCCTCCGATCAGTTTAATCCTTTTCAACTCCCTAATCCTTGACAAATTAATCGACCAGTGCATCGCATAAAGTCTTTATCGACAAACAACTTCCGACTTGTCTCCATAACCTAGTAGAGATCATTTACTTTTCAAAGATGGCAAGTAAAAAAAGGTAATCAAGTGCTTTTATGACTAAGAGACACATACCATCTTCAAGGCCTATATCATAGCGAATGTCCGAACACTGTTGTTCGATCCCATATATATATATATATATATATACATACACAAAATGTCTCACTGATTCGGCAATTTCTTCCCAAATGATATCATTGTGCCGCCTTAAAGTTCTCTTCGTCCCTTCCATTTCTTGTAGATGCTTACGAAATTCCGTTCTTACGTCCGACAAAACACGAGAGCAAGGGAGCACATTGCTCTACATTTCGACTAGGTGGTGTTTAAATCTAAAAATACCGTCATGCATAATTGTATCATAGTATTTACATTGCACTTTTTGACCGCCACAAAAATCAAAGTGCAATGTCCCAAAGCCTAATCATTCTAGGTTGACCCAGAAATTTAGATGTCATAAATTGGAGAAGATATAGTTAATCAAACTAATCAAAAATTTACTTAAACATCTAGAAATGATAAGAATAATTAAAAGATAACTACTAACGCACTAAATAAACAACTAAAGTACTAAATAAACACTAAGCAAGCAATAAAAAACTAATGAAAAATACTTTAGTGAGAGCTTGAAGCAATGTGGGGTGGAAATGGATGAGGCCCTTGTGGGCCTTATATAGGTCTCTATGTTATATGACTAACCAGGCGCATAGGCAATGCGAGGTGAGGCAAAAATGACTCACCACAGCATAACTCGCCACGCCAAGGTCAAAACCCAGTGAAAGCTGAATCCGGTAACTTCAATCCTCCTCCACCCGGAAACCCCCAATGCCCAATTTTTCACCCCGAAGCTCTGATATCTTGATGCATTGTAGGCCCTAGAAGTGAGTTTTTTATTTTCTTATGTTGTTCGCCAAAAGTTTCAATGATATATATATATTTTAAGTTCCTCTATAAAAAAATCTTGCCTTGATTGCCTCACGTCGGATACCTTGTGCCTCTGACTACATTGATAGGACTTCATGAGACCAAGGGGGCCTTACAAGGATCGCGGGATCAGGATCGGTAACCACCAATCCGATCCCAGATCAGTTCAGATCAGCCAATTATTTTTATTTTTTAAAATCATAAAATTCTCAAAAATCAGAAAAAATCATAGAAATAAGTAAAAAATTTAAAATGAAAAACAATGCAAATGGCAATATGCCAAATAATGTCATACAAAGTAAGTTCATTTTGAGAAACTATCATATAAGTACAAATTATCATAGAAGAGAAATAAGAGAGTTAAAATAGATCTTTATAAATTTTAAGTATCCAACGTATATTTATGATTATGAATCTTCTATATATGTGATAGTATAAATGATAAGAAAATATATTAATATGTTTATACTATCATAAACAGGGTGCAGAATAGTCGCGGATCGGGCCCAATTTACTGTTTAGGAGGGGATTGGCGCTCCTTGCACTAGATCATCGGAGGGGGGGAGCCCTAGAGGTTGAAGGGGAGGGGAGAGGTGAGAATCAGTGGTGGAAAGGGGAAATCGGTCCGATCTCCCCCTTAACGGTCCAGAATCGGGTCCGGAATTGATCCAATTCCAGACATTTCTGGGTTCTGGGAAATCGGTCGGGTCGAGATCGACCGATTCTCGATTCGATCCTACTAAATTGGTCAATCCTCAACCGATCCGGTTAGAAGTTTTGGCCGGATCGATAGTTCCGACCAGAATCGGTTCGGTGGGGTCCTATCCGATCCAAGAATCGGACAATCCCAATTTGTGTCGGCTGATTCTACAATCCATGGAAGCTTAAGAAGCCCCCCCCCCTTGCCCCCAACTGAAGGCTGAAGATAAGGAATGCTTCTCGTTGGGGAAAGCATATACAGTATCCCCCACAGGGGATTGCGGGCGTCACACGACCTCAGGACCCGAAGAGACCCCTCTGTCGGATCAGGCCGACCGGGTCCCAATTAGGCCAGTCAGCCCATTTTCCAACCGAGTCAAGACCCAGATCGGTCTCAACCCGACATTCCATGCTTAAAACTTAAAAAAAATTCCTAACCCTCTAACTTGATATTAGCTCTTTCCCAACATATATCAATACAACATAATCACAAAAATAAATCACATTTACTTTTATTCACATATTCAATTATAACATAAAAATATAATTATATTTATGTATATATTTTTTATGTATACATAAACAAATGTAGTATTAACATCTACTTATATATTTTATATATGCATATATGTGTATATACATATATATAAACATTTAACAATGCCTCGTCGCCTAAACGGTTTTGGCACCTTTAACGCCTTAGGCACCTTGTTGTCTTGACAACAATGGGCACCATGATCTTCTCATTCATAAAATTTAATATTAAAGGATATATATAAGAATCTTCAAATTGATTAGATAGTTAAGGAAGCCCAATTCATATCATCTTTCATATACAACTATGATTTAATTCTTAGCTTAATGAGGAAGCATATGAAAGGTCAAGAGCTCTTACAGCCCAAGGCAACCAAGTTCACTTGTCATTATATTTCTTTTAAAAAAACATAATGCAACAAAGGCATCCTCTTACGAAATTTTTCTTTCATCAAGATGGGCTAGTTGGATCATTAAGGCTAGCCCTTTAGATAAGAGAAAAAGGAGAAAAGTTGAGAAGACCTTAAAGAGTAGAGACTTCTAGTGAATTGTAAAGAAGACTCTTTATATAATGCAACCATCAGTCAAAGTTCACATAATAGTATATGGAGATAAAAACAAACATAAGTTATCTTTATGATGCACTTGAGCAGATTAAAAATGAAATAACAAAGATAGTGTCAAACTTCAGCAAATGGTGGGATCTTATCAACCGTCGATGGGAATGTAGATGTACGTTGTATCATCCAATGCATACAACATATATTTTCTTTGTGATTAAATCAAATCATTCATCTTATTTTTTATTATTATGTTCTCTATTAACATGAATATGTTGCCACTTGCGAGTCGCTTTTTCAATCATAGATATTGTTATAGTTGGATATTCAAGCCAATTAATAAGCTTATAAATAAAATTTAAAGAGGTAATCAGCATAATGTCTAGTAATGATAATCAAAAAATTATAACATATAACAAAGATGCATGACAATAAAATAAGGTCATTTCAATGCTACAACAAGCAATTATGCTTCTAAGTCCATTAATGGTACACGTACTACGCAATTGTTTTTCTTTTTGATTTATATGATTAGCTTATTTTCAATTATCTTCTAACATGTAATGATATCATATAGTTGAGTAGTGAATGGATCACAACAAGACACCGAAATATAAAGATTTGGTAGATGTTATCATAAGAGTGATGAGCTAAATCACATTAGCTTCAAGACATGAAAAAATTTGAACATTCAATCTTATTTGTACAAAGCATGCAAATATGCTGGAGTCAAAAAGACTAGAACAATTAGTGAATTGCAATTACAACATGAGAATGAAACTAAAATTTTGGGAGAGAATGAGGGGCAACCAAATGGAGGAACAAAGTGGAGAGAGGAAGCACCTAGACGGCGAAGTGAGACAGTTACCATATAAGAACTTGAAATTGATTTAGAGGAGATCTTCCACAAGTAAAATTCGTTGCAAGTTTGGGTGAACAATCAAGAAGGATTAGACGAACATAAGTTCAACCTAGAAGATCGAGAATGAGCTCAATAAAAACTTTACAATGCACCCCTATCCGACATTCCAAATCCCACCTTCAGTGACAAAAAAACAGAAGGCCGAAAAATCTTATCATCAAGGTAAGAAATCAAAGGGTAAAGATAAACAGTTCATTAAACATTGGAAATCAAAAAAGATCAACGAGGGATGAAAAAAAATGTTGGACCCGAACATCTGAGTTCAATATCAGACGTTAGATGATTCGACTTAAAAAAACAACAACGATTGAGCATTGGAAGTGGAAAGAACCACTACTAATCCAAGAAAGTCACTAAACCCAGAGATATGCCCTACAACAATGCAGTTCATCGATGAAGAATAGTACACATGCGACACAAGACAGATCGTAGTGCACGGTCGCAAGATAATCAAGATCAATACACAAGGGAGCGGCAATCAATACAAATAATCTTATGCAGCTGATTCATCTCAAAACTCTTGATATACTAAATATCACCAAGAAGATTATGAGATGACTTAACCTACATATAGATCTTCATTGGACATTTTCATACACTCCACGTATGATAGAAATGATGGATCAATGAGAGCTTATTCTAAGATGATTGTACAAAATGAAGACGAGTACAATCATCATGTAATGCCATGAGTATATAAATTATGCAAAAAAATAACAAAATATAATATTTGAATAGAATTGAATAAATTTTGTTCTAGTCATATTCCTTTTTGTCATACTGTTTTACATTTTTCCTATTTTAAAGCATTTCCCTATATTTTTTACATTTTTAATGATAAATGATAATTTCCGACCGGGTCATGCTGTTTGGTGGCCAGCCGGCCTTGGCCCGGCCCCCAACCCTTCCTTCCTTGGTATACAAAAATGATAGGAGCTATGTGCAAAGAATTCTAGAGCAAAAGGGTGGCGATCATGTGAAGAAGAAATGATTCAGAAATGATTTTGAGGTGGACCGAGTAGTGGTTTGTACATATCTGACACAAACCACCTAATACCAGGCTCGCCCTAAATCACATCTTTGGACAGCCTGGGTGCCTAGGTTACCATTTAGCTCACCTTTTCAAGTCTTACAAGGCATGACAGCACTTAGCAATGAAAAAGGCACCTTTACACTTAGGCACTGCCTAACTGGAACGTAGGCGAGTGCCTTGACAACACTGACCTCATAATGTAGCATCACCATGGTTTGTAGGATTGGACTGGCTAATCCAGCCCAATTACTACCGATGTGGATGAGGATCTGCACCTGTCCATCCATGAGGCAAATCATCCAATCCTTCAGCACCAGTCCCAGCTAGAATTGGCAAGAATAGTGTCATGATGCCAATTGAAAAATGGTACCGAAACCACTGTCCAACGCAAGCTGTCATAGTCCACCTCATTACCTAAACTATTCAACCAGAATGCACATTGTCACTTATTTTTATCGTAGAGGATTTGACCCAACATGTCTAATAAAGCAAGACTAGAATCTGATGGTTTCTGGTACATGTCCCGTTAGGCCAGGAACCTTATAACTGAGATCAGTATGGTTCCTTCCTCTTAGACTTATGCATGACACCCTCCAAAATGCTAATGAAGTGGACAATGATCAACAGAAGTATTTGTAACCTTGCTTTTAATTAATAAATTGTGACCTTGTGTCACCTTCAAAAACAAAGTATTTGTTAGCTAAATAGAACAAAATGATAATATAGATTCGACAATTAAACCATTGGTGCCACTAATGGATGGATAAACCACGCACATGCAAAAACTCTCGAATATCATAAGCCTCATAAAAGATACTCACTTCTGGTATAGCCCAAAGTGAAAGTTTTGCATACAGTAGATCTATGGAAACCCCGTTAAATCGGAACTTCATTACAGGTACGTGAGCATCAGGCACCGGCTGCAATTCTGTCACTTCATGCATCTCAGCCAATATACTGTAAAGCTCCATGAAAAAGTCTTCCTGACAAAAAGTACAAAGGGAGATTTCTTTTGCATTTTTTGATAGAATATGTCAAAATTTTGACAGCACATTGCTAAGTAACATTACTTCTCTTGTGGCATGTCTAGGTCCAACACATAGGGTGTCGATATCTGCACCAGGACCATGCACCTACATGTTAAGAAAAAAAATTAGAGACAAGGCATGTAACAAATTGAATATATGCACACTTACAAACACACATTCAAAAATAAACATGGATGGTTTATCTCAATTGGAAAAAAAAGAGCAGTATAAACTTAATAGCCAATACCATATAATTGAATACACTTGCTTGCTGCTTACTTCTCAAGCAACGTATGGCTTCTTCCAATTGTGCACATCAAACACCAGTCCTTACTGCATGCGGTAGCAGATTTGAAAGAACTCCAAGGACCGTTTACAGCCTCCCTTTACTAACTAAATACTGGACGGTATGTATAGGTGTCATTCAGCTTATGAACAAAGATCAACGTAGTTAAGGGTGCAAACGGAAACTGAAATTCCATAATTCTGGTCCCATTTCAATAAAGAATCAACAGATTCAGAACCCAGAAATGCATCCTATAAGCTATCAATTGGATGTTCTGATAACTTGTCGGAATTGATATAGAAATCAGTATGTTCTGATCCATTTTCCCAATGTCACTAAAATTTTAACATATATATGAACATCTAATAGTAAATATTAGAATAAAATAAAAATAAACAAATATAAAATTATGACATATAAAGTAATAAGAAAAGTAAAACTAAATGATTAGATCAAAATTAGTAGTATGAGATATATTAGCTTTAAATAAAGTAATACATAGTACATACTTCAGAATTATCAGATTGGGCAGAAATAAAACCAGAAGCAAATTGAAATATCATGATTCCAGTTTAATCAGAGTCAAAATTAGAATTCCTTGACCCTTTATTGTAATCAGAATCAGAAACAGGTGATTCAGCAACTGAACCTGGCCCATTTGCATCTAGTTGTAGTTGGGGGTGAACTCGGATCAGTTTGGTAAAGGTTGAGAATTTTTATTCCAACTCAAACCAAACCAAATGGTTCAGTCAACCCAAACCCAACCAAACTGTTCGAGTTGGTTTGGTTTGGTTCAAACCAAATATTAAATAATACTAAAAATAATTTATATATATACACGTTAAAAATATCTAAAAATCTTTATTTTGACAATAAAACATACAAAGTACTGTTGATGAATATCAATACTTTTTTTAAGGTATTAATGTTCAATTCCACATTGTTCAACCCAAACCAAACCATAAGTGGCTGGTTCAGTTAGGTTCATGGTTTACAGAATCGGTGGAATCGCTCCGATTCCGACCGATTCCTATCGACTCCGACCGATTCCGCGAATTCCTACCGGAATCGGTCCTTCCGCAGGGAATCGGATCGGAATCCACCGATTCCGGCGGAAGACCGGATCAAGTGGACCGGTTCGATTCCCGGTTCGATTCTGGACCGGGAATCGACCGCCAAGGTCGATTCCGTCGATCCCGCAGCGGAACAACTCACATCCAGCGATTCCATCGTCGATTCCGGCGATTCCGGCGTCGATCCCAGCTCCCAGCACCGATTCCACAAGGATTCCAGCGATTCCAGCACCGATTCCGGCGATTCCAAGCTACATCTTCAAGGGATTCCGCCGATCCAAGCTCGGATCGGCCTCGAATCAACCTCTTCTTCGATCTTTATAAGGTTTTTGGTAAGATTTCTTCGCCGAAAACTTCGTACGTCCATTCTTACACATTTCCGACGAGTCCGAGCATCGTTAAACGTTGTGATTTCCGACCGAACAAGTCCGTCCAAGTTCTGAGCAATCCGTTTAAGTCCATTTTGCACGGGAAAAATTCCGGATATCTCGTACGTCTATTTTTACACGTTTCCGACGACTCCGAGCAGAGTTAAACTCGGTGATTTTTGATCAAACAACTCCGCTCAAGTTGTTTGAATATCGATTAGATGTTCTTTGTACGGGAAAAATTTCGGATAATTTTTCGGCAATTAGATGTTCTTTGTACGTCAATTTACGACCATTTTCGGCAAATACGTAACCCTTTAAACATACCGAATGGTGTGTTACTTGGACTGCTTCCCGAACAGCGTCTAAAGCAATTTTTATATTATATAATAATTTTTAGTGCATTGTTTACAATTTTTGCAGATATAAGCAATGGCCGATCAAGGTGATGCAGCACCAGCACGTGCTTCCGACGTGGGTTGGGAACACGGGCACATGGTAGACCCAGTCAGGAAGAGGGTACAGTGCAAATGGTGTGGGAAGGAAATGAACGGGGGGTGTTCCAGCTGAAACAACATTTGCCGGAACAGGTGGAAATGTAAATAAATGTAACAACGTGCCGAGGGAAAAAAGTGAGGAGATGAGAGGCTACATGACAGGTAGAGCCTCTCAACGGGTTGTTAGGATTGAGCAGAGGGAGAAGTTGCACGACGAGCTACTCCAGAGGAGGAGGGACCGCGATTTGCCTACCTCGAAAAAGAAAGGCAAGGGGAAGACACCAGCTGAGCCGGAGCCAAAGAGCGAGGACGAGTCCACAGACTCCGAGCTTAGACGTGCTGGACACGCTAGCAAGCGTGCATTTGCTGAGGAGGAGGACAGGAAGAGGGGAGCAGGAGGGTCTGGGTCCAGAGTTGACCCAGCTTTGGGCCGATCAGTATCGGCTCGCCCTACCCGGGACCGAGAGACTGACCCCAGGAGACAGGAGCCATACCGCCGTTCTACTTCTACCAGCACTCGATTTACACCGAGTGATAAGTATTTATTTAGGAAACAAAGTGCTGGGCAGATGGGGATTAAACAAGCAATGAAGGGGGTGAAGGCAACAGGAACGGCTGCAAAAAGAGCCGTCCGCCACATTGTGAAGTGGTTTTTGCATGCAGGTATCACTTTTAAATTGACATTTATCTATGTTTTATTTACTTAAACTTAATTTTAGCATGATCCCAATTTTTTTTAACTTGATGTAGGCATCCCAGCACATGCAGCCACCAGCCCCTACTTCCAGACGATGGTGGATGCCGTGGGTGAGGCTGGACTGGGTTTGTAAGCCCCGGGCAGTAAACATATATACGGCGCTGGCCTGGATGAGGAGGTCCAGGAGTTGAAGGAGTGGATGGATGGATTCAAATTGGTGTGGAAGGAGAGGGTTGCACAATTATGTGCGACGGGTGAACAGGTATCACCAAGAGGAGTATAATAAACTTCTTGGTGTATTGTTCTGAGGGAACAACATTCTTGAAGTCGGTAGATGCTTCTGGGAAGATAAAAAATGCCGACTTCCTTTTTTCTCTGATGGATGCGGTGGTGGAGATCGGGGAGAACAATGTGGTTCAGGTTGTCACTGACAACGAACCTTCATATAAGGCGGCTGGGAGAAAGTTGATGGAGAAGAGGAAGCACATGTTCTGGGTGCCATGTGCGGCACATTCCATTGATCTCATATTAGAGGATGTAGGCAAAGAGAAGGGTGTATCCACCCTTGTCAGGCAGGCGCAAGGATTCAGGAATCGGAATCAGAATCGGAATCGGTTGGGACCGATTCCGATTCCGATTCCAGGAATCGGCCGGAATCGGCCGATTCCTGGGAAGGGAATCGATTCCGGATCGGTCCGGAATCGTTTTTTTTTTTTTGATTTTTTTTCGTCAAAAAAATTCAAAAAATTCAGAAAAAAATCTAAAAAAATAGGAAATGAGTTAGAAACATTTTAAAAAATAACCAATGCATGATATCCACAAGACCACATCATACAAATACTAATGAACACCAATTGAAGACTTGAAGACTTGAAGTTAAGTACATATTCCAATTCCATTTATTCAAATATCCGAACAGCCCGTTGAGAGGCTCTACCTGTCATGTATCCTCTCATCTCCTCACTCTTCTCCCTGGGCACCTTGTCACATTTCTTTACATTCCCACCTGATCCGGCAATATGTTGTTTCAGCCGGAACACCCCCCCGTTCATCTCCTTCCCGCACCACTTGCACTGTACCCTCTTCCTGACTAGGTCTACCATATGCCCGTGTTCCCAACCCACGTCGGAAGCACGCGTCGTGCGTCACCTTGATCGGCCATTGCTTAAATCTGCAAAAATTGTAAACAATGCACTAAAAATGATTAGATAACATACAAATTGTTTTAGACGTTGTTCGGGTAGCAGACAACCCAAGAAACACACCATTCGGTATGTTTAAAGGGTTACGTACTTGCCGGAAATCAACGTACGGGGTATCCGAAATTTTTCCCGTACAAAGAACATCCAATCGATGTTCAAACAACTTGAGCGGAGTTATTCGATCACAAATCACCGAGTTTAACTCTACTCGGAGTCGTCGGAAACGTGTAAAAATAGGCGTACGGGATATCCGGAATTTTTCCCGTGCAAAATGGACATATCCGGATAGTTCAAAACTTAAACGAACTTGTTCGGACGAAATCGTAAAGTTTAAGGTGACTCAAAATCGTCGGAAACGCGTAAGAATGGACGTACGAAGTTTTGGTGAAGAAATCTTACCAAAACCTTACAAAGATCGAAGCTGAGGTTGATTCGATGCCGATCCGAGCTTGAATCGGCGGAATCCTTTGAAGAACGACCTTGGAATCGCCTGAATCGCCCCTGGAATCGCCGGAATCGGTGGAATCGGGCCGGAATCGACCCTGAATCGGTGGAATCGGCCGGAATCGACGGTGGATCGACGGAATCGACGCCGGAATCGCCGGAATCGCGCCGGAATCGCCTGCACTTCCTCCTTCCGCCACGGGATCGACCGAGGCCAGCTCTGCGGATCGATTCCGGCCCTAAAAGGGCCGGAATCGGTTCGATTCCCGGTCCAGAGTGAACCGGGAATCGAACCGGGGCCGGGTCAACCCGGCCTTCCGAAGAATCGGTCGGATCGACCGATTCCACATGGAATCGGTCGGAATCGATTCCAGGCGATTCAGACCGATTCCGCGGGATTCTTCCCGGAATCGGTCCTTCCGCCGGGAATCGTCCGATCCGATTCCGGAATCGGTCGGAATCGGACCGATTCCGCCGATTCTGCAATCAATGGGCAGGCGCAGACGATCACATTATTTATTTATTCGCATCCCCCGCCTGCTACATATTATGAGATCACACACAGGAGGGCACGATCTTGTTAGACCTGGTCCGACTCGATTTGCTATGAATTTCATTGCGTTGGAGAGTCTACACCGGCACAGGCATGCATTGGTTAGGTTCACACAGTCCGAGGAGTATTATAACTATATGGTGGACAACCTGCATGATAAAAAAGATCAGCCGGAGATTCTTGTCAGGTCTGAAAAGCAGATCACTGACAAGAGGTTTTGGGAGAGGATTGCCTACTACATGGCAATCATTGAGCCACTGGTAGTTGTCTTGAGGTTGGTAGACTCAGCTGACAGAGACCAGATGGGCACGTTGTACGATGCCATGGACCAGGCAAAGCTGAAAATAAAAGAAAAAAATCACAGAGGTTGCAAAAAGTGGTGAAAAATCATAGATGACCGATGGGACAAGACCTTGCACCACGATGTCCATACTGCAGGTTAGTTGGTTAAAAAAATATTTTTGCTGAATAATTGTCTTATTCTTATTCATAATGTTATCTAATAAAATCTTGCAGGATATTTTTTGAACCCACGCATCCAATATAGAGGACAGGTGGTGAACGACAACGAGGTGATGCGGGGTACACTTGCTGTTATTCAGCATCTGTGCCGATCTCAGCAGGACAGGATAGAGGCTGAGATAGAAGTAAGTTAGAGTTCATTCAATACCTTGGAGTAGCCTTACCAGACAACTAATGTTTTTTTATAAATTTTTCAAATGCAGAAGTATAAGATGAGGGTCGGCGTATACTCAGATGCTGATCTGAAATATTCAGTTGACAAAATATCACCTGGTATAGTAATAGCTTGATGAAGATTTTATTTTCTTTTCATATAAGTTATGGAAGATGATGGGCTAATTGTTTACCTTTTCTCTTCTTCTTTTTTCTTGCAGCTGAGTGGTGGGTTCAGGTGAACACCAGGAGTGGATGGAATCCACTTGCTGCTATCGGTATCAGGATACTCAGCCAGAGCACTAGTTCCTCCTATTGTGAGAGGAACTGGAGTAATTCAACCGGTTGGAGAAGCTGGTCTTCTGTCATTACAACATGAGGCTGCGCATCAAGAATATCAAGGATCAACAGAAGATCAGTGAGGAGCGATTTGCACGATTCGCAGGTGGTCCATACGAGCAGAGGCATTCCTGCGCCACACCACCACCTGAGGAAGTGGACATGGATCAGATATTCCAGGAGGAGCATGCACTTGCCTCCTGGATAGAGGAGAGGCAAGCCAGGGATCATGCAACTGAGTTTGATCCCGATGACCATGCATGGGTTGAAGGAGAGTTGGATGGTGTTAAAGCCGAGAAGGATGCTCCAGCTCCACCTCCACCTACTTCTCAGGCTCAGGTAGGGCCTTCTTCTGCCCCAGCAGCTATGGAGCAGCCACCTGCAGCTTTAGCCCCGACTCTAGTCCCAGCCGCCGCTACCCAGCCCATTCGCAGTCCGGGAAAAACGAAAACAAAAGTGACTGCACGGAAAATGGGAGAATTTGCAAAGTTGAAAAAAACTTTGGGTTCTGGTACTTCAGAGATGGCTGAAGATGTGAAGAGAAGGAAGCTAGAGGTCAGGCATCCTGTCAACCCAGATGACAGCAAACAGGCTCCTTCTCACTCCTCAGGTGATGATGACGATGAGTGCATACCAGCGACGCAGCCATCAGTAGCAGCCGAGTCTCCTGATTCACGGCATCCAAAGCCGTATTACACGCCAGATTCGGATACACCTGATTCTTATATACAGGAGCCACAGCATCCAGCATTTGGCCAGGCTGACTAGCAGTGGATTACACCACTAGCTCCACCATCCTCTGCTTACGTCCCGGTCGTCCCGCAGTCCGATCCGTACGACCTTGATAGCATGACATCGGCATTATTTTCATATGGATATGGTCCCGGACAGTATACAAGACTGAGCACAAGGGAGGAGCATCGAGAGTAGCAGGGAGAGGAGTAAGACCAATATCTATATCCTAGATATTGGTAGTAGATTGATATGATGTAAATGTATATTTTTTTTCATGATGTATCAACTCTTTGATTTTTGAATCAATGGAATATATACTTAACTTCAATTGGAGTTCATTAGTATTTATTCGATGTGGTCCTGTGGATGAATGCTAATCTCATTTTTAAAATTTTTTCTAACTCATTTCCTATTTTTTAGAATTTTTTCTGAATTTTTTAAATTTTTTGACAAAAATATTTTAAAAAAAAAAAACGATTCCGACCGATCCGGAATCGATTCCCTTCCTAGGAATCCGACCGATTCCTGAAATCGGAATCGGAATCAGTCCAACCGATTCCGATTCCGATTATGGAATCCTTGGTTAGGTTCATCAGGTTGAACCAAATAGTGAATAGCCCTAGCTCTACTCCCGACTAAAAGTCTCATGGTCAACAAAGAATAATTATTTTATAAAAGCATCATCATATTAACTGTCCTTTGGGACTAGTCACATGTAATGTAACTCCGCTACTTCTGCCTGCGTTTGATGAAAACTAAGGGTGCATTTGGATCCTTGTAAAATGGGTTATATGTATCAACTTTTCCCGATTTACTTTGTAATATGTTTATTTGGTTCCACGTAAAAGGGTGGTCCACCGAAAATATGCTCCGTTGACTGCGCTGTATTCCCGAATACGGCATCCGCAAAATTGGGTCAGACGCCGTTTTCCGCCTGTTACCTGAGGTAAGACACATGGCGTTTTGAACATCGAAGGTATAAAGTATAAATGTAATGTTTATATTATAATTTGTATTTATATATATTGAATCAAATAATTTATAATATTTTAAAATATATCTTTATAAAAACTAAAAATATTGATAAATTTTTAAATCTCTTTTATTAAATATTATTTTCGATATGTAAATATCTTTAAAATAATATTAGTATTTTTGTTAAAAATATATCTTTATACTATTCTATCTCTCTTTTCTTTTAGTATCAAAGATTATCTTCACAATTTAAATGTATTTAAATAATATTAGTTACCATTTTTATTTTTTGTTAAAAGTATCTCTTTAAGTATTATATTTCTTTTTTCCTCTGACATCCTCTAAGTGAGAAAATTTGTGAAAAAATATCAAAAACTAAAATAATGATAATTTACATTTTTATGTGTAGTATTTTATGTTTTAAAAAATTATTATTTTAATTATTTTAAATTTTAAAAAATATGTTTATAAATAAAATTGTAATTTTTATATAAAAAAATTATATGATTTTAAATAAAATCAATATAATATTTAAAATATTAAGATGCCAACTATTTTAAGAATAAAAAATAACACCATGAAATTTTTTGTAACTTTTTTGGGAAATCATTTTCAGGTGAACCAAATAAGATATTTGTAAATCCTTTTTGCTGAAAATGTTTTTCCATGTAAAAGATTTTCAAAGTTTCTTCTTTTACGCTGAACCAAACGCACCATAAGTATAATGCAAACTCGGTCATACTCTCAAAGGTTATAAGCATATGCACAAACGACACAAATACAAGTGTTTTGTACACCGATTTCGCTCTCTGAACCAAGTGGGTAAATCTCAGAAGTGGGAGTTGAAGGCCCATGCGGTGTCGGGTAGGAGAGATGGGGCTAGCAGTTCCACCTCCCGGACTGGGTTCCAATATCACCAGGAACTGCACCTTGTACGGAGGGAACTGGTGGTTGTGGTAACTGAACCTATAAATGATGGCCGAAATGGTGCCCGAGCATGTTCTTTCCAAGGATCACAGGATTGGAATAGGGACCCAGATCAGTAGGTCCGACCCAGATCGGATCAGATCAGCCAATCCAGGCTGATTCTTCAAAAGGAAAACCGATCCAGAATTGTCCTGGATCAGTTCTTCAAAAGCCCTAAAAACAGAAGAAAAAAAAACCAGAATATAGACCTAGATCAGATTACAATCCAATCTAAGGCCCTTTTGGGGTCAAAATTGGCTCCAAAAGAGCCATAAAGGCTGCTGCGGCAACATTGTGCTTCCGTAGCTGTCTTCCCCACCCGATCAGGTGGGGAAGACGGGGTTATCGCTGTGGATGCAGGTTTTGCTGATTCCGGGGTTGGGAATCGTTGGAATCGGCCAAATCAGTCGATTCCCCAATCCTAGCCAATTTGACCGATTTTGGTCAATTTGGATGGAAGAACAGCTTGGATCGGTCCTCTTGGCCAAAATTGAATCGAAGGGGTCCGATCCAATCGGGAAATCGGCCGATCCCGATCGGCCTAGTATGCAATATATGGTTCTTTCTGGTGGTGAACTGAAGTTGAAGGGGAGGTTTCAGCAAGCCAGACAAATTGGACTGTTTGATCGAACTAGCAGCTCACGCCCCGGCTACTTGAGCTAGTTTGCAACCCATCCATGGAATGTCATCTTGCCGAGATCTCGTGAGAATTTTCTGGGGGGGGGGGGGGGTTGTCCCCCCTGGTACCCCCCACAAGGGGCACTACCCCCTTGACCCCCGATTACTCTGTGCCCCCCGATTAATAATAGTATAAAAATATTTCGCTATCACTTGTACTATCACATATATACAGAATTCATAATCATAAATATATGTTTATACTTAAATTTTATAAAGATCTATTTTAAATCTCTTCTCTCCCACATAAACATAAACATGCACATTCAATTATAACCTAAGTCAAATAGTTATAAATAATACTCTTAATATATTCAAAATTTAGATTTGGATATTAATCATCAATTTATTGTACAAAGATTATATCTTATGTAATAAAAAGATTATATCAATTCAATTTCATAAATATTTAACCATCAATTTGTAATAAACAATCAAGAACAAAAACATAAAAAATACTCTTAATAATACATTAATATTTAAATAAGATTATATAAAAGTTTAAATCTTTTAAAAACATAAAGATCATCTTTTTAATATTAAGAGTACTTTGTAATTGTTCATTCACATAGTTGAAGTGCAAATGTGTTATATATTTTCATGTAAATTTATTGATGTACTCCCATCTTTATAAGATATTAAGTTATGCTTCATACATAAATACATTTTGATCAGAAAATTCGAGATCCGATCTCCTGAAATTTTCTCGAGATTTCTACGAGATCTCTTCTCTTCCCCCCCCCCCGAGACAAAACCGAGATCCGAGACGGCAATCCTTGAATCCATCTCTTCCTCATTGAATTGGGGTGCTGAGGATGAGTGCATAGGGAACTCTACGGTAGCGGAGTGTAGTAGGGGTCTTCCAGGGGAGTTGCAGTGCCTCTATGCCCATTTGAGCCCATCAGTGTGTGAGATTGTCATTCAGTCCTTTAAAGAAGAATTGGAGTCTGCTTTGCAACCTGTGGCCTCAGATCATGAAGGAAGTATCTTTGCAGGGATTGTGTGAAACAAAACAAAAGGCCATTGTCCAATTTGAACAGAGTTACAAGCAAGATTCTAAAGCATCTATGGCACATGATACGATGCAGAATGCTGTTGAAGATCTGTCTGACAGGGAAAACACGTTGCTCTGATAAAAAATGTCTAAGTTTCTTTGGGAAAGAGGAGCTGGTGAGGACACTCGAGCACACATGTCTGGTTCGACCTACCATTTGCTTACAACAACGTCCTGTTACATCACAATGGATAGATGAGTAATGGACATATTATTTTTATTTTTTCATTAGCTCACAACACATTTAGAATATTTTAGGGTTTTTTTTAATAGGTTGGGCATATGTACACTCACATACTTGTTGATATGACATATATATAGAAGAAATGGGCACATAAAGTTATACTTGGTCTTTTGGATTTATTTGAACTTTTGTCTTTGGCCTATACAAGGCCTTGCTATGTATATATTTTAATGAATGAATGAAGAAAAAAAAGGAAGCAAGTATTAGTGTCTCTCTCGCCCCCTCCCCTCTCTCTCTTGTTTCCTGTCTAGGTCACATAATTGAAGAGCCCCAACGGCAGCAGCTCTTGGACATTGCGGCGGTGGTGAGGTCTCAACTACGCCCAGGTCTTCTGCCAACAAGACCTTGCTCAGTGTCCCCTCCTGCCGCCACCACCAGTAGGTTGACCAGCATTCCTCCACCCCCTCCATCAGAAGGTCCTCTTCGACACCCCCGGTAACATCCGGCCTTCTACCACCTTCGGTAAAGACCGGCTCCACATTCTCTTCTATTCCCCTACCTGGCCTCTATGCCCTTCAATCCTACCTCCCTTCTTGGCTGCAGCTAAGACAACGGATGAGGGGCGACATGTCACGCCAATGCCCCTACGGAGCTACCCCTCCTTCCTTGCTCTTTCAGTGGTCCGCACCCCTCACCTAGTCATAAGCACTCCTTTGCTAGACCCATGCCCTCCCTCCCGTGTCCCAATCCATCAGACAACCCCACACCAAGCAACAACCACTACTACCCCTCCGCAAGAACATCGGGGGACCCATAAGGAGCCCACAAGACCGCCCCCCCTCCACCCCTCCTCTCTAAACCCAGCCCTGTTTCACCCAATGGAGTCCACCCACAGGATCCATCCCCACTTTCCCCTATCCCCATGGGTCGCGCGACCACACCAATCAAAAAGGGCCTCTATCAGTTCCACCCTTAGAGTTGTGGCCTTGGCAGGTGTGTTCCGTCCACTTCTAGCAGGGGTCGTCCTCCGCTCAAACAGATGCCCAAGGGAGCGGAACCCCTTCAGCAAAGAGGTCTGCCATGGCGGCACTTGTTGGACCTATTCTTAAGACTACAACCCAAAGTTGAGCGAGGACGTTGAAGATGAGCAAAGTCGTGGTAAGCCTCGGTTCAGTAGACTGTGGGGCGGGTTCAAGAGCATCGATCTGAGGGAAGGTGGTAATCGACTCCCATGCCGAGGTATTGAGGTATATGGAGGTACATCTCTACTCTGTCCGCCTACTTGCTCTTCTAGTATAGTTTGAAATGACGTGCCATTTGTGCGAGTAAGTCAACTAGCTTGCGTATTTATCGCTGTCGGTGCATGTTGAGTGATCCTATTTCAGAATATTAGATCGGTCTCATTGAACTTGAGAGCGTCCAAACTCAGTGGCATCCTTACATTAGTTGGCCCTCCCACTTCGAGGGATCGTTCTTTAGATGCATTTCTATTAGTGCGTAGTCGTTTAATGGATCTACTCAGCTTGTTTTAGCATATTATAGCATTGTCGCTGTTGTTTGTTGCTAGCTATAATTGGTGCCCAGTCGATCCCGCATCAGGAGCTCGTTAAACTTTTCAGAAGATTTGGAGATAAACTAAAATTTGAAGAGATCACAAAGAAGCACTGCCTCATAAAAGAGGGCAAGGTTGATTCTAAAGAACTGAAATTTGAGGAATCTAGCAGGTTGAGACGGGTCAAAAAAAAGAGCAATGTTTAATTAAGATTGTGAGTTGGAACATCAGGTGTGCAAGATTGAAAGAGTTCTCTACTGTTCTGGCCGACAGGAGAAGTGGTGGAATTGAAATCTTATGGGATTGATGGGAACAGATTTTAGTAGTTTTCAGTAGTTTCTTTTACCCTTCAAGATATAATTGTAAAATTTTATTTTACAAGACATTTGTAATAATTGCCTACCTTGTATAAGAAATAATCCTTGTAATTCACAGTTCAATAGAGTAATTGAATTTTTGGGAAGCCTGTTTGGCAGTTTGTCCAAGAGAGGGGTGCAACCCCATTCTTTCTCCTCCACCCCGGGAAAATCCTAGTTCCCTTCCCCACCCCAGCAGATGGCCAATTCCTTCTCCTTCCTCCCCTCTTTACTCATCGTTGGTCCAAAAATCACCATCATCGTCATTTCTCTGCAACATCATGCAGTGTTCACGACATCTTCCAGCATCCTCTTTCAACTCAACTCTTTTCCCGTTCAATCAGCTCCTACAAAGCATCCATGCAATCACGATTTCAGCAAATCATACAACACACGGGAATGACAATCGATCAGTGATCCCCAATCAGGTTCTCAACAACAGCAGATCATTGGATCTGTCAACTACTTCCTCATATCATTGTCAACATGCAACTGTTGACGGCATCCCAGTATCGGCACTTCGCTGATCAGCTTCATCGCTCACCAACATCGCCAACAACACCTACAGCAACCTCCAACAATCCCCAAAGTGGCTCTCTCATCCAAGTAAACAGATCGGGCACTTCCAGAATCTGATGGAAGCTTGTACTCTGGACTTCATGCTTTGCGAGCCTTCACAACTCTTCCTGCTCCAAGTCTGTTGCCATCACGTTGGTGATGTAGTGTCCCCTCCTCGATGGCACGCACGTGGTTGCATTGGCGTCCAGAAGCTTCCCACCGGGTCATGTTCACGCAAGTTGAAAGCATCATCAGGCACAGCCACGCCCCGCGGTGTTTTACGTAATGTGGCTCACGCATTCGCAATGCTGCTTCCGAGTTCCACGACTCCTTCTTGGTTGAACTTCGCGTGGCTGTGACCACCTTTCCTGCGACTGGACCCCTCAGGACATTTCATGTTAGAATCAGAATATCCACTTCCTCGTACGCCCAAGCCACCTACGCAGAAGAATGAGGTACAAGATGCCCGATTTAGTTTAGACTGATTTGCTGTCATTAGATCAAGTTTAGTCATTTTTCAGCAATTAATTCCATTTAGTTACATTACAGTTCAACAGTCAGCTTACCTCTCACTGTCACACTTGTGCAGACCAAGCCCCCTAAGAGGCAATGTTTTTGCGGATGTCCGAGGGTAATGGGGTAGACAGTGCCAGTGGACATGAGAATGATCTCAAGGGTCGCAGCTCTTGCACAGCGGAGATCTGCTGCACGTTCTCCTGAACAGACGGCTAGGTGTTCTGCTTCACGTCAGGGTGTTCAACGAAGACAGGCGGATATGTTGTGTTTCGTTGCTGTTTGCAAGGTCAGCATGTTATCAGATAGACATGAATCCGAAACATCAAGACTGGATTTGAATCCGAACATCATAGTATTTATAGGTTCTAGCTCAGATCCGAGCCAAACCCATCGGATCCAGATTCAGATCTTAATAGATCTGACCCGGATCTGATCCAATGACCGGACCAAGTGTTTCCCTCTGTAAATTCTTCACACGTAACAATGGAGAAACAATGAATGCACATCTTTAGCGTTGTCCCATTGCAACCTTCAACTTTTAAAAAATAATGCATAAAAACATTGATAATACCACATCTCAAGAACAAATAATCAATAGAAAAAAGACCCGCAAAAATGCAAGAAACCAACTGGATCAAAAGGCTTCCATGAATCAGATGTCTTCCCCTGCAAATTTTCCATAGAAACAGCCTTAGTCTGAGAAAAATAACAGGGTACCAAACAACTCTCCCCCAATCCACTTCCATGTCCTCCCAATTTAACTTTTGATCAGAAAATTAAACCAAAAAGATATTGTTCTCTCAGGAAGCCATAATAATTTATCCACACAAGATTCTATGTATCTGTAGTTCATGATAATGCCTTGTATGTTTGTAAATTCAACTATTTTTCCTCCTTTAGGTCCATTCTTAATCTACCATACCAACTTGCCCCTTGGGGCCCTGCCCCAAGCTGAAAATACTTGTTCATCCTTACTTGCATTTTGCAGCGATCCTGAAAAGCCTAGGAAATGTTGCAGCAAGCCATTCATTGTCAGCTCAACGGTCACTTTTAAGGAAATTCTTCTGCCATTACCGATGCCAACTGAAATAGAAAACTTGAAGAAATTTCTGTTTTTTTAAATACCCTTCTAGATGCTGAAAACTTTGTTATAACCTCTAGAATTTGGGACTCAGAATCCTCACTGCTCTTCCCATACTTGGAGTAAATGATCCTTGCCTATGTAGAATTAGTGTTGTGGCTCAGTTTCCAATTTCCATAACCATTTGATTAGAAGCGTATCTTATTAATTTCCAGCTGTACGAGGCTGAAACAACCCCCTTTCTTGCTCCTGCTCATGTGATTCCATTTGACTAAATGCATACCCTTTACATCCTCTTTACTTTGTCAGAAAAAAATAACAGATCTTATGCATTCCAACTTCTTGATGGGGACAATTTTATTAGTCTTTTAAAATTTTGTCCAAGTTTGTAAATATTCCTTTTAACAAGGACCTTTTGTAAATACGTCTGGACTCTTCTCCCTATATAAGGAGGAGATGTCCGTGCGCACATAACATAGAGTGATAGAATTTTTGGAAGCTTCGGCTGGTTCTCCCGCGGAGGGGTTGCGGCCCCATCTTCTTCCCCCACCCCGGCGATGAGCGCCGTTCCCCTCTCCCACCTCCGGCAGTGAGGCCGGTCGCCCTCTTCACCTCCGGGAAGGACTCCCGGCCTTCTCCCTTCCACCCTCCAGAACCGGCGAGGTGCGCCGTCTTCATCGTCCTCCTCATCCTCCGGCCTCCGTGCCGTTCCTCCACTGTTCCCCCTTCTCCGTTCTGCATCGTCGTCTCCACCATTCCCCCTCCTTCTGCTAAGCCTTCGCACTGCGGCCTCCGAACGTCGGCTCGGTTCGTCCGCACGAAGACGACGAGAGGAGAAGAAGCTGTAGAAGGAGAAGAAGAAGGAAGACGAGGTAGGGGGCTCGGGAGGGCAGATCCGGCGATCCCCGGACCTGCCTCTCCCTCCCCTTGTCCCTTCGGCCGTCTTCCCCTCGCCCGCGTCCGCCTGCACCGATCGGACGAAGCTGAGGCGCCGGGACCATCCGCCATCGCCGCCCCTGCTCCCCGGCCATCGCGCGTTCTCCTCCGGACGGCGACGACAACGCGAACGGCGACGGCGAGGACGACGCGCTGCCCCGCTCGCCGTTTTGTCGCGGCACGTGGCCTCGCGGGACCGCGGCGATGCCGCCACGGCGTCCCCCCCCCCGTACAGTGTCCTCCCATGGCGGACGCCAGTTCGATGTCGATCCCGCCTGGCCCCTCTGCTCCCTTGCTCTGCCTGCGCGAGCAAATCGACCGAGCACCATCTCCGCGAGCACCTGCCAAAGACGACGACGTTGCGGATGGGCGACCGCGGCGCTGCCTCGGCAACTTTGTCGTGACCAGCGCGCGCGCGGAGAGCCTGCGACACGGCCATGGCGCTCGGGCGAAGACGACATGGGCATCGCCCGCCCTCGCCCTTTTTGTCGCGGTCCCCCCCGATGCCTCACGCGGCCGCCCGCGATGACGCCACGACGCCCCAGCCAACAGCGAGGACACGGCCACGAGCCCCGCGTAGCCTCTTGCGACGAAGTCACCCACGGGGTACGCGGCTTCCTGCGGCGCGGCCACGACACCCACCCCACCCGGTTCCGCTCTCGCGCGGCCCGCGCGGTTCGGACCGGCCGGTCCGCGGCCCAGACCGGCCAACCGGCCGGTTCGACCAGGCCCAGACCCGGTTCACCCCGGTTCAGGCCGGTTCAGTGCCTGAACCGGCCGGTTCAGTCCGGTTTGGGTCGATCCAGGTCGTTTTGGACCCGGTTCGGACCTGTTTCGACCGGTTCGGGTCGGTTTAGGCCTATTTTGGGCTCGTTTAGGTATTTTAGCGGCGATTAGCGCCGGTTCATGTCGTTTTCGTTTCGTTTTGCCCGGTCTAGCCGGTTTGTCCCGCATCACTTCTTGTACACATCCCTTGGAATTTTGAGAACTGAGAAAAAAACTAAGAAATTATCTAGATAACACACTTTGACAGGATCCAATTGCCATCTGCCGACAACAATCTACCCTTCCAACTCTAAAACGTGCACTCGAATTTACGAATCAACAATTCAGTCCCCATTTCTTGTTTCTCTATCTGACAAATGTAGGCCCAAATACTGAAGCAACAAAGCTGACCTAGGCAGGCTAAATATCCTCTACAGACAAATCATCTTTCTTGCACATTCATCACAATCAATTCACTTTTTTCTTTGCTTATTTTCAACTGTTACCCCTCCTAACAAGTGCAACAACAATCTCATATGAACACATTTCGTTTGTCAGAAGCAGCAAACACCAATCTCGCATTAGCAAATTACATGTGTAACATGCTCCCTATTTGACTCCACAAAGATTCCCTCAATTAGACCACCATGAGTAGTCTTCTCTCACAGTGTGCTCAACACCATGCCTACCAAAATAAAAAGATGCGGTGACATAGGATCCCCGTCTTAAACCTCTGGAACAGTAAAAATAACAATGACTTCCACAAAGCTCTACAGAAAATTTTGCAGTCCAGACACAATCATAATTTTATCGACCCATCTATGACCAAAATCCATAAGCCCCATAATCTTCTGTAAACCTTTCCATCTCACTCTATTGTATGTTTTCTCAAAATCTAGTTTAAGCAAGATAACTTCCTTCCTCTTACCCTTTTGGTCATGAATGCACTCGTGTGTTGGGCATGAAATTATCCACAATGCATCTACCATGAATAAAGATCGATTGAGACATGCCAACCAATTTCTTTGCAAACTCAGAGAGTTTACAAGTTAGAAGCCTAAAACTTTTGCCAATACCTAGTACCTATAAGCACATATTAACACACTAATTGGTCTTATAGATCTATGATGTCTTCTACACATTATTTTTTAGTCACATTACCATATCCACAAATTTAATATTGGTCGGATAATCCTTGAAAACTCTCACAATTGCAATGAACTCATTTTTTAGAATATCCCAACAATTTTAGAAAAAAAAGTTGAAAAACCATCAAGGCCAAGCACTTTATAGAGATACATAAACTAGATAGCACAAAAAACCTCATCTTCAGAAAAAAGCTTGGTCAGCGATAATGACTCCTCTACAGTAAGTTAGATGCATGAATCAAAATTAAGTAGCCAACTGCACTTATTGTCGTCCCTAAAAAACTTTTCATGGGACAGCTGCAGCACCTATTTGATACAACCCCTCCACCTTTGAGCTCATGTACCAATTCCTTTTCATGAAAGCCTGAGCATAAAAAAACTTCTTTTTCTATCCCCTTTCTTCAGCCACTTATCCTTAGCTCTTTAATACCATTACATCTCTTCTCTTAGCATCCATTTCTTATGCATGTCTTTTGCTTTCATCCACTTCAATCTTTGCTGATCATCTAGCCCACATCTGTAATTGGGTTGCTCAAAAAAGTTGATTTCGTTGATAAGACTTCCTTTCTACAAGTGCACTTCTACTGTGCAACTCTGCCCATTTCCTTAGTTTAGATCTCACAAATTTAATTTAATCATCAGTACCATAATTGCCGATAAACTTGGTGACAGTACACTCCTCACGCCAAGACCTCATTAGATTACATAAATTTTGATTCTCTGCACCAAGACAACTCGAATCAGAATTTTCTCCTGTGCAAAATAGGTCCCCCCATTGAGAACCAATTGGAACATGATCTAACACCACCCTCGGGATATAAAATGCATTGAGAATGCCTTGCTCAGCCAAAACTTCTGCAGACATAAAAAATATATCAAAATTGGACTTTAAGACTAAATTAAACCAAGTGAAATTCAATCCAATGTCAGAAACTTCAATGAGCCCATTTGCATGTACCAAATAATTATAGATTGACATTTATGGTGCCCAGTCAATTTGGCTCAGCCTTTCTTTTGGTCTTCTCACCACATTTAAGTCTCTGCAAATACACCATGGCCAACCCACTTGAGAGAGAAGATTGAAGTTAGTTAGACAAGTCCAAAAAGAAAATCCTTTTGTAGCCTGATGCCCATACACACTAGCAAAACACCACACCGGCCCCCTATCTTTACCAGCAAACCTCAGCATAAATATATCTACTGTTATGAATACAAGTTAAATCCAAAGAATTTCATTCCAAAGCATTGCAATGTCCTACAAGGGTGAGTGAGAAAACCCTTATAAAAAACCTTTCTTCAAAGTATCCACTTCCACCTGATTTTCACACGTTGTCTTAGTTTCTTGTAAATTAAGAACATCCGATCCCTGGGGGTCACCATCAGACGGTGCAACTCCCTAAATCTCTCTTTCCCTTAAGAGCCCTGTAATTCCAACTGATAATTTTGGGCATTGCTTAATAAATGACTCTCTTTCCCCACCCTTCTTTTTCTCCTATGATCTACTGAAATATTATTGTTCAATAGAAAAATAAGTTCCCTTGAACTTACTCTAGGTTGCGCTGATTTCCACAAACTAGATGAAGCATCCTTAAAATTTAAATCTTCCCACTGCTACTGAAACTGTACCACCACCTCCCTACCAGCGAAGCAGATACCAGCCACCTCTCCTATATGGTATGATGTCTGCATCAGATAGGTATGGGCCTACACATTCCAGCACCTCCACCCAACCTCGGCCTCCAAACATGTCATGACTGGTGCCAGCACTAAAATCATCTCATCTCCACGAATACCCTGATCTTTCAGCCCTCCACCAAAACCACGGGCACTTCAATACTTGCTCCACCAATTTCCCCCCCTTGCCAGTAATCCACCTTCACAATCCCCACTACAGGCCTCTACTAGAACAGCCTCAAGAAGGCCTATCAGCCCCAACCTTAACAAACAAGGGTCTGCTTCATGCCCAAACCGGGGCCCAAAGCAAGTGAAAAACCACCCTCAAACTGGTGCTGGGCCAGCCAACTTAAACTATCAAATGCCCAAATGTGACAACGAAGATACTCAACCTGGCTTAGATCATAAACCACTCAACCAACCCAAAGTTAAAGTTCTTGGATCCGTCTTTAAACGGGAGTCCTGCTAACAACAAACCTTGTCCCCACCCTTCTTCCTCACCCGAATCAGCATTCTTAACTGTAAATACAAGTTGTTCTTGAAAATATTGTCATTAAGGCTAACTGGCTAAGAGGCTTATTAGATAACCTTGTCATCCCAAATCAATCAGCTTTTATCAGTGGCAAATACATCTTTGATAACTTCATGACAGTCCCCAAATGTATCCTTGATAAGCACACAAAGAATAAAAAACATTTGTTCCTAAAGTTTGATTTTGAAATGGTGTACGACCGAGTTTTTTTAAGGTGGCCGGGCCACAGGTTTCTATTAATTCAAATCAAAGTTCAAGACGAAAAGAGAGGAGAAAGGAGTCACAACAAAAAAAACGAAGATCCCATCACTCTACCACCGAGATGATAATAGAGGCTGGGAGTTACAAAAAGAAAGAACAGAATATAAAAAAATTCTCTCTGAGTGTTGCCCTATGTTATCAAAGGCGACCACCTCGGTCACCTAGGCGATGAGGGGAGGCGAGGCGGTCCCTCCCCGCCTCGACCCAGCGGCGATCGCCTCCCCCGCCTCAGCCGCCTAGGCAGGGGAGGCGTGAGGTGAGGCTGAGGCATTCGCCTTAGCCTCTGCCTATCAGATCCGGGCCCAAGCGCCGGATCCGATTAACTTAACATATGGCCCCCGCGGCCTTTTCTCTCTCTCCCGCCCGACCTGTTCGAACCCCAGCCGCTGCTCGCCGCCGCCGCCAGTCGCCGGAGAAGCCCCCGCCGACCCCTTCTTTAGCCGAAGAACCTGTCCAAACTCTCCAGACCATCGGAGAAGCTCTCCAACCGGTCCATTTTAAGGTTTTCACGTTTTTTTCTTCGTTTTTTTCCATCTTATTCATCATCCTTCTATTAATACAAGAACCTTATCTTATGTTTTACTTTCTTCTATCTTGATATACATTGTTAGAAGACCGGATTTAGACGTACAAGGTACGTTCTTTTGATTTGTCTTCTTTTTTTTCGTTATAAATGTGATTCTAATATTTTTATTAGGCTATTGGCAACGTGTAAAAGGTAGAAGTGTTGTTAACCGGGTTTGCAAAGATTACCGAACAACTCGGACGTCGTCGGAAAGGTATAATTTACGTTTTTTTTCGTTTTTTTCAAACGTACTTCTTTTATTTTGTTATAGTTGAACATACTTGATTAAGAAGTACATACATAGTTGGCTAATTTACTTCAATGTAGTCGAAGAACATGTTTATTGTTTTTCAGAAATGTATTTGTTTGTTTTCTGTTTTTCTTCAAAGTTCATTGTTTACAATTGTTAATGCTAGTTAGATTTCTTAAATCTGATTTCTTGTTGTTAAATCTGATTTCTTAAATCAGATTTCTTAAATCAGAGTTTTTGTTAAATCTGATTTCTTAAATAAGATTTCTTATTGTTAAATCAGATTTCTTAAAAGTTAAAACAGATTTCTTAAATCTGATTTCTTAAAACAAATTTCTTAAATCTGATTTCTTATTGTTCTTAATGTATTTCATTTACAATCTACTTTTGGTGGATCCGTTTTTTATTTTTTTCTGATTTATACTGTTCTTAATGTATTTTTTTCTTATTATTAAAATGTTGTCTACTTGATGTATTGCATTTTTTTTTTGGTGATGTGTTCAATTTTTAAGCATGCTGAAGGAAATGAAATGGGAAAAGGTACATCTTTCAACTTATTTTTGTAGTAATCATTTTATGCATTTTTAATGTAATTTCTGCTGTTTTTTATATTTTCCACATTTTTTAGATATGTTCAACATTTTTAGATAATTTTATCTGCATTTTCAAACATAATTGTTGTATTTTTATTTTTCCTGAATTTTTAAATATATTCCTTGCATTTTCATATATATTTCCTGTATTTATGATGCATTCACTGTATTTTTTTATATTTTTTCACCTTCTTATATATTTTTTCCAGTTATGAAAATAAATATAATAACAATAATAAATGTCGCCTCGGGCGCCTGAGGGGAGGCGAGAGGTCCCTCGCCTCGGTCGCCTCACGCCTCTGACTACATAGGTGTTGCCACCACCAAACGGTACTTACGGTCAATCTACCACGTGCATAGACATCCAGTGAATAATCAGGTTAGGATGCTCAAAATGGTCCTCAAAAATCCGCCAATTCCTCGTGCGCCAAATCACCCAAAACATCACCCATAAGATGAGATCCCACAATTTGAAATGTGATTTTCTATTCCAAAAATAGAACTTCCTAAAAGGAGTCAATAATCCAAGATATGGTGAATGTTATCTTCTTTGCCACCACAAAATACACAATTTATAAATATATCTAAAAAAATCATTTTTAAATGACACCTTGGGAGCCATTGCTTACCGATCTTATGTAAGAAAAGCTTAATCTTAAATTCTTAATAGATAAATGAAACTTCCATACTTGATACCGTGGAATTGTCACACCCCAGAAAGATAATTTACTCATAGCAGACCTGACTTGAGTGTGAACATATTTCTTTCATGGTGATCAAATAAGCTCATTCTCCTTGTTCTCTACACATTTTTTATTATCAAGAAGCACAGGTAAAATAGAAAGCTCACCAATTTCCTCTTCCTTAAAAGCTCATACGAAAGGAAGGCACCACTTAGATCTGTCATCCCAGTTGTTACAAACCCTGGCTTGAGAATTTTGGCATAAACTAAAAAGAGTAGGAAACATGATGGCCAAAGAGGATTGCCCAGTCTACCAGTCATCCCAGAATGAGGTCCTCTTGCCATTCCCTACTTTAATTATACAGAAGAATTTTAAAAAAAAATCCAATTGTGTAGTATACCTTTGCAAATGTTGAACATCCTCTCCCTCTGAGATCTCTAATCTGCTCACCCTGCATCCCCACACCTATGATGGAGTTGATTGGTTAATTGGCAGTGCTAATTTTGAACTCTTTATTTAATGGGGTTCAGACAAAAGTCGTTTAAAGTTGTGTCAGCTCGGTAAGATTTTCAGTACTAATCAGTGGAGAATCTTTTGGTTACTATGGTAGCTCAAGAGGCTTGCACAAGGAGAACCAATCTTCCCCCTTGTGTTTGTCCTGATTGGCCAGGTGTTCAGCGTTCTGAGGTAAAGGGGTAGTCAAGAGAATTTGATTAAGGATATCAAAGTTGGCAGAAATGAGAAGCATTTAACTAACATACAATACGCTGATGACACCATCCTTTTCTCGACGGCAGGCGCATCCAAATGCCCACCTTGTTGAGGTTGTCTTAGGTAGGGCTACAGACAACTTGAAAAAATGTAAACAGCCGAAAATAAATATTGATAATCAGCATAAATACATCCTTTCTAGCATTTTTGGCATTCCACTGAGTTCCTTCCCTATTAAATATCTTGGACTACTCTTATCCAACAAAAAAATTAGAAACTCTAGTCGTGACATACGGCTGAAAACCATGGAAATAAAAACTCCATGGTTGATCAGGTAAACTGCTCTCCACAGGCGACCAGGATCGTTCTTCAAAACATCCTCTTGTACTTTTTCACCATTTTACAAATTCCAAAAGGCATATGTACTGTAGATGTTTGGTAGGGGTGCAAACCGAATCCGAGACTCCAATATTCCCATTTGATTCAGATAAAATTTACAGATTTTGAGCTCTTTTTGTATCCTATAAGGAGGGCTGACAATGGGTCAAATTCGGTAGCAATATTGCATGTTTCCGATTCCAATAATGGTTAAGTGATTCTTATTCCGATTAAATTGGAACCATGACATTCCGATTTCGTTCAATCTGAATAATCCAATAATTTCCAAAAACAACATTATTTACCATTTTTATTAAAAATCAACAAATCAATATTATTTTAAAATTCTTTTTATATAATATGTATGTAATTTTATTTTTCCTTTTTTAGCATTTATATATCATAATTTTAACTGTTTAAATATGGTTATTCATTATAATATTAATTTCTACACGTATATTATTGTTTTGTCAATATCAGATTGACAGATACGAAATTGACTGTTTTCATTTTCGATTCTGATAAGCTATCAAAACAACCAATTTCAATTATGATAGTTTATAGAATAAAAATATGTATCAAATCCATTAATTTTTATTCAAATCAAATTGGAAATTCAAGATATTGAATTATCGGATTTTGTTTGCACCCCTCTATAAACTATCACAATTGTCAATAAATTGTCAAAATCAGAAGACACCTTGGGGGTGTTTTTCTCACATGCATGAAGGGAGTGATTGGTAAGAACATAAAAAAAATTTGTTTTACAAGTATTTAATATAATTTTTAAATTATTTCATGTGTACATAGATAAAATGTCAAACGAGGAACATGGTGTTGCTAAGCAGGACATTGTATGGTAACATGGATATATGTTGAATGTGACAAAGAAGAAGGTAAGATGTAAATGGTGTCAAAATGATATAAATAGAGGTGTGTACCATCTCAAACAACATGTAGTCAGTCTTGGTGGGAATGTGAAGAAGTGTGATAAAGTCCCGCCTAAGTTGAAGAAAAAATAAGAAGCTATCTTACCGGAAATGCATCTTAAAGAGATTAAAATTAAGCGTAAAATTGAACCTCGTGATGAGTTGCTTGGACAATAAGACACCAATCTCATGTCTTCAAGGGGTAAGAAGAGAAAGTCTTCTCCTCATGTGCAAATTGATTTATCATCTTCAGATGATGAAAAAAAGACAAAGATGAGAAGAGCCATGCATACTAGTAGGGCTCAGATAAGAGAGGACGAGGAAAGAAGATGATGAGCAAGAGGTTCGGATGCTAGTGTCCGACAATTGAATGTGGAAGGCATTTGGCCTACACATGTGCCAAGCTAAGATAGTAAGTTCCGTCGGTCGTAGTCACTTAGGTCGATGGGCATTGCCTTGTATAGGCAGAAGCAAGCCTTGAAGATAGTGAAGACTAGTGCAGGGCTACAAAGAAGGCAGTCAAACATATATGCAAGTGGTTTCTCCATGCGGGTATATAAATAGAGTTTTTTTAAAACGGATGAGTCTTCTCTATTTTTTTAATAAACATCAATAATGGTGTGAAAATCTTCTTTCATGCAGGTCTCTCAATGCATACAGTTAATAGGTCTATATTTTCAAACAATGATAGATGTCATTGCTAAGGTTGGACCTGGTTCAAAGTCCCCACATAAAAAATATTTACGATAAGAGGTTGGATGCAGAGGTCAATGAGTTGACCTCATAGATAAATGGATTCAAATCCATTTGGAAGGTTGCACTATTATGTACGATAGTTGAACAGTAATCATAAGAAAGCTTCTAATCAACTTCCTTGTATATTATTCTAAAGGCACCATCTTCCTAAAGTCCATTGATGCATCAAGTTAAGTGAAGAATGTAGATTATTTGTTTGGTCTAATGAGCATTGTTGTAGACGAGATTGGTGAAAAGAACATTGTGCAATTTGTCACATACAATGAACTTACATACAAGGCTGTAGAAAAGAACCTAATAAAGGTAAGGCCACATTTGGTTTGGGTGTCATGTGTTACGCACTCAATTGACCTGATGTTAGAAGACATTGGAAAAGAAACAAGTGTAAGGTCATTGATCAATCAAGAACAACTAATTACATCTTACATATATGGGCATTATAGGTTACTCTTCATCATGAGAGAACATGCTGACAGTCGTGATCTGATTCGTCCCAATACGACCAAATTTGCTATACAATTTATTGCAGTGGAGAGCCTATACAAATACAAAAATGATTTGAAGAGGTTCATAATCTCTACTGCTTAGCATGACTACATGGATACGGCGCAAGCCACAATTGACCAGTATGAGATTTTATTAAAAATAGAGACCCTTATTGAGAATAACAAGTGGTAGGAAAAGATGCAATACCGCCTGTCAATCATAGAATCTCCGATACAAGTGATGAGATTTGTTGATTCCAATGGCAGAAATCAAATGGGGTATTTATACGATGGCATAGACAAAACCAAGATGAAGAACAAAAAGAAGTATCTGAGGTTGCAAAAAATGGTAAAATATTATAGACAAGAGATGAGATAGGACACTTTACCATGATATCCATGTTGTAGGTAATAAACTTAATTCTTTAGTAGCTTGTTATATTTTTATTGCAATAATATTTATGTGCCTTAATAGTTGAATTAGATCAAGATATGTTTTGTGATGGAATATTTCCTCAACCCAAAGATGCATTACGATCCCCAAGTATACAATGAGGTTGAGATTGAAGTATATTACTTGTTACTTACTTAACATTTATTGATTATTGATTATGAGCACTAAACTTAACTATATTTCACATTGTATTTCAAATGATGTCATCCAAGCATAAAATTGAAATGTATGAGAATCCAGATCTTATATATTCTAATGACCGTTTCTCCTAATACGATATTACATGTATCATAAATATATAAACATTTTTAATTAGAAGTTTACCACTCTTATGAATTTTGTGATGCTAGAAAGGGCTTGTCATAAGGAGATATGAACTTGGAATACCTTTTGCAAGAGAAACATCCACTTTCAACAAGGACGGATGAAAAAAACGCCAAGGGAGAGCCAAATTTCGACCTAAATGATAGATCTTGAGCCGAAGATGAGCTTGGTAACGTCATTGGTGAGGATCAACATATCGAAGAAAGGTGAGAAACTCAAGTTCCTTGCACAGCTCTAGTTTCACAGGCAACTCCAACTCCGCAATTTAATGCTCCAGTGCATATTCTAGGTGGCAGGTGCTAAACCTAGCATTAAGCAGAGTGGTACCTTTCAAGGATTCAAGACACTTAAGAGAGCTGTAAAACACAATACTGGTATGGGACCACCTGTAGAATAAAAATTAAAATTGAAAAGAAAAAAAATGAGTATAAAACAAAAACATTTGATTCAAGATGATAGCACCCAGACACCTTTCTCAAATGATGATGATGATGAGGAAAAGTTTATTCCTGTCACTCAACAACAAGATAGGGGTTCATGTGGAGGAGGTAGAGGTAGAGGTGGAAGATCGGGTTGTTCGGGTGGCTCTAGTAGCGCACGAACTAGCAAAGCAGGTGCACCAGATTTGGGTGAGAGACAACATTCTAGTGGGAGAAGTCAAAAATGAGATCAAATAGGATTCTTTAATGAGTATGCTGAGCCCAATATCCAGAACCTCTCTCAAATTTGGAATCTTGTTATCCAGCATCACCTACACAATAAGACAACGTATATGATTTTAACCAAATGACCTATTCACTATTTTCATATGGATATGGGCCACTCACATGAATTGCATAATCAGCCGATCCGGATCGAGATCGGCCGATTCTTGGATCGGATCAGACCCCTCCTATCTGATTCTGGCCGGAACTACCAATCCAGCCCAAACTTCCAGCCGGATCGGTCAGAATCGCTTAGATCGGTCGACAATCAACCGATCCAGTAGGATCGAATCAATAATCGATTCCCCAAAACCTAGAAATGTCCGGAATCAAAACTATCTTGGACCCAATTCCGGATCGGGGAGATCAAACCGATTGCCCCTTCCCACCCCCAATTCTCACCTCCCCCCTCCCCTTCAACCTCTAGGGCTCCCCCCCTTTGGCGATTCAGTGCAAGGAGCGACAATCTAGTTGTGGGAGGCGGTTGATCCCCCCTAAACAAGTAAATTTGGGGGGACCTCCCAATCTCTGATCCCTCCCCCCCTTCCGGCTCCGCTCCAGTGGCATGCACCCCTTCGGGGGTGCCTCTGTGCATCCAGAGAACCACCCTGAAGAGGGTGACTGCTATGAGCACCCCTTCAAGGCCCCTTCAGCCCTTCTGGCTCCCTGATACCACCATAAAAAAAAATTTCTTCGGGGGATGTTGTCCCCCTGATACCCCCCCCCACAAAAGACACTACCCCCTTGACCCCCGCGACCTGACCACGCAGGTCGATCCGCAACTACTCTGCGTCCCGTTTATGATAGTGTAAACATATTAATATATTATATAAGATTCATAACCATAACTATATGTTATATACTTAAAATTTATGAAAATATATTTTAACTCTCTTCTCCCTCTTATATGATAGTTTGTACTTATATAATAGTTTCTCGAAATGAATTTACTTTATATAGCATTGTTTGGTAGAATGTCATCTACATTATTTTTCATTTTTAATTTTTGTACTTATTCCTATAATCATTCTTGATTTTTTATGATTTTTTAAAAATTTTATGATTTAAAAAAATAAAAAATTTGGCCGATCCATGATCACCCTTTCATCCAGAGGAACAGCTAATCTGGATCGGATCAATAGTCACCGATACTGATCCTGATCCCGCGATCCTCAGCCACTCATGAGTCGACAAAGTCAATGAACCATCCAAGAGAATGAGAATGAATAGTAAAGTAAAAAATATGAGAGACAATTTTGTCTATACTAGTGAAAAGGTACATTATATATTTTATCTTTCACTCCTTTTAGTTGTATAATTCTAATGTTGTATTTCATTTTTAATTATAATGTACCATGTCCTTTAATTAATAAAATGAATGTTAAATTGTTAATAATATAAGAATCGAAATAACCATTAAGTTAATGATACTTAAAAAATTTCTCTCGGTTATAACTTATGAAATCACAACTTTTCAATGTTATCACATTTTTCACATTTTTTCTAATTTTTATATATTTTTAAAATATTTTTCTGATTTTTCTGTTGAAAAAAAATTGTAAATAAAAATTGATCCGGACCCATTCTTGTTCTGGAGAATCAGTCAAAATCAAACCGATCCAATCCAGATCGAATCGGTACCCCAATCTTGATTCCGATTCCTACTGCAATCCTTGCTAACATTGCAATGAAATATTACATCGTATTATGAAAGGAAAGTGAGATACATTGAGTAAACTAACTAAAAATGGGTGGAGTACAAAAACTATAGCTTTCCAATCAGAAAAAAAATGTTAAATAGGTAAAAACGGCAGAGAGAACTTGTGCTATAATTCAATGCAATGTGCACTAAGCATGCTCAAAACCTTGATGACATTAACACTCCCGGTACCATGCAAAGGTAAATTGACCCACATTTTTTCTACTTAGGTCATGAAGGATCCTCTCCTCCACAGTTTGTTCTCTCCTATGCACTCAAAAGCACGGAGCAGGAAAGGCAACGAGTGATTGCTTCACCACGTTGCTTTAACTTTTAATATTAAAAACAATATTTACCAATATAAACAGCATGGCTACATGGCTACACCTATAACATAGATAACAAAAGCTATTGTAACCTAAAAATCACTGATCTCCTTGATTTATCAGCTAAAGATCATGTGAAGAAGTTATGTACCTGAAACAATTGTGCGGAATAAAAATATTGACTTTCTATGAGAAGAAAAGCAACAGAGACAGAGCACGACTAAATAAAGCATCTGGGTATGGGAGATGCCACCATGCCTCAGCCCCTAAATGGGCACACGCAACATTTAAGATAAATTCAGCCCCTAGATAGTCACACGCACCATTTAAGATAAATGATAACATAGAATATATCTCTTATTTGTCAATAAATAGACATCACAGTCCGCAAAATAGAAAAGATTCCATAGCATAAATTCATCTTTAAAAGGCAAGCACTTGAAAATGATATAAACACTGTGTACCATTTTAGCTCCAACAAAACTAAGCTTATAAGCTTAAAAGTATTTAGCATCTTTTGATGTAGAAATATGTTATCAGAGAATCGAGGAAATGCTTAAAAAACAAAGTACAAGAGTAAGATGCATTGACATTGGTTTCTTCTTAGTGTTATCACCAGACATAACTACTCTTCTGCAATACAATAATGCCAATCTAGTACAAAGAATAAATAAATCACAGAACTAAATGTTAGTAAATGTTCTAAAAAATATATACTGCACCAGGAAAAACTTCTAAAAACACTTAATAGATTATATTGTCATAGTTTCTAAAAGCTATCAAAATGGGTTACAATAGGTCATGAAAATAGCAGGAAAAAAAAGAACTATACCACAATAAAGAAAAACAAGTCCGAGTTTGAAGATATATATACCCCTAATCTGTAAGAACCAAATGTAAATATTTTTGCATTTGCTTCATGCACCACCTGCTCATTAAACCCCTTTGCTCTGCTGATCTTTTTTACCCAAGCCTTTACTATCTGCCCAATTTAAAAAACATCAACCGCTTGAATAAGTAATGAAACAACCATTAAACTAAAACACAACTTAGCAATGCCATACTTGGTCCAATCTTCCAAGAACTTCTTCTCTACTAACAGCTTCTTCTTGACTTTCATACAACCCAGCATCTACAAGATACTGATTCATAAATACAAGCATCATTCAGCATGCAGAACAAATTAAAGAATAAAAGCCGCTGAACTGTGTGTAAGGACTCGACGTTACCAACCTTTTCAAGCTCTTCTGTTTTGATAATATCGAACTCAGTAGGCCCACTCAAAGAAATTGGTTCAGTAACACCTAGGTGATGATGCCCATTGCTCCGATTAGTCAGAGTGGAGCTCCCCATTACTTCAGGCGTGCTTACTTTTTTGCTCCTTTTAGAAAATCAATCTTTTTTTATTTTGCTGTTTTTCTTATTTTATAACTGAATTATACTTAAATGAATGGGAATAGCACACTAGCAGGCCACCAAACGGCCAGTTCAGTCCAAATAGAAAAAAGAACAAAAAAAATCTAAAAGCTCATATTACAAGTTACACATCTTGAGGGCAATGGGGATAAGGGAAAACTATGAGAGAAATAAGGGGCGCTATCCAGCATTAAAAGTTCCAACACATCAAAAGACATACAAATCTATAAATTTCATCTTTCTTCTCAGCAGATGGATCGCTCGACAATAAATCTAATGCACAGAAAATACTACTCATGTGCATAAGCAATAGAATTAGCCCCCTTTCTTCTCTATTCGTCAGATCTGAAAGATGTTACAAATTTAAAAAATTTGCATCTTCCGATCAGAACAAAAAATGAGAGAGACCACAGAAAGGGACTAGGAAGATAGGTCCTGGGAAGCTATATCCTCCGAGGTTTCTCCTCCAGTACATTGGCCTCACAGACGTTCTTCCTGGCCCCTTTTTTTCTGCTGCCAATTAGCTTCAGGCTGCTGCTCCTTTTTTTGGGGCCCTCTGGTTTGTTCTTCCTTTATGCTGGTTGCCAGGGCTTCACGGTGACTCCTCACATCCACATGCTATCTGAAAATCACACTGATGGACGCAACAGAAATAAGAGGAAGGTAAAGAAAATAGACAGAAAGATAAGCAGAAAATCACAAATACAAAAACCTAGAAGATACTAAGATAGAAAACCGAGAACAAAAAATTATTGGAGCAAGCAGAACCTACATGCCTTAAATAGGGCTGTTAAGGGTTTGGTTTGATGTATGCTTTTTAAACCCAAATCAAAAATAAATATAGACAAAAACCAAGCAAAAATTAGCAAGCAAGATAATTTGGTTTGGTTTGGACTTTGGTTCAGGCAACTTTATGGACCTCTTTATAAAAAGATCATCTAGCAGAAAACAAGTGCAGCCAATTCATTCTAATATCATCTGGAGTCCTGGGCTGGATAGCCCAAAGAAAGATCAAGTTGGTCCAACCAACATATGATTACAAGATAACGGGATCTTTTTTTTTCCAAAGTAGCCAAGGCCACGATTCATTTTCTTATGCGGTCTCTCTCTATCAGGTTCTTCGACAATGGAGGCATTACTATTATCACTTGAACAATCAAATCAAAGAAGAGGAGAAATAAGAATATCATGGCTAGGGTATGAAAAGATTTTAAAAAAAATGACAGATTCCAGTGTTGTCTGCTGCAGATTGCGCCTTCGACGTGAGGTGCTTCTTTGGTTCAAGGAATCCCTCTCCAACCAGAGCGGGCTACTCGCGTTTGTCGGACGCTGCACCTTAGGCCCTTGCGCACAGCCCAGTTTCGCCTGCAAAGCCAGCCCAAGAGGTGTGCCTCCGAACATCCCTTGCCGTGGCTCTGCAAACCCTTCCTCTGTTCTTCGTGGTCCAAAGCGGGAGTAGACGTATGCGACATGGTCGACGACGGCGAAGAAATGAAGGGATGATACAAGGAAATAGATAAAGATGCCTCACCATCGTCCGCTAACACGGAAGAAGAAGAAGCCAGACCGTCTCCTCGTCCACTCGCACCGTGAATGTCTGAAGTTTGGAGACGCTCCGTCGTCACGCCCACGAGACTACGGAGAGCGGGGAGGCGTGGACGAAACGCAGCCAGCACCAGAAGGCCGAGAGGCGCATCCGTGCCCTAGACATGCTAATTTAAAAATTTTAACCATAAACTAAATTTCTTTCCAAAAGAAGATATATAAATCCACCGACTCATTTATTATCTCGAAAGAATTAGTTTGATCAACAATTTGAATATTCTGACTCGATAAAAATCATGAATACTTATTTATATATAATAAAAATAAGCAACTTCGCCGACGAGGTGCTAATATAAATTTTCTATTATTTATTTTAAGATTTTAAGAAATAATAGATCCCAAATCCTCTGTAGTGCGTTGAAAAAACAGTATTTTAAGATTTTTGAACTTGAACCTCATGTAATTTCTTTTAATTTTTCATATGTAGCAAAAAAAAATAATGCAGGAAGATTGAAGGCGTTACATCACTACATGCCAAAAGGGGTGCAAAAAAAAAAAAATGTTTGGTGCCCAAGATCCTCGGGCCATTGTCATGACCCGGACCCACCACGAGAAATAAGAGCTTGTTTGAATCCGCGTGAAATCAATTTCAAGAAAAAAATCATCTAGTAATTATTTAAGGAAATCGAAAACGAAATACATTGTTACACCTGATTTAAATTATAGAAAAAAATAATTTATTGTGTGAATATTTATAAATTAGCGTTTGAAGATATTTTCAGTCAGTTGTTTTTAAAAAGTTGTTAACAATTTTTTATTTTAAAACTTGATTAATAGAAGTTATAATGTAATATATATTCTAAATAAATTTTTTTTATAGATTATATCATGTTTGCCACTCAAAAATATTATATAATGTAATATTTTTAATACTTAAATTTTAAAACTTGACTATTTGAAAATATAAAACATATTAATAATTAATTTTGTAAAATATTAAAGAAATAACCTCGACCACTTGGTCCTGAAAACAACATTTACATTGAATGCACGGATGCCAAAATCATAATGGGGTGTTTGGTTGGATGATAATAGAGGTTTTAAATTTAATTTTTAAAAAATGTAATAAAATTTGTTAAAAGTGGTGTTTGGCAACTATGATAATTTTATGTTTTGAAAGTGATTTTCTTCTTAAACAAAAAAAGAGGATCTCACCTCTCTTTTTTTCTCTTGTGGTTCCCCCACTTTGTTTGGTCATGTACGGTAGTTACACTTTTTTGTTATCACATCCCTCCAAACATGATAATTTTTTGTCATGTGTTGGTTCACTTTTTATTTTAATACAATTCTTTTATCATGATATTATACAAAAAATTATCATACAACCAAACACTCCATAAATATACGAAGTATTGACTTTCGTTGATCGTCTAATCATGTCATCCAAGTAAGAGAGCTAGTTTGGTGTGTGTTTTAAAACATCATCAGTTACCTTATTGTACACCCAACCAAATGCATCGTACGGATGTGTTTAGTAGGGATTAGTAGTACGTGGATTCCACAAAAATCTCTTCTGTGTCTTTTATCAGACACTCCACGAATTTTACATAAATGTATGTTTGGTGTTAGAATATTTGATTTAGCATATTAATTGGACATGCTATAGATTTTTAGTCAAATATCTATTTTAATTTTATTTATTATTTTTTAACAAATCTAATCTTATATAAAAATTGCGAAACATAATCCATCAACATAAATATTATGAGTGTCCTTTGTTTATAATTAAGAACACGGTAAAATCTTAAAACAATTGAGAAAAAATAAATGAACCTGTTCTTGCCAAGGATTACAATGTTGATGCTGAGGAACCGATTTATGAACAATTTTCTGAAGAATTCGTTCATCTTATGCCCAAAACAATGAACACATAATTTACAAAACAACTTTGTGCTCCGGGCAACATAATATTTGATCAACTGATAACGTAATACTGTAAGAAAGTAACCGGTAAAAATTTTGTAGGCGATATAAACAATTCTTCTCTAGATCTTTGACAAATTCAACACCTTATAATATGCAAGTTTATTACAGAACTTAAACAAAACAACCTGCACTTGGCCTGCGAGCTCAAATTGACGGCCCGATTTCAGGTCTGCCCTTGGCCCAGCCTGATGGCCCATGGGTCAACCCGACCCGTTGACAGCCCCATTGTCAATGGGTCAGCCCCGGCCTGCAAATGGCCCAACCAAGGCCCGCTCCAATATATAATGGGCTGGCCTGGCCCAGCCCACTTTATATCGTTGGGCCGACTCGGCTCAACCCGTATAATAAATTATAGACTTGGCCGGCCCATCCTGACCTAACTCAATTTTTCAAATATATATTATTTTTTAAAATTTTAAAATATCTCCTACCAAAGTCTAGATATGACATACAAAATTAAAACTAAGAATCTTTTTTGAAATATTAAGGTACGACGAGATTGATAAAAAATTTGAATCATGATTAAAATAAGAATAGTAGATGCACTATACTATATGCATTCATAATTTTTTAATTTATAATAAAAAATATAAATTTGATTGAATTGCTTAAATTTTCTAGTATATAATAAAATGCATATCATATTTTTAAAAATTTTAAACATCAAACCAAAATATTTTGAATCTAGAAATAAAAATAAATACATAGATAAAAACATACCGTTTAACACCCAAATAATCATAGATATGCAACCAGAGTTAAAGCTAATGTGGTGTTTGGTTGCGTGATAACGATGATTTTTATTTTAATTTTTAAAAATTGTCACGAAAAAGTATTGAAAAACATGTTTGGGGATGCTGTAATTTTTTATTTTAAAAAAGTTTCGATCTTTAACTGTATCGTAGAAAAAAAAAGTGGTACACACCACTTTTCTTTTTGAAAACTCTCTCACCCCCGACACCAGACAAACTCTCGACCTCGTTTTCCCTTTGTTCACGAGTTGTCTCTATGGCGATACATCCTTGACGGTGGCCTCTCCCTTCTTCGCGAGCTCTCTTTGCAGCAGCACATCCTTGACAGCAGCCACCTCCCTTCCTTGCAAGCTCTCTCCACCGCATGCCTCTCTCCACGGCGGCACATCCTCGACGGTAGTCTCGTTGTGGCTCCCTTCTCTGCAAGCTCTATCTAGGGCGGCACATCCTTGGTGGCAATAGATCTCTCTCTCTCTCTCTCTCTCTCTCTCTCTCTCTGTGTGTGTGTGTGTATAGCATGTGTTAATCACCCGGATGAATTTGAGATCCATGTCCGTTCTGAACGTCTGATGTTCATTCCTAAATTTCTAGCATCTGGAAGGATATTCTGTGTAATTGAATGTTTTTTAGTCATCTATTTCGATTGACATTTAAAATAGCATACAAACACTTTTTTGGAAGAATCACAGGGCAGGGCATGAGCCGCTTTCTATAGGATCATTGTTAACAAGCATGCAAGGGTATGTCAAATACTGCTTTGGGAGGGTGGAATGTTGGTTGGTGGAAAGATACGTGACACTTGCTACTTATTCCTCTTGAAAGTCTGCAGGAAGAGGCTCCCAACGAGATCATTGATCTAGAGAAGTTTTTCGACCGATTCAGTTATGTTTTTTGTGGGATGTTTCATGAAGATATTGATCATTTATCAGTGAGATGTAGCATTATAGTCACCTTATGGGAAGTGTTATTCAAAAACTAGAAGATGGATTGAGCCAAGAGATGTGCATTCGTTGATGTTTTTTGGGATAGCCTCAAACTAGGGAGGGAGCACTGGTTGTGTGGAAGATTGTTCTTCCAGATTTCTTGTGGTTTGTGTGGGTGGCTCGTAACAAAAGAGTTTTTAGTGACATCTACAAATATCTGACAAGAATTTTGCAACATATGTTGTCTTTGGCAAAGGATTAAACCTTTGCACACTTTTAGGTGCTATTTGGCACCCAAATTTTTTGGGGATAAACCAGGTTTATCCCCTAAATTTTGGAGATAAACTTGGTTTATCCCCAAGTTATCCTTATACCAAACATGCCCTTAAGTCTTACTCTGTTTATGTAGCTGGCAGGGAGGACAGTGTTAAATGGAAATGTTTTATTTTTTGTAGTCTTCTAATCTACTACTTGCTCAGTAAGCAGGCTAGTCTATCTTTTATTTCCATTCTTTTACCTTCTTTACTCTCTTTTTCAGCCATCTTTTCATTCTTATAAATTAACAAATTGCGGTCCTTTACCAAGTTAAAAAAATACAAGTATTACCAGGAAGACGAATTCTAATTCATAGTAAATAGTAGAGAAGTAAACATATTCTCCCATAGAGAGGAAAATTGATGCAAAATCAAAAGAGAGAGGTGAAAATGCAAAGGATCAAGAGAATGAGTACCATGCAAGGTAGGTTGGCAACACAGAAAGATCTTGGGGGTGGGGGATCCAGAATCTCACCATGGATTTTATTGTTTCTATGGCTCAGTTTTGTCCTTTCTCCAAAAATAAGTTTCAAATTAACAATTTAATCTTCATAATCATGGATTTTACCTTCAAAAGCATAATTACAGGGAGTTGACGCAAAATTCAAGACTCAATTCCTTATTCAATTGCCCATTTGTTTTATGAGGTTTAGACATAGGATGATATCTGAAAATATTCATCCTACCAAACAATGCTAGACCATTCTATTATTATGGATTCTAGATTTTCCAGACAGATGCCATACATAGACTACCTTCATCCATATGTCTATTCATGTTTTTGGTCACTAATATTTCACATGTGGTTACTAGTGGACTAAAATGTTTACTTTCTATGCTCAATTATGTCCTTTACCATTTGTTATTAAGGTGATGAAAGTCACTATTTCATTAATATGAAAACAAGAGTACCCACGAGTTAAAGAAAAATATAACACTATGGAACAAGAGAGCTGCTCAATTGACTAGTAAGATGATAGTAACGGGGAAGTAACTACCAGCCAAGACATTTTCTACAAGAAAATGGTCGGAGGAGGTAGGATCCTGCAGTCGCCCGAGAAAGTGAAGAACCAATCCTTGACAAAGTGGCAGCATGTTGAAGAATAGAGAAAAGGTTTTCAAAGTGTAAAAGAAATGTGAGAAGATTAGGTTAGACGTCGTACATTGTAATTACATATTTTTAGATGATTAAATTCTTGTATGACATGAATATTTTGTCATTTCTATGATCTTATGAATTTCTAAATTTGTATGGCATGAAATTATTGGTTTTCAATATTTATGAAGTTGATGAAAATTAAATTTAAAATACTACCAAACACCTCATTATCATTTTTAAAAATTAAAATATTTTTGCCAAACACATTCATTGTCATGTTTTCACTTTTAAAAACTATCATGTTTAGTATTATAATATAATTTTTTATCATGAAACCTTTTTAAAAATTAAAATACAACCAAACACCCCATAAGTATATATTTTATTATTTTAAAATATTACTCTTTTTTTAAAAATTTCTCTTATAGTCTACGTACCTTGTTCTGACCCATGCGTGCAAAAAGTTCCATAGAAATAAAATAAGAAGACTTTTGCATGTCTGCTCGACAGTGGACATTACTGTGGAACAAGGTCCGTGGGCCTGGTTTCTTGGCCCGAGTAACGCATGAGGGCTCGTTGATCTGCCCCGAAATAAGGCCTAGGACTGACCCGACCCTAGGGCCCTAGGGCTAGCCCTATCCATTGCTGCCCCTGAGCAGAACCCCACTCACAATTAAGGTATATTTACCCTTGACAAATTACATTGCCTCAAGTTCACCACTATTACCAACTTAATAAATGTGATCCTCCCCTATGACCTCGGTCATGTAGATTTCTTATCTAACGTCATGTTTGATAACACTATAAGTATTTTTATTATTGTCAATTTTGAAATTGATATTCATACTAATTTTTTAAAAATATTTAATTAATGATATCGATTTTGAAATTCACCGTACAAATAAAATATGTCATATAATATAAATGTTAACTTATATCAATTTTGATATCAATACTCTAATTTCTAGAAATATCAATATCCATACTAATATAGCAATATTTTCGATGCTTTATGTCATGTTTGGTTAGAATTTCATTTTGGATACTATATCAATATTGATATTAATATTTTCAAATGTTGAAGTATCAATATCAAAACTAATACAAGTGGACAGTTGTATTACAAAATATGTTTTGTTTGGACTGCACATTTTAAAATTGATACAATTAGCCAAACAATTTATAATAGTTCATATCAATATCAATTTTAAAAGTGATAGTGATAGAAGTACCTAATAGTGTTACCAAACAGGATGTTAACTACACACTGGACATGCCCGCAAGATAAGAAGTAGATGATTGAAAAGAATGAAGCTTTTGATTATACACCGACAGCTAATAAAGGGCACATTACCTAATGGTGATTGGTATTTTCTACTTATCTTTCTTTTATTTGGACCTTGGCAAAGTAGTAGGTGCACTTTCTTAATGAAAATTCACGTTTGAGCGACTAATAAATGCCTCCCACGTTACCAACCCAATTGAAAACAACAGCCAAAAAAACATGAAAATTATGAGATGCACTATGTGCTCTCTTTGTTCAAGACTTCAAGTCCGTTACCACTTACCAGAACCCAATGATGAGATGTGGCCACTACTATGATTTTCTTCTCTTCATGTTAATATTAGCATTACCAACCCATGAGAAAATAATGATAATAGTAGTGTACTGTTATGTTTTGCCTTCAATCCATGTTTGCTGGGGAAATAACGATAATGTACATCTTAATTTTCTCAACTTCAACCATATATTGGTATTACAGTACAAAACAACATGAATATATAATAGGAAGTGTTCAATTGTAGCAATTTTGTCATCGATACTTTATCTTTAAGAAGAATCAATATCAAACTTAATATAATATCAATTTTCATATCCTAAACCAAACTACGTATTAACCATGCAAAATCAACTGGTTGGAAGAAGTATTTTCGTTATATCGACTAAAGAGCATTATAATTTAGTTTCCTAAGCAACTGTTTGTGAAGTGTTGCTCCAAAATCCTACAGTCGGCTGAAGAGGACCAATAACTTATGTTGAATTAACATCTAACTAGAGACTTATGGGGTGTTTGGTTGCATGATAATTTTATGTACACTTTCATGATAAAAAATTGTATTAAAATAAAAAGTAAACCAACTCATGACATAAAATTATCATGTTTGGAGGGATGTGATTACAAAAAAGAGTAACCACCGCACATGACCAAATAAAGTGGGGGACCACAAGAAAAAAGAAAGAGGTGAGACCCTCTTTTTTTGTTTAAGAAGAAAATCACATTCAAAACATAAAATTGTCATGGTTGTCAAAAACCTCTTTTAACAAGTTTTCTTACAATTTTTAAAAATTAAAATAAAAACCTCAATTATCATGCAACCAAACACCCCATTAGTTTAATCTTGCAAGTTTGGTTTAAATGTTTGATTCCATTCAATTGATTTGCAAATCTTTTGAATGAACCAAATTAGATTAAATTAGAGCTGTCAATGGACCGGGCTAGCCCGTGGGCCCTCGGGCTGGGCCAACCATGGGCCTGATTTCGGGTCATGGGATTAAGTCCGCGGGCTTAAGATGGATTGATTTCAGGTTGACGGCGGGCCAACACTAATTTTGGGCTCGCAAAGGGTAACGTTGGCAATGACTCCGCTGGCGCTCAGCACGTAGACCTCGCACTAGCACAACCAAGCAAAGTTCGCAAGGGCATTGATGATGTTGGTGCCGGCGTGCAAACGAGTTGAGCCGAGCCAAGTAGTATGATGTTCAAGCTCAACTCGTTTATTTTACACAAGTTCGAGTTCGAGTTCGAGCTCAAATTTTAGTGAATATGTGGAACCCTTATTTAAGCTTGGTTCATTTATAAATTGAGCCGAGTCGAGCTCGAACTCGAGTAGTAGTTAGACTAAAATTCAATTCACATTCAAACTTAAGCTATATACAAACTCGTTTATAAACTCAAAATCAATGAAAAGTCATTTGTGAAACTCTAGATTTAGCTCATTTATAAAACTCAATCTGAGTTTAAACTTAAATTTTGAATTATTTAATATACTTAAGTGATAATATATAATTATTAATACTCAAAATTTAATTTTTAAAAATAAATAAATAATATAATATTTAATCGAGCTGCTCGCGAGCTTATCGAGCCAAGCAGGAGTCTGTTCAAGCTCGGCTCGTTTAATGAGTCGAGCTTTATTTTTTGTTCAAACTTGTTCATTTAACATAATAAATGAGCCGAGTCAAAATTTTATCGAGCCAAATTTCGAGTTACTTGCTAGTGTATTGGTTCGTTTGCACTCTAGGAGCCGCTACCGATCTCGAAGATGTGCGAGCGCAGCACGTTGGGGCTCTCCCAGGTGATGAAAACGGGGGTCTTGGGCTTGTTTTGTGATCTCGGCGGGTGCCCATGGGGCCTCTCGTTTGCCAAGCTGGGTAGGTCACCGTTACATCCTTCGGCTGTCTTCAGTGGAGAGAGATGAGATCAGAGACGTTCCTGGAGGTGATCTTGCCATCTTGCCGCCGCCGGTGGGAGTCTTCCTTTGGTATGGCTGCAGGGTAAGTGAGAGCTTCGAGAGTAGGGCATCTCCTCTTCTTCTTCGTCTTCTTCTTCTTCTTCTCGCCGACTCTCTTCTAACTACATCTAATCAGCTTGACTGATTGGTGCAAGTGGAGTTCTGGATTGACCTACTGATGATGATTCTAGGATACATCCTGGGGATCATCTACGCCATATATGTGCTGGTCATATAGTAGGATGCCCGGCACCCTTTTGGTGTTTGCTCTTATGTGTCACAGACCAGTCTACCTTTGGCGATGTTTTCATTTTCATGTTCTTTTTCATGTCCACAATCAAGTTGGATTCTCTTAGATTGTAATACCCCGATTATTTAAATAAATAAATAAATAGTTATTATATTTAATATTAGTTTTATTTATATTAATCTAACTTCTTCCCTTATCCATTCCAATTTTCTCTCCCTCCGGATAATCTTTCTAAACCGCCGCCCCCTCTCCCAATCGAACTCTAATTCTAGTCCCTGGTCCGGTCCCCGTCGGACTCTCCCTCCTCTCCCTCTTTATTTCCCATGCATTAGCCCTGCCTTCCACGCCTCCTTCTTCTCCTCTCCCGCGAGCGCACCGACGACGGCCCGCCCCCCCCCTTCTCCCTCTTCTTCTTCTCTGCCGCGAGCCCGCGCAGCAGCCGCGCGCCCTTCTTCTTCTTCTTCTTCTCTCTGTGCGTGCAACACCCGGCTGCCGCACCTCGCCGCAGCGCCGTCTGCACGACCGCCGCCCGGCGCTCCCTCCCCGCCGGCCACCGCACCTCGCCACCCTACGCACGCGCGCCGCCCGCCGCGCGTGCCTAGCTCCGACGCCGCACGCCCGGACCTCCCTGCCCGCCGTCCGGCGTTCCTCCGCCGTCGTCGCCGGTTGCGGCGCCGCCGGCGCGGCGCCTCCCACACCCTCCGCCGGCCACCCTCCCTCGGCCGCAGCCGCCGCCCGCGACGCCGCCCGCGTCTCCCTCCGCCGCCGCGATTCTTTGCCCCCGACGCCAAGCTCCGCGACCGGCCACCTCACCAGCCCCGCCGTCTTCCCACGCGCCCGTGCGCGTCGCCACCGCCGCTGCTGCCCGCCGCCTTGACCCCCCCGGCCGTCCCTGCTAGCACCAGCCGGCGCCTCCCCCGCGCGCGCCAGCCCCGCGCGCGTCCACCCCGCCGGCCACGAGCCCGCCGGCCGCGCGAGCCGTCGCCGCCCCCGGCCACCTGCCGTGTGCCCGCGGCCGCGTGGTCCACCGCCTCCCTGCCCCCCCTGCGCCGGCCACCCTTGAGCCGCGGTGCACCAGCAGCCACCCTCCGCGGTACCCCCTCTATCCCCTCTCTCCTATCGCCTTCTCTCTCCTATCGTCTCTCTCTCTCCCTCTCTTTCTCTCTTCTATTCTCTCTATTATTCTTCATTCAATATTATTCTCTTTTTCCAATAGATTATTAAGATATCATTCGATCCGGCTTTATATCACCGTCGTGACCGCGACATATTCATCACCCGGATCGATTCCGTTGAAATTCCGTGCGCCGTTCATCGTCGCCGTTAAGGTAGGCGTCTTGGCTATTCTTAGCACTCTAATATCTTTGATTAAATTGTAAAAAATCATGCTTAGATCACCAGGATTAGAAGATTGTAGATAATGGGCTATTTTTGATTTATTTGCATATTTGGATAGAGTTAGATTAATTGGTTTAAATAGTGCATGCTTAGATTAATTTGGTTATTCATGTATGTTAGACTTCGTGATAGGTTGTGTATGTCTAAATTTAGCTAGTTTAGTATGTTTGCATCGCGATGAACCTTAATCATGTATATTCCGATTTGATAAAAAGCCGATGTGAGGTTTAGGCATAATGTTGTTAGAATTTAGTTTATTTTCTTTTATGTAATAGGTAGTCCTGTTTAAGCATGTAATTGTCATGTTTAGGTTGTAGATTGCATGATCCCATGTATATGCATTAGTTTGTGATAGACTGTGTTATGGTATGCAAATATGTGGTGCATAGAACCATGGGTGTTCATCTATGTATTTCATGTTTGATTTGCCAATTAAATGTTCATGTTACTGTCTGAGTTAATTATATGATTGCATGGTGTTGAATGTGGTTGGTGCAGTGAGCTGCAATGTGGTTGTTTTGTACTTCACCCGACTAAATTAGTGGCCCGTGGGCAGCAGAGATTAGTTGAATCTGGAGCATCCTTCGATCCCAGATACCGCGGTTTATCCTAAGTACTCCACTGCCTAGGGGTACTATGGGATTTAGTTACTATATGTTAATTCCTACTATATGGTAAATCTGGTGCTAATTTTGTGATGTGACTACATTTATCAGATGGAGCATGATATTTACTCAGACAGGTGTCTAATTGTGTGTTGGCATAGTTGTTAGTGTTATAGATATGTCCTTGGTTTTATGTTAGATTGTGTGTGTTATGTGCATACCTAGAGTCGTCTAATGTGTAGGTTATGTCAGTTTTAATGCATTTAGAGTCTGGTTATCATATGGGGTAGTAGAATGACTTTGTAATTAATTAATTAAATATATATAATTAGTTAAGTCCTCTGTATTAAATCTGATTTTTAGGCTTATTATGTATTGAATACCATTAGAAATCACTATTATAGTGGGGTAGTTCGGGTGTAAGACCTACTGAGTCTGTGGTGACTCATCCCTTCCGTTGTTAATATTTTCAGGAGTGCAGGTTTAGCGCAGCAGAAGCGTAGTGGTGTTTTGGAGTTCGAGGAGCTAGTGATTCAATCATTCAATGTTGGTATTTAATTTGTTTAGATAAGTGTTTGTTTATGGTGATATTATGTTGTAAAGTTTGAAATTATTTATTTGGATTGAGATTTTAGTCTTATTTGGCTCCAGACCGATATCCTTTCCCGTTACGTCGCCGGATTATCTTCCGCTGTGCATGTTAAAAATCCGGGTGGTGACATAGATGATCTTATTACTTATACGGATTTTGAGAAGACATGCATGTGTGTATATGTCTAGCTCTGGGTAATCTGCCGGACAATTTGACACCATATGTAAGATTGCAAAATTGTTGTAGTTTTGGAGATCAAGGTGCGGTGTATTTTTTGGATTCTTCAAAATGCATTTTTATGGGGTGTTTGGTTGCATCATAATTTTTTGTACATTTTCATGATAAAAAATTGTATTAAAATAAAAAGTGAACCAACTCATGACATAAAATTATCATGTTTGGAGGGATGTGATAACAAAAAAAAATAACTACCACACATGACCAAATAAAGTGGGGACCACAAGAAAAAAGAAAGAGGTGAGATCCTCTTTTTTAATTTAAGATGAAAATCACTTTCAAAACATAAAATTGTCATGGTTGCCAAACACTTCTTTTAACAAGTTTTCTTACAATTTTTAAAATTTAAAATAAAAATCTCCATTATCATGCAACCAAACACCCCATTAAGGTTTAAATTTTTATGGGTTTGCATGCATTTCTATGGTGACATCTGACTTATCAAGAAAAGAGAATATGACCTTTCCTTCCTTCCTCCTCTACTCATATTTATTTATAATATGTGGATGATACATCCCCAAAATTTTATGATAAATTCTGATAAAAAGCTGTTCGCCACAAGAGATGTTAGATAAACAAAACAAAATCTAAAAAATTTAATTTTTTGTATTTATTTTTATAGTTCTGGAAATATTCTTGTATTCGGTTGATGTGATTTTTTATATATTAGAAAGATCAGGCTAGGTCAGGTCAAACTTAAATTTTATGCGGGTCGGGTCAGGCCGGGCCAGAAACATAACGTGTGCCAAGCCGGGTCGGCCCATTATATTTTGAGTTGGACCTAGATTGGGTAGCTTCCGACCCGGCCCAGCCCATTGACAACCCTAGATTAAATTGACTAAAAAAATCAATTAAAAATATTATAAAATCATTTATATAACTCAAATTCAAAGTCGTAACCTTAAATGATTGAGATCATCTACATAGATTTATTTTTTCCATCATTTATGATTCTCGACTAGCTTCTCTGATATGTCTAATTATTCTAAGTAATATTAGATTCAAATACGTCAAATTAACTTGAGTTTGCCTATTCGCTTCTTTTGCATCAACGGCATTTAGGCCTCAACTTGTTCAACAATGTCTCAAGAGGACACTATTTATTTATCCTTAATATATTCATTGCGGATTTTGTCTACTACGTGTGATAACACATTCACTTTAACATCTGCGTCTAAAGTACGCTTAATTTGACCGTATATTTCTTCTTAGTTGCTCAACACGTTGTTGTATATCATGATAGATCTTATAACCATATGATAGAATTTTTCTTTAAATTTTTAGAAAATTTTACAATCATATAGAATCCTTATTGTCTATCTCCATTTTAGTCTTCTTTCTTTAATCTTATGGCTGATATTTTCATCACACTACTTTCATGTAAGATTGAACTTAAGTATTTAAATTGAGTACTATGTGTGAAGACATTTTCGTCTAAGGTTATTTTAATTTCTTCAACTCTTGAGTATTTCGCTAAATTTGAAGTGCATATATTTCGTCTTCCTCCTATTAATTTTAAATCATTTAGTTTCTAACTTGGTTCTGTTACTATGTATCGTTCAAGTTTCATGTTAATATCATCTCTAGTCTTGTCAATCGGGACAATATCATTAGTATACTATTAATAAAATATGATATACATATAATTATCGTACAACATTAATATATATTTTATTTTCATAGCTAAAAAAATGTATATGTTATACATAATTAATTAATTTAAATATTAATTAATTTTTTATTTCAAATAAAATCAAATTAAATTTAGTACTTGGTTCAATTGTGAAAAAACGATCCAAAATCTGATCAGACCTAGTATATATAAATAAGAGAGAAAATTTTGCTTCTTAATGGGTTACTTAACCTCCTGGCTATTTTTGTAAAATAGTCCTGCAAATTTATGAAAGCACAGACACTATCAGACTTTCGCTAAACTTTCTGAAATGCCCACAAATTTTCAAGGGTTTTTTTCCGCAAAAGGAGCTTATTCAATGGTTGAGATTTACTCATACCATGACCCGATCTAAGGGAACATTGAAATCTCATCAATCAATTCTCTTTCTTTCATGCTAAAAAACCTGACCTCTCTTGCCTACGCATAATTGTAATAATATTCTTGAAACTGTGAGGAAAAAGTTAGATCCTTAAATACAGATAGTAGACTTTTTTAGACTTTTCCCTGACCAGAGTAGCAGTCTGCGTATTCTCGTCTTATCTTTTCGAGTTTCCCCTCGAGTAACTACCCTCTCGGAGAAGTGGCAGGTTCTATCGGCCCTCGATTCTTTGCCTCTGCTCCCGTGGACAGAGGTCGACACCAATCCACCTAAGGTGGATCGGCCGCTGAATAGTCATGGTTGTCCGCGGGATATGGTTGGCTTTGATTTGATTTGATTTAATTTAAAAAATATTTTTTAAACAAATTTTAAGTCAAATTCAAATTTGAACCGAAGTAAGTAAAATTAAAATAATTTGACTGAATATTTTACATGAGACGTTGATTGTTTTTTCTTAAACCAAACATAATTCCCAAATCATTGGATTGAACCGAACAACGAAGACCAACGGTTACAATATATTCGAACCCGCATAATTGTTTAACGCTTCCTCGACACTAAAAAAAAGATATTACGAAATTCAATGGTCCTATTTGGTAATGAAAACTGACGTCGTCACAATCTGCAATTTGGCACTTCAAGTGGGGGGTAACATGAAAGGATATTCATCTCAAACACCCCCTCCCCCGTGATCTTATCTGTCATGGTAGCAATCATGATTGAGCGATCATACGGTGCACATTGCTCGCAAGGCAGCGTCTAATCTATTGGATGGCATGGTTTGCCAGGTCAGAGGTCAGTCCAAGGCTGGATCAAGCGAGTCGACTCAATCACTTCCCTAGACGACCAGTTCGGTCACGGCCTGGTTGAACCACCTAACCCAACCTTTGGGATAGAGTCGCGAGACTTGACATCGGATTGTGCGACCGAGTCGAGTCGGCCAACTGGGTTGTTCCAAGTTGCCAACAATGTCCCCCAATACCTTCGTAAGAGGTGTTGCCCACTCACTCTTTCAAGTTAATCGCGATCTCTGATCAGTGATTCGTGAACACTCATTTATTATAATATATAAATATTTCATTGACATTTATTTTATTATAAATAAGATTTTTGATTATGAATATATGACATAAAATTTAAAATTTAATCACCTTTACTTCTCATCTGAAGTTAGCTCTTTCTCGACATATATCAATACAATGTAATCACACAAAACTTATTTACTTGTATACATACATAAACACTAATATTCAACAATAATATAAAAATATAATTATTTTTATGTATATATATTTTAATATATACAATATAATATTAACCACTAATCATATATTTTTTAGATGTATATATATATAAACATCCAACATTAATTTTTTGAATGCCTAGGCGATGTCTAAAAAGTTGGTTTGTCATTTAATGATTTTGACATCTTTTAACGTTTAAATTATTTTGAATGAAAATTTTAAAAATAATTTTCATCTTTTTAATATTTAATATTTTTGTATTTTACGTATTTTTATAATTTTTAATATTTTTTTAAAATAATAAATCTTACCGATGTAACTTAGATCAAATTTGGAGTACGTCTCTCTCCTTTCCTTCTATGAAAATATAGATGTTAATGGGGCTAAAATTAAAAACGGCGAGAATAAAGCCGTTCTTGCAATTGTTCTCAGGTGAAGAGAGTACTCTCAATTCCTATAAGGGTCACAATATCGGTCACTTAAATAATGAGTAGTGAGTTGTAAGACGTTGGTAGTAGTTCAACTTCCGTCGATAGAGAGTTAACATGTTAATGAACCGTTACTGAATCGCTATCGACCTCTTACAAACTCTCTACCAATAGGTAGCGAGTTAGTAAGACACAAACTCCCTACCAATAGGTAGCGAGTTAGTAAGACATCGATAGCGATTTAACCCTTTTCGGTAGTAGTTCACCACTTAAGTGATTTGAGATTGTGATCGACGTTGAAAACCTATAATAATTCCTCCATCCGAAAACTAAGATGATCCGTTTTCTTTTTTTTCCTCTCTCGTGACTGGAATTCCCGGTCCTTCTCTCCGCCGCACCGGGTTTCTATTATTACGGTTTCGGTTAGAGATCAAATTTGTATAGACATGCCGAGTTGGTATTTGATCAAGTTCTGTCTTTCAAATACATCTTTCAAATAAAAAAGTCCTCTCCGCCGCCATATCCGTCTCCCCTTACACCCCTGCTGGCTGCTGATGCCGCTTCGTCCCGCACCTCGCCCTCGGGCTCCGGCTGCGACCTCTCTAACCCCTCTTGTTGTCTTCTCCGCGGGCTTCTGAGGCCTCCACCGCTTACGCGGTGCGCACGGTTCCTTCCTACCCGCTTGGGCCGCCGGATTCCTTCCTCGATATTCTATGAGCGCACCGTGCTGGCTTCTTGCCGTCGGTGCTGCTCTCCCGGCTCGGTGACAGGATTCTCGTTCGCTTCTGTCTCATGCCGTCGGAGCCCCCGGCCTCCTGTTATTCTCCCGCCTCGGTTCTTGCTTTTGCGGGTGCTATAGGAGAGTATCCAGAGGCATACTGGTGATAGGGGAGGGTCTCTGGAGGCAAAATCTGTCCTGGAGAGCCAGCTTCTGCCACATCCAGTGAGGAAATCAATCGATTGGAAAAGTAGGCTTTTTCATGTTTGTCGGACCCGTTAAAGGAGGCAAGTCTCCATGCACGAAGTTGTTGGCTTTAGATGGTTCAGGAAGCAAGATGTCCTGAATGAAGTCTTTTTCGGTTGGTTGATCGCTGTGTCGTTCTTTACAACTATGCTTTCTTCTTCTTTGAAGGCTAGTTCCTTTCACCTCGACAGAAGTAGCTTGTCATCTATGCTGATAAATATGAACGAGGTACAAAGAAATAATAGAACCTACTATGCTGATAGGGCAAATGGTGTAGAATTTATAGAGAATGTCGACGAGCATGATCCCTGGACAGCATGGGCATACAAACCTCGAACGGTTACACTGCTTTTCCTTGGTGCATGCCTCCTAATGTAAGCTCCTGTCCTTGTAATTCATGTGTCATTTCTATGCCTTGCTTGCTCGTGGCAAAATAATCTGATATTGTATTATCGATATTTTTTTTGTTGTAGTATTTTCATATTCTCTGCACCTCATGATGCACCGGCAAACAGTCGTGGATTGTTTTTGTCAAACACAGTTCAGAATTCACCAAAAGAATACAATAATATATGCAAATTTTGTCATGAGGCACTTTTTAGGGTGGCCCAAAGTTGTCGATATTTAAGAAAACATAGAAGATCAGTTATTTCTTATGTTTATCAACTTAAACTGTTTGGTGATAAGTTAACTCTGTTTGATTCCGAAATATGTAGCCTATCCAGTGTTTAAAGAGCAACAATATCAAATCTGTTGGTGTTCTGTTTTGCAATATTTTTCTTGCTGCATAACCATCCCCAGTTTTATGTGTATTGAAGAATTGAACAAAATTTTCATATTAATTAGATTCATAACCTTTGTGGTAAATGCATCAATCTGGCATAAGCCTGGTATCTGGACGCGAGAAATAAGTTATTAAGTGCTCAAAATATGCACTGATGACATAGTTTTGATAGTTAAGTCTATGGGTGTGTTTGACAATTCGGTGTGAGGACTTCTCTTAAAAGGTCCTACAATTAGAAGGCACTTTTTTTCGAAGAACTTCTTGTTTGCTGAAGTAGAAGGAGTTTGGTTTAAAAAAATAGAAGTGATTCACGGAGGAGCTCTCCCTGTTGTTGCGTCCGATCCCTTGTACATCTTGGGGGAGTTGGCGTAGAGCTGCTTCTCACTGGCGGGGGGTCTCGTGGAGGGAAGGGGGGCTCGCAAACGGTGAAGGATGACATAGGACAGTGGGGGACGTGCGGGGGAAAGGGCAGGCTTGCCAGTGGGGGGTCTTGTGTAGGGAAGGGGGCTTGTTGAGGTACTCGCCAGCCGGGGGTGGGGGGGGGGTCACGGACGGCGTGGTGTGCACAGGGGGAAGGGGGCTCACGGAGGTGCTCGCCGGTGGGGGTGGGGGTCTCGCAGATGGTGGGGTGCGCGCCGGGGGAAGGGGGCTTGCGGAGGTGCTCGCTAGCGGGGGGGAGGGGGGTCTCGCGGATGGCGAGAGGATGGCGGGGTGCGCGTAGGGGGAAGGGGGCTTGCGAGAGGTGCTCGCCGGTGGCGGGTCTCTTGGACAATGGGGTGCACGCGGGGAAGGGGGGTGTCGCGGAGGTGCTCGCCGGCGGGGGAGGGGGGGGTCTTGCAGACGGCGGAGACCGGCGAGGTGTGCACGGGGGGAAGGGGGGCTTGTGGAGGTGCTTGTCAATGGGGGGTCTTACTGACGGTAGGGTGCACGCAGGGAAGGGGGTGTCGCGGAGGTGCTCGCCAATGGGGTGTCTCGCGGACGGCGTGGTGCATGCGGGGGGGGGGGGGGGGGGGCTCGTAGAGGTGGTCGGTCAAGCCACTGTGTGGTGGATATCAGGAGGAGATTTTTTGAAGTTAGAAGGAGCAAAAAAACTCTTCCTTACTTCTACCTTCAGTAAGAAGGAGAAGTGAACATTAATGGATATCCAAACTGATGGGGACATATTTTGATATTTTGGGTTTTTCTTTTAATTCTGTGTCCCTACGAGGACAAGTTTGTAAATAGAAGTCTTAGAGGGTCTTTTTTTAATTAGGTCTCTTCTCCCTCTTTAAAAGAGGACCGGATGTACATAGTTCAAGAAGGAATACAATCAATTTTTGGAGCTCTTCGGGTGGTGTCCTCCCGCGCAGGGGGCTGCGGCCCCCGTCTCCTCCAACCCCGGCGTCGGTGCGCCGTTTCTTCCCCTCACCCCGGCCATGGAGGGCCGTCTTCTTCCTTCATCCTCCTCCGGCAGGTGGCCGGCGTCTCCTCCTTCCTCCTCCATTCGGCCGCGGGCTTTCCCCCTTTCACCTTATGGTTCCGGCGAGGTCGCCGTCTCCTTCCCCCTCCTCATCCTCCGGCCTCCGCGCCGTTCTTCTCTTCTTCCCCTTCTCGGTTCATCAACGTCATCGTCACGGATCCATTCGCGAACAAACGGAGTTCCTATGCGCGGAGTTTCTGCACCCTCCCCTCCATCGGATCCGACCGCGCAAAGATCACCCGACCAATCCCAGACGCGAGAAGAATAAGAGGAGGAATAAGAAGAAGCTGCGGAGCTGTGGGAGGGGCCAGCTCCGGCGATCCCCGGAGCTGTGCTTTTCCCCCCCTTCCCGCGCGTCTCCTCCCATGGCGGACAGGTCTTGCGGGACCCTCTTCAGACGACGCAGAGCAGAAGAAGAGGTGGAGAAGACGGAGAAGACGGAGCTGTGGGAGGAGAGGATCCGGCGATCCCCGGATCCCCCCTTCCTCCACAGAGTCCTCCAGCGATGTCTCTCCCTCTCGGCGTCAACTTCGGCTCCGTCCGGACGGGACGACGACGGCATCGACACCGTGGGCTTCCTCTCCTGCCTCCTCCCCTCCGCGCACAGCCTGCGGTCGCCGGACGAGGACGACGAGGGCGATGCGAACGCGGGCGAGGCTTCGCGAGCGGGCGGGCTTTTGTCGCGGCTCGCGACTTCGCGGGACGGCCGCGATGTCGCCACAGCCGCACACGGTCGACGTCGAAGAATCGGCCACGCGACCACCCGAGAGCCCCGGAGGAAGCGCCACGACCCCCCCGGGTTATTCGCGCGACCGCGCGGCCGGCGCCGGTTCACGGTCAGCCGGTTCGCAGCCCAGACCGGCCGGTCGGCCGGTTCGACCGGGTTCTGACCCGGTTCAGACCGGTTCAGCCCGGTTCAGTGCCTGAACCGGCCGGTTCAGCCCGGTTCAGGGTGTTCTGAGCCGGTTTTTACCGGTTCAGACCATCTCGAGCCCGGTTCGGGCCTGTTTGGATCGTTTTGAAGCCGGTTTGCTCCTATTTTGGGTTCGTTTAGGTGCTTTAGTGGCGATTAGTGCCGGTTCGCTTCGTTTTTTTGGTCGATTAGCCCGGTCTAGCCGGTTTGTCCTGCATCACAAACACCATAATTAAAATAAGAAGCACTTTTAATTGGAGGAGAAGTAAAAAAGTACTTCTAATAAGTTTCCAAACACACCCTATGATACATATTTACATGCAGAAATCATAGGAACTCCTGTGGTTTTCACACTCAGGCTACTAATATGATGGTGATTCTTGCACTTTTATGTTCGACAATAATCATTATTTGCAGATTAGTTTTGGGTAGCTTTAATGTATACAATAAGGTATTCAATGGTACTTTTACTTTTTGTAATCTTGTATAGAACTACAATGGTTGATGTTTTATTTGTGAAAGATGGTGTCTTGTTTACTTTTGACATCCATGTATGCATTTGTCTTTCTGATCCTATCCTTTTCTGTCTTTTCCTTACCTACTAGGGTTGCCATTAATTTTCTAATTTTTTGCCAGCTGGGCAAGTGGTGCACTTGATCCAGAAAGTACTGCATCTAATGACTGTATTACTTCTGTGAAGAGGTATGACATATGTCTTGATCCAAATCAACCAATGCATAATTCATGCTGCTATTCACGATGAAGCTTTGTCCCTGCAGGGGAGTTTGGGCAATGATTTCTGTTTTTCTAGCTTACTGCTTGCTTCAGGCACCTTCAACGTAGGTTATAATGCCAGATCTTGCAGTTCTTTAATTGTTCTTTTGTTTTATCCATTTTGGATGTGTTCTTAGATTGATAGATGTGTATATATATAATCTGTCCATATGTTGCTTGTAAGGAAACTTTAGTTCAGTTTCTGATAGTGATTGTTCTGATGGCTTTATGTGCTGAATCATGCCTTAGAAATTGGTAGAAGGTACTCCTAGAGAGGTGTCAAATAAATTTAATGTGCCTTTAGCATTTATCCCATTAGCTACTGTTGCCACATTCCTCCTAGTGAGAACACTAGATTTTGGCCTCGGTTCAGTCAAGTATATGAGCGACGCAGGAGAAATTTGGGTTCCATATGGCTTGGAGATACTTACCCATATTTTTTTAGTCAGGATTTATTTTTTCTAGATTTTCTAAGGTGTCTACATCATTTTAAGACATTTTAGGAACTTTTACGTGTTTTTCTTAATTTTTCTGTTTTTTACCTGATTTCCTAGTGGGCTTGATGCGGGACAAACCGGCTAATCCGGCCAAACCGAACGAAAACGACTTAAACCGGCGCTAATCGCCCTAAACAGACCTAAATGAACCCAAAATGGCCTAAATCGACCCGAACTGATCGAAAACAGGCCCGAACCAGGCCGAACCGGGCTCGAGATGGTCTGAACCGGGTTAAACCGGCCCAAAACGCACCGAACCGGCCTGAACCGGGTGGTTCAGGTGCCGAACCGGCTTGAACCGGGTCAGAACCTGGTCGAACCGGCTGAACCGCCGGTCTGAACCCCGAACCGGCACCTGCGAACCGGTCCGCTCGCGAACCGTGGTCGGCCGCTCGCGAACGAGAGCGGGGACCACCGCTGGGGTCTCGTGGCCGTCTTCCGCGGGGGTTCGCCGTTGGTTGCGTGGCCTTCTCGCGACCGTCGGCTGCCCGCAGGCGTGGCTGCATCGCAGCGGTCCGCGTGAGGGAGATCGCGACAAAACCCGATGGAGCTCGGGACGGAGGCGCGCGTGAGGATCCCTCGACGGGGCCCGGCAGCGACGTCTTCGCGCCGTCGTCATCCGTCGTCCGGACAGAGGGAGCCGAGCACGACGCCATCGCCGTCCGGTTGCTGCCGCAGAGCGATCACGACGCCATCAACGACCTCGCAGAGGCGAGGGCGTCACCGCCGTCGCGATGAGGGCCAGATCGGAGTCGCCTTCCGGCCCTCTCTCTTCTCGTCCCCTTCTTCTTCTGTGTTGCCTGGGTGTTGGACTGTTCCGCGAAGATGGATCCTAAGGATGGAGCTGCGGGAAGAGGGAAGCCGAGGGAAGAGCTACACCGGGGATCGCCGGCGAGCTCGTCCTCCGTTCAAACTGAAGCGGCGGCTTCACTACGTATTGTGGTGTGCTGCACAGAGGAGCGGATGGCTTCTCTCGATCGACCGGACCCCCCTTGCCGTAGGGGAGATCGCGTATTCCACTGGGAGCAGGAGGAAGAAACGGCAGGTCCTAATCGAAATCGGGAGACGAGTCCGAAACTGGCACGCCGTTGCTGTCGAACCGAGAAGGGGGGGAAGAGGGGAACGGCGCGGAGGCCAGGGGGAGGGAAGGAACCGGTCTCACGATACCGGAGGTGGAGAAGATAGAGCCGGGCTCTCCCGGAGGTGAAGGATGGACGGCCGGCCTCACTGCCGGAGGTGGGAGAAGAAGGCAGCCCTCACTGGCCGGGGTGGAAGGGGAGACGGGCCGAAGCCCTCACACGGGAGAACCAGCGCCCAGGGCGTTCCAAAAATTCTTCACTCTATTGATTGCTTAAACTATGTACACCGGTTCTCCTCATATAGGGGGGGGAGAGGAGAACATTTTAATAAAAGACCCTCTAAGACCGATTATTTACAGACTCGTCCTCGCAGGGACACAATTAAAAGAAAAAAACCAAAACATCAAAAAATATGTCCCCATCAGGGCTGGATCCTATATAAAGGACCGAACCCCCACTCTTCAGCGCATGATACTTTGAAATGAGAATACGTTGAGTTTGCATTCCCATTTTACCCTTCCTTTCCCGCAGGTCTTCTTAAACCCTCAAGGGTTTCTCTCTCTCCTTCATCCTGTGCGGACGGCTGGTTCGCGAGCTCCTTCCTGAGGGCGAGTCCAACGGCGGCTGCGTCTCCTTTTTCCGTCCCTCTCCTCCGATGGCAATCTCGGTGTGATCCTTTGGAGAGTTCTTCTCCCCTTCTCTTGATCTACTGTTTCTCCTTCTGTTCAACTACCGTAGGATCATTCCTTTGATCCTGGCGGTTGTCTCCTCCTTCTTCTTGAGGATAGCTCGTCCTCTCCTTCTTCTTCTAGATCTAGTTCCGGCAACCTGAAGTGTCTTCTTCATTCGTCTGGACTTCTTTCCCATCTTGGGGCTGCTGTGCGGATCTTACGATGCCATCACTATTGGTAGCCGAGGAGTTCTTCATCCTTGCTGGGACGTGAACCCTTCGACGTTGCCGAGTTCGTTGGCTAGCGAATGGAATGGTCTCTGATCTTGGATCTGAACGGAAAAACTTCCACTCCGAGGCTGCTGGCCGATGACGAAGGGACCTTCGTCTATCCCTCTGGTTAGACTTCTCGAATCCCTTGCTGCCTCTGCGTAGAAGGTCAGTAGTGCCTATTTATGAGTACATCTTCCCGCTCTACTGTGGATTTCTGGTTCTATACTGGTTGGTACATCGGGAATCGATCTGACGTTATCCTAGATCACTAGATCTAAAAGGTAGCCCATCAGTCTTCCCGTTTTCCTGCCCAGTCTTCGACGGATATTGTTGGTTCTATAACAGAGGTCGGAACAATGGCTCTCTTGCTTGAGGAACTGGATCAGTCCGTTTCCGTTATTTGTTTACTCTCTAACCTGCTCTTCTGAGGATCCGACACTCTGTTGATTTGGTTTTGGAACACTCTCCATTTTGGAATGAAGAGGACATGTTCTATCAACGGTTCCTATTACTGATTCGACTCGGAGACTGGTCACTCTTCCAGTCTATTCTCTTTATATTGAGCTGATAGATTCGAACTGGTCCTTGTCCAGTTCCTGATTTACGTTGATTAAAGTTCTTCTGGATTCTGCTGTTTTGGATTTATTGGGATTCATGGAGATATTACGACCGCTGAGACTGGTCCTCTTCCAGTCATGTTTTAGTGGACTGCCTGGTTCTTTGTGGTGTCTGGTTCTGACCGTGGTTGTTTCCAACTAGTTATCATACAGCGGTTACACCATATTCAGAGAGTTTTATACTCAGTTTCTGTCAGCAAAACGAGAGCTAGAATGAGTGGTGGATAAATGTTGAATCCACCTATATTGTTCAAACGGGAAATGATGATGACCACTGATCGATTATCACCTTGGTAGCTCATATCAGTTGCCGGTGCTTAATCATAGATTGAGGCTAAAATTGTTGAGCCCATATAGTCCTCTGATTCCAGGCTGTGATGATGTATTTCTGAGCCTATGTATCATATGATAATTCATCGTTGGAGATCAAGAATGATGCTGACTAAGATCGAGCTGGTGCAGATGGTTGGTTATTTGTCAACCTGAAGATAGGCATTCCCTTATTGAAAGTTGTAGACCTCTTACCACCCTGTGAGGTGTGGGTCATCAATTGGTTTTGTACTTATTTGATAAATCGTTATATTAAAGGGGAATACCTATCTCTCAGCTGAAGATAGTCTTCCCCACACTCTGGTGTGGAGGTACTTTCTGTCTCCTTCTTCCTTGAATGGTTTTAATACTGTTTCTCTATTATCTAATTCGTGATGCCATGCCTGGTGCGGTGTAGGTCCTAGCTTTAATTCTTGTTGATGTTGGTCATTTGGCGAGATCATTAGAGTGGACCTAATCCAGATAACTAAAATCCGTTGCGTTAACTGTTAGAACCGAATTTCGAAACCTATTCAGATTTTCAAAACTGGCGATTCTCCCTTATTCTTCTACCCCATTCTGATTCATTAAAAGAGAAAGCAACTTTAGTGGAAAATTTCTTAATTAGAACACTCTAAAACTGAAAGACCTAGAACTCATTTGTGGGAGTCAGATTTTAATTTGTGGGTCATTAGCCTCAAAATTTTAGTCTATAAAATCTGTTCCCCATCACCTCCTACCTGGCAAGATGCCTTGTTTACATTTACTTTTGACATTAGAATCATTTCTTTCTATCACGATACACTTCACTTTTTTCCATCTGCTGTTTCAGTTTTAAGAGATGGTTTTTACTGTAGTTGTTTTTATAACTTAATGTTATATTTGCTAGCTCCATATACTTATTGCTTCATGATTTTTTACACTTGTCGATCTTCCTAGGGTACTAATCAGGCCACACCCTGCAATATGGCGTTTGGTCCATGGGATGGCAGTAATTGACCTTGTCGCACTCACCTTTTTTCTTTTTCAGGTTAGCAAACAGCATTCCCTTCGTTTTGTTCTCTTTATGATTAATCAGAAAGCATAATTTTATTGCTGTTTCTTCATATTGATGATCCATGGGGTCTATCATTTAATTTAGTACTTAATGTTATGTTCCGATTATTTATTTCACTTTCTTGTAGCCCATCATCAGATGATCAATCATGTTGTAAATTTATTAGCTGCTTCTTTCTTATCCTATAATTCAAGCATATGCCTGTGAGAACCTCGATTTTAGAAAAGATAAACATTTTGTTGTATCTTCTTTTGGACTACATAGGAAAAATATGTGATAGCCTGTAAATTATTAAGTGGTCCGACGATACGTTTGAGAAGTATAGAACCGAGATTCGGGTTCTGTGAAAAATTTATTTTGATCAATCTCTGTTGGATGGTACGAATATCCGATGTTAATTATATCGAACAACTGCTCGAAAACTCTTGAGTAACTGTCATGACAACCTATTTGATAGAAAATCTACATCCACAAAAAGCATAAATAAACTCAATAGGGCGGCATCACTGTGGGCCAGATGAGATGCAAACATCTTGTTTTATGATTGTTTGATGGTGATTTTAATTGATTTTGAGTTGATTTGAATTTCATATTCAAATTGTTTATTTTGTTGTTGTTGTTTTAATTGTATTGGATTTTTTATTTGATTTAAATTATGATTGGAATTATTTTGTTTTGGTTTTGGATTAAATGAGTGAATTAAGTGTTTTAAGATTTAATATATTAGAGTGACATGTTTTGATTATCTTTTCTATATGTTGGTTTGTGTTTTGATGTCGGTTTGATAGGTTTTAAATGTGTTTTGAATGTTTGGAGTTTCAATTTTAAGTGTTTTAAGTATGGTTTGAATATTTTGAATGTGTTTCAATTTTGTTGATTTGAAATTTGATCTATTTTACGCTTTTTTCTTATTTTAAGATTGATTTTAGTGTTTTTAAATGTCTTGGATGTTGGTTGTTTAATTTCTCTTGAAGTTATTTAATTATCACTCGATTTATGATCCATTACATGTATTAAGTGATTTTAAGATGAATTTTAGATTATTAAATGATTTATTTTTGGTATTTCAGATTTGATTAAAGGCCTTTTGTGTTTGTTTTATCTTATTTATTTTAGTTCAGTTCGCATCTCATCTGGTCTATTGGGTTAGCATCGGTCGTCCCACACTTGAGCATCGGTTCCGACACTTGAACCTTCTTGCATTGCATTGAATTTTGAGTACATCGGTTGACATGTTGGTATATTGATTTGCATTTGGTGTGCTGTTATCATGAATGTGATTGACTTGGCATGTAGGTTCGCCATCGGCATGAACATGATCGATATAAAATGAAGATGTTCCGGGATGGGCACAAAGGCGTTCCTTCTCTTGGAGTATATCTTAATAAGATCTAAAGAAAGGATCGACTTACATAATTTATATTTGATCCAATGAGATTTACCTCCTTTGTAGCTTAAGTCTTTTAACTCACTACATTGGGGGAAGGATGTGTTGACAATGTTAATTGACCCATGCCTCTGTCCGGATGCGATGTATTGGGGTGTATCCATAGTAGCCGTCCAAGTTGGAGTGCCCAAGAGATGGACTAACCCTTTAATTTAATTTTCATTTTGTATTTTGAATTTTTATTAAGTTCAATTTGGTGTTTAAGACCCAATGGGCTAGTTTAAGTTCTCTTTGCCCGGTTGACCGGTCTTCAAGTCTTATTGGGCCTTGCTGGTTCGTTTTGCATTTTGTGGGCCCGGATGGCCTGCCTTGATGCTTTGAATGCCTCTTGCGCCACCTTTTTGGGTAGGAGATTGATGGCCCACCCAGGTGAACAAGTGGCTCATCGTACGGATTTCATGGGGATTTGGGGCATCGCCCTCATCTAAGACTCTAACAGGAGGTGAGAATAGAGATTTTAGGACCTGTTTTGGGTCGGTTTAAAGATCTAAAAACAAGTGGGGTTTTGGGGCCGAAAACAGGTAGGTTAGGGAACTTGTTTGAGGGCTGGAACCGGGACTGTGTGGGGTCTGGTTCTGGGTACTGAAACAGACTAGTTTGGGGTTGTTGACAGGCCGAGGAGGAGACTATTTTGGGGTGTTTTTGGGACTAGGGATGTCAATGGGTCGGATACGAGTCGAATAATAGTAATATCCGTATCTATATCTTATAAAATAAAAAGTATCAATTTATTGTTCGTTAACTATCGGTAATGGGTCTATCTGCAAACCGCATTGTAATATTCGCTTAAAAATAGTTTACGATTGGATAATGGTTTGATTAAAGGATATATAAGCATTACTAATTATTCTTCAATTTTTTAGAGAATAATAGTCGTGTAAAATGATATAATTTTATTATTTTAATGATAAAAATACAACACAAAAGAGAATGAATATTAAAATCAGAAACATCCACAATTTACAAAGTAAAGATGCAATACTAGAATTTTTTTTTCATTTACATATCCATCATAAACATTGTTTCATTTGATGTATTTCTTAACTGTTGGATCATATTTTAATTAATAGATTTGAAAACGGTTTTTCGGGTTCGGTTTATAATGTATGCATGATCGTATCATCTAAAAATATGGATAATTGGTAAACGGCTACGGATACCTTAGTCGAAATTTTTTGATGATCCTTTAATCATCCGTAAATTAACGAACGGATCGGATAATTAAATAATCCACTACCATTGACATCCCTATTTGGGACTACACAGGGGAGCCAATTGGGACTTGTTTTGGGTAGGAAATTGAGGACTTGCCCAAGTGTGCAATTAGCCTGTCGTACGGATTCCAAGGGGACCTGGGACATCGCCCTCACCTAAGGCTCTAAGGGGAGGTGAGAATAGAGATTGACTTGTTTTAGGGACTGGTTTGGGGTCTGAAACAAGTCGGTTTTGGGACTGCATTGGGGTCCGGTTAAATAGTGATCTGATCTGGACTGTATAGGGCCCGGTCAGTGGCTGCTAAGGGACTGTTGAGGGGCCAGTATAGGATCAAACGGGGAGCTGTTTTAGAGGTGATCTGATAGACCCTCAATTAGGGGATTTTAAGGGCTGACAGTGGACTGTTTAAGGGGGTTTTTGAAAGGTGGCCACAAGGGACTGGGAGAAGGGTTGAAACTTGGAAGTGACCTGTTTGGGGGTTTCCTTGGGCTACATCTAGGGTGGTTTTAAGGACCTGAATAGGACTGTTTAAGGGGTTAGCCAATGGAGGAGCTGTTAAGGGCTGTTGGCCATGAAAAGGGGGCATCGGCAGGGGCTGTTTAAGGGCAGGCCGAAAAGGGGTTGCTGCAGTGGGGTGTAGTGGCTGAAAATGGGCTTTCCAGGTGAACAAAGGGGAGGCCGACTGGATCCATTTAGGGGTGCTACAGGTGGACGAAAGTGGGGCTGGTAAGGGTCCCTTGTGCAGGCCGAACACGGGACAGGATAGGGGACAAAACTGGACTGTGTGGAGATTGGATGGTGGCCGTTTAGGGGCTGCTAAGGGCCATGGAAAGGGGGCATCAACAGGGGCTGTTTAAGGGCAGGCCGATGAGGTGAAGGGCCGGTTTAGGCCATGAGAGGGATAGAGAAAGAAAGGAGAAGGGGAGAAGGGGTAGCCTTGGAGGGTTTTTTGGCTATGGTTTGTGCTTATCTTTTTCCTCTTCCTCTTCTCCTCCTTGCGCTGGCAGCTGCTGCAGATGGGGCTAGCTCTTCTTCTTTTTCTGTTGGCGCTGGAGGGTGCAGGATGTGATGTGCTTTTCCTTCTCTCTTTTTGCTACTGGCTACAGAACCATGGAATGCCTTCTTTGTTTTTTTTCCTTTTATCTAAGATGGGAGTGATGCTGATGGCGTACAAGGGGGAGAGAGAGAGATGTATGTGAGAGATATTCTCTCATTCTTTCCCTTCTTTCTTAAATGCTATTAAGTGACAAATAAATACTTTTCTATTCTCTCTTTAATTGTAGCATTTTATCCCGGCAATGATTTGGCCTTGATGCAACTCATGATGGCTGCGGATTTAGGTTAAGTTTAACCTAATTCTCATCAAGATGCCATCGATTCAATGGTGGAAAATATTTTTCACTTTGAATTTATTAAAATTTTCAAATATGACTGGATAATGCTCAGAATGTGCTTCGATCACCATAGATCACATGCTCTATCATATGTATGGTTGAGGGCTTCCAATTTGCATTGAGATCTTGAATTCAGTATTTTCTTGATTGGCGCAATCTCAACTCTCGATGATCACAAAAATTGCATAAAAATACAATTAAATAATTATGCACTCGAACCTTGGTCTTTGCACATAAATAGTCATGTCCAGGTGCTGTTTAGATAGATTTGCCCCTGTCTCAAAGTGCCCGCGAGCTCCACAAATTTTTAAATTTTGTGCATAACTCCCCGAATACAGATTATATCAATGATCTGACACTGGCATCGTTCATTTAGAAATGGGACTGTTGATTATTCGGTTCAACCCAACAAACCAAACTAGCAATTTGGTTCGGTTTGGTTTGCTTTGAACTTGATGGGGACATTTTTAAGCGTCTTTTAAAATTGAGTTCTTAAATGGACTAGTTTGTAAATAGGTTTCTTAGAGGGTCTTTTCTTTAATTTTCTCCTCCTTCTATATAAGGAGGATTGATGTACATATCAAAAAGGTGGAATACAGTGAATTTTTGGAACCCTTCCGGGTGTGTCTCCTGCGCAGGGGGCTGCAGCCCCATTCCTCCTTCCCCATCTTCTCGATCGGCCAAGAGGTCCCTGTGTCTTCCTCTTCCAACCTCCGGATTTGGCAGCTGGTCAGTCTATCTCTCCTCCTCACCCTCTAGCCTCCGTGCCATTCTTCCGACCTTCCCCTTCTCGGCTCTTCATCGACGTCAACATAGTCGTCTTTCCGATCTTGGCGTTTGGCGACAACATCAACTCCAGGAGGCTTGTTCATCGCCAACACTTGAAGGAACTGGGGCTCCGGTCATTGCTCGACACCAACGACCTCCACGGATGACGAAGGAAGAAGAAGAAGGTGAAGAAAAGGGAGCTGTGGAGGAGGTGGTCCGGCGATCCCCTGTTCTGCCTCCTTCTCGTGCGGCTTCCTCCCGCTACTAAATCACCAATCGGAACTTTCTGCACAACCTCCTGGTCGTGGGTTCGACCCTCCCACCTGCAACCAGTCGGGAGGACCGGCTGCGACCTCCTTCGTGCGAAGACGCCGCCGCCGCAGAGACGAAGGCTCCGATTCCCCCCTCGCGTCCACCCATTGATTGCAGAATCGCCGGAATTGGATTGGTGGATCCATGCGGAAGGGTCGATTCTAGCAGGAATTCCGTGGAATCGGTCGAAATCGATCCGATTCCGGTGATTCCGTCTGGAATCGGCCGATCCTGACTGATTCCACGGTAGACCGGTCTGGCCGGTCCGGTTCGATTCCCAGTTCGATTCCGGATCGGGAATCGAACCGATTCCGGCCTTTTTAGGGCCTCAATAGACCGTTGCGGTCAATTCCGGCGATCCAGTAGCGCGACGAGGCTCCTTTCGGCGATTCTAGGCGATTTCAACTCTCGGAATCGAGGATTCCGGCGATTCTGAGGGTCGATCCCAGCTCCCTGCGTCGATTCTGGTGCGATTCCAGCGATTCCGATGATTCCGGCGGCGATTCCAGCGATTCCGACGATTCCAGGCGATTTCTTCTAGGAATTCTGCCGATCCAAGCTTCGGTCGGCCTCGATTCAACCTCTTCTTCAATTCTTAGAAGATTATTGGTAAGATTTTTTCGCCGAAAACTCCGTACGCCCATTCTTACGCGTTTTCAATGACTTTGAGCATGGTTAAACTCGGTGATTTCCGATCGAACAACTCCGTTTAAGTTCTAAACTAATCGATTGGATGTTCTTTGCACGGAAAAAATTTCGAATATCTCGTACGCCTATTTTTACGCGTTTTCAACGACTCCGATCATGGTTAAACTCGGTGATTTTTGATCGAACAACTTCGTTCAAGTTGTAAGAACATCGATTGGATGTTCTTTATACGGGAAAAATTCCGGATACCCCGTACGTTGATTTACGACCATTTTCGGCAAATACGTAACCCTTTAAACATACCGAATAGTGTGTTTGATGGGCTGTCTACTTCTTGAACAACGCCTAAAGCAATTTTTTTAATGCATTGTTTACAATTTTTGCAGGTCTAAGTAATTGTCGATCAAGGTGATTTAGCACCAGCACATCCTGCTTACGTGGGTTGAGAACACGGGCATATAGTAGACCTGGTTAGAAAGAGAGTACAATGCAAATGGTGTGGGAAGGAGATGAACTGGGGGGGTGTTCCGGCTGAAACAACATATTGCCGGAACAGGTGAAAATGTAAAAAAATATGATAAGGTGCCGAGGGAGAAGAGTGAGGAGATGAGAGATTACATGACAGGTGGAGCCTCTCAACGGGCTATTAGGATCGAGCAGAGGGAGGAGTTGTACGACGAGCTACTTTAGAGGAGGTGGGACTGAGATTTGCCTACCTGGAAAGGGAAAGGTAAGGGGAAGGCACCAACCGAGCCGAAGACAGAGCGAGGACTCCACGGATTCCGAGCTTAGACATGTTAAGCACGCTAGCAAACGTGCATTTGCTGAGGACGAGGACAGGAGGAGAGGAGCAGGAGGGTCATGGTCCAGAGTTGACTGAACTCTTGGCCGATTAGCATCGGCTCGCCCTATCCGGGATCGGGAGACGGAGCGATGGAGACAGGAGCCACACCGTCATTCTGCCAGTACTCGGTTTACGCCGAGTGATGAGTACTTATTTAGGAAATAGAGTGCTTGGCAGATGGGGATTAAAGAAGCTATGAAAGGGGTGAAGGCAATATGAACAGCTACAAAGAGAGCCGTTCGCCACATTGCGAAGTGGCTTTTGCATGCATGTATCACTTTTAAAATGACATTTGTGTTTTATTTACTTAAGCTTAATTTTTGCCTGATCCAATTTTTTTTAACTTGACGTAGGTATCCTAGCACATGCAGCCACCAGCCCCTACTTCCAAACGATGGTGGATGCCGTGGGTGAGGCTGGACTGGGTCTGCAAGCCCCGGGCAGCAGGCATATATACGGCGTTGGGTTGGATGAGGAGGTCCAGGAGTTGAGGGAGTGGATGGATGGATTCAAATTGGTGTGGAAGGAGAGATGTTGCACAATTATGTGTGACGGGTGGATAGGTATCACCAAGAGGAGTATGATAAACTTCTTGGTGTATTGTTCTGAGGGGACCATGTTCTTGAAGTCGGTGGACACTTCTGGGAAGATTAAAAATGCCGACTTCATTTTTTCTTTGATCGATGCGGTGGTGGAGGAGATCGGGGAGGATAATGTGGTTCAGGTTGTCACTGACAACGAACCTTCATATAAGGCGGTTGGGAAAATGCTGATGGAGATGAGGAATCACATGTTCTGGTTGCCCTGTGGCATATTCTATTGATCTCATATTAGAGGATACATGCAAGAAGGAGAGTGTATCCACCCTTATCAGGCAGGCGCAGATGATCACGTCATTTATTTATTCGCATCCCCGTCTGTTACATATTATGAGACCACACACAGGAGGGCATGATCTTGTTAGGCTTGGTCTCACTCGTTTCGCCACGAATTTTATTGCATTGGAGAGTTTACATCGGCACATGCATACATTAGTTAGGTTCACACAATCCGAGGAATATTATAATTATATGGTGGGCTACCTGCACAACAAGCAAGATCAGCTGGAAATTCTTGTAAAGTCTGAGAAGCAGATCACTGACAAGAGATTTTGGGAGAGGGTTGTCTACTACTTGACAATCATTGAGTCACTGGTAGTTGTCTTGAAGTTGGTAGACTTAGATGACAGGAACTAGATGAACATGCTGTACGATGCCAGGGACTGGGCAAAATTGAAAATAAAAGAGAAGAATCCCAGAGGTTACAAAAAGTGGTGGAAGATCATAGATCACTGATGGGACAAGACTTTGCACCACGATGTCTATGCTGCAGGTTAGTAGGTTCAAAAAATATTTGTGCTTACCTATTTTAAGTTTATTTAATAATTATCTTATTCATAATGTTAACTATTAAATTCTTGTAGCATATGTTTTGAACCCCTGCATCCAATATGGAGGAAAGGTGGTGAACGACAACGAGGTGATGCGGGGTATACTAGCTGTTATTCGGCGTCTCTGCCAATCTCAGCAGGACAAGATAGAGGCTGAGATAGAAGTAAGTTGGAGTTTATTCAATACTTTGGAGTAGCTAATTATTATACAACTAATGAATTTTTTTTTAAAATATTTTAGATGTAAAAGTATAAGATGAGGGTCGACGTATACTCAGATGCTGATCTGAGATATTCGTGTAACAAAGTGTCACCTGGTATACTAATATATGATGAAGAATTTATTTTCTTTTTATATAAGTTATTGAAGATGACAGGCTAATTGTTTACCTTTTCTTTTCTTTTTTTTTGCAGCTGAGTGGTGGGTTCAAGTGAACACCAGGAGTGGATGGAATCCACTTTCTGCCATCGGTATCAGGATACTCAGCTAAAACACCAGTTTCTCTCATTATGATAGGAACTGGAGTACATCCAACCTGATACATACAAAAAGGAGAAACAGGTTGACCTCAGACCGACTGGAGAAGCTGGTCTTCTGTCATTACAATATCAGACTGTGCATCAAGAATATCAAGGATCGACAGAAGATCAGTGAGGTGCGATTTGCATGGTTCGCAGGTGGTTCATAGAAGCAGAGGCATACCTCCGTCACACCCATGGATTGCAGAATCGGCCGATCCGGATCGGGATCGGCCGATTCTTGGATCGGATTGGACCCCTCCGATCCGATTCCCGGCAGAACTACCGATCCGGACCGAAGATCGGTCTGGATCGATGTTTGTAGGTGGAATCGGTGCCAGAATTCGGTCGATTCTGGATCGATTCCGGCGATTCCCTCGCCGGAATCGACCCACAGGCTGCCGCGGCGGCCATCCCGCCACGGCAGCCCTCTTCCCCGCCCGCCCTATCGGGCGGGGAAGATGACCTTATCGGGTCCATCGGACCCGGTAAGGCCAGGATCCGGTGACTCCGGCCATGTTAGTGTATCGGGTCCCATGGACTCGATACGCAAACCGGTAGGGCTATACCCCTACCGGTTGAGGATCCGGTGACTCTGGCCTTACCGGGTCCGATGGACCCGGTAAGGTCATCTTCCCCGCCCGATAGGGCGGGGAAGATGTCACGGCGGCAAGATGCGGTCGTGACGGCGATTTCGGGCCACTTTTGGGCCCGAAATCGCCCCAAAATGGGGTAGATCGGATCGGAATCCGATTTACTTCCTTATTTAGTTAACTTTTTGGTGTTTTAGGGTTTTTTTAAGGGTCGATCCGGATCGATTTTCCTTCTGACGAATCGGCCTGGATCGGACCGATCCGATCCGATCCGGATCGAATCGATCCCCACCGATCCAGGGACCGATTCCGATCCTGCGATCCTTGGTCACACCACCACCTGAGGAGGTGGACATGGATCAGATATTCCAAGAGGAGTATGCACTTGCCTCCTGGATAGAGGAGAGGGCAGCCAGGGATCATCCAGCTGAGTTTGATTCCGATGACCGTGTATGGGTTGAAGGAGAGTTGGATGGTGTTGAAGACGAGGAGGATGCTCCAGCTCCACCTCCACCTACTTCTCAGGCTCAGGCAGGGCCCTCTTCTGCCCCAACAGCTATGAAGCAGCCACCTCCAACTTTAGCCCCAGCTTCAGTCCCAGCCGTCGTTACCTAGCCCATTCGTAGTCAAGAGAAAACGAAAACAAAAGTGACTGCACGAAAATGGGCAGATTTGCAAAGCTAAAAAAATATTTGGGTTCTGGTACTTCAGAGATGGTTGAAGAGGTGAAGAAAAGGAAGCTGGAGGTCAGGCGCATGGATTGCAGAATCGGCCGATCCGGATCGGGATCGGCCGATTCTTGGATCGGATCGGACCCCTCCGATCCGATTCCCGGCGGAACTACCGATCCGGACCGAAGATCAATCCGGATCGGTGTTTGTAGGTGGAATCGGTGCCGGAATCGACTGATTCGGTCGATTCTGGATCGATTCCGGCGATTCCCTCGCCGGAATCGACCCACAGGCTGCCGCGGCGGCCATCCCGCCGCGGCAGCCCTCTTCCCCGCCCCATCGGGCGGGGAAGATGACCTTACCGGGTCCATCGGACCCAGTAAGGCCAAGATCCGGTGACTTAAGTCACCGGATCCGGCGATTCAAGTGTATCGGGTCCCATGGACCCGATACGCCATAAACCCTACCGGTTGAGGATCCTAAAGTCACCGGATCCTATCCGGTAAGGTCATCTTCCCCGCTCGATAGGGCGGGGAAGATGTCACGGCGGCAAGCTGCCGCCGTGGCGGTGATTTCGGGCCACTTTTGGGCCCGAAATCGCCCCAAAATGGGGTAGATCGAATCGGAATCCGATCTACCTCCTTATTTAGTTAATTTTTTGGTGTTTTAGGGTTTTTTTAAGGGTCGATCCGGATCGATTTTCCTTCCGACGAATCGGCCTGGATCGGTCCGATCCGATCCGATCCGGATCCCACCGATCCAGGGACCGATTCCGATCCCGCGATCCTTGGTCAGGCGTCCTGTGAGCCCAGATGACAACACGCAAGCTCCTTCTCACTCTTTAGTTGATGACGACGAGGAGTGCATACCAGTGATGCAACCATCAGTAATAGCCCAGTCACCTGATTCACGGCGGCCAAAGCCGTATTCCACGCTGGATGAGCATATATCACATCATCATTTTATATAGTCACAGTATTTAGCATTTGGCGAGGCTCAACAGTAGTGGATTCCTCCACCACCACCTCTAGTTCCACCAGAGTCTGCCTACGTCCCTGTCGTCCCACAGTCTGATGCCTACGACCTTGATAGCATGGCATCGACATTATTTTCATATGGATATGGTTTCGGATAATATACAAGACTGAGCACAACTCAGGAGCATCGACAGCAGCAGGAAGAGGAGGAAGGCCAATATCCATATCCTGGATATTGGTATTAGATTGATATCATATAAATTTCTATTTACCATATTTTCATGATGTATCAATTAATTAGTTTTTGAATCAATAGATTATGTACTTAACTTCATTTCATGTTCATTAGTAATTATTCGATGTGATCCTATGGATGAATGCTAATCTTATTTTTAGAAATTTTCTAACTCATTTCTTATTTTTAGGATTTTTTTTGAATTTTTTTCATCAAAAAAATTCAAAAAAAAAAATTAATCCAGTTTGATTTCTGGATCGATTCTCTTCCTAGGAATCGGCTGATTCCAACTGATTCCTGGGAATTGGAATCGGATTGGTCCCAACTGATTCCCTGTCTCGCCTGCAAGTCGTGCACGCTGGAGAAGACGATAGAGCCGGGTGAAGACGAGGGCGAGAAGATGCCCTCCGGATCCCTCCCTCTTCTCTGCCTGCGTGCTGCGACCACCGGACGACATCGACGAAGGCGCAGGGCGTCGGGTTTTGTTGGGACTTGGCCGCCCATCTCATGCTCGCGCGTGGGCACCCGGAGATGTTGCCACGGCGCCAGACGGCAACGACAGGAAGGCTGGCCACGCTACCCCCCTCCAGCATCAACGCGCGGACACCACGACCCCCCCTTTACTTGCACATGCGGACGAACATGGCTGTGATCGCGGTTTGCTGCAGCGGCTCGCGCCGGCCGGTTCGCGGCCTAGACCGGCCACAGACTCGGTTCGACCGGGTTCATACCCGGTTCAGGGCAGTTCAAGGCGGTCTGGTCCATCTTGGACCCGGTCCAACCTGATTCGGCTTCGTTCAGGACTGGTTCGGGTCTGTTTGGGTTGATTTGAGCCCAGTTCGCTTCATTTTGGGTTCGTTTAGGTCGTTTAGCAGCGATTAACACCGATCCATTTTATTTTCGGTCTGTTTAGTCTGGTCTAGCCGGTTTGTCCCGCATCAGAACTACTAATCGGTTTGGATTGGTTTATAGGACTCTTCAAACCAAATCAAATCGGTAAACTGAACAACCCAAATTAGATTAAATATTTTATTTTAAATTATATATAATATAAAAAGTATTTATTTTTTATAATAATAAATTTGTTTTAAGAGTTTTTAAGATAAAATTAATGTAATGTATAAACATATATACAAGAGTTTAATAGAATATGATTTAAAATAAACAAACTAAAATTATATATTGACATATCTACTGTACCCAAGGATTTCGGAATCGGAATCGGTGAAGACCGATCTGATTTTGATTCCTATGAATCGATCGGAATCGGCTGATTCCTGGGAAGGGAATTGATCCAGGAATCGTGCTGGATTAGTTTTTTTTTTGAATTTTTTCACCAAAAAATTTAAGAAATTAGAAATTTTTTTAAAAATAGGAAATGATTTAGAAAAAAACTAAAAATAAGATTAGCATGCATCCACATGGAAAGTTAAGTACATATTCTGATGTAAAAACCAATTAATTGATACAACATGTAAACATAAAAAATAGAAATATACATGATATCAATCTAATACCAATATCTATGGATATTGGCCTTCCTCCTCTTCCTGCTGCTGTCGATGCTCCTTAATTGTGCCCAATTTTCTATATTGTCCGGGACCATGTCCATATGAAAATAATGTCGATGCCATGTTATCAAAGTCGTAGGCATCGGACTGCGGGACGTAGGTAGACACTGGTGGTGGTGGTGGAGGAATCCACTGCTCTTGAGCCTCGCCAAATGTTGGATATTGTGGCTCTATAAAATGATGTTGTGATGTCTGCTCATCCAGCGTGTAATACGGCTTTGGCTGCCGTGAATCAGGTGGCTGGGCTGCTGATGGCTGCGTCGTTGGTATGCACTCCTCGTCATCATCAACTGAGAAGTGAGAAGAAGTCTGCATGCTGTCATCTGGGCTCATATGACGCCTGATCTCCAACTTCCTTCTCTCATCTCTACAACCATCTCTGATGTTCCACCACATCCTAAAGATTCTTTTAGCTTTGCAAATCCACCTATTTTTCGTGTTGGCACTTTTGTTTTCGTTTTCCCTGGATTACGAATAGGCTGGGTAGCGACGGCTGGGGCTAAAGTTGGAGGTGGTTGCTCCATAGCTGCTGGGGCAGAAGAAGGTCCTGCCTAAGCCTGAGAAGTAGGTGGAGCTGGTGCTGGAGCTGGAGCATCCTCCTCGGCTTCAACACCATCAAACTTTCCTTTAGCCCATGCACGGTCATCGGGATGAAACTTAGCTAGATGATCTCTGGCTGCCCTCTCCTCTGTCCAGGAGACAAGTGTATGCTCCTCCTAGAATATCTGATCCATGTCAACCTCCTCAGGTGGTGGTGTGGCGGAGGCATGCCTCTGTTCGTATGGACCACCTGCGAACCGTGCAAATTGCTCTTCAATGAGAGGAACTAGTGCTCTAGCTAAGTGTCCTAATACCAATGACAGCAAGTGGATTCCATCCACTATTGGTGTTCACTTGAACCCACCACTTAGCTGCAAAAAAAAAGAAAAATAAAAAAGGCAAACAATTAGCCCATCATCTTCAATAACTTATAAGATAAGGAAATAAAATTTTTATCATTAATATGTATACCAGGTGACACTTTGTCGTACGATTATCTCAGATCAACATCTGAGTATACCCCGAACCTCATCTTATACTTCTGCATCTGAAAAAAATTTAAAAAAATTCATTAGTTGTCTAATAATTAGCTACTTCAAAGTATTGAATAAACTCCAACTTACTTTTATCTCAGCCTCTATTATGTCCTGTTGAGATGCTGAGATCGGCAGAGACGCTGAATAATAGTTAGTGTACTTTGTATCACCTCGTTGTCGTTCACCACTTGTCCTCCATATTGGATGCGGGGGTTCAAAAAATATCTTGTAAGAATTTAATAGTTAACATTATGAATAAGACAATTATTGACTAAACTTAAAGTAGGTAAGCACAAATATTTTTTGAACCTACTAACCTGCAACATGGACATCGTGGTGTAAAGTTTTGTCCCATCGGTCATCTATGATCTTCCACCATTTTTTGCAACCTCTAAAATTCTTCTCTTTTATTTTTAATTTTACCCGGTCCATGGCATCGTACAGTGTGCCCATCTGGCTCCTATCATACGAGTCTACTAACCTCAAGACAACTACCAGTGACTCAATGGTTGCCAAGTAGTAGGTAATCCTCTACCAAAATCTCTTGTCAGTGATCTGCTTCTCAGACCTAACAAGAATTTTCAGCTGATCTTACTTGTTATGCAGGTGATCCACCATATAATTATAGTATTCCTCGGACTGCGTGAACCTAACCAGTGCATGCCTTTGCCGGTGTAAACTCTCCAGTGTAATGAAGTTCGTGGCAAAACGTGTAGGACCGGGCCTGTTAAGATCGTGCCCCCTTGTGTGTAATCTCATAATATATAGCAGATGGGAATGCAAATAAATAAATGACGTGATTGTCTACGCCTACTTGACAAGGGTGGATACACTCTCCTCCTTGCCTATATCCTCTAGTATGAGATCAATAGAATGTGCTGCACAGGGCACCCATAATATGTGCTGCCTCTTCTTCATCAACTACTTCCCAACCGCCTTATATGAAGGGTCGTTGTTAGTGACAACATGAACCACCTTCTCCTCCCTAAGCTCCACCACCGCATCCATCAAAGAAAAAATGAAGTCGGTATTTTAAATCTTCCCAGAAGCATCCATTGACTTCAAGAACATGGTGATACCTGTCCACTCGTCACACATAATCGTGCAACTCCTCTCCTTCCACCCCAATTTGAATCCATCCATCCACTTCCTCAACTCTTACACCTCCTCATCCAGCCCAACACCATATATATGCCTGCTGGTCGGGACTTACATTCCCGATCCAATCTCACCCAAGGCATTCACCATCGTCTGGAAGTACAGGCTGGTGGCTGCATGTGCTGGGATGCCTACATCAAGTTTAAAAAAATTGGATCAAGTAAAAATTAAGCTTAACTAAATAAACACACATAAATGCCATTTTAAAAGTGATACATGCATGCAAAAACCACTTTACTATGTGGTGAACGGCTCTATTTGCAACTGTTCTTGTTGTCTTCACCCTTTTCGTAGCTTGTTTGATCCCCATCTCCCTAGCACTCTGTTTTCTAAATAAATACTCATCACTCGGTGTAAATCGAGTACTAGCAGAATGGCGGTGTGGCTCTTGTCTCTATCCCTCAGTCTCCCAATCCCGGGTAGGGCGAGCCGATGCTTGTGCTGCATCACCCTGATCAGCCATTGTTTATACCTGTAAAAATTGTAAACAATGCATAGAAAATTATTAGACAACATAAAAATTACTTTAGGGGCTGTTCGGGAAGTAGACGGCCCGTCGAACACACTATTCAGTATGTTTAGAGGGTTACGTATTTGTCAGAAATGGTCGTAAATCGATGTACGGGGTATCCGGTATTTTTCCTGTACAAAGAACATCCAATCGATGTTATTACAACTTGAACGGAGTTGTTCGATTAAAAATCACCGAGTTTAACCAAGCTCGGAGTTGTCGGAAATGCGTAAAAATAGACGTACGGGGTATCCAAATTTTTTGCCGTACAAAGAACATGCAATCGATTAGTTTAGAACTTAAACGGAGTTGTTCGGTTGGAAATCACCGAGTTTAACCACGCTCGGAGTCGTCGGAAATGCGTAAGAATGGGCGTACGAGATTTTCGGCGAAGAAATTGTGAAACCTCGAAGATATGATATCTCAAAATATAATAATATATGTTGTATGACATAGTTTGAGAATTCATTTGATTTCCGTTTATTTGGGAAATGAACTTTCGTTATCTCATCTTTGGCTACTATGAAAGTATATGATATTTCATAGAAAATATTAGCCAAAATATATGATATGTGTATATAAGTATATGTCGAGGTTAGGGTTCATAACGTTTGTCTTTGGACCTCTCTCCATCGGAAGTTGCGAATTTCCGATGTTAATTACACCGAGACTCTCGGACACCCTTGATTAACTGTCGTAGCAACTTGCATATGAAAGAAAACATTCATCCACAAAATGTCAATGTCTGGGGATTATGACCCATAAAAGCAATGGAATACAAGTTGATAATACAACGACCAGATAGGGCCGAACTTAGCGCTTTGCAAGAGATTAGTCTCTCAACCCGATGTCTTATATTAAGACATGAGTTGGATTGTTGAGGCTAACCAAGATCCGAGCATATTCAGATCAAAATCTATGTTTATTTCAAATGAGTTCTTTTATTTTTGAACAGAGTGAAGTCTGTCCATGTACATACCAAATTTATGATCCAAGTCCCTTCTTTTATTGAACTGGGTGGTGAAAATTTGGAGGGTTTCAAGCATAACATATGCTTGGACTTGGGAAGAGATTATGTTCTTCTTCCAAGAGCTTCTTAGGCTATCCTTAATTAAGGTAGTTGGGCACCCCTAAATTCCAAGTTTTGATACTCTAGACTTGGTGGTAGGGGATATACACATAACCAAGCCCGAAATTCCAAATTTAGAAATCTTTGGTTCCTATACCTTGTATGTTCAGCCCCATCTGGTTTGGCCTACAATATACATGGGATTTTGACATACTTTCGGGTTGTCTTGGATTTAAACCTGGTTTATAATCCAGATTCACACATGATTTCCAATGAAGAAATCTTCTAGTCTCTATATTCATGAGACCGGACCTAGGACTTGATGTATATATATACACCTTGTTTTTATAATCTGCATGGGGTCAGATAGGGGATTAATCTTAACCATAAATGAGGCCCACATGTATCATACGGGGGACTGATATATGGTCCTACGTGGGGTGTTGATAGGAGACTGAATGGGCTATATATGACACCAGTCGGAACCTGACCACTTGTCCTACAAGTATGGCCCTTACCTAGACCCAAATCTGATCCCACTTCCTGCCTTAAGTTAGTCAGGAATATGCACTGAAACCTGCCTTAAGTTGGGATTTATCCGGTTCTGAAATTTCCATCTTTCAAGCCACTCAAATCTGGTCATAAGCCTGCCATATCGGACCCCTTAAAATAGGCTAAGGAATAAAGTCCCTAATGATCTAACTATTGCCAGCACTAAGGCTATTTGTATGCCGAGGGACTTACCCGATTTCTGTATAAATTCTGGACCGAGACTATCATCTTAGATGATCAAGGACTAAGGTTCAGTTTGTCTTGGGATTCATGTTACCCTATTTGATATAAATATCAGCCTGAACATAAGTCTTTAGCTCACAAATATAGCCGGGATCTAACTCCTAAAACTGTCCCCAATCCTGGCCTTGATCAGAATCCTACTTTTGATCATGTCTTAGGCTCTGTCCACTGATAGAGGTTATACCCATCATGTCACGGAGTCTGGGATATGTCCATATTCAGACCTTTGTATAACCCACGGAGTATTTATTTTAGTCTCCTGTATAAGTTCTCAATAGTCTGCTTTCATTCGGACCTAAGGTCAGTCGAAATTTCATCTTTATATGCCTCTCAGATAGGTTACTCCTAAGACTATCATTCATGGTGCTATGTTAAGTGGTTTATGGGTGAATGACCTATGTTTAGCTTGTTATAGCATGGGTTTTAAATACCAGATCCTATGAAACAATTGAAATTCCCAGACCTGAAAAGCCCCGGACATAATCCCATGAACCTCTTTATAACATGATCTGGATCTCAATATAGAGGGCCAAATTTGGAAATCTGTTTCAGAGATGAATCTCATGCCTCTCATTCCCCTAAAATGTATGCTAATGAAGACCTCTGGCCTAGGCCACCCGCAAATAAGTTACATGGTATGAAATTACATATCATTTCATACCATAGACTTTATCATATGAAATGGGCAGGTTCAGCCTATATGTTTCATGTGCTCGGTCCCCAATGTATATATATGAGGTCAATCTCTTTCTATTTAGAATCTGAATGTTCAGGATCAAGTCAATATATGCTTGGAATCCGGGAGTTAGAGCTCAGTCCTGTTCTTTATTGGACTATACATATGCCTCACTTTCATTCAGATTTAACCTTCAATCGGCTTCATGATTATCACAAATTGTATACACATATGCATACGATGATACTTGATCACATCTCATCTATACCATATGGTGCAGGACACACCTCTGTATGGTGAAGTTCAGATTAGTCATATCGGGGTTACCTTGACCCCCTTGCATTAGGACTTGGTTCATATGTATAAGAGGATTCCTTCCTCACTGTCATATGCCCGGTTGAAACCATTGGGTATGATAGAGGAATCAAAATCTGACTTCATCGTATTGAAGTTATATTGGTCTGTCTTATAGCCGACCTTCTTTATTATGAGATAAGCCAAAAGGCTATACATGCTCTTACTTAGAACTGGGCTTAACATTAAGCCTTCACGATGTTCTGTTATAGGCACAAGTCAGCTTTATGATCCAAACTCTGGGCTGTATGTGTTTCTTACAACCGGTACTTGGATATATAGACATATAATGATCTTTCCTCACAGATATCAATTATGCCATATGGCATGTCTCATATCCTCATATGGTGGGATATACATTCAATCACAGCCTCATTATGTTGAGACTATCCTTCCCCTCTAGGGAGTACATATGGAGATGGACAAAAAGGACTGTATGTATGGTTTCAGCCTTGTCCGAGATAAGTTCAAGGGGTTAGGCCCAGTATGGGGCTCTAATTATACCCTCGGCCCTCTGATTTTATAATCAGAGGGTGCTTCATCATATCTTGTTCAATTGATAGTCGGATATTATGACTTCTTCAAGGCCCGGTTGGCCATCCTCTTCCTCTGCCTTGTACTTTATCTAAGGCTACCCGGGGGGTATTTGGACCATCATGTGGGTTCCAAATAGACCGGGTATAACCTCATCCTCACATGCCTTACTCCACTTCTGCTTTAGTTGAGCTTTGGGAGATCTTGATCATAATTTCCAGGCCGGAGGGGGACTGCCATGGAGGGAGTAGGGGCAGGTCTGTTAAAAAGAGAGGGGTTTATAAAAGTGATGCAAGAGGGGATCCGGGGAGCAATATGGGCTCAATTATGGGATCAGTTGGGGCATTTGGACATAGCCTTCCTCCTGCCCCGGGACTAAACTTAGATATGTCCGAGAAGGTGAAGGAAAGGGGTCTGCAGGGTCCTCGGAATTGCAAGCTCAAGTGGGATGATAACCCACTGATATGGGAGAATAATTGAGGGGATTGAGCTGCTGATGGCCATATTATCTAAAGGAGGGGGCGGCTTGGGCAAGGGACATGATATCTTACCATAAATTTCTCAAGACTTGCCCTTGATCTTCCTGCAGAGCCTCCCTTTCCCACTGCTCCTTCCTTGAGCTGCGTGGATGTTCTCCTTGGCAAGATTTCTGCAGAGCTTCCCTTCCTCCTCCTGTCCTCTCTCCCCCCCTGTTCATGTGCGGGGCTGGCCCCATTTATAGGCTCTTGGATGGGTGCTGTTCACCCGGGGGAGAGTGGGAGATCATGGGGTATGCGTGCCATAGAGAGTGGAGGGAGTGGGGGATCATGGGGGGGGACAGGTGGCAGTCCCCCCTTCCTATATTCCCTCTCACGAGAGAGAGTATCCAATGAGGCATCTCTCATTGACTCTCGGCCCCTCACTTTGATGGCCCTCAATATGATCGACCAATGCTCCATTGGATCATGACCCTTGATTCCCTAATTGGACATTAACACTGTTAAGGATCCGGTTGATCCATTGTGTCAATCCGTTGGAGATCCAGGAGGGTTGCGACCTGTTTGACTCATTCAACCTCTAATCCCGGCCCTTGATCATGTGTCCTTGTAATTAATCAAGGCCCTTGATCTCTTATTGGACATTAATCCTATTAAGGATCCAATTAACCATCTCAATGGACCCGGGAGCATCCATGCTCCAATATTCTTGATAATTGGCCAATCCCGGCCCTTAATCATATGTTAATCCAATCAATCAGGACCCTTAATCCCTTAATGGATATTAATCCCATTAAGGATCCAATTTGACCATCTTATCATACCGGACTGTATTGGGCATATATATCCATCCGGTCGATGGGTATTCCATCAAATCTCAGCCATCCATCTCCTTAATGGATATTAACTTTGTTAAGGATCCGGATTGCCTATGATCTGTCCATCATATATCCATCATGGTGGATCCATTGGATCTTATCCCATTAAAGATCCAATTGGGCTATCTCAGTGGACCGGGAGGATTCATATCTTGTTGATCAATTGATCTTGTCCATTGGGTTATCCCGGATCCTTTTGAATTGCGCAGACTGTTTTTTTTTTTTCTTCCCTCCTTCCCCCGCGGATCCTCCTCCATCTGTTTTTTTTGTTAGGTCTCCTTATTGGAGACAAACTCTCCACCCGCGAGGCCTTCTTCTAGCTGGCCTTTCCACCTTTTTCCATCGCACCATCCTCTTCCAATAGGCCTGCTGCAGCTTGAATCCTGCCAAGGGGGACCATTGATCCTGCTAGTTGGAGCTTCCGGGTGCTGTCTCTCCTTCTTGGGATCAAGCCGAGGAGGTGAATATCTTCTTAATCATATCCGGGTGAGTAAAGTTTATGCATTGGTGATTCTTTTTTCTCTCCTCCGGTCATTGTGATGCTATGCATGTGCACATGATCATCCTTCTGTTTTGGACCATGACTATGCTTGCGGATTTAATTCTCTTCTTCTGTTTTTTTTTTGTCAACAGCCCATTAATTCTCTCCATGCCTTGCATTTTGCATGTAGATAGGTGGCCGATTGTATTGGGATGTCCTCCTATGTCCCACTTTCTGATTTGTATATAAGGTCCGGCTCTTTCATGGGCCATCCTTGGTCGGGGATGTCATGAATTTCCCCTCCCCTTCCTGTTTGTATACACATATAGATGTGTTAGAGGATCCGGTCTCTTCCCATCTGTTTTGTGCTAATTTGCCTATACATGTGAAGATCCGGCTTTTCTCTCAATCCCCCATCTGTTTGTGTTGGATTGGGCCTTCATTGACAGGGGTCTTGATCATATCTCCCCCCATTCCTCTTTAGCTAGACAGGACATATGTCCTAAATACATATATGAGGATGAAGATCCGGCTCTTTGACATACTGAATTGGGTCCCTCTTGAGGGGTATACTCGGCTGGCTTATGCTCAACTATAAGCATGTCCCTCTTCATATATCCGGCTATGAACCCTCTATTGATAGTATATCACCTAAGTGACTATAGCCGGGTCTGTCCAATTTGGTTTCTGTTTTGTGATTTCCAGCCCCCCCTTTCTTCAGATTTTTGTTGGGAGCATGTCTTCCTATATCCCACAAGACTAAATGCAGCTGACCATGCATATGGGAGGTCCTGATTTAGGGGAACATATTCACCATATGGAAGGGGCTTCATTTCTTCATTTGTCATATTTGGCCGATCTTAGGCATATGACCTTAGGCCCTTCTTAATTGGTAGGCCATAGGGAATTAAATACTTTCATTCCCTATCTCCATATGTTTATATTTCATCTAGAAATTTTTGAGTGCCAACAGAAATCTTACCAATAATCTTTCAAGGATCGAAGAAGAGGTTGAATCGAGGCCGATCGGAGCTTAGATCGGCGGAATCCTTTGAAGGAATTGGCCAGAATCGAGGGAATCGCCGGAATCGCTGCTGGAATCGGCGCAGGGAGTTGCGACCGAGCTCAGAATCACTGGAATCCTCGATTCCGAGGGTTGATCGAGCTTGGAATTGCCTGCTGAAGACGCCACCGTTGCTAGATCGTAGGAATCGACTAGCAGCGGTTGATTCCAGCCCTAAAAGGGCCAGAATCGGTTTGATTCCTAGTCCAGAATCCAACCAGGAATCAAACCGGTCCGATCAGACCGGTCTCCGGCGTAATCGGTCGGATCGACCGGTTCCAGGCCGAATCGTCAGAATCGGATCGATTCTGACCGATTCCAGCAGAATTCCTCCTGGAATCGGCCGATTCCGATCCGATTTTGGCGATTCTGCAATCAATGACTATACCTTAATAAAATATGGATTGGTTTGGTTTGTGAGATAGTTTCGTTTGGTTTGATTTGAGAAAAAATACTCAAAAATCAAACAAAACTAAAACATAAACACCCTTATTTGGAAGTTAGGCAAAAGTTTTGATGGTGTCAGATATTAACGGATTTGTCTCGATTTGTTTGGACCCAATAAGGGTAAAATAGTCATTTTATCACTCTGAGTCAGATTCTGACATTCAGAACACCGTCGCAAAGGCCTCGACTTATATTATCCCATGGGCCCATTTGTTCAGTCTTTTGGGTCCATTAAGCCTTGTTAAATTAGTGTGGAAGTCCACTTTTACTATTTCACCCATAAGTTGTCGTATGTGGGTTAGATTCCTAATCTGACTTCGATGTTCTTTCAGTTTGGTGGATCTTATGTCAATGCCACTTTCTTATTGGGCCACCTTTAAGTTGCTCAGCCCAATTGGGGCAAAAATATCATTTGTACTCTCGAAACTGGATTTTGATGTTTGGGACAATGACACTGTTGTGAAGGTTTTGATTGGTATTGTCTCGTGGGTCAATTTGTTTTGCCTTTTGGGGCCAGTGTGCCCCAATATGGTTGTTCAAAAGTCGGCTCTCAATGTTCCACCCGTAACTTGTCGAATACGGGTTGGATTTTTAATTTGACTCAGACATTGTTCAATATTGAGTTGGACAGACCCGATGACGATGCCAATTTGTTATTGAGTCAACTTTCTGTCTCGGAATGGGTAAAATAGTCATTTTATCTTCCGTAGCCAAAATTTGACATTTAAAGCACCATTGCGGAGGTCTTGACTAGTACTGCTCCGTGGGCCCATTTATTTTGTCTTTTTGGCCCAATAAGCCTGGAAAGGCAATACAAAAGCCTATTTTAGTTGTTTTGACCATAACTTGTTGGATACGAGTCGGATTTTTGATTTGACTCCGGCATTCTTCAAATTTGGGCTAGACGGACTCGATGATGGCTCCAATTTGTTATTGGGCTAACTTTCGGTCGGTCGTTTGACCCATTAGCCTCCATATGGTATGAAGTGGGTCCCACCTATCTCTTCAGTTTTTTCCTTGTGTTTTCGTTTGAAACTTGCTATTTAAGGGCATTGTGATATTTTTGGGTGCCAACAATGTCAAACTTTTTATATAAAAACTTTTTTTATCTCACTTGAGACCACAGCAATTTATGTTAGCATGTTGTCATCAGATAATATTTGTCAAATATTTGCTTCATGCCTTCATGGCTGACCATCATCCTCGATTTCAGAATCGTGACGATGCTCGACATTTTATGAAATTTCTACATCCAGATCTTGGGATTGGTATCAAGTTCGAGTCAATGAAAGCTCTACTTCTAAAACAGCTACATGTTAATGTATTGCCAACTTCTTTTTAACTGCTTTGTGCAGAACTTCCAGAAAGATCTTATGGTTCTGATTGTCGTATATTTGTGCCAGAGAATCCCCAAAACAGGTTTATCAATGTTTATGTATGATGGCTTCTTTCTTCTCCTTAACTTGGTTTGATTCAATATTTTAACAATTTAGGTAGAAGAGTTGCTTTACTGATTGTCATTTAGGTTTCTGTAGGAAACTTTGTTTGATGAATTTGTTTTGGCTCATATTCTTGGATGGTGGGGTAAAGCCATAATGATCAGAAATCAACCGCTTTTATGGGTTCTATCCATTGGCTTTGAATTGGTGGAGGTAAGCTTTTAAGATGCCATGATTATTGTAAATAATTTGCATATTTGGAGCTCATTTATAAGTTAGTGTATGCTTTATATTGCAGTTAACATTTCGGCATATGTTACCAAACTTCAATGAATGTTGGTGGGATAGTATTATACTGGATATTTTAGTATGCAATTGGTTTGGTAAGTTAATGAGGATTGTTTCCCTCAGTTTACTATTTGTCTGAGTTAATTAAACCAATTTTTTTGAAGGAAATGCTATTTTTTTGTCTATAACCCACACTTATTATCTGAGTCTATACTTCAATCTATGCCTTATGTTAAAAAGATCTGTCTTAAATAATCAGGTAAGAGTTAGTAATAATTTACAACAAGCTTTCATGTTGCTTCAGCATTCTCTTGTTTATCTTCAGGAATCTGGGCTGGGATGTGTACAGTTCGATATTTTGATGGTAGAACATATGAGTGGGTTGGTATAAGTCGTCAACCAAATATCATTGGTAAGGTATGTTTTATATACTCATTTCTTGCTAATAGTAATTGTATTTGTTTCACTTTTTTGTATCAAGGAACACTTGCATCCTACTTTCTAAACAAGGTTCTTTTGTAGGGGAGGAAAAGCTTTCATCATTTTGAATACTCTACTTGACCCTTAGTCCCAAATTATTTAGAGTTGATCACATAGATTCTCTTTCTCCTCTCACATCAATTTTGAGTTACTTTTTCAGAGATATTTAAATAATCCATATCATATTGAATTACTTTCCTTAAAGTTAACTTAGGCCTATCACGTCTTATTTTTTCTTTCTGTTATCTTAATATTTTTTACTTTTTTAATTGTGGTCTCCGCCTATATTTAATGTCTAAATCATCTCAATTTCCCCTTTTTCAATTTATCTACAATTGTCACTACTTTTATATTACCTCTGATATATTTATTTCTTATTTTATCTAATATAATATGACTAATCATCCATTTTAATATTCTCATTTCAGCAATTCTTATTTTAGAAACATGTTTTTTTATTGTCTAACATCCACTACTAGACTACCATATACCATTATAAGTCTTATAGTTGTACAATAAAATTCTTCCAATTTTAGTGGAATCTTATGATCACTTTGAATAACCAGTAAATTGTGGCATGTTTCAACTGATGCATGCTAACCAGAAAATGTACTAGAGTAATGGGATCTCAATGGAATCTAGGTTTCTCTGTATGGTATGATGTCTTATGACTGATGTTGTTTCAAAAAGGAAGTAAGGGATCAAGTGCCGGCGTGGCATTTAATGGTTAACTTATTTTTCATAGGATATTTTACCATTTCTTAGGATCTTATCATATCCCCAGGACAAGAGTGATATCTGGTGTGCTGCAGGAAGGCTCTTGAATGAGTATTCTTGAGGCACAGACATCATGGCGATGCTATTTTTCTTTCTTTCAATTTAACATTATTTTACCATGGAGAAGCTAGTATCACGTGGGTCAGTTGGACCAGATTCTTTCCTGAAAAAAGAGAGCCTCTAGTATGAAAGTTAATTACATTGCAATTGGAAGCATTCATATGCATTGTTGCAGCATCTACAATTCAACTTGACCCGACTCGAGCCTTAGTCCCAACTCCCAAGTTACTTGGGGTCAGCCATATATATTCTCTTTTGTCACTCATGTTGATTTTGAGTTACCTTTTCAAAGATATTTAAATCATCTAAATTATATCAGATGTCTCCTTAGGTGCCTCCTTAGGTTTACATTTAATATATTTAAACCATCTCAATCTCCACTCTTTCAATTTGTCTACAATTGGCGTTACTCTTACATTTTATCTAATATATTTATTTCTTATTCTATCTAATCTAGTATGATCACTCATCTATTTTAAAATTCTCATTTCAGCAATACTTATTTCAGAATTTTTTTATTGTCAACATTCATTACCATAGTGCCATGTGACATTGCAAGTCTTACAGTTGTAGGATAAAATTGTTTCAACTTCAGTAAAATCTTATGATCACTTTGAATAACCAATAAAATTGTGGCATGTTTCAACTGATGCATGCTAACCAGAAAATGTACTAGAGTAATGAGATCTCAAGCAGGAATCTGTGTCTCTATATGGTCTAAAAAAGGAATTAAGGGGCCAAGTGCCAATGTGGCATTTAATGGTTAACTTATTTGCCATAGGATATTTTACTATTTCTTGAGATCTTAGCGGAGGATTTGAAGTTGATCCTGGATGTATTAAATTATTGAATTCTACCACTCTAAGGCTTCTACCCGAGAAGGAGAATGTGGAAGACATTAAATAACTGAGATCAATTAACTTGTTGAATTGCAATTACAAAACAAGGAGGAGAATGTGGAAGACATTAAATACCTGAGATCAATTAACTTGTTGAATTGCAATTAAAAAATTATTACCCAAGTTCTTACCAACAGACTCAGTAGGTTCATTGGTAAATTAACAAATTCCTTTCAATTTGCATTTATTACAGGAGGATTCATCATGGACAATTCTTTAGCTGCTCATGAATGTATACATGACTAGAAGTATAGACATAAGCAGTCTATTCTTATGAAGCTTGACTTTGAAAAAAACATATGATCGGGTTAGATGGCAATGCCTTTTCAGAATCTTGCAACTGGCAGGTTTCAAGGACAAATGGGTTGATGGATCAAATGTTACATTAGTACTGCCAAATTCTCAGTTCACATTAATGGGAAAATGTTTTGGCTTCTTTGGTTCCTCGAGTGGCCTCATCTAGGGAGACCCAATTTTTCTTATTTTTTTTAGTTGGCCTAGTGCTTGGCATCATTTTTTGTACGTGGAAAGACTACAAATCTTATTAAGAAGAAATGGAAACAATACAACAATAAAAGGAAGAAAAAGTTGAAAAACAGCACAAAAAGATACCCCTCCAAAATAACTACCAAGGTGCTAGTTAGCACTGGGCATTACAAAAGGAAAATAGATAAAATATGAAGTCTGTCCCTGAAAATAGCCACTTCCAGAGTAACCCCTTTATAAGCAAAATACCAATTTCTAACATAAAAAGACATCCAATGGATAATGTGCTTTGGGTGCTTGAAACGATTATCAAAAATTTGCTTTTTCTGGTATGCCAAATAGCCCAGAGCATAGCAAGTAATATGAAGTCTCACAAAATAGGTTTTGACGACCGAGGGCTCAACTGCAACCAAATGTGTTGAATGGCAAGACCACTATTAATTTCCTGTTTCCAAGTGATCTTCCAACTCTAGAAAAAGGACACTCCAGAGATAGTTGATTACACCGTGTATAAAAAAATGTGGTCAATATCTTCATTCTTGACTCCACAGTAGATGTAATCACCAAATACATCAGGGAAGATGGACTTCAAATGGCACCTAGTGGGCAGACGATGTCTACAAATTTTTCATAAGATCAACTTGATTTTGATAGGTATAAAAGATTTCCAACCCTCCTGATGCCATAAGACTTTAACCCTTTCTAAAGAGAGTTTACCGGTAGCAGATATGATTGAGAATATTTTTGTTTTACCAGGCAGCCAAATAAGTTGGTCTACTTTATTCTTAGCATCATGCAAAAGAAAATCAAGCAAAATGATCTAATTGAAGGTATTGAAGTTGGTACTAATAGGGATTGGGTTACCCATCTCCAATTTGCAGATGTCACCTTGCTCTTCTTATCAGGAAACTTGGATAAATGCATTAGTTTAAAAATCATTCTTTATATCTTGTAATCAGTTACATGGCTTAAGATCCATAAGGACAAATATGATTTTTTTGGCAAAAAACCTTAATGTAGCGGGTGGCCAAGTGCCCAGTATATTTAGTATGCCTTTGACATCATTGCCCGGTAAATACCTAGACCTACCTCTTTCTAATAAGGGCACCAAAAGCAAGGAATTGCATTGTGTGGTTTGGAAACTAGAAGGCAATTTGCAAGGTTGGAATTTTGGAAAGGCAGGATGTTATCCTATGGGGGGGGGAGACGGTTGCCATCCATGATTGTGTTGTAGAGTATTCCATTGTACTTCTTTTCCATCCTTAGTGTCCCCAATTGCATTTGTATAAAATAGAGTATCAGGGCTAGATTCTTTTGGAATGATTCAAATGATAGGAAGAACCTTCATCTTATCAAGTGGAATCATATCTGCAGGTCTGCTAAGAAGGGGAGTATGTTGGCCATGGGACCTGGAGGCGATTAACCTTGCTTTGCTTTTCAAATCGTTGTGGATGTTGAACACCAATAGAGATTCTCTTTGGGCCAAAATTGTGCGCTCTAAACACAGTATTAGGGTGAATGGTTCGTGGATCAAAGATTTTAGGACAGGAGGTAAGAGTTTTTAGCATCTGGTGAGGTATCTTTCATAACTAGGAAATTTTTAGTTCTGCATCCTTTATCCAAATAGGGAACAGGAGGAGAACTTCTTTCTGAGAGGATCACTAGGCAGGGGCATGCACCTGTAGCTAACTCCTTCCCTACATTGTTCGGACTGATTTTCAATCCAAGAGCCATTGTTGAGGAAAATTGGGTGGAGAACTCCAACTGGCACCTAACATTCAGAAGGAATTTTAAGGACTGAGAGATCCACAAACTCTTTGAACTACTACTGCTATTTGAGGATCGTAAATGTATAGAAAACATAGATGACAATATACTATGCTTCATATTTACAAGTCCGCTTTACCGAGGTTGAACAGAGGAGTGCAAATTCCTTGGTATGGCAGTGTACGGAAGTAATCTGTGCCCTTTAAAATCAAGTTATTATGGAAGATTGCTAAGCAAAGACACCCTACTAGAAGCATAAGATCTTTCCAGCTATGTCGACCCACTGTATCTTTCGCAACAACATAGAGGAATATGTTGGACCACTTTTCATCAAACGTGGAATCATAAATTTTATATGGAAGGTGATATTTAAAAGCTGGAAAATGGCATGGTTAGATTCTTTTTGCATTGTCTCCTTGCATGCAACATTGGTCAAGTCTCAACCCTTGGCCTTTGGCACTACGTTGTGAAAACTCACATTTCTGGCATGCTTTGATCTATTTGGCACACAAGGAACAACCGTATCTTTGAAGATCACTTTGGTAATTCGAATCAGATCTTACATCTCGACTATGTATGTCAAAGACTGGTGGCCGTCACACAGTGGGGCCTCCTTGGAGGAGGATAAATTCTGGAATAAGCTTCTTTACTGTTTTAATAAAAATTGTTCTGTGGGGCTGGGCTTGGCAATGATTGGTTGGTCTAGCATGGCATCGACATTTATATAATAAGAGTTGGAAACGTGTATATCATAAGAAAGTTAAATATATATATATATATATACCTGCTTACATATTTTAATTGAACATGCTCTATGAGCCAGACACGGTGATCAACTAGATGAAGGGAACAACTCAATGGATACGCCTGGGAAACAGCTGTTTTCAACAGGCTGCCTGAAGGAGCTTTTTAAACGTTGCTTTCATGAGAATGGGCATACAGCAAACGACAACAGGGAGGGTTAGTTGTTGTATAAGAATAAAAATTCTAAATTGAAGCCTGTCAAGACATTTTTATAGATACTTTTAAAAACATTATATTACCTCTGAAAATTGTGTCATATGGCCATTTTTTTGAACTTATTGCTAAGCTAGAGAATATAATTTTACTAATCCAAACAATGTCAAATCTTTATCATCCCATACCATTATGTAATCATAGGTGTGGACAACGCATGCCCCTATATCTTGCTTTATTTGTTGTTCTTAGTTGTTTCAAACATAGCCACTATCTGCAATGGTTTTCCGACCCCCCTCTCTGCAGTGATGCCTTTCAACTTGCATGCTAAGTTGACCCTAACTTCTTGGCTTTCTAAGGTGAGACGGACATTAAGCCAGTTCACTCCTGCACAATGGGATAAAGATCAGTGGCACCCTCTACTTGGCCCTTGGAGGTTTATCCAAGTTCTGAGCCTTTGTGTTGTATTTATGACAGTTGAGCTCAATACATTTTTCCTCAAGTTCTGCCTCTGGATACCTCCTCGAAATCCACTAATCACTTACAGGTTAGTTCTTTGGTGGCTGATTGCCATACCAACCATCCGTGAATACAACAATTATTTACAGGACAGGTTCGTCTATTTTCTCTTCTGTGGTTTATTTTGAAATTATGATGGTGTTTTTTGCATTGACATATATCATTTTTCAAAATTTAGTAAGCCAGTTAAAAAGGTGGGAACCTTCTGTTGGCTTTCTCTCGCAATATGCATCGTGGAGCTCCTTATATGTATAAAATTCGGGCAAGGTGGGTTCTATGCTTCTTATTACGTTGGAAATAGCTTACGTGATGTAGCCCTTCAGTTTTTTTGTTTAATAGACGTGTTTCAACTGTCATTTTAACAATCCATTTTTCTTCAGGTTTGTTTCCAAATCCAATGCCCCGATGGTTGATATGCTTTTGGGGCTCTGTCGGGGCGTCCCTCATTACATTTCTGATCGCATGGACATGGCATAACCATAAAACTATGATGAAGAAGATGCCATGATTTTGGTGGGTCATTTTTTCTTCTGTAGTCTTCCTATACAGACGGTGTACATACGTGGTCCTTACTCTATGTAGAGGAATTATTCACTGCTAAGCCGAATCAGTCTAGCTGGTAAATGGCATCCCGTTTCCTACTGTCGGGAAGATCTGGCAGTCCATTTTTTTTCTTCTTTTCCTGTGGTACCTTTTTTTTAGCCTCATTTTTCAGTCATTATTTATTGAGCTTATTGTAACGTTGTCATCTATGAGACGGACCAGTGTTTATTGTAGATTAATTTCCTTTCAGTATATTTACTTGGTTTCGACGTGCTTCAAGAAAGTTTTGTCTCATCTTCTTAAATTTGTACTTTGAAGGAGTTTAGAAGGGCGTTGCTGTCAATTATTGGTTTTTCCCATATAGTTGTATTTATAAAATACGATCTTCCTTCAAGTCAAATACTTTCTAATTTGTTGTGAAACCTTGATTTTTCCTTTTGAAAATTTCTTTTGTCCCGAACTACTTGAGAAAATAGATGAGATATCTCATTAAGATATTAACTAGTCTTGTGATGTGTAAAAGTATGTTATCGGGTTCGATGAAAATTTAATTTTGGCATCTCCTAATGTAAATATCTGATGTTAATTATATTGATGATTAAAAGATTTTTGATTAATTGTCGTAGTTGTTTGGTTGGTAGAAGATGTACATCCACATGAAAATAAGCACACAAGGGGCTTTAGTCTTATGAGCTTGACAAGATGCAAACATGTTAATTTATAGTCTGGTTGATGTTGATTTTAATTTGATTTTAGTTTGTTTTCAGATTTGATTTTAGTTGAATTTATGTTTGGTTTGGTTTCATTTGAATTTTTGGATTGATTGGAATTATTTTATTTCGGCTTTTGGAATTTAATGGATGGATTAAAAGTTTTTAAGAATTAATTCACTTGATTAGATACTTTAATGTTTTAGATTTAACATTTGAGATTTATGATGTTACGATTGACTTTTTTATAATGTGTGTTGGTTTTTATGTTTGATTTCAATTTTATTTTGATTATCTTTAAATTTTGATTGATTTATTTAAGATGTGTTTCAAATTAAAAGTTCAGTTTTTTGTTTAATTTGATTTTTAATTTTAGATGATTGATTTTTGATGTTTTGAGTATTTAATTTAGTCTATTTTAGGTTGACAAAGTCATTATTGGTTATTGATTTAATTCCATGGTTTAGATAGCTTAATGATGAATTATTTGAATCCAATGATCTATTTTATATATTTTTAAATTTAATGAAGTGTATTTTGTGTTTATTTCATCTTATCTATTTAGTTCAAGTTTGCATCCCATCACTTCCAATAGGCTAGTATTCCAATGTCCAAGATCCACATCGGTGTTGGCACATGAAGTTTATTGTATTGAATATCGAACTTTGAGTACATCGATGTGGCACATATGTTGTTGATATGAAGTTGATGATGTTGGTCCCAAATGGACATGATTATGGAGTTCCTTTCTTTGGGTATATCTTCATAAGATCTAAAAGAAGGATCGTCATGATGGTATATACACAATCAACTTTTGATTGAATGAGATTTATCTCTTTTGTGTATTAAGTCTTTCGACTTATCACATTGGGGGAAGAATTTGTTGACAATGAGAATCGGCTCATGCCTACATCCAGGGTGTGACATATCGGGATTGGCCTAAAATAGCCGTCCAATTGAGCGTCCAAGTCGATGAGCTAACTCCTTAGAATTTAAATTTTTCATTGTTTCATATTTGAATTAAACTCATTTTTTTTGTTTGAGGCCCATTGGGCCGGTTCATGTCCTCACGGCTCGGTTGGTCGGTTTCATGTTTTGTGGGCTCAAGTGGCCCGCCTTGTGCTTCTTGGGTTCGGATGGCCTATTTGTGCCTCGATCTTCACCTTATGCCTACTGTTTAAGGGTGGATATTTAGGACCCACCCGGGGGAGACTCAGCCATTAGGCGGATTTCGAGTATACCAGGGCATCAACCCTCGCCTTAAGGCTTTAAGAGATGGAAAATGGAGATTGTTTTGGGATTGATTTGGTGTCTGAAACGGAGGACTTTTGGGTCGTTCAAGGGTTGTAGGTAGGTCGGTTTAGGGGCTGGTTGGGTGCTATTTTAGGCACTGTTTGAGACTGCACGTGGATTGATTTGGGCTTGTTTAGTAATCTAGGCAGAGGATTGTGCAGGCTGGTCTGATCAATCTATGTGCAGGCCCGTGACCTATTTTGGGTTGGTAAAGGGAGGGTTGAGAATGGGACTATTCAGGACCTATTTGGGACTTCATGTGGGAATTGTGTAGGTCGAGAATAGGGGTTGTTTGGAGACCAGTTCATGGCCTGTTTGGGAGTCCATGTGAGGGACTATAGGCCGAGAATCGGGGGCTGTTTGAACTTTGAAGACTATTTTAAGGGGTATGTGGGGGGGTGGGGGTTGAGAGACTGTGCAAGGGTCTGTGTAGGGGTCTTGAGCAGGTCGATTTGGGACTCTTTCATGGGCTGTTGGAGAGCTAAAAAGGGGACTGTTTAAGGGTCTGATCGGGGACTATTTAGGTGTCGGATCAGTGACCATCAAGCCAAACATCCTTTTGGATCTATCTCTACAAATCTTAATCTTGAAAACATATGATGCTTCACACAAATCTTTCATGGAGAAATTGTTTGAGCACTGGACTTTCACTAATGATAACATGCTTACATCATACTTGATGAGTAGTATGTCATCTATATATAGTACCAAGAAAACAATGGCACTCCCACTAGCCTTCTTACATACACAGGTTCATCTTCATTCCGAATGAAATCATAAGATTCAATAGTCTTATCAAGCCTTTTATTTCAGGTACAAGAAGCTTGTTTTAGTCTACAAATGGACTTCAAAAACTTTCACATTTTAATTAGATGTTCTTGGGATTCAAATCCCTAAGAATGTATCATATGCACCTCTTCTTCAAGATTACCATTGAGGAACTCCATCTTAACATTCATTTGCCATATTTCATAGTCATAGTGTGCAGCAATGGCAAGAAAAATCTGAATGAACTTAACCATAGCAACTAGTGAAAAAGTCCCATCATAGTCAACACCATGTCTCTAACGATATCCTTTAGCAACCAATCTTGCTTTGAGGGTCTCATCATTCCCATCTAATCCTTTTATTTTATAGACTCATTTTCATGCAATAGGTATGCCATCTTTTGGTGGATCTACCAAGTTTCAAACTTGATTGGAGTACATAGAGTCCAATTCAGATTTCACTACTAATTCTCATTCCTTGGAGTCAATTTTATATATAGCCTCTCCATAGGTCTTAGGATCATCATTCTCAATAAATTGCACCTTCCTTCTTCCATCTAAGATATGTCTCACATATCTATCAGGTTAGATGGACACATGTGTAGACCAACGAGGTACCTGTGTAACCCCCATGTATCATTATTGTATAATGTTAAATGGATCTTGACTAAAATTAAGAGTATGTTCTCTTTACTTTCTATTGTCTCTATAAGGGTGGAGCTTGTGAGGGGTATCCAATCGCCCGATATCAAAAGCTTGTGAGGAGCATTATCCACCTTGATTGCTCGATGTTATAACCTCCCTAACATCCTCAAGGAAGGTGAATTCATCTCTTCCTCTTTTTCTATTCTCTTCATCACCATCCTCCCTCCCATTTTCTCTCTACTTGGATCTTCTGACACTAGGGTCGACACTTCATCCATTCACCTAGGCATCATGGTGCTCTTGGACAACCGTCCACCGCCAACCGAAGAGTTTCCATCTCGACTCGGTCAACAACTTCCGGAACAAGAAAGCAAGCCAAGTAATCAATTTGATCGACACCCATCAACTTGAACGGTCCCGAGAACACACTACATGTAGACTATTACCCACCTACGAGAAGTGAGCATCTTGATAATTTATAAACTATTATTTTGATTGCTTAGGATACATATTAGCCGATTCATCCTATAAGCTTAGAGATAACTTCTGACCCTTCCCTTGGCATTTACCTTGTTCATTTCATATATAGTCATGAATGCCCATGCCAAACCAAGTTAAACCCCACTCTCTATATTCTTTTTTCCACCTATATCTCCCCAACTAGTTTTCTAACTACCCTAGTCCGTTATTCTCAAATCGAGTTTGAGCATCAGATCCCGTAAACTAGGTCATGTGTGAGAGTCAGTTTAGAGGGTCAACCCGATCTGTCTCACATCATAGTTCCAAACTTAAAACATTTTTATATCTGAGTGTTTCACTATATTCTCCTAGAAACTTGATGTCCTTGTCAGAAGCATACACATGTGGCATATCTCTCACACCCAAGCATGCCATAATTCATATTTCAAGTAGCTCATAATTTTAATATTATATGCAGCGGTTGAATCAACTAAGTAATCCACTAACTAATTAGCAGTCTTTTCAAGAAGTCATCTATCCTAGACTACTCCAAATAAAATAGACTTAACTTCAAATAAAGTTCTTTTTAACCCAACTTCTAAAAAATAGTTAACTAGAATTATTGGTAGTCCACCAATTTAATCTCTTATTCTAAAACCAAAATATCACAATCTACCATCTTAAAAGCTTAACATCATACATCGTAAACCAACCTAAAATTCATGTTAATTATTAACAATCTTGTATGTGACACATCCTTAAAGTACTCTCAACAAAATATATTTAACTTCAAAATTCGTTTCAACATAAAATTTGAAGAATAGTTAACCAAAATTATAGTGTCCTATTTATTTTGCTTTAGTTGATGCCTAATAACTAAATTGGTTAGAGATTATATATCGAGATTGTTCGATAAAATATCTAATCTTTGAAAGTTTGAATCGGGCAATAACATCTTAAAGATCACTAAATTTTAAGTAACTTACTAAAGTTTTTTTTCTATAGGCCGATAACTAAGATTTTGCATCCCACAAGGTTATAGTTATTAGAGATAGAATCAAGACTTGAAATATTTCATTAAACTAAATCAAACACCACCGTAATCTCTTGAGTTCTTAACACATTCTTGAACTAGAGTGTCAAAATCAATTTTAATACCAACATACCAAACAGATTGTAAATAAAGGTCGAGAAGAGCGTTGTCCTGAGTAATGCTGTATACTAATTAATGCATCTTCGTGGAGATGCCCAGCCCAACCATCCCGTGCTCGCACCAGTTGATTCCCTCGGATCTGGTCGAGCATATATAACTGAGAAGAAGGTAGGGAACCCATAATTCCATAAATAAGCAGGGGAATGAATTTGCAAGGCCGGCAAAGATAATCTAAACGTGGTGGGAAGTGGTGGAAGCTTCGTTGCAGAGTGAGCGCAACGTCGACCAGAAAGACAGCATCTTCTACTACTGGAGCGGTCAACTGCCCTGCTGGGTGTGGTGTAGAGCACGTTTAAGGTTCACTTCTACGACGACGGCGACGGCGCTCAATTAGCATTCTTCGTCTTCTCTCAGCGTCGACCAGAATTAAGAGATACACCTAATTAAAGTTGGCTTGCACTGAGAAGGGAAAGGTTTTAAACCCCCAATTACTGCGTACGTAATATATATTTACTTGTTTTAGCCCCAATTAATATCCTTGAATGTTTGCGTTTTGATCACCATGCGTATCTCTTGAAAAATATATTTAAATATCTGATGTATGGGGTTCTATAAATTTGTCAATTAAGGATAACCCCTTTTAATATCAGGTTCTTACAATTGTACTTGAATTGAGATACGGAACTTGGGATTTTCTTTGTTAAGCTTTTACGTAATTAATATTAATCTTTATTACGACAGGCATGCAAGATACAGGGACATAACTAATTAAATACCTAATACTTCGATGCCCTTAACATTAGGAAGTTAGGCCTGAAACTATGACAGTGGGGATATACCAATAAATTAAAATAAAATGCTTCGATACCACAAAGATGAAAAGAGAAACTATTGAGGCCTTATAAAACTGGAGGGGAACGGCTCCCTGCCGGCATCCCCCAATGCATGAAGTATATGGGGTTCCACTTTCCTATACATCCAGCTTGAGCAGCGGAAGGGTATTCACGTAGAATCCCTCTCTGACAAAGGAAATTTATCTCCGTGGATCGAAAAATAAAATAAAATTTTTTAATTATAAGTCTATTTAAGAAAATAACTTTAAGATTAAGCTCATTTTCAATATTACTTTAGCACTATGTCCAATTTTGAACATTTTTAACTTTGAAGATTCGAAACTTTTATATATTTTTTCTAAATTACTTTCGTTATCTACTTTTCTATTGAATAATACCTGAGAATGGTTGTAATACTTCATTAAATACCATTAAAATATATGTTAATGTATATGTAAAAAATATTTTCAAAACTATCTCTAGTTACTCTAAAATATGGATGCCCAGTTAGATAAGAGGTATGCCATAGCGGCGAGTTGAGTTGATGTTCTTTCTTTTTTATTTAATTTTTTTGACTAGAGTTGTTATTTCTTCTTTTTATAGTATAATATTATTTTTTAAGAAATTAAAATATTTACTTAGGTATCTATATTTTAAAGTTTGATAAAAAAAATATGTTATATATATGACTGAAATCATAAGTGTAGATAGTTTTATAAATATTTTTACTATTCATATATTAATGTATACATTAATGATACTTATCAAGGTCTTGATCGAAACTTTTCTGGGACGTCATTCAGTAGAGAATTGAATGATGAGAGTAATTTTGAGGAAAATGTAAAAATCTCAAATCTTCGATGTTAAAAAAAGAGCGAGAACTATGGGAAAATTTAAAACCGGATATAATGTTAAAATGATATTATGATATTGAAAATAGACCTAATGTCAAAGTTTGACCTTTGGAGCTAATTGACCTAGTGTTGATTTGCTCAAAAAAAAGAAGAAAAACACGTCCGAGGATTACACCACTACCGATGTTAAAAGTGAATATAAGCAGTTTCTAGTGCATGTAATTAAGATTACCGCGACACACATACGAGCTCTTACATCCTGTTGGGGATGTTTGATGTTTTAACCTCCAAGGATGGCCATAAAAGTGCATCCTTCCACTTGTATCATCTTGGTAGACGACCAGGATGAGGACTATCAGCGGCATGTGCTTAACAGGAAAATGTAATAAATAAACGAAATAAGGAAGACCGGGACAAGAAGTAGATGGCCATAAATGATTAGGTGGAACGCGATTTACGAAGACTGCACCTCAACAATAAGTCCAGATCCTCTCAGTCTCACGGTGGAGAGAGCACCCTTAATCTTCAATCAAAACATGCCACAATTCCTCTGTCACTTGGCAATTCAGTAACAACCGGTTCATCGTTACTGAATCGTTACTGAACCGGTTCAGTAGTTTAGTAACAGTTCAGTAACGAGTTACACTGACGTCAGTAACAGTCCAGTAACAATTTGTACGAACTCCAGTAACCATTCAGTAATGGTTTAGTAACATTTCGATAATGTTCAATAATGGTTTAGTAACATTCAGTAATAGTTCAATAACGAGTTACATTAGCTTCAGTAATGTTCAGTAATGGTTCAATAATGAGTTACATTAGCTTCAATAATGTTCAATAACGAGTTATACTGATTTCAATAATGGTTCAGTAAGACTTTAGTAACAGTTCAATAAGGCTTTGGTAATGTTCAGTAATAGTTCAACAATATTTAGTGACGGTTCAGTAACGAGTTACATGCGCCTTAGTAATGGTCCAGTAATAGATCAATAAGGGTTTAGTAATGGTGAACCGGTTAATTCAGTAATGGATGAACCAATTTTTACTAAATCGTCACTTAAGTGACACGAGGGTTGTGACATGTTCTGATTAAGGATTGAAGGTAGGATTGAGATGATTCGGACATTTCGACAATCTATCTCCTTCTCAGCGCTCCTCCTCCTCTCTCTCTCTCTCTCATATTATTGCTTAAAAATGTAACGTGAATCATAAAAATTTCAGTTTAATTCTGACAAAAAGAAACGGATTTTAAAAATGTATCTTATAAACAATTAATGGAATCAAAATAAGATTTTGTTAACATTTGAATTGGATAGGGTTGATTCTATTTAGATAAAATTTCAGGGTACATTGCTAAACATTATTAAAGTAGAATTAAATAAATTAGTAAAAAGAGTATATAAAGTGATAAAAAGTAAAAACAAAGTTTTAAAAATATTATAGCAAATTTATTACACACTTAGTTTACTTATTTTTGATGAATACTAATATATAACATATATTTCAGAAATTGTCAAATTCAGTTATCATTTCAATAATTGGATTAAAACTTAATAAATAATAATCATTTGGAATTAATCAAAATATAAATATCTCAACTCTTGTCCCAATCAAAATTGTATGCAAATGATCAGACCGGTTTGCACCCCTCTCTCTGTGTGTGGGAGCGTAGAAAGAGGCCGAAAGCGTTTTTAGAAAACTGCACTTCATCAATCCCCCCTTCCTGTATCAGTTTATCCTTTATTGGTGTCCCCCCCCCTCTCTTTGTGGTTGTGCTTGGAGAAAGAGAGGCCGAGTGAGAAGCATAAAAGTGGTTAGGCTCTCTCTCTCTCTCTCTCTATCTCTCTCTCTCTCTCTCTCTCTCTCTCTCTCTCTCTCTCTCTTTGTGGTTGTGCTTGGAGAAAGAGAGGCCGAGTGAGAAGCATAAGAGTGGTTAGGCTTAAGCTGGACGTACGGGCCTGTAGTAAGATAGCGAAGACGAAGGTGATATATGCGGCGTGCAGCGTCCGCTCGTTTCCGCGCCTTCCGTTATTAGTCGCGAGTAACATCCTCCAGGCCTCTACTCCGTACGAGTGGCCTACCGGTCTCGTCAACCAACGCGAATCGGTGGTGTGAGTGCCCGGTCCAGTACTGTGCACAGCTAGCAAATCTAGAGGCGCCTCTCCGGCCGTTGGGCTGATCACCCCTCCACCACCTCACACTCTCCCTACATCTCTCGCCCCCTTCTCCTTCCCGCCTGTCCTCTGTGCCTATTTTTATCGCATCCGGGCAAGCTGCGGCCAGTACAGAGAGCTGCTCGCGCGCGTTGACCCTGAAAACAGCTATACGAAAGGTTTTTGTTAATTTGCTGGGCGCTCCTCTCTCTTTATTAATTATAACACACAAAAGATGAGAACATAATATATATATATTCAAAGTGATTACCAGATAATTAGGGTGTTTCAATTTTATGACTTAATTTACTATTACCCGATTTTTGAATCTTGCTAGGCTATCCAATAATCAGTTTATCATGTCAATTTTGAATTAATGTCCTTGCAAGGTTGAATCCTGTAAATTAAATCACACAGTCAGCCTCACATAAATAGTATCCCTACTGATGATTGAGAGAGGATCCGGAATTTGGCCCTCTTGTCAAAATAAAACGGCCCGTCTGCCTAAATATAATAAAGACTCTTCCTCTGCGCGCCCCTTCTCCCACCTCTCTCTTACATCCATTCCTTGTACACAGACCCCTCTTTCTCTCCCCCCAGCCAATCTATCTATATATAACTGTCTCTTCTGCGCACTCATCGTCTCCCATTCCAGCTTACTGCATTCTTCCCCTATTCTCCCTCCCCCATCAGACACTCTCTCTTTTCGTCCTTCCTGAGCTCTCTCCAATAAGCCGAAGATGAGCGTGGAAGATCGTGGAGACGCCGTGCCCACCGTTAACAACCTCGCCAACAGCAGCAGCAGCGACGTCGACAACGGCTACTCCCCTCCGGTCGTGAAGGGCAAGAGGACGAAGCGTCGTAGGCTCCGCCAGTTTCTTCCTTTACCGGCGGCCACACCCTCGACCTCCTCTTCCTCGGGGTTCTCTGACGGCGAGGACGATGAGGACATGGCCAATTGCCTCATCCTTCTCGCCCGGGGGCAGGCCTTGGAGGCAGAGCAGAAGACAGACACACCGCCAGCACCCCTAGGCGGGGACGGCGATGGCGCCCGGTGCAGCCGCGGTGACCGTGATCAGGTTGGCAGCAGCAAGGGCGAGCGATACACCAGCCGGAGACTAGCGGAGGCCCCCACGATGACCGACGGGAAGGTGAGCTTCTACGTGTACGAGTGCAAGACGTGCAACAAGTGCTTCCCCACCTTCCAGGCCCTCGGTGGTCACAGGTCCAGCCACAAGAAGCTTAAAATCGCCGCCGACGCCGCAGCATCGAAGCAAAAAAATAACACATCAATGGAGGAACTGACTCTCCAAATCGGTATTGGCTGCTCCTATTCCAAGTCCACAGTTCCTCCCAACAGCAGCAGCAGCAACAACAACGGATTTAGGTCACCAGCCTTGCACAACAGCAAGAACACTGCAGTCCCCAATTATAATAATCATTGTAGCAGCAGCAACAGCAACATTAATGTTCGTGCGAACAATATTACCAAGCCGAAGGTTCACGAGTGCTCCATATGTGGAGCAGAATTCTCGTCTGGGCAAGCGTTGGGCGGACACATGAGACGGCACCGTGCGGATGTGACGACTACTACTACGCCTGCGCTGCAGGAAACCAAGGATCAGAAAAACGCCCTTGCCTTGGATCTAAATCTGCCTGCTCCGACCGACGACGACCACGGGGATTCCTGCAGCAAGCCGCGGCCGCCTCTCATCTTCTCCCCCTCGCCCTTGGTGGGTTGCCATTACTGAGAGAAGACCTCTCTCTCTTTCTCTCTCTCGCTGTTGATCCGACATCGTCTTTACCTGTCGGTTAGCCAGCTGATACCTACGTGTATGAGGGCGACAGATCGGTGTAGATTCACATTCGGCAACTCGATCGGTCGGACATTATTTATATTGTGGAAAAAATGCTATTCTTCTTTTAGTTTGTCTTTTATATTTTATGCTTCTTCTCGTGGGCATCTATTGTTCTACTATATGGTCCTGAAGGAAGTGGGGGGAGTACTGGCCTTGTGCAGTAAGAAGAGTTCGAGTTCTAATTGATCTCTTGAGAGAGAGAGAGAGAGAGAGAGAGAGAGAGAGAGAGAGAGAGAGAGAGAGAGAGAGAGAGAGAGAGAGGAGTGATTAGGTTTCTCTTAAATTAATGAAGAAAAATGGAGGAGAAAAAAATACCGAATCCCCGCTTCTCCTCGTGGCTGGCAATACGTTCCGTCGGCGAGGCAGCTCATTGGCGTTGAAAACTAGAGACAAAAGAAGAGAAGTTGGCCCGGACAGGGTCACAACACGCATACATCTGCACGACTTTTTCTTTATCTACGTGCATGAGAGGGGGAGCACCAGACAGCTCTTTGCTGCCCCACCCCTTTGTCCGGTCGTCACAGTTTTCATCAAACCAAGGCGACGCAACGCGTTCTCCAAGATAAGAAAAACTTGAACCTTGGAGCAGATCCTTGAGCAGCACGAGCAACAGTTGTAGCAGAATGAAACTAATATGAAAAACACCAAGGGAGCGAGAACAAGGAGCAGAGAGTACTTGACGGGAAGAAGGAACCGAGGTAATCCCTCGTGCTCTAATCCATCTAATTTATATATGAATGACTATACATAAAATTGTTACAAATGACATAACACATGGCAAGTATGGAAATACAGATGACATTACATGTGGGGCACACACAATCCTAATCATCTTGGATCAACATGACATGTGATTTTCCTAATATCCGTCCTCAGGTTATGCAGGCTGACGTTTAACTTGTCCCTAAACACCTCAAATTGTTACATTGGTAGAACTTATGTAAATATATCTTCAATTTGATCTTTTGTTGAAATATGGTGTATGAGAATGTCTTTGCCTAATATCAATTGTTTGATAAAACGGAAATCTACCTCAACATGTTTGGTATATGCCTTAAATCCCAGATTTGCAGCGAGGTAGATAGTAAAGATATTGTCACACCATACCATGGGAGGTTGAGACATAGTTAAGTGTAAATCTTTACTTAATTGAACAATTCATAGGAGTTCAGTCACTGTCAACGTTATAACCCTCATTTCAACTTCTGTATTGGAGCTGGCTATAGTTTTCTGTTTCTTTGCTATCTAGCTAATCAAGTTGTCACCAAGATAAATGGCATACTCACGGGTGGACTTCTGTCATCTAGACAACTAGCTAGCCCAGTCAACATCTCAATAAACGTTGAGATCAAAATTAGTTGGTCCAATCATCATACCCAGAATATGTGTAGCCTTTAGATATCTAATTATTCTTTCAACAAAATTCATGTGCTCAGTGGTCGGAGATGCAAGAAACTGACACACTTTATTGACGGCAAATGCCACATTAGGTCGTGGGAGGATAACATATTGTAAGGAGCTTACTAGGTTTCTATAAAATGTAGAATCAGGCAAAGGGTTACCATCTGATAGTGAAACAACATTCCTTTGAGGAATAGGGATATTGAATGGTTTTGAATCATGCAATTGAGATTTGTGAAGATCAACAATATAGCTTTGTTGACTCATATGAAGACTAGTATTACTTCTTGTTACTTCAATGCCTAAAAAATAATTCAAATTTCTTAGGTCCTTCAGAGAAAAATATTGGTTAAATTCTTTATAAGGCCATCAAGAGCTACAAAATTACTATTAGTTATGATAATATCGTCCACATAGATGAGAGTATATGAGGTGACAAAATAGTTAGAGTATAAGAATAATGAAGGGTCACATATGGAAGCCTTGAACCCAATGATTAATAAGTGGGAATATAAATGAAAAAACCAAGTTCTTGGAGCTTATTTCAAATTATATAGAGTTTTATAGAGCTTATAAACATGATTAGGATAGTTATTGTCTACAAAGCCTAGAGGTTGCATCATATAGATATTCTCATTTAATGTTCCATGTAAGAAGGCATTATTAACGTCCAATTGTTTAATGATCCAATTTGAAGTGACAACAATGGAGAGAATGAACCTAATTGTGGAAGGCTTGATGATAATATTAAAGGTATCATTGTAGTCCAATCCATGTTCTTGAGTGAAGCCCTTTGCAACAAGATGTGCCTTGTATCTTGCTAGTGTACCATTTGAGTTCTTCTTTATTTTATATTTCCACTTGTAACTCACAATCTTGACATTGGGTGGTGGTATGACTAATGTCCATGTTGTACCATTAGATTGTAAAGCACTGTATTCCTCTAACATAGCTTTGTGCCAACAAGCAAGCTGGTTTGTAGACTTGAAAGAAGTTGGTTTTGTTTCTGTCGAAACAGTGACATTAAGTGCATAGCGACTGGGAGAAGATGTAGTAATAGGGTCTGTATGTTGTTTAATTTCTCTAAGGGATCTGAATTTCTACATTGGTGGAGTGTTACCATCAAAATTATAATAAATAGTTTGAAGTGATGAATCGGCAGAAATAGGACTGTCTTGATGAACTAGTTACTGAGCGACTTAGGAGTAAGTGATGATTGATCAACCTATAGCTAATGAGTTGGTGACTGAGTTTGTACTGTGAGAACATGGAGAGATATAATTGTAGGACCCTTTTTAGTGGTAGTGTCTTGTACAGTTAGGACAAAATATGAAAATGTATTTTCATCAAAAATAACTTTGCTTACAATGTAGGTACGACTAGTGCTAGGAAGATAACACTTGTACCCTTTGTGATCCAAAGAATAGCCAAGAAAAACTAAATTTGAGCTTGTTATATGGTCTTAATTAAGGTAACAAGCACATCCAAATGTGCATAAAGCTTTATAATCTAGAAGTTTTCCAAATAGTTTCTCATATAGAGAAATTCCATGAAGTAAAGAAGTTTGAAGTCTATTAATTAAGTGGACTGCACAAAGGACAACATCATCCCAAAAAATGTATGGTAGTCTCACATTACTCAATAAGGCAAGACATGTATCAATTATGTGTCTATGTTTTCTTTTTGCAAACTCATTTTGGTTATGGGTATAAGGACAAGTAATGCGATGCACAATTCCAAAATTTGAAAAAGCTTGTGATCAATTTCTGAATTCTCCACCCCAAGCACTTAAAAAAATAATTTATTGCAAGCAGATTTTTTACATGTCGCTTGAAATGAAGAAAACATGCACCACATCATATTTTGCAGCAAGGGAATAAACCCAACAATAACGTGTAAAGTGATCCACAAAAGAGACATAATATTTGTAACCATTTGTACAAATACAAGGTGTTGGACTCCATACATCCGATGCCACAAGTTCTAGTGGATGTTTAGATAGATAATTGGAAGAAGGAAAATATAGCCTATGATTCTTTGCTTTACACAATGAGAGCAAAAGAAAAAATTATTTGGACTAAAGGGAGTAAGCTTCTACTTAGTAACTTGTAGGGGATCCTTTTGCATCCACTGATAGCTGATACAAACGACAAACATTGGTTCCTTTGCTGAGAAGTCTCCTAGTTTGAATGTCGTTGATAATGCATTGGTCAGAGAAAAATTCAAATAATACATTATTTCCTTTGTAAATTGAAAGATAGAGAGAAGATTCTTAGACAAAGTATGCACATGTAAAGTATTACAAAATTTGAAATAATGGAAACTTGTATGTCCAACATGAGCAATATAAATATCATCTCTATTTCCAATTTGGATCTTATCTTGTCCATAATAAGGAGTTGAATTTTACAGGATACTCAAATATGGTGTCATGTGATTATTGGCACCCAAATTTGGGTTCCAATTTGGATCATAATCTGCTTGATTTTGGTTTGTGGCGGCTACATTAGTACATGGTTAAAAATTGATTGGGTCAATGTACTGAGCATTTTCTACATTATTGCTATTCTAAAAATTTAAATCATATCATTTTCAACATTTTTGAACCTCATGACCTCTCTTTTCACATAATTGGCAAATAGCTATAGGTGAGTGCACATTACCCGAAAATCTATCTAAATTATAGTTTTGATTCTGATTTGTGCCTTGTTCGGATTGCTATCCTTGCTAGAACTGGTTTCTATTAAAATTGTTATATCTACCCCTATTGGTTCTTTTTGTATTTCTTCCTCTATATTCACCTTTGTTGTTCCTCCCTTTGTAGCCATTGTTTGACTATTGTTGAGTAGCATTCATATTAACTCTAGCCATATTTGTAGTAATTTCTACCATGTTTGATTGATGTTGGTTCAGAAAAATTTTATGGTTCATTAACATCTCTTGAACTTCATCAATCAAATGGCTGAAGCATCTGTATGTGTTGATATAGATGTGACAATGGATCACATTCTGGTCCTAATCCTCCTAACACATATAAATGGGTTCATTCACCATAGCTAGAGAGTTAGCTATCATTTTAATTTTTTTTAAGTATTCACTGATCTTCATTGACCCATTTTTTAGATGTTGTGACTATGATTTTAACCGAAGAACCATTGCCTTAAAAGAAGAAGCATAGGTGTTCAAAATTGCACTCCAAATACCATCAGATGTATCATGTCCAACTACCAAAGGAAGAACAAATTCAATGACAGATGAAATCAATACAGTCTTAACTAGACTACCAGATGTGAACATCTGGATTAGGGATATGCTTCAAAGGATCCTCAAGATCAACAATAGCCAATAGGGGACAAGGTATCGAGCCATCAACTAATCTGGTTAAATCATGTCTCAAGAAATGGAACAAATTGAGCATGCAACAACATGAAGTTATATCCATTTAGCTTAATCAAGATGGAATGAGAAATGTTCGAGATCGAACCAATAGAAGGAGTGAATGAAGCAAATGAAAGCTGCGATACCATTGACATTGTCGATGAATGACTTGAAGATCCCTCCATTAGATCCTGCTCTAATACCAACCTGAACCTTCAATTAGAAGTATCTGGAGTAGATCCTAGAGCAGCACAAGCAACAGTTGTAGCAGAATGAAGTAGATATGAAAAGCGCCAAGGGAGTGAGAATAGAGAGAAGCAGAGAGGACTTGGCAGGAAGAAGGAGCCAAGGTAATCTCTCCATCAGATCCTACTCTAATACCAACTTGAACCTTCAATTTTAAGTACTTAAATATCCCTCCATCAGATCCTACTCTAATATCAACTTGAACCTTCAATTAGAAGTACCTAGAGTAGATCTTAAAGCAGCACAAGTAGCAGTTGTAGTAGAATGAAGCATATCTAAAAAGCGCCAACGGAGCGAGAATAGAGAGGAGCAGACAAGAGTTGGCAGGAAAAAGGAACCGAGGTAATCACTCGCACTCTCACCCATTTCATTTATATACGAATGACTACATGAAATTATTACAAATGACATGGCACATGGCCAGCGTGGAAATATAAATGGCATTACAAGTGAGCACACACAATCCTAGACATCTTAGATCAACATGACATTTTCTAATAGAAAAGCATTAGTGAGTGACACATGTTCGTTGCGAAGGCCTTATTTTCAAGGCCTCCACAAACTACTATGCTAAGAGTGTGAATCTCTTAGTTAAGCTACCGAGGATTCTCATCAGCTGTTTGTCATGAAGGACTCATGCTAATCTTTTGTTAACACTAACATAAAGCCTGTTAGGTTAGAATTATCATAGAGACTTGCTAGGTTAGAATGAGGTGAAGTTGATTTAAATTAGGGTTCAAAATTTCAAACTTAATAAACTCAACACTACATACTTCATTTGCCAGCTAGGATCAGGTGAGCCATTAGCGTATCTGGAACTATTGTAACTATGGAAGCTTTGGACTAACATGCAAATCAAAGTTAAACACATTACACACAAGAGGAGACTTTTTTGAGAACACCACTCTTTCGATCTCAGCTCCCTTCCCATCTAAAATCCTAAATGAGTCACTAACCTATACTACTTATAGAGAGAAAAACTTAAGAAACTCACTCCAAATAAGATTTGTTTAGTCGTATATAGAATCTTGATTTGACTTAAATGATCTCAATGCATATATGGTTCAACCAACCCGATCTAATCCACTCACGAATAACCCATACATGTACGTATCTCACTAGCTACTTACATAACATTCTCCATCTCATCATAGCTTTGCAAGTATCTATCCATCCCCCATCTTCAACAACATGGCCCACACCTTGACCAGATGCTTGCTTTATGCCCACACTACGATAAATTTGTGCTTATCTACCGAAGAAATCCATAGGTGTAAGTTATTTTCCAGTAGGCAAATAGATTTATTTATGGAGATACTTAAGGAATTGTCTGTAAGTATAGTACAAATAGGTAAAATTTTTACCTATAAATAAATATGTAGGTATAGGATATGTACTATACCTGCAGATAAACATACTCTCAAAGATATAGTACAGACCTATACCTACGAATCAACGCTCATAGATAAATTTTGATTTTCCAATTATACTTATTCCTATTTGTAATATCCATAAGTAAAAGATATTATACTTACAACCTTATCTATACCTACAAACATTCTCATAGGTAAATTATAGTTTATCAAAAAAATATTTATTTTTAATGTGTTGATATTATATTTATCTAATAGAGGAGTATCTACAGGTAAATATATATAACTTACGTAGTCCACACCTATTTAATTTAAATTTTTTACATTCAAGAAACTCACAACATTTAAGCACAATATTGTCATAATATGTTTCAACACATAAACACAATGCATTTACAACATGCTTCAACTTGTTGAGTTTCACAAGATTACACAACATACCACACTACATTTTACAATTTGTTGAGTCTCACTATTCTTACCTTGCTTTCATAAACATCCAATAAAATTGTCAAATATACAAAGTCTTTATGAGTTTTCAACTAAATCAGTGTCAACTTTCATCACAACCAAAGGTACTCTAGAATTACATATTTCTCAATGCTCCACATACACAATTCAAAATATAATTATTTGTCAACAATGGAGAATCTTTATCAATCATTTGTCATTTTAAAAAAATTGCAATGACTAGAAAAGAAAGTGACAAAAGCTAACTATGTAATCTTTATGAGTAATAGAGATACGTAAATAAGAATAAGTTATATAGTCATGTGGATAATGGATTAGGACCCTTTCATCCCGACCTTAGATTATTATTTATGATAAGAATAAAATCTAACCTCATATGCCTTGCAGAACTCAGTGCAAGGGGTTGGCTTTTCAATATGTAAATTAGACTACCCGTCGGACTTGCCTCTTCCTTATAAAAGGAAAGGGCAGTATGGTTTGTGGGTAGAGAAGGAGGTTGAAAAAGAGGGTGGAGAGAAAGTGTGTGTGAAATGTGTGGTTAAACCATGGGTTTCAATGAATAAAATAGAATTAGTTTGACCTATATACCTAGGAGACAATGTGTGTGAGTTCCAACTTCCTCATCCATGGCTAGCCAAGATGAGGAGCCCTCCAATTAGATTCAATCGATTCCTACAAAAATGAAAGACAACAAAAACAAGTAAAATGGGATTAGAACTACATGAAGTGTAGAATCTATAAAGAAATGTGATCGGATTAGGGCTAGCCCTTACCCCTATTTTTTAGATTTTTAGAATATAAGATGATGCAAATGTAAAAAAAAAATGATGCTAGAAGAATTTAATATAAAGTTAAAAGGGAAAGGAATCAAATTTGATTGAAAACAGTAAAGAAATCAACTTTTTGGCTACACATGGCCTTGATAGTGGGCGCGTAGGGGCGTAGACTTGATCGGGGGTGCGTGGTCACATGCCCTGGATCATGGGTAATGTAATATACGGTACTTTTTTAAAAACAAATTGAAAAAAAAACCCTCTCGAACTCTCTCTCCCTCCACCGCCCTTCCCTCCGCCGCCTCTCTCTCTCTCTCTCTCTCTCTCTCTCTCTCTCTCTCTCTCTCTCCAGAACCTTCCTCGCCACCGCCTCTCCCTTCGCCGCCTCCGTCACCCGATTTCTTCCCCCCTCGCACCGTCGCCACCCCGCTCCATCTCCTCCTCGTCATCGTCGACGCCGCACCCTTCCCTTTCTCTCCCCCTCTCTGTTTCTGCCCCTCCATGTCGCCGCCGTCGCCACGCCCCTGCCGTTCTCCCCATCTCTGTTTATTTCTCTCCTGGAGTAAGGTCGCCGCCGCGACCCTCTGTTTCCCCTCTCCCTCCTCCTCTTTTCCTTCTTCTTCTTCCACCTCGACTTTTGACGTCGCCGACGCCTCCGTCGACATCACCGTCACCGACTCCTCTCCTCCCTCTCCTTCTCCTTCTTTTTTTCCCCTCCCGCCGTCGCGGCCGCATCCTCCCGCCGAGCCCTGCCGCCGCGCTCCTCTCTCTGGCTCCCCCTCCCGCTGTGGTCGCCGCCGCGTCGTGGCTGCCGCCGCCGCGCTCCCCTCACCCGCTCTCTCTCTCTCTATCTTCCGTCCTCTCGCCGTGCCCCCGTTCCCCGCTCGTCGCCTCCCTCCGCCGCATGCGCCGTCGTCGCCGTCGTCGTGAGCCTCGCCGCGCTCCCCTCTCTCACTCTCCCGTTCTCCCCCCCCCCGTCCTCCTTCGCCGCCTCCGCCTGCCGCCCTTCCCCCGTCCTCTCGAACCTTCTCTCCTCCACCGTCGTCTCTTTCTCTCTCTCGAACCGTCTTCGCCACCGCCTCCCCCACCTCTCGAATCTTCCCACCGCCTCCCTCTCCTCCGATTTCTCCCCCCCATCCGCCCCGCGGTCGCCGTCGTCACTACGTGGACGTCTCCGTCGCCTCCGCCTCTGCCTCCGCTCATCCTCCTCTTCTTCTTCTTCTTTCCCAAACCCGCCGCCGCGGTCACCGTCGCGGTCGCTGCCGCTGTCACCCCCGCCGCATCGTCGCCGTCTCCACGGGCTGCCGGCGTCGTCGTTGTCGCCGTGGGCCGCGGCCGCCATCACTGCGGGCTGCCGTCGCCGTGCTCCCCCTTCCTCCTCTTCTTCTTCTCTGTTCCTCACCCATCGCCGTCGACGTCGCCGTCGTCGTGCCTCGCCGGCGTCGTGCCCCCCGCCGCACCCCTCTCCTGCTCTCTGGCCGCGTCCCCCTCCTGCTCCCTCTCCCTCGCTGCCGCGCCTCTCTCTCCCCTCCGCCGCGCTCTCCCTCGGGTTCTCTCTCTCTCCCGCGCTCTCCCGCTCCCTCTCTTCTCTCTCCCGCTCTCGGGCTCCCTCTCTCCCGTCTCTTCTCTCCCCCCCCTCTCGACTTAACCGCGCCGAGGGCGGTGGCCGTTGCGCCACCGGCGCATGCGTCTGCGCCGCCGAGGGGGGGGGGCGGCGCAAACGCCTCGCCTCACGCGCTCTCTCTCCTCCTCCCCTCACGCGCTCTCTCTCCTCCTCCCCTCACGTGCTCTCTCTCTCTCTCCTCCTGTCTTCCCCCCGGTGCGCTCTCTCCCTCCTGCCCCTCTCTCCTCTCCCCCTTGTTCCCTCTCTCTCTTACCGTACTCTCTCTCTCTCTCTCTGCCGCACTCTTCTCTCTCTCCTCTCACATTCTCTCTCTCTCTCTCTTGCTCACCTGGCCACCGCCACGGCCGGCCTCCTACGTGGCATCTCACATACCTCGCCTGCTGATGTCATTACCAAGCTCTCGGCCGTGCCGTCTTGGCGTTGCCGCGTGCCTGTTGCCGCTGTTGACGTCATTTTCCCGTTGATCCGCCAATGTGAGTCTCGGCATTTCTAATTTCTATTTTAATTTGAGATATTTAGATATATTCATAATTTATTAATTATTGATATCTTTCTAGTTTGTCATCGTCGTCTGTCGTTGCCGTTTCATGATCGTCGTACAGTTGACTCCCATCGGATTTGGGTTGATCGTTCCTTGATTGAGGTAGGCATCCCAACTTTTCATAACATTTTGATATTTTAATTAAAATGTTAAAAATGTGGTTATTAGGTTAGAAACTAGTGATTAAATGGTAGTTTAACTATTTGATTGTTTCGATGGATTCATTTAAATGTCATTCATGTTATTCATGCATAATTTTAGTTATTTTTCGTGGCATGCATTAGATAGTGGTAATTATGCTTGAGTATGGGTTAGTAATTATCAGAAGTTAGTTAGATATGATCATGATTAAATGTGTCGATTGTATTAAATTATGGAAATGAAAATTATAAATCTTTTATGATCATATTTATATTCGATCTATGTTACAAATGATCTTGTTTTATTTAAAGTTAATTGAGATAACTTTGTAATTGCTTGATAACGAAGGAATATGATTGATTAATATTAATAACTGTATGATCATGTAATATGTATCATTTTATGAATTGATATTGAATTGTGATTAATTGAGATTAACCTGTCTAATTATGTCGCATATTTCTGATTGAGTCAATTGCATGAATTGGAATATAATTGAATTGTGCATGACTTGGAATATTTGCATATTGTTCCTGATTGGGTCTATTGCATGAATTTTTGCATTAATTGAAAGGTCTGCATGTGTCGACCTGATTGTGATTAATGGCATGATTATGATTAAGTGCATAATTTTGTGAATGAATAGAATATTGGCATGGTTTAATGATTTGACTATTGATTGAGTTACATTGCATAATTGGTTATTGAAAATTGTCTGAGTAATTATATGACTTGCTTGTGAAATGTTATTGATGCTATGATGCATGGGATGTAATGTTTGCTCCTCCAGCCTATGATAGAATCGCCCGTGGGCAGCGGTGGAAATAGATTGATCCGGTGCATCCTTCGATCCCGGATACCGCGGTTTATCCTAAGTACGCCCCTGCCTAGACATACTTTGGGATTTAGCTTACTATATGGTACTTCTTATATGTATTTAGAGCTGGAGTGACGATCGCCAAGTATAGCATATGATTTACTCAGACAAATGGAATGGAAATGGTATTAATGCATGCACAGTAGGCTCATGTAAGTCTAGGTGGCATGGCATATAGAATAAATCAGTTGGTTAAGTGATAGATAGTTTGGTTAATGTAGAGTCAGGCTCATTCAGTTAATTGATTTTGGAAAGGACCCAAATAAATAATTGAATTATGATAATTACTTTAGTGATTATGATATAATCTGATTTGTGTTGATTTTATCATTTATTACTATCATTTAGATTGATTAGTATAATAGGAAAGTTGGGTATAAGTCCAACTGAGTCCGTGCGACTCATTCCAAATATTTTAACATTTTTTAGAAAATCAGGTTTAGCGCAGCAGAAGCGTAGTGGATCAAGATTAGTGCAGAAGAGGTTTAGAGAATTTGGTTTATGAATTATTTATATAGAATCAAGGTAAGATTTATTTTTGAGATTGAATCATTTATTTTTATGAAATCGGACCTGTGATTCTTCAATTTTCCCAAACGACGTAGTTTAGGGGTTAATTCCCCGGTCTCGTCTCCGGATTTATTCCGTTGCGCAGGTTAGGAAATCCGGGGCGTGACAGGCAAGTTCTGATAGATTCCACAATCGGACTCCAGAATAATTGCCCTCAAGCCTAGCTTCAACAAATGGGCCCACAAGCCCATCAACTTTAAAAATTGGGAAGTTCGTTTCGGTCTATGAATGGACCTTAACAAGTTGCAGTTTATCTTTTGGATATTCTTGGAAATCAAAATTCTCTAAGGTAGTATCATATACACATATTCCTCAAAATCACCAATGAAGAATATTATCTTAGAAACTAATTGACATATCTTATAGTCATAGTGTGTAGCAAGCAAACTAAATGAATTAAACCATGGCACCGATAAAAAGGTCTCTTATAGTCAATTATTTAAATTAGATAATATCTTTTCTACTATCTTTGCTTTAAAGGCCTTGACCTTTTAATCCACTCCAATTTATCCTTTAGTGATCTATTATACCCTATGGATACTTTACTCTTAGGTGCATCTATCAAGTTCTAAACTTGATTAGAATAGATAGAGTTTGTTTTAGATTTTATCGTCACTTTTCATTTTACAATCAATATCACAAATTGATTGTTCATAAGTCTTTGTATAGCATCCTCATTATCTTGTGCCCCACTTCACATCAAAGATATGTCCCACATGTCTCTTGGAATAAGTGAAAACCTGCGAATTGCCCATGTGTAACACTCAATTAGTAATTTAGTACCTTTGTAGAAGTGTCCTCTATTTGTGGGGCTAGAATGTCATCCAGATCTACATTGCTCCCACTATCTTTCTTAAGGATGAACTCTTACTCTTGAAATATAATAAGCTAAATAAGATGTACCCTTATACATAAGGGTGGTAGAATTAATATCTATAAATTTTCTTAGTATTTCTCACAAGCCAACACTACATAGTCTTATATTCCAACTAGTTAGGATTATACATATTTACCATATTTGGACCTTCTAAAACTTTAACTTTCTTAAGGTTAAACTTTAACCTATTTTCATATCCTATATAGAATAATCAGAATAAACTGACGGGAAACTAGTTTAAGATAAAATGGTATATTGAATACTTAACACTAAATGGACAAAGAAGATTTTGCAAAAATTATCATTGTCTATATTATGTTTTACACAATACAACTTCTCATTTTAATCACACAATTAAACTAAGATTTGTAAAAAGGTATCCGTTAAAATTAGATTTTCTTATCTTTCAAATTATGTGAGAATTATGTACTTAAGTATTCCACTTTTTGATCTTATCCAAGAATTCTAATACTATTTTCTTTAGTATCTCTACTTCATTCTTAATCTTTGATAATTTCCCAAAAGTCTTGTTGACTCCAAGGATGGGTTGGCACCTCATATCTGAAAGAAACCCCACCCACACTCACATTGCTCCTGGAACATTCGGCTTTTGACATCACTTGGGCACTAGAGGGACAATTCGAGTCATGTGGGTAAATAAAAAGAATAAAAATAAAAGAAGGTGGGTGAAGATGATGCAAATAAAATGAAGTGGTCGCTAGGAGTTGTGGGTTCAAAATTTAACATAAATTAAATAAAAATTAATTAAGAGAATGACTGTGTGTACCTTAGTGTGGAAGACAGGTGTGAGTTCTCACTTCTCCTTTTTCAGCTAGCAAATGAAGAAGAGTCCTTAACTAGGGTTTGCTTGTGTTTTTGCACAACTCAAAGATAGCAAAACAAGTGAAGAAAATAATTAGAACTAAATGATGTGTCGTAAATACAAAGAAAATGACATAAAGGCGGCAATCAGGTTAGAACAAACTAGATTCAGGGTTAGCCCTAACCCTTATTTTTTTAGTGTTTTTGAGTATGATACAATGCAAAAATGAGTAAAAATGACACTAAATGAATAAAAAATGAAGTTCAAAGTAAAAAAATAAAATATGAGCAAAAATGTTAATGAAAACACATTTTGATAGCCTCGCGGGCTTAAATGGGGGCACATGGTGATGTGTCATAAGTTGGGGGTACGTGGCCTTGTGCCCTAGGTCGGGGCGCATGGGACTACAACTACACACATTTTTTCTAGAGGCTTCTATGGACATAGGAGAGATTGGATTTGAGCCATGTTTGTTGCAAATGAAAGAGAATAGGGAGAGGAAGCTTTTTTCATTACTTCTAGAATTTTGTAGAAAGCAAGGAAGATATGCGATGTCGACAAGCACATATCGGTAGCACGACTTCACTCTAGAGCTTGTCATGGATGCTATACGTCATAATCGACCCCTGTTTGTTAAAATGAAAGAGGACAAGAAGATAAATATTTCCAGAGTTCATGATTTTTTCTAAATGTGCCATATTTTATGTATGGAATCTTCAAGTGGAATGATAGAAACAAGCATGAATCAAACTTCCTCTATCTAAAACTCACTAAATTATCTATCTAAAAATTATTGAGGCTTAATAAAAGGGTGTGTGGATGAGATGATGCTCCCAAGGGACGTGCTTCCAACCTCCAAGACATCTAGGGGTCATCTCAATTTACAAAGAAGAGAAAAGATGACAAACTGAGAAAGTCAGTCCCATGCACCCCTAGGGTGCATGGAACTTAGGTAGTAAATATACCCAAAATAAAGCAATGTTCAGTCAGAAAACGAAGAAAAGTGTAGGGTTCCATGCGCTCCTAGGTGAGGGCACAGGGGCGCATGGACCTTAGTAAGAAAATTTTTCTATTTTTGAAGATTCAACCGAAGACAGATCAGAATCCGAAAGGGTCCATTCGCCCCTAGATGAGGATGCATGCACCCCCTAATTGTGGCACATGATTTTTAGGCAATGAAATTGAATAAAAAAGATCAAATTAAATTGGGGCACATTTCAAGGAGTACCTAGTTTCATTTGAAGAGATATGACAATGACCAAAGAGGCACAATGGGAATTGGAAAGGCTTGGTTTTTCTCAAAAAGACTTGGAATGATGACCGACAAGAGCGGTAGTGACAAGTATGACCTGGTGATGACCAAAGTGATCCAACAACAATTAAAGAGATGCAGTATGGCCTAGAATGCATTTGGTGCGATCATAACCCTATGGGATTGAGCTTTGAATATTGGTCATCAAGCCAATTTTGTTGATCCGTAGTTAATGTGCAGCTTTTGCTTAGAAGGTATGATTTTATTTGGGAATCTTCATAAAGCATTTAGTTATGTCCACTATAATTGAAATGCTCCCTATTTGACTCAGGGAGTCCTTGGACCAAGAAAAGGAACCGTCATAATTTTAAGTAGTGTATTCACACATATGCCTATAGAACAAGAGTTTTAAGCTCTGAATTAGGTTGATTTTGCATGTCTATAGGTCTTAGATTTGTACTTCTTAAGTACTTATATCTATACCTAGAGATGTCAACTTTGAAAATGGGCCAACATATACCAACATATATGTTGGTATAATATTCTTCTTCAGCCTTAATTGACATGGGCCAACATATACCAACATATATGTTGGTATAATATTCTTCTAACAACTCATTAGCCCATTCTCCACATCTACCAAATGAAGAGTTGGTCATTTTGTTCAATGAGATAAGACTCACATATGGTTAATGATTTAAACTCATTCCTTTATTCTTCCATCCATATGGAACTCTTTAAGTATTTTTCTCATTAATATGACCATGTCTATGTTAAGCTAAATAATATATTGATCTATATCAGCCCATTTCCTTTTAAGAAAAGTATTCACTAATATCATGAGAGCTAACAAATCTAATATAATTAAACAGTTTATTAAGTTCCCAATGGCAAGCACTTTGACATCCAATATCATAGAATAATTATCATTTTCATAGCTTAGATAAATCATCATTTATTCAAACAATAAATACAGATAATATTCTTATTGAAGGATATAATAGCAATCTTAATGATTAGGACTTCTTCAAAAGGCTATTAAATATTTTTACCTCCCACTAGTAATGATGCAACTTTTAATCCATTTTTACATGTAGGTCAACATCTTCAACATTAAGCTTTCCTTTACTTGTCATCATCTATAGCTCATTGCAGACATAAGATGCATATCTAGTATCTCATATTAAGAGATGCATCTATAGTATGTTATAGAAGATATGCACATCTAGTATCATATAAAAGATACACATATTTAGTGTTTAATACCATAAGATGTATGTTTAGTATTTAATAGTATGATATACATATATAGTATCTAATACCAAAGTGTATATATAAGACAAGTTAGTCAATTAATGAGATGCTTGAAGCTTCTCAAGTGCCACCTTTGATTTAAATGCAATACACTATGCACTTCCTCTTCCACCTACCATCATCATGATAATAGAAGAATTATCTTGTGTCCTATTAAGGCTTTATTATTTTGATCACCTTATTTGACTTTTAACTATGTCTTTTTATTTTCATCTAATGATCTTACTTCTTTCCATTGATCTCACCAACACAAACAATGCATCTTCTCAACATTATATTATGAGATTAGATCTTATCTTCTCTCACATCATTAGATAGTTTAGGAGGCACCTATGTCTAAAGTAGGTCAGTTGTTTGGTTAATCATAAGAATAATTCTCTTGGTTTTAAACCACTCTAAGAAATGTGAGCTATTAAGCTACTTGGCATCTAGTATGCCTTACTATTGATGGTTTATCATCTCATTCTACAATGAAGATATAATTTCATTAATATAACATGGCATACATTCATTTGAAATTAAGATATGATCTTTCATCTTAATTTATTCTTTAACTATTTTTTTAATAAATTTTCACAACTCTCATTATAGAAAGACAGAATATCATGATGACATCCTAGTGAGGATTAAGATCATATTAACATTATAATGATGACCTTGTGAGAAATACAACAAGTCATCCATACTCAATAGGTAGACAAATTTTGCCAGTTACAACTCTTAGTTATTTAGACTCTAGAGTTATATCCTTGTAGGAAACACAAGTTATATAATCTAGTTAGGTCAAATCTTCTTGTTACGTTATGAGAATAGATTTTTAATATAGCTCTTGTAGGAAACACAAGACCATGCTAATAGTCCACCCTAGAGTTCAGCAAATGCTTTGGCCATGATCACTAATCCCTTGCTGAATGAGACTTGTACGTGTTAATTATAATATATACCTTTGGAATATCATAATTATAATATATACTTTTGAAATATCATATATCTAAAGTATAACTTGTAGCACACATCCAAATTATGCAAGCAATTAAATGGATGATCATGGACTTAACACAAATTATGCAACACTAGAGCCAAAATAGTGTGTAACTAAAAGAGTTACCATCTAGTGCTAATATAGGTGTGTTTCCGCATCCAAAAGAATGGTTCTTCAAGTGGTCTTGATCTCTCCTCTTCCACAAATTAGCTTCTTGTCATTATAAGTAGCTAAAGGGCACACAGACCCACAAATGTGCATACGTTAATTAGAAACGTTAGTTTTAACCAAGGGGAGTGCACTAATAGAGGGAGGTAGAATGTACAAACAAAATTAAATAGAGAGGTTGGAGGCACGTAGGCCCATTGAAGACATCCACATAAACTAAACAACAACATATGATAATTAACCTAAGTCCATGATCTCCATACATTCACACCATAAAACATGACATGTGCATAATGTGAATACGTGATATTAATATGATATAACATTTATACCATAAAATTATAAATAATATTTTTTTAAATTCTCAATTTTATGCTTGTTGTAATTTTTATGAAATATATAACATGAATATTGCATATAAACAATTTATATAAATTAAACAAGCATATTTAAACTATTTAGAACATTTATGTATTCCAAAAATGATGTAAAGTCAGAAATTAATGTCCTAATCATTATTCTAAAAAATATTATTTTATAGAGTTAATTAAGACACTTATTTCATAGCTTAAGCCTCTAAAACAAATTTAAATTTTAACTATGCATGAATCTATGACAATAGGGCTAAATATCATCTAACATGTCATTAAACATTTTAAAACCTATCAAATAATATTCTAAAATTTGTTTTATATTCAGAGGGCTTAATGCTTCGTCTATGGTGAGAAGGCATGTGCCAGCTGTTGTGCACCACCACGCAGTCATGCACACGCTCCTTGTTAAACCAAGTGTTGACCACCATCTAAAATAGGTTATGCATGCAATGTGGCTTGTCCACATCAAACCCATCTTCTCTACCCATTAAGCGCAGAGCAGACACACACTACTGGCCCAATTGGAAACGTATCGAAACCCAGACATTCTAGAGATGAAAATTTTCCAAAAAATTAAGTATTTGATTACTCATGGAATGAGGATTCAAAATCCAATATTACCTTTCCCTAAAATAATTCCAATAGCTTGCATTAGGGAAAACAGCCGTCACCACCACAGAGGATATTGCAGCCAGAAAAATACTTCAAATCTAATGCCTACACCACCTTTCAAAGCTAGTAATCAAGAGGAGATGATGGTAAATCATATTTTCCTACCTTTCAAGCCTTCACAAAGCTTCAATCCCCTCCATAGATTTTCGTAAATTCAGACATTGATTTTCGTAAAATCAAATCATCATCTTTCAGATCTTTAACTAGCTCTTCGGTGATCCAAAATTCAAAAGGTTTGAAGCATTGGAAAGATATATGTCGCAAGATTCTACTAGTGTCAGCCAATCTCAAATCTATATCACATAAAAGTTATGGTGGCATTGTCAAAATTAAGGTTTGCACAATTTTAAGAAACCATAAAATACATGATATTAGATGAATTCAATGTCAGTTTTGACCAAGATATGAATCTGGCTCTGATACCACTATGTGGAATCACCTTATAAAATTTGGTGCAGCGAAAGTGATAATTCTTATGTGTTCATGTTAATCTTGTCTTGAATGGAATCGGATGAAAAAAATTGAATACCGATTAAAACGTGTTCGAATATACCTACTAGGGATTCATCTAATCCCTTAGAGAAGAAAGGGAAAAACTTTTCAAGATTTCCAAACTATCCAAGTGCACAGTCTCTAAAAGTATTCATACGACCTTTCCTACATGTTAGATCTTCTGACTCACCTTGGATGTCGCTTCACCATGGAAAAACCTAATCCAAAGTGAGTGAGGGGTAGGAGAAGGTTGGTCATGAAATTGGCTCCCTTTGCTTGATAGAATTTGGCCAAATTCACTTATATTTATAGAAAAATTAAAATTCTTTATAGAACCCCAAATTCTTCATACTTATGCCCATGCCATCATACTTATAGATCAAACTATATGTGTGTAATCCACTAGGCCCAACAGCCTGTTTGAATGAGGCTTACTGATCATGAAGGGTACAAATCACATTCTACGATCTCAGATGACCATGAGGACAATGTATCTTTATTAAACCTTTCCATAATCAGTTACTACACAGATATAAATCCTCATCCAGTCAATGTCTTGGTCAGATAAGAATACTACATTGATCGTTAACTCCTTACTATACCGACACTACAGGATCCTATTCTCAGAATCAGATTAATTAAAAAACTATTTTTCCAACTATCCTCTATATCCTGTTAGAGATTTAGAATACTATCTCATAGGACATTCACTCTTACTTATCAATAGTTGATGATCTCTTGTTGTCCACTCAATTGCCTCAATTAAGTTTCCTTTGTACCCAATCTATCATTGTACTAAACCATCGAATTGGTGATCCATAAGTCAATTATCAAATCAAAAGAACTACCCAACAAGACATCCTTGGTGACTTAAGTCAAAGATCCAAGTGTACAACTGTGATGATAGAAAACCTTGATTGATAATTCGGTAAGATACTATTTAGGGTTTCTATTCAGTTATTTCAATGAACGCATTCTACTAATGAGCATCTGTATGTTAGTCTTAGTGTCTCCATACTAATGACTAATGAAATTGATCATTATTATCACATGAGAAGACATCATATACACTTATCTATCTAGATCCTTAATGTCCCATCTTAGAGATCTTATGACTAGGAACATTCAAATCATATACCACTAGATGATTGATCTCATTATCATGATCTCATCATAAATTAATCACCATTGCATGTGATTCAAGGACTTCACTATGATGTACACGTCTATTAAAACCTGATAATGAAGATTTGTTTATTTAATTGAATGAGATATTTAGAGAAAAGACGAATCATATCACATATGATTAACTCATAGGGTATACATTTATATTAGTAAGTTTGTCTCCAGTTGTCATTTTAACACATCTTTTGTACATTGCTCCACTTGTCCTAGTTTTAATCCATTCTTCATGTGTTTCATTGTTTTCTTTGTTGGATACCATAGGTGAAGCCGGTAGAAGCAAGCCATGCTTGTGACTATCAAAATATTGAAGAAGAAGAAGAAGAAGAAGAAGAAGAAGAAGAAGAAGAAGAAGAAAGATAGATAGATAGAAAGAAAGAAACATCCTTAAGCTTTTCATCTTTGGCTGGTTGGAGAAGAAGAAGCCAAAACCAACTATACCAAGCACATAGGTCAGTACCCCATTTAAACTTTGGAGCTTGTGGCTCCTAGCAATCACAACATCACACACTACGTTTCTTCACCATTCTCCATTCCTTGTTGTCATTTTCCTTTTACATTGCACCGACTTTTCTTTCTCTCCCTCCCTCTCTCCCACACAACTTGGACCTGCCTTCTGACATCAGACTGATGCCATGGGATAGGCATACATAGAACAAGGTGAGTGTGGGATAGGAGCGAAGAGGTGCTTCTTCCTTTAGTTTTCCTTCTTTTATGCCTCAAGTAAGCGAATAATAGTAGTCAAACCTGAGGATTGAGTCGATAGTGTGCTAATTAGCCAAACGAAGGCATAGATTGCTAATTTATATGATCAAGTGGCTGCCCTTCAAATGGCTATGAATGCTGAGGTATATGCTTTCATTTTTCATTTCTTTATGTAGTTAAATTTAGCTCGCTAATAGTACTCTTCTTCTTCATTTCTTCATTTCTATATGTAGTTAAATTTAGCTCACTGACAATCTTCTTCTTCTCCTTCTTCTTTGATCCAACGGTGATTGCACTTGGGTGGTGCTTCTTCTTCTTAGTCGGGTGAGGAGAGGTGGTTGTATTTCTTATTTGAATGTCTGCTATCAAGAAGGACTTGGCCAAAAGGGAGGTAGTTGTAACTTTCATTCTACTTTTCATCTTTGCTTGATTCTATTGTTATAGCTTTGATTATGACGCTAACATATTTCTAGGTGGCTGACTTATAGAGATTTGCTACCTTCTTCTCTATTGAGTCATCCTTGCGCATTTAAGCCCTGCATATCCATCTAAAGACTCGGTGGAATCCTTCTATTGAACTTCTTCAATGTAGATGCAAATGACTTTCCTTGAGCTCCATTATGAGAAGGAGTTATGAGATATAAAGTAGCAGCATGGCAAGGTTGTGCATGGCTGTAAGAGAGAGAGAGAGAGAGAGAGAGAGAGAGAGAGAGAGAGAGAGAGAGAGAGAGAGAGAAGTATTTGCTGTAGATGGACCTTGTTGCTGCTCAAATGGAGCGAAGAATCTACCACCAGAGTAGCTTCTCTCACCATTTAAGAAAGAGAGAAGTATTTGCTGTAGATGGACCTTGTTGCTGCTCAGACGGAGCGAAGAATCTACCACCAGAGTAGCTTCTCTCACCATTTAAGGAACCAAGCTTCTTAGAGTCGGATGCACCTGAGTCGTACCCATCAGAGCGATGCTTAGCAGGTTTGGAGCGACACTGCCAGTGTTACTCAGTTCCTAAAGACCTCCTCAAAGAGTCATCATAATGAGGTGGTCGCTACTATAGTAGTTGAGGTTGAGTCTACTTGAGGAGATGGCATGTTGTCCCCTCATGAGTGGGCTCTAGGAGAGGGTGGTGACAAATGATGATCAAATTCAGATGCCTATGTTCAATTGCTTGAACTACGCTTGTCATGACATTTTGTCTTATATTGCACTAATGGTTGTATATGTTATTGTTTTGTTGATGCTTTATTTTAGACATTGTTCTTATCACATATTGTTGCTGTGTATGCTTGGCACTTCCTCTTTCTATTCTTTGTTTAACACCACTACAAATGATTAGATTAAATTTTTTATATGGTTCAACCCCCTTGTAGGATGGGATTTCCTTGATCTTTTAGCAAAGGACAAGATACTTCTTAATGAGATGAAAAGAATATATACAAGGTAAAATAAAAAGCGTACCTTTATTTCATTGAGAATCTTCCCCTACTGCTATTTTTGTTCATGAAACACTTAAAAAGAGGAGATTAGGTTTTTAACATAGCTTAGCCCATTGCATAATATGATATGTGTTAATTCTTGTCAAAAGGTGTGAACCTTCTTAAAGTGAAATAAATAAAACATAAAATCTATAATGCAGGAATTGAAACATATAATACTGCAAAGTAAACATGAATGTAGAGGCCAAAGTCAAATCATGATTTTGTTTTTTATAATATGATATAATTTTTTTTGTTTTTTTGGGTTTTGTGATTTTTTGAGTTTTTAGAATATGCATTTTTTGCTTTTTATATTTTGTAATTTTTATTTTTATTTTTTTGATTTTTTTCTTTGAAAATACACAATTTTTAGGGGAAGAATTCTAAGTTTGAGTAGTAGACACCATATGCAAATAATGTTCCCTACGTAGAATCTTTTCAACTCTCAACCTTTGATTGACTAGGGCTCCGCCTTGATTTGGTTGGTCTACCCTACCTCGGTGGTTAAGGAGCAGTAGATAGGCAAGTTCTTGATAAGCTTAAGGGATGTTAAGAGAGATTTCTTTATTCACACCCTATTGGTCATTGGAGTTCGGCCTCTTTAGGACTTTTGACATTATAACACTTGCCCCTTTTCTTGTACAACATAGTGCAATCATGTTTTCTTTTTAAAACTGAGGGGTACTTGCTTTCTTTATTGTACTTGTACCTTTTCTTTAAATTATTTTATAACTTTTTTATTTTTTCACACATTTTTTATGCTTTTTGAAATGTGACCTGTTGAAATGGCCTCCTACTAAGGTAGTAGGTGTTTTCAATAGTATCACTCTCTAGTCCCTTTCACGTATCTTAGACCAAATAGAAGAGAACAAAGCAATTGTTATCCTTCCACCTCTAAATTTTGCCTAGCCTCTCTTCAATATCAGGTTGTCTAAAGTCTGAGCTTGGCATGTGTTGTGTGTGTAGGGTGATGTCTACCCTTGAGTCTTAAAGAACAATTTAAGACGTATAGACTCTAGTCATATCGATAATTCTCTCTATTTTATGTGAAATACTTTTGAGCTAGATTCCATTTAGTGAATGATTCATTTGTTCTTATTTACCTTGCACTGCTCATATTCTCCTTGATTTTTCAAATCTAGTTGTAAAAATCATTTTGATTAATATATCTCAATCTTAAATTTTATCTTAGTTATTCTATTTTGTGTTTATTTTGTTGTCTTTGCCTATTTGGAACAAAAATGTTTGACTCAAATTCTACAAAATATTGCCTTGAGGATAATATAATGATGATGAATGCAATTTCATATAATACTTGAGAGAAGACGATGTTTGTTGTTGGTGACAATGTTACAAGGATTTATGCTTAATGATGCCTTGACCTCCTAGCAGCTTCTACTTCTATCAATTTGATGACATATTACATATTCCATTGGATCAAAGAGTTAGAGTCATGTGATTAAGATATAGAAGAGTTGATTTAAAATTGTAAAATCAGCATTGATGATGATGACAAGCAAGAATTGAGTTATCACCTTGGAATTTATCTACCTTCCATTTTATTTAACTAAAGATAAAATTTACAAAGATACACTGAGCATTATTGGCATTCCTCGATGCATAAAAAAGGTTAAAATGGGCTCATGGGCCCAACAATTGAGAGTGGGTTCAATGACTTGAGAATGGTTAGCAAAAATGGGCATGTAAGCTCAAGTGTTGAAGGTGGACTTAAGGGCCCAACTGATGAGGATGGGTTTGAGAGCCCGATTGAAGGAGATGGACACGTAAGCCCAACAGATGATGATGGAGGTAGGCTTGCGGGCCTAATCTAAAATATTGGGACTAGGATCATGGAATTGAGTGTTGTAGACCAGATTGGACTTGTGGACATGGGGGTTGATGGGCTCATGGGTCTGGTCGAGAAAAGTGGTGGGCTAGTGAGCCTAATTGTTGAAGGTGGTGGGCTCATGGGCCCAAATTTGAAGTGTGGACACATTCATGGCCCTGAGTGCTAAAGAGTTGGAATGGCGGCCCAACGATTAATGATGAAAGTGGGTTTGTGAGCTTAGAAGTTGTAGACCCAATAAATTGCAGTGGACTTGAGGGCCCAATTATTAATGATGTCCTTGAGAGCCTAATTAATGGAAATGGGAATGAGTGCCCGATTGTTGGAGATAGGCATGGGGTCCTGATTGTTAGAGATGGGCTTGAAGGCTTGATTGATGAAGATGGACCCGTAAGCTCGATTATTGGAGATGAACTCGAGGGCCCAATTGTCGGAGATGGGCTAGAGGACTCAATTGATGAAGATGGGCTCGAGAGCCTAATTGATAGAGATAGGCACAAGGGATCAATTTATAAAGATGGGATCAAGGACTCGATCAATGAAGATGGACTCATGAGCCCTATTTATAGAGATGGGCTTATGGGCCAAATATGGAAAAGTAAGAGTGGACACATGGGTCTAGTTGTCATTGGTAAGAGTGGGCTTGTGAGACTTGTAAGGAATTGTCCATAAAAATATGGTGCAGCGGAAGCAACAATTCCTATGGGTTCTTTTAGAATTTGTCTCAATCGGAACCGAACGATGAAAACCAAAACCAATCAAATCGTGTTTGAATATACCTGATAGGAATTCATATAATCCCATAAAGAGGAATAATATGAGCTTCTCAAGCTCTTCAAACTGTTCAAATGTCCGGTCGCCAGCAGTATCCACACGAACTTCATCCACAGTAAGTTCTCTCTTCGCGCCGGCCTCAAGAACTCTTCCCGAACGGAGCTCCATTGATCATGGACACCTTCTAGAGAGAGGAGGAGATAGGAAGGGGGCTAGGGATGTGGTTTTCACCCTTGGCTTGATGGTTGAAATCATTAGTATTTATAGAGAATTTTGGAACTTTTCATAAAAACCTAAAATCTCCATAAATTATGCCCTTGCCCCTGTACTTGTGGATAAGTCCTTTTGTGTGTGACCCACTAGGCCCAATAGCCAATTTGGTTGAAGCCTAAATAAAATAGAACAATTTTATTTAAATTAATTAAATCCGTTATCTAATAACAGATTAATCACCCTACCAATCATGAAGGGTACAAGTTACATCTCATTATCTCAAATGACTGTGGGGATAATCTTATCTCTATTGAGCCTTTTCATTATCCGTTACCACATGGATATAAACCCTTGTCCATCTAATGTCCCAGTCGGAAAGGAGTACAGCATCGACTATCAACTCCTTAGTGTACCAACTCTATAAGATCTTGTACTCGGAATTGGATCAATTGGAAAACTCCTTTTCCAATCATCCTATCTACCCTGGCCAAAAGTTTAGAGTACTATCACATAGGACATTCACTCTCACTTATTGAAAGTGGACGATCCCTTGTTGTCCGCTCAATTGCCTCCGTTGGATTTTCCTTGTATCTAATCCATCACTATACTAGACTATCTAAATAGTGATCAATAAGTCAATGGTCAAAGCACAAGTTCCACCAACAAAGTATCTTTGGCAACTCAGGTCAAAGTCTAACCATGCAACCGTGATGATAGAAAACCCTGATTGACAGTTCCGTAAGATACCATTCAGGGTTTCTAATTCGGTCAATTCAGTGAACTCATTCAACTAATGAGCACCTGTGTGTGTATCTCAGTGTCTCCACACTAATGACTAATGAGATCGGTCATCCTCATCACATGAGAAGATATCACATACACTAGTCTATTCGGATCCTTGATGTCCCATTTCAAATATCCTATGACTAGGAACAATTAAATCAAATACCTCTAAATATCATATATGATTGGCTTGTAGGGCATACATTTCTATCAGCATGTGTGTGTGAGAGAGAGAGTATCAATGGTGATGTGGTGATGGTGACCAATGTTGACAACGAAAAGTAACTTATGGAGTGTTTGGTTGCATGATAATGGACATTTTTATTTTAATTTTTAAAAATTATACTAAAACTTTTTATGAGAGGTGTTTGACAAGCATAACAATTTTATGTTTTGAAAGTGATTTTCTTCTTAGATAAAAAAGGGGGTCTCACCTCTTTTTGTTATCTCGTGATCCCCCACTTTGTTTTGTCACATGTGGTGATTACACTTTTTTGTTATCACATCCCTCCAAACATGATAATTTTATGTCATTGGTTGTTTCACATTTTATTTTAATACAATTTTTGATCATGAAAGTCTACAAAAAATTATTGTGCAACCAAACACCCCATTAGGTGGCATGTCCAGCTATGGTGGTAGGGTGGTGGAAGAGGTTTTTGCAAGAGAGGAAGAGTAAAGAAAGAAATAAGGGAGAGGTAAAGGGGGCTCACAAGTTGAAAACCCAAAATGACATTGGCAACAACTTTGTAACTATCATTACTAGTACATTTAAGGATCAATGGTAACAACTTCAACTATCACCACTAACGTCTGACTATTGAATGATTGACTTCTAATCACTAGTGACGGCTTAAGTCATCATGATGTGAGTCATAATGACTTGGTAAATATCCCATATTCCGTCCATCGGATAGCTATAAGGTCTTATAATGATAAATAGTATACACCCAAACCTATTCATGTTGTATACATGTATATAGCTAATTTGATAAATTTTACCTCTTTCAATTCCACATATTTATAAGTCATACTCATTTTCTTTCGATGTTCACACCTACAAGATCAATTCCACCGACTATATGACCAACACTAGGCTATATGAATGCAACAACTACAAATAGGACCTAACATGAATACAAAGTAAATATTCTCTATGTTATAAGTTAATGAACATAAAATGAATGCTATAAACATACACCATGTAACTAATGCATCTTTCCACTTAGTAAATTTTCACAAGGAATTCGACGTCTTGTGATTTCAACATACAAGCATAGGATATAAATACATATAGTAGTAATAATATAGTAAAATTAAATCTCATTGTGCAACTAGACAGTGTTGCACTTAGAATAAACTGCGATATTTAGAATTGAAAGATGCACTAAACTATTTTAATCTCTACTTCCTGTGGGCATGACTAACTAATTTGATGAAGTTCAATTTTTTTCCATATTATACAAATTTTTGTATAACAAATGTTAGACTCATTATCACATAAAATGTTCTCTCATGCAATGTGTAGGTTACATGCACAACTAGTATGATCCTGACTACAATGAACAAAATCTACACCACATGTTTTTTAAAGGATCCATACCTAATAAAAGCATGTATCAATCTAAGTTTGTAATAATTCGATACAAGGATGTATGCACATAATATTTTCATTCTACCTATCTTTTTTGAAGAAAAGAAATATATTAAGATCTAGGGATGTCATTCACCACTTAAATAATAGTTCTTACATATCTTTTTAGAGTTAAGTGCATAACTTGAACGGTTTACACCAATTTAGCAATAGGACCATTTTTCTAAGTACCTCAATCAATTTTTAACATATTACTCTACCTCAGTTTAAATATATCACAAGAAAATCCGATTTATAATACATAGCATGATTGCATTGGTATATGTGATGTCTAACACAAAGTGTACATCTAAAAATATAATTCTAACCTTCCTAACTCAACCATAGACAAAAACCTAATGTTTAATTAGAATATAGCTAAACATCAAGTTTTCTAAATCTTTATCCAAGCATTAAACATACATATGCTTTCTAGCTAAACCACATTCGAAACTAAGAATCGAAACCTAATCTCTTTCTTAGACAAAACAAAGAGGCCCAGCCATCAATAAGCTCTCCTCTCTTCTTTTTTTTTTGTAAACACTTCTCAAAAATGATGATAATTTTATATTTAGCTATCTTAAATATTAATTTAATATAATTTTTTTATCAAAAATGTATAAAAATTTATATGGGTTTGGTTTCACAACAGATTCTCATACACCTTTATGATAAAAATTATATTAAAATAAAATAGTCAATAACATAAAATTCTATGTTTGGAGAGATTTGATAACAAAAAAGAGTGGAAACAAATATGACTAAAAAAGGTAGAAGAGCATAGAATTACAAAAATAAAATGTCTTTGAAAACCTAAATGCCAAATTTAACCAATTTAGCTACAAAAATATACCTTTCGTGACAAAAACTCATTTGTCATGCAACCTAACACCCGGATATTCAACTAAACACCCTATTAACCAGGGAAGTTGATTTAAATCAGTCAACTCGATCAATTTAGTTCTATTCAGTTGAGAAAACAATCAGCTTTACTTGAGAGTAGACTAAGATCACAAAATGAGTGAATTGAATTGTGATAAAATATTCGTATTATATTAGACACATTAACAACCTTTGCATATAACATTCAAAGATTATCAATATAAAAATTGTTATATATCCAAACGTCTGTAAGGCATTTAAATAAAATGGTATGAACCTAATAGACAGATTCTCTAATCTTTCAACGATTAACACATCCTAATAGACAGACAATGATATTAAAACATCGAAGAAAATGGATTTAAAAAGGGTTAGCAGAACATAGCAAAATCGATCGGTATGTTCTTCCCAAGGCCCATCTCTTGATCATGAAATACGCATTGACGATATGCACAAAAGACCGCTCATTTTCCAGATAGACAAGAAGAAAACGGATAACAACCAAAAAGACAACGGCATGGCTGACAGAGCCATGCTGTCATGACGAAGTCCAAAAGGAAAGATGGAACTGAAAGTCGTAATATCATCAGTCAGAAGATCAACGGTGCACGCTAAATTGCTTTGAGAGCAATACTCTAATTGATGCCAAACACCCAAAACACAGCCTTACTCGAATAGCCTTCTGAAGTAAGATCACCCCATCTAAACAACATATCATGTCCCTCTGAGCGAGCTGACAAACCAAACCTACGCATATACCTCTAAACTGGGGTCAACCCAACAACACCTGCAAAATATTCATAACGATGGTAAAAGTATGAGTTTCGAAGACAGCAAGCTGCCCTGTTTGGTTAGTGTTGAAAATGATATAAATGTATAAATATATTAATTTGATAGTGATATTTCTAAAAGATAGAGCATCAATATCAAAATTGACACAAGTGGACACCAGTACCATGTATCATTCTTTGTTTGTACAAAAATTTCAAATTTGATACCAATAACCAAACCTAGTGATGATTTGTAACAACATCAATTTTAAAAATAAATAGTGACAGAGGTGCTTAATACTGTAACTGAACATAGCATAGGAGAAAGGAAATATGGTCATATGTAGCATACATTTACAGCAAAACAGCTTGCAACTCAACAGAGGAAGAAAGGAACGACAAATTTAGAATATAAACTTACAACTATCAGGCCATTTAAAAATTCTCTTTTTTGCAGTTTTGAAGAACAAAAGCTACAGTATAGACTACGTTCTTCCACGTGGCATGGCACTACGGCACTGACAAATTCCTTGAGTTGCATCCTCGTCATGCTTCCTCTCTTCACAGATAAAGAGTAGTTAATGAGAAATTTGTCAAACCATGCGTCATCCTCGAGGGCTTGTTTGGCATAAGTTTATGGCCTGTTTGGTTAGAGTTTCAAATTTGATACTATATCAATATTGATATTGATAATTTTAGAAGTTGGAGTATCAATATCAAAATTGATACAAATTGACACTTGTATTACATATTGTGCTTTGTTTTCACTACCAATTTCAAAATTGATACTATTAACCAAACACTTCTTAGTGATTAATAGAAATATCAATTTTAATAGTGATAGAGGTGTCAAATAGTGTTACCAAACAGGGCCTTAATTCGGGAATAACCCTTGTTTACCCCCAAAATTTCAAGATAAACCAAGTTTATCCCCAAAATAATCGGGTATGAAATAGGAAAAACTTGGTTGATATAGGCCACGAATAACATAACCAACAGTTTGCCAACCGTACTGCAGATGAAGTAGTTTATTGCTCCAAGATCTGCTCTTTGTAGAGGTCATTACTTAACACGCTGTTTGGTTACAGTATGTTAACTACAAAATTCTAGATATATCTCATAGATACAACAAACATCCCGTGGCTGTTACATGTTATTTGGAAAAATCTGTCCTACAAAACATGGTTTCCCAGGCCGGACCAGGTCGGCCGACCTAGTTGTTTTTCTGGCCGACCAGTCCAGCCACGACCCGGTCCAGCCACATGGTCAGGTCGCACGACCCGGCGTCGGGTCAGGTAACCGGGTCGGCCGTAGTCTCATAACTTCATTATTTTTTTTTCTTTCAGGGAGCTTTACTCCCCTAATACCCCCCACAAAGGTGTACCCCCCTTACCCATGCGACCTGACCGTGCAGGTTGATCCGCGATTCTCGAGCACCCCATTTATTGATAGTATAATAATATTTCACTATCACTTATACTATTACATATAGTTAAGATTTATAATTATTTAAAATTTATAAAATTATTTCTTAACTGTTTTTACCCTCACTTGAGATTAACTCTTTACCAACATATAATAATACAACATAATCACAAAAAAATCATATTTACTTGTATACACAGATAAACACTCATATTCAATTATAACATAAAAATATAATTATATTTATGTATATATTTTTATGTATACATATAGCATAAAAATATTTTTTTATATTTTTCTTATTTTTCATGTATTTTTTATATATTTTTTAAATAAATAAATCTGACTCCGTCTGATCCGGGTTGCAACCCAACCGGCTCGGATTTGAAGCCGACCCCGACCCGGCCTTCCTTGTTATAAAGTACTGATCTAAATCAAGACTAAACATGTAGGACAATCAATGCCCCTATTCTCAGCCCAATGTTCATTCAAGGCTCAGGTAAGAATTAGTTAATGGCTTAGTTTGGGTCCCATTCAATTCATACATATGCCAATTTATCAGTCCATAAAGCTATTTCGAAATCAGTGTCATGTTAGCCCATTTTTGGAAGTTGTTCTTAGCCCAAAAAGCTAAATTTTAAGGGTAGTTTGAAACTGGAAATATATATACCTGCAAGGTGGACCTCCAATGGCATTAGGAGAGGGAAATTAAACCCATGTTGAAACCTCTGGTAGATTGAAATTGAAGAGATAAATTGCTGTTAAGTCTTTATAAGTGTCTTCAATGGTTTAAGCTAATTTAGAGAGGATAACTCCTGTTGAAGCATATAGATAATTGAATGCAAGCGGATGAACCGCTTTTGAGGCTTTTAAGTGGCCTTCAGGCATATTTTATAAAAGAACAAACCCCTATTAAAGCTCCTATAGCCCAACAAAAGATAAGAAAAAAAATTGTCAAAACCTTATCAAACTCCTTACCAATAGAGTAAGAGGGATAGAACCCCTTGTCTCTGCCCTCTCCCCCTGCTCCTTTGCTGCTGCCTACCCAAGGAAGAGAATGAAATGGAAGGGCCAAGGCCTCCTACTACACTATACCTGCTAGGCTGCTACTACTGCACCCAATGTTTATAAATACTAGAAGTGGTGACAAGGTATTTTCTCAATGCCTCATGTGGCGGAAGCCTCAAGACTTATTAAGACGAAAGACTTAATTAAAAGAACATGGATACGATCTTCAAGGTCCCAAGCAAATTGATAACTTTTACATTTAGGTATCTATGAACTAATAATAAATAAAGTACAAAAAAGTTCATCAGAAAATTGCAATAATAGTTAGTTGATCAAAATTTAACAATCTTTATATACTCATAATAATATATTTAAAAAATAAAATAAAACTAATTGATGATTATATCTAATGTGGAAAGCAACTTCTTGATTTATCTTCTTTGTTTGAGTAAATTAAGGCTAATTAAGCCTATCTGAGGGTTATTAGGGGGCTTCAAGCCCTCTTAAAAGTTTGAAAAATACTATGTTTTGCATAGAGATGGTTTGCTTGTCATCCACTTAATGAAAAATACTATGTTTTGATTTTTCTCTCTCTCTCTCCTTTTTTGATCGATTTCTCTCTCTTTCTTCTTTTCATTGTCTTTCTTTTGTTTCTCGCCTTTTTTCACTTTCTCCATATCTTTTCTATCATTTTTTTCTTTCCCTCATTTCTTCTCTTTCCTCCTTTTTTTGTCTCTCTTTCCTGCTGCTGACCTCATCGTTTAGCATTCAAGATTTTGTTGTTGTTGTTATTTCTTTGTTATTATCATTTCTTTGTTGACATAATCTTTCTATTTTTAGTTGTTTGAGTCGGCCTCTTTTGTTTGTACTTTGTACCTTTTTTTACACTCGTTTGTTTATTATCTTATTGTTACTATTTGTGGCATTATCATTATTTTTATTATTTAATTTTATCTCCCTTTTTATCATCTCCTCCTTGTATATCTGCAAATTCTTTATTGTTGTAATGATGGTAGTTTGACTTTGTCGTAGGTGTGTGATGACAAGATCCACAAGACCTACGACTAGGTCGTCTTCTCATATTAGATCGTGGATCTCCACTTCTTCTCGGTTGTTTATTCCTCTCCCACTTTCGCATTTGCTCTCACTTCCCAAACATTGGCCTATGAATCGGCCAATATGTCAATACATGTCTTCATCCGCAAATGACTTGCAGCTTATTTTCATTGCCCGTATCAAGTCAGCTTATTTTCATTGCTCTACTATATGGAGTGGTTTCTTTACCCACACCAATATGTTGTGAGAACTCTTGCTTATTTAACACCACATTTGTGTTTTTATATGGCACATCAAGCAGAAACTGTTCTTTCACCACACCCAGACTTCTATGTAGCACATCATACAAAGAGGATGTCCAAACATTTATATCATATGAATCTATATCATAAGATGTAACAATATTTTTACATTGGATGTCACTTATGGCAGCACTCCTCTTTATCTGAACTTAAGACCAACAAAGTACAAGTAAATGTGAACTTAAGTGAACGTTAAAAAGTAAAAACATCATAACATGTTAAGCATAAAAATGAAATCCAACAAAACCATGTAGAAGTAAGAGTTTCACCTACCACATGCCAATCTGCCACCAGCATTTCCTGTACTGAGGCTAAGTTCATGACCCCCTATCAAAAGAAGGGATGGATATCAGATGAACAGTGAAGACTGAGAAGAGAAGACACAAATAGAAAATGAGCTCAAATAATAAGAAGATTTGACAAAATAGTCGGATCCACCTTTTCCAAGATCATCCTCAAGCTCGTGCACCACAAATGCGCAGCCAATCACTGAATTCGGCCCGCTCAATGGTATCTAAAGCAAATTTTGGAGTGTCAAATAACAAGACTTACATGACACATCAAAAAAGAGAAAAAGAATTCTCATAGAAGCTCCCCAAGCAACATGAAGATAATGACGCATGACTTAAATCCAAATAAATGTAGGCATAACCGGTTAGCAAGCTGTAAAAGGTACCTGATTATCAGTAATTATTGCCTCAGCAACTCCTGCAACAAGAAAAAAAAGCAAGTAATAAGTACGATAGTTCTTGCATGACTTAGACCAAATTCAGACAGGAAAAGCGCATACAACCATCAGCATCAGCAACTATATTTCCCAGGTCGCCCGCATGCCTGATCTCATCTTCCGGGGCTCCATGCGTCATATTGTTCGGGTTAAAATGTGCACCTGTATCCCGACAAGAACAGAGATGTACCAAATTGCTCAAATCAAAAAGTTTTATCCTGAAATAGTCGCGATTCAAGAAAAACTACAATCGGAAGCTCCAACCTGTTGATATGCATCCATTAGTTGTATCACCAAATTCATGCTGCGAAGAACGCACACCAAGAAAAGGCACTTAGAACAGGATCGAACGGGCAGCCAATTACGTGTTTGAAAACCGTCAAAGCATTATAACAAACATTCACCAGGTGGAAGCCGTGTGGCCCCGGAGTCAGACCAGTCACTCGCACGTTCACCGTCGTCGGACCTAAGGAATCAGAGAAACGGCGTCATCTTAGCCAATCCTACAGAATCACAGCGACGTAGGACTAAACATCCCACAGAAATAGAAGCGCACACCGTCGTCTTCCTGGAGGAGCGTCACAAAGCCCTCGACCTGAGAGGTACCCTTAAGAACGGCTACAGCCTTCTTGGCGGCGGCGGCGATGACGACCAGGGGCCGCCGAGCTGGGGTGGCGGCAATGCCGGCCCATGGGGAGGGGACCCTCAGGGGCTGGCCCAGGAGGGAGGTCTGGAAGCGGCATACAGAGGAAAGCGGGGAAACGGGGGACCGGAGGTGGAGACGCGAGTGAGAAACGGTGGCGAGCATGGTGTGAGCTGCCATGGCAGCGAGGAGAGGTGAGGTGCGCAGTAGGAAAGGTAAGTTGTTGGCCCCTCGAGTGACGGACGACCCCCGTCCCAGGGGCTCTCGGGCGACCGAAGGGGCGAATGGCTACGGTTCGCAGGTGTCCGCAGTCGGAATCGAAGTTTTTTAAAATGGAGTCGGATATAATAAAATAAAATTAAATTCGCATATATTTTATTTATAATTTTTTTAAAAAGTGTCAAATATTTGAACATTTAAAAAATTATGTATATGTTTAGACGAGGGTGCAGCAGGTGCAAGGATCGAACCTCGGGTGACGTGCATTGAGGACGACGATATGTTCATCACGACACTGAGGGCGGACAATATTGTGTAGCATACATACCGAGTATCATTAGATCATATTTGAACATACTTTAAATTTTTTTTTGTCAGGACGGCCGAACGGCCGGGCAACGTGCTGGGTTGCACGCGACTGGGATGCCAACCGGCCCGCAGTCGGCCGGCTGAACATACTTTAATTATTCTTGCTAAAAATAAGGAGCAGACAAATTGAAAATCATTTAATTAATTTTCAACTAAAAACTATACAGATAAAAGTTATGAAATGACTTGATTTAAAATACATGATTAACATCATTTGAAATACATAAAGTTGAAACAAATAACAATTTCACGGACTCAATTACACGAATAGTTTTTTAAATTTTTAAATATGATTGAAAATGTAGTATTATTATTTTTATTTTCAATTTACACATACGGTACAAGATTCACGATTTATCTTTGACTGATTTTGTATAAATATTTTTAATGTACTACTGTTAGATACCTCTGTTAAAAATAAAGTAAATATCATATTAACATATAGTTGTCTCCACCAGAATCAAAAGAAAAAAATTTATTATATCATTATGTTAAGATATTGTTTGCTTTGCCTTATTTAAATATCTTATTTAATAAATATGTAGTTTTTAAATAAGCCAAAACAAGCAATATCTTATGGGGTGTTTGGTTGCATGATAATGAGCATTTTTATTTTAATTTTTAAAAAATTATAGTAAAAGTATATTTTAAAAGTGTTTGGCATGTGCTACAATTTTTTATCATACAATTTTTTTCACCCTCCTCCACGTGATAGAGAAAAAAAGAGATATTGAGCATTTTTTTTTCAAAAGCACACACCCACACCACATGGTGGACAAACCTAACCCCATGTGCTACATAAGTGACTTTTCATTTATACAGCAAACACCTTACCATCATTTTTAAAAATGATAATGTTTTTGCCAAACATTATATTTTTATAGTTTTTAATTTTAAAATTTGTCAAGTTTCAATGTATGATATCATTTTTTAACATGAAATCATATAAAAAACTAAAATGCAACCAAACACCCCATTAACACTCTTCCTCATGTCAGTACCTCATCTGATATTTAAAATTCATGTCTTTCTAATTAAAAAACTATATCATGGCTAATAAAGATTACTTTGAAGTTTTTGAAAGATGAAAGAGAAAATTATAAAGTATAAGAGATTACACGCAGTTCCTGTAAAAAAATCATAAAAGTTCATAATGTTAGATTTGAGGAAGAGTACCTAAATCCATCTAAAATAATCTATTCTATGCAATCTCGTGATATGCACAGGATAAGTGAGTAAGAGGTCTTCCCTTCTCATGTCTCCTCATTCAGTCTCAGAGTCTTCATAAGTATTATAGATATCAAGACTCAGCCTCATTTATATCTAAATGGAGAGCTAGCTCATTATGTCTTTAAGTACCTATAAAATATTAGAATTGTAGATATCATCTTTAACACTAATGAACTCTTAGATAATACCAAAATTGTTATTTTAATTAGGCCACCTTACGAGATAATTCTAACATCGTCCCACTTGGTCTATAAAATAATAAGTATATATTTCAAAGTAACCTTTGGATTATCATTTTAAAACAAGTACATAAGTGCACGCATTCAAAAATATGCTCATTAGCTTATATGCAATTTACCATTCATGCATAGGTCAAAAAAATATGCTAATATAGGTCATAGTGGTAGTATATAACCATTAATATACTTTCATCCATGCACCATAATATCAACAAATTCACTTAACTAAGCCTTTAATATGAGTAAGCATGAAGTCCCACTTTAATGTCATGTAGATTAGTTTTTCTATTTCAAACATAAGTGTTACAAGTATCATAACAAAATGGAAGATGACACAATTATCATCATAATAAAAAGATCTATAAAGTATCAATTATATCATTCACTAATTCTAAACAATAAGACTCATGCTTCTTACATGTTCCTAAAAGAACTTAGGTGTTAGGTGATAAAAATATATGCTATACAAGCTGATCGTATTTGATATAATTAGACACATCTTCATTACTAACTTTTATTATATACGAAAATCATAATTAAGTATTTGATCACATATAATAATGATTGAGTCATTATAAGATCATGAGAATAAGATCAATCATGTAAAAGTATGTGATATAAATATTCCTAATCATAGGATTCTTGAGATGGTACATTAAGGATCTGAAAAGACATGTGTATGTGATAGTTGTTATATGATGAGGATAATCAATCTCATTGGTCATTAATGTGGGGACACTGATATACAAGTATAGGTGCTCATCAGTAGAATTAGTTCACAAAAGTGACTGAATTAGAAACTCTGAATAGTATCTTACATAATTATTTATCAGGATTTTCTATCATCATGGTTGCACAAGTAGACATTTGACCTAAGTTATATAGATGTCTTGTTAGACATATCTTGTGCTTTGACTATTAACTTATAGATCATCGAGACGATGGTTTAGTATAGTTAATGGATCGGGTATTAAAGAAATCTAGTAGAGGTAATTGAATGAACAATAATTGATCATCCACTCTCGGTAAGTAAGAGTGAATGCCTATAGGATAATACTCTAAATCTATGGTTATAGTAGAAAGTATAATTGAAAAAGAAGCTTTTCAATTAATATGATTCTGAGCACAGGATCCTAGAGTGTTAGTATACTAAGGGATTGATAGTTTATGTTGTACTGCTATCCAACTAGGGCATTAGATGGATAAGAGCTTATATTCGTGTGATAACTAATGATAGAAATACTCAATAATGATAAGATCAACCCCAAAGTTGTTTGAGATCATGAAATGTGACTTGTTCCTTTCATGATCAGAAAATTGTTAAATTTATTATCAGATAATAGATTTAATTTAAAATAAGTTGGTATTTTAATTAAAACTTCAACCAAAGATGTTTACCTATGGGAAAATGGCCTATACCTATGGATTTTTCGTGTAAGTAAAACTCAAATTTGGTGTAGTGAGTGTTTGTTCGCTAGAACTTCTTTTGAAACCTAATTTTTGAAAATATGTGTTAATTCTAATATACCAAGCTCTTGGGGCTTGTTTAAGATCATAAAGAGCTTTCTTAAACATGTAAACTTTTTCTTTCATACCATGGACAACATATCCTTCAGCTACTCAACAAACACTTCTTCATCCAAGGTACCATTTAGAAATGTAGATTTAACAAGAAGTTGATTAACATGCCATTCCATATATACAACAAATGCCAAAACAGTTCTGATTGTTTATTTTCTAGTAACAGGAGAAAATGTTTCATAAAATCAATACCTTCTTGTTATGAATAACCCTTTGCCACAAGTCTTGCTTGGTGCATTTGAACGCTGACATTAGCATTGTATTTTGTCTTTTAAATTCACTGTAAACCAATCAGTTTTTTTTCCTTTGGTAGATTCATTAGCTAAGTATCATTCTTTCCAATTGCTACAATTTCTTCATTATTTGCTTGCTTCTATTCTTCATGTTTGACTACTTGCTCAAATGTTGCTGGCACTACTAACAACAAGGCAAAATTGTAATATTCATAGATATCATACAAAGATCACATCTTCTTTGGTGATCCATCTAACTCTCTATCCAACTTTTTTGGATTCTTACCTTCAGTAGAAGTTTCACCATGTCTTGTCTCTGCAACTGGAGATAAAGAATCATGCATTTCTTTATAATCTGTCATAACTTGTTCACCATCAAAATTTCAAAATGTGTTCTCACTAAATATAACATCTCTATTTATAAAAATATTTTTTGTCAAAGGATTATACAATCGATAACCCTTTGTTTCAGCACTATAACCAACGAAGATATACCTTTCACTTTTTTGATCAAGCTTCTCTCTTATTTCAGAATTAACATGAGCATAAGCAATTGAACCAAAAATTCTTAAATGAGCTATGTTAGGTTTTTTACCATACCAAGCTTCAAAATGAGTTTGATTTTGCACTGTTTTGTGGGACATCTATTGAAAAGATAGCATGTAGTTCCTACTGCCTTTGCCTAAAACTCATTTAGAAGTTGCTTTATCTTCAACATATTACGGGCCATCTCCATGATAGTCTGATTCTTGCACTTTGCAATTCCATTAAGATGAGAAGTGTAACTTGCTGTGAACTGTCTATGAACACCATTTGTTTTACAAAACAAGGTAAAATTGTTGGATATAAACTCTCCTATTTTTTCTCCTCGCAGCAGTGTAGCGCTCTTCTTTTCCCACAAAAGTTTTTAAAATGCGTTGCAACATCTCGAACATTGTAGCATCTCCTCTTCACAGCCATGTCATCGGGCCACATCGTCCGAGCGCCCAACCCACCAAGGCCATCTACTATCGAAGTAGTGTTGCTTGCCCAGGCCATCCCTCTGCTACTCACTGCAATGCCACCCAGGGGGTCAACACGTTGGTTGGCTAGGAGTTAGCACCTAGATGGGCAATGCCTCGCCAGTCTGTGCTACACTAGCACCAACATCTCCCCATCCTTCCAGTTGTGCACCATAATCGCATGTGCGCCTTCAGTCGTAGGAATGTCGTGTGATTCATTTCTTCATCCCACCTTGCACTAATTGAAGTCAAAATTAAGATTGTGGTCAAAATTGAGATTGACAACAACCAATATTTTGTTTTGTTACAATAGTTTAGCCAATTCGACATGTATGCTTCATCATTTGAAATTTCATGAGATACAATATGGCACTTCTCAATAATTCCTTCACAAATCAATCTTTGATTTCATTGTTTAATGGGGGAGAACCATGTCTTTTAGTTCATTAAGATGAGAAATTCGTTTGTCTCTCAAGATCTTTGGGATCTAGTTGATAGTGGTTTTGTAGACCCATGCAATGAGGAATTTTTACACATGACGATAGCACAAAGAAATGAGTTGAAGAAAAATCGGAAGAAAGATGCTAAGGCATCGTTGATTATCCAACAAACTATCAATGATGTAGTCTTTCTTAGAATTTCTGCAGCATCTAAATCAAAAGAGACGAGATATTTTTAAAGGTGAATACCAAGATTCTCAAAAAGTTATTGTTGTCGAACTTCAAACTCTTAGATGAGAGTTTGAGACTTTAGTTATGAAAAACCCAGAAACTATTCATAATTTTTTTGGTTAGAACTACCTCTGTAGTTAATGAAATTAGATCACTTGGTGAAATACTTCCTAATCAGAAGGTGGTGGAAAATGACTTAAAAGTTTGTTTTCTAAATTTGATCATGTTGTAGCAGCCATTGAAGAGTTTAAAGATCTTTCTAAATTTTCTCTTAATGAACTAATGAGTTCTTTACAAGCTTATGAGCATAAATTGAAACGATTGATAGAGAACACCTTAGAGCATGTATTCACATCAAAGCTACACATCTTAAAAGATGGCAACAATGAGAACAAGGATGAAGCATGAGATACCAGAGGATTTCGAGGCTAAGGAAGAGGTAGGAGTAGAGGAAGAGGAAGATCTAACTTTAGTGATAAGAGATCATATAACAATGGAAAAGGTAATCAGTATTTTACCAAATTTACATGTTGATATTGACAGAAAACATATCATATTGAGAAGTTTTGTTGAAAAAAAACAAATGAACAAACAAAAGTGGTTAAAGAAAAGAAAGAAGAAGCTTATGCTAATCTCTTTTTTCGCTTGTCTTTACACTAATTCTTGTTCACATGATATATGGCTGTTAGATAGTGGATGCAGCACTCATATGATAGGATTAAAAAAGATGTTTAAAACTATTGATCATTCAATGAAGATCTTGATTCACCTAGGTGATGGAAAACAAGTTGAAGGTGAAGAGAAAGATATCATCTTAGTTAAACTTAAATCAGGTATTGAAAGGCAAATACATGAAAATACATGATATTCTTTTCATTTCTAGTTTTAGCCCATAATCTTTCTAAACATTGGTCAATTAGTCCAAAATGGTATTCAGTCAAATTTCTGGAATGCCTTTGTGAGATTCAAGACAAGAATGATATACTAGTCATAAATATAAAGATGACATAAAATAAGATGTTTGTTTTAGTTTTTTAAGCATTAAAGATTATGCATTGCATGCTTTAGCCAAAAATATATCACAATTATGGCATAACTGATATGCACATTTACATTTCAATAGTTTGAAACTATTGAATTAAAAGTATATGGTTATTAATTTACTATATTTTGAACATGCTGATGATATTTGTGAAGGTTGTCTATATAGAAAACAATATAGAAAGTCATTTCCATTTAAAAGCACATGGAGGGCACATACACCACTTCAACTTGTTCATACATACATTTATAGGCCAATGAGGACCACATCTCTTGGTGGAAGTAAATAAATTTTTTATTGATGATTATAGCAGGAAAAGTTGAGTGTATTTCTTGACTTACAAATCTGAAGCATATTTAAAAAGTTTGATGTTTAAAATTTATGTTGAGAAGTAGAGTGGATTTAACATAAAAATTTTGAAGATCGACACAGGAGGAGAGTTTTTATCTAATAAATTTATTTCATTTTGTAAAACAAATGGTGTTCATAGACAGCTCTAATACCACTATGAAAGATAGAAAGGAAGATGTCTTGGCAAAAGAACTGTATATCAAATCTTATTCAACACATTTATTTAGTCAACAACTTAATAGACTTTCTTGACTAGATAAACTTAATCATATCTTAAAAACTAGACAATGATAAGCTCAAAATGATCTTTGCGTTCTTATCCAACAAGTGTGTGGTCAATAGAGAGTAGCTTCTCTTGGCTAGGCCGTGGTGGCATGAGGGACAAGGGGGCCGAGGGTGGTCACTGGCATTGGCAGACATGTTGTTGCATGGGCAGGGTCAAGGCGGCCTTGCAATGACTATTAACACCAAGCAATGTTGTGGTTGCGACGATCAAAGGCGTGCATTGGTTGTTGGCGACGTGGCACTAGTGTGGTCTTGTGGGTGAGGAGGCTGAGGGTGGCCGGTGCAAAGCAGCGGGCAACTACGAGGCTCGCACTATAGAGAGGAAAGAGAGAGGGACTAAGAGGGACAACGCGCGAGTGAGAAGAAGAAAAAGGAGAGAGAGAGAGAGGGCAACGCATAGGAAGAAAAAGAGTGAGAGAGCGATTATCATTTTTTGAACAACAACATATTCATTCATAACATTAGAACTTATTTTTTTCAAGAAATTCAAACATATAGTCACAAATTGATTGACACACATGAGTCTTTATAAGGTCGAACAACAAATAAAAGGACTCCATTAAAAGAGTTTGACAACTGCCACAAGACCAGATGATCACACCAGAAGGGGGTGGATATCGCCCTGACTATCAATCTCATAATAAGGTGAGCGATTGAAGATAACTAGAAAAGATAATACGAAGGAACTTAACCCGAAGACATCGAACAACAAGAAGAAAAGTAATAAAAGGAACCAACATAAGTAAGTCGGACTCTACAATTCCACCACAACAAAAAAAAGATAAAAAAGCTTTAAAACTATGTTTAGGCAGAACATTGGAATGGAAGCGTGGAAAGGAAGTTTCTCCCAGATCAAAAATTACTTCAAAATAGCAAAAAAGAACTCCACATTGAGTTGAAGGTGAGCGGCGAGGGAAATGTGACGCCTGGAGGTGCAAGGGCAGGGGATCAACTGGACAAAGAGGAGAATGTTGGAGGGGTAGAACCCGAGGGGATACAGGAAGAGGGTGGATGGGGTAGGGCTGTAAACAGGTCGGATTCGGTAGCGGATTCACCAGAATCCGATTCCGATTCCGATAAGGGTTAAGGGGTTCCGATTCCGATTCCGATAATTTCGGAATCACTATGTTCCGATTTCGATCCGATTCCGATTCCGTTATCGAAATCGGAACCGAATCCGATAAAATCCGAAATGCATATTAAATATTAATTTTTATTCAAAAGTGAGTCAATAATTTACATATAATTAATAAATTTTGATATAATCTTCTTAAAATTTTATTTTTATTATTTTATCAATTTATATATTATATTTTATAATTTATTTAACTTTGCTTTATTTAATTTTATTTATATATAATTATTTTTTTATTGAAATCGGATTAACGGAAACGGAACCAACTGATTCCGATTCCGATTCCGATAAGCTACCGGAATATTCGATTCCGATTCCGATAGCTTATAGGATACAAAAACAAGTTCCAAACCCGTTAATTTTTATCGAAATCGAATTGGAATATCGGAATATCGGATTCCATTTACACCCCTAATGGGGGGTAAATAGGTAAGCCAAAGGGGACTCTGGAAGAAGGTGGAAGGGTACAAGGATGAGGCTAAAGGGTTGCCAGAGGAGTATAAAGGGAGCACTGAATAGAGTTTTGTCAGCATACAAAGTCAAGGAGGTCGAAATGAAAATTGAAGGAGGAGAGATATTGGTGGAGAAGAACAGATAAGGAGGTGGGGGTCTAGCTGGGAGGGCACTACCGAGGGAGATTAAGAGATAGGTTCACAGGCTAGGGATGGGGAGCCATGAGGTTTCTATTGAGTGAGGGTTACCACTAGGACTGTTCACGGTTCGGTTCGGTTCGGGTTGAGATTGAAATTCTTCAAACCGAACCAAACCGTTAAGGTGAACCGAACCGAACCGAACCGAACCGGTTCCTTTAGAAGCCAAACCGATAGTGAACCGAACCGAACCGAACCGGTTCGGTTCGGTTCGGTTCATCGGTTCCTGTTGCTCATTAAAACTAAGTAAAATGTTGAAATTTTTTGTCTACAAAGTATAAATCAATGGGTTGAAATCCGTTGAAATAAAAGGCTGAGATTGTACGTTGTATGTTTGTATTCCAAGCAAAAATAACACAACTAAATAAATTAAAAACTTTTAGACATTAATCTAAATCCGATCAACATACCTTTTTTTGAAGAAGCAAAATTTCTAAGTTAAAATTTTAGACATGAATTTACGTAATTCCTATTAGAGCTAAGCATGCTAGCACATAGCAAGCTATGTAAACAACAAGATAAAAGTTTGAACGAGAATGGAGGAGGAGGAATTACAACACATTTAAACAACAAGCTATGTCGAAGCAGTTAAACAAAATAGGTATTACAACTTTGTTTTCATGCATACGGAATGAACCCACTAAAACTTGTGTATTACAACCTGTTTTCATGCATACGGATGTTTGCTTATCTAAAACAAATCTAAAACAATAATAAACACTCGTACGTTTAAGTATCACAAATTAAGTCACACAAATCAAGTCACAAATATTACATAGATCATTAACCCACAAAATAAGTCACAAAACACAACATAAAAGATTATGTTTCATGGGATTTCCCCAATATTACAAGCACAACGAACAGTCCAGTTGACAAGTCTACCATTTCATACAAGATAGGTGTCGCCCTCTTTCCATTCGTTCATTTCCTACAAAATTCAAAATAATTATGTCAACTACTTTATTAACGTATAAAAGTTAAATATCGTAAACAACAACTTACAACCCTCAAGTATCAAGTCACAAACTATTGAGCAATATCAATGACGGATGGTGCTAATGCAATGCTTGTTAAGTCTGAAAATAAGAAATGTATGTAATTAAAAGCATGAAAATAAGAACATTAAATAAAAATAAATAATGTCAAGGACTCCAAGTATTGATTACCTTTGTCAAGTTGTTCAATATCATCAATATTTTCTTCCACACATACACGATTCTTTGATGCGCGGAGCCAATCTTGACAACAAATAAGGGCCTCCACAACTTTAGGAGATAAAGAACTCCTAAATGCATCAAGAACACGTCCACCGGTGCTAAATGCAGATTCTGATGCTACTGTGGATAGTGGAACTGCTAATGTATCACGAGCCATAAGTGACAAGATAGGAAACTTTGTACTATTCACCTTCCACCAATTTAAGATATCAAAAGATGATGAACATTCCTCATTCTCGTCATCCAAATATTTCACCAACTCAGATTTTGTATCGCCACCGTCTTTTTCAGCTTTATGTTGCTTATAACAAGAAAACATGATTAATTCTGTTCTGTCACAACTGTCAACTTCCATCACTGTGGAACTTGAAGCTTTTTCAACCATATTTTGCTCTCCATTAGATAAGCTATCAACATGTTTATACTCATCAAACATTGCATGTAATGTCCCTTTCAACTTATTCTTCAAATAGAATGCTTTGTCTCTTTCATACATTTGAGAGATACCAAATTCAACATAATCTAACTTGTATCGAGGATCAAGCACAATAGAAATAAATAACATGAGATTAATTTTTTCAGGATTTCCCCAATACTTATCACATTTTTCTTTCATTTTCAAGGCCATGTCACCAAAATTAAAGTTTGAACTGATGCACCATTCTTTCAATAGACAATCCACATTACTCACTTCATGAAAATACCTATTAGATGTGACATATAAAGCTCCAGAAACCCGCAATGTAAGATCATAAAAACTTTGCAGTACTTTAACAAGATCTCTAACTCTTGACCAATCTTCATCGTGTGGTTTTCCTATGCCATTTCCATCACAAAGTTCACTTGTAAAAAATGGATCTTGTTCTTCATATCTCTCAAATGCTTTTTGAAACTTTTGGGTGGTGTGCAACATTAAAAAAGTTGAGTTCCACCTTGTAGGTACATCTAAACAAAGTGAGTTCTTATGCTGGATCTTCTCTTCCTCTACACATGATTTAAATCTTTATAGTCTTGCTGGAGATTGCCTCACATACCGAACAACATTACGAACACGAACAACAGAATCATTTGCAAGTTTAAGACCATCATTCACAACTAAGTTCATAATATGTGCAACACATCTCATATGTAAAAACTCTCCTTTTAGTATACTTCCTTCCCAGTTATTAACTCTTCTTTTCAAATATGCAATGGCAACATCATTAGAACTAGCATTATCCACGATTCTGATCATAACTTTTTCAATTCCCTAATTGTTTAAACATTTTTCAATTGCTTTACCAATGGCTTCACCTTTGTGACTGGAGATTGGACAAAAATTCAAAATGACCTTATGCAAATTCCAATGATTGTCAATGAAATGACCAGTCAAACACATGTAATTTATCCTTTGCAATGAAGTCCATGTATCAGTTGTGAGGCAAATTCTCTTGCAATTATTCTTTATAAAAGTCTTCATTTTTAACATCTCATCCACATATAATTGATAACAATCTCTTGCCATAGTAATTCTTGAAGGAATAGCAAATCTAGGTTGAGCCATGTTGCAAAAGTATTTGAAACCATGTCCTTCAACATGTCTAAATGGAAGTTCATCAACAATGATCATATATGCTAATGCCTTTCTTATCAATTGTTGATCAAATTTCCAAGTAGATAATGTACTTTTATTTTCACTCTCATCTCCCTCTTTGGCATGGAGATTAATTTGTGATTGCTTGTTATCTGATCGATTTGCTTGACTAAAAGGATAAACTTTACATCTGACATTTAAATGTGTTCGCAAAGTACTTGTACCACATGTACTTGTATCACAACTATAACAAGCACCACAATAATTACACTTACATTTCTCTTGTCCTTCAACCTTTGTAAAATGATCCCACACATCAGCTCTTGATTTTCTTTTTCCTTTTGCTTTTGAATATCCTGATTCTGATTCTACAACATCCGGTTGATTTTGTGTATGATCAACATCAACATTTGGAGCTTGTTCACTTGTAATATCTCCAACTTGTGACATCTGAATTAGTTGAAAAAAATCCGTAATACGAGTATAATGAAATCTTCGAATGATAATTTCAATTCCTATAATGAATAAAAAGGGGAATATGAAATTTTAAAAACTAAAAAAAATCTGACCAAACTAAAAGGGATTCTGCAAATCTGAACACATTCAAGTCTGAAAATTTCCAGAATCAGTAATCAGATCTGTCTAGCCTAAAATCAGTCCTAAACCGATCCCAAACCAGATTTAAAATCAGTCACCAAATTATCCCAAAATCAAGTCATAATTCAATCTCTAAATCAACCCACAAACCATTTCACTAGCTGACCGCACAAATCAATCTTTTTTTAGGATCTCAAGGACCGCATACTGAGATTTTCAAAATCGATAAGTCATTTACAATTCGAAGCCAGAAATTCAGCAAATCAATCTGAAGAGTAAAGGGGACCCCCTAAAACTGAAATCTCAAAGATTCAAATCGAACTCAAAGCCCCAAATTCCAAATTTCAAAACCCGAGACTTTAAAGTAAATCGGTTTAATGATTAAATACAAATTTGAAGACCATGATTAATCGGACATGGAACAAAAAAAGGAGCCCCAAATAAAAAATCCTCGAATGTGAAGACAAACACCCAAACAGACATAAAAATATAAACAACAAATACATGTCGACATCAAATCCAAAATCTAAAGATCTAAACCACCGAATCCCAAATCAAACAAAGGATCTGATCCACAAACATGAAGCAACAAAAGGCGTCCAGACAGTGAGACAGGGAATAAAAAAAAAGTTAAACTCAGCGCACTGCGCACCTGGGAGCGCCTGCGGTGGCCGGTGAGCGCCTGCGCACCTAGTTGCGGACTGCGTCTGCGGTGGCCGTTGAGCGCCTGCGCTGCGCGCCTGCAAGTGGACGGGATCACAGACTTCACAGTCACGGGATGCTTGCTAAGTGCTGCCTCGGTGGCCTCGCTCTTCACAGCCACGGGATACTTCACAGCCTCGGCTCTGCCTGCTGAGTGCTGCCTGCGGTGGCCGGATGCCGCCTGCCTGCTGCTCCTGGATGGCTGATTGGATCTCTCTTCGCGTGAGCGGAAGCGGCGCAAAAGAGAGCGAGGTGGGGACTGGGGAGTGCGGAGTGGGGACTTGCCGGACTGGGGACTGGGGAGTGGGGACTGGCCGGAGCGGCGCTCAACAGAGAGAGCGAGCCAGCGAGGTGGGGACTGGGGAGTATCTGCGATTTTTTTTCATATAACCTAATGGTATTTCGGGTTATCGGTCCGTTCGGTTTCCGGACAAAGCAAAACCGAACCGAACCAACAGTGTACTCTCGGTTCGGTTCGGTTTTAAAAACCGATTTTTTTTTTCAAACCGAACCGAACCGAACGGTTTGGTTCGGTTCGGTCCGATTTTTCGGTTTTCCGATTTGACATGAACAGTCCTAGTTACCACCGCAAGGATCCTGCCAGAATGGGGCCACTGTGAGGGTGCCGTCAAGTGAGGGGTTTCCATCTTGAGGTTTTCACTGGGGGGGCCCTCAAGGCTGCAGTCGGGTGAGGGGGTGTTGTTGGGCGAGGGTTTCCACCAGGGAAAGTGGCATTCGAATAAGGGCTAGGGCAGGTTACGGAATAGAAATTAAATATAGAGAGACGACAATTAAATAAATTATTTTTTATTATTATTCCTTTTTTAAAACCTCAATATTGCAATATATATACCGTTATGACTTTAATTTTTTTCCATCTCTATATTTAATATATTTCAACTTGTACATGCTAAAATACATACAAAAATGTCATGACCGCTGTATCAATTTTTTTTTGTGAAAATTAAAAAGTTCACTACATTTTTATTCTAAAGTTTTGTGTTAGATAATCTAATAAATTAAGTTATCATATAAGAGTCCATGATTTAGTCATTGGCTTTGTACCTACATATCTCTATTTTCGACAGAACCCGGTAAGGAATATATCTGTTACTCTTGTTTGAATTGAATGGTCCAATAAACAACAAACCACCAGTTCTCAATGCATTAAATTATTTTCCTTCTCCTTTTTATGCTGCAACAAAAGTCCGGCCACCTTTATAAGCAAATATTTTTACAGATTTTCTCTTCGTACATTTTTTTCCTTGCATAAGACGTTAACGGTTTTTAAACGATACATAGTTAAGCAGCCTTTTAGACAACTATACAACCGATCGAACCCATTGATGTTGGACAATATTTGACAACATTGGCCGCGTGCTGATGTCTGAACAGTTTCTCCAACGTTCTGCACAAAGATTGATACGGAGCTCTGAGAGTCTGATATGGACTTCTGGTTAAGCAGTAAACTGAGCCGCAGTCCAGAGTCTCTCTCTTTTTTTTTCTTTTTTCTTTTTGTTGAAGATCTGCAGTCCAGAGTCAAGACCAACGTCAAGGTATCCAAGGCACACAGCTTATCCACTTCTCAGCGACCGGACGGGCAACCAGGACGATGCGACGGCAGAGGAAGGCGCGGAGTTGTTGACACCACGACCTGCATGCAAGCTTTAACTTGCAGAAGCCTTTGAATGCGCCGGCCGGCCCCATGCCCATGTGCAGAGGAGCATCGCCGCGGAAGGAACACGGTCGCAAGACGAAGCCAGCCTGCAGCTACCGGCAGTGCCTCCATTGACGCATGATTATTGCCCTTGGCCTGCACACCCGCAAGCACAAGGGGACAGCACGCGTGGCGTCGTCAGTCCGACCCACAACCACACTGATTCGGACACGAAAGGAATATTGTATCCTTTGCCTTCGTTTCGTTTTGCTCGTCTGACGGACGCTCGGAAAGAAATGCGGCCTCTGTCCGGCCGGAAGCGTCTGAATGTGCTGGATTAGTTCTGATCACCCACTTGCATCGTCACGTCTAAGATATGATCCTCTTACAAACCCTTGAAGAGCGCGAAAAATATAAATAAGTGATTTTTTTTAGTGTAAATGAACGGCGGGTCCATTTCAACCGGTGCCGTTCAACACTAACTCCAGTCAAAATGTCACTTTAACGCCAGGTCCATTTTCACACTTTGCGTTCATCTTAACTCCATTATATACGGAGACCACAACGGAGAGGTTAAAAAGAGGTGTAAAAAGACCCTTTTACCCTCTCGTTTGTCACCAGCGGTAATATATAAAAATCAAAATAATCACCGTCCTTCTGCATCGATTTCTCAGGGGAGTAGCCGCCTCCTCCTTCTTCCCAGCTGCGTCGCTCCTCCGCTCCGCCGCCATGTGCATAACCACTCCAACTTCCACCGCCACCGCCGTGGCGTCGCTGGAGGTGGAGCTCACCTCTCACGAGATCATCAAGCCCTCCTCCCCCACCCCCGAGCACCTCCGCTCCCGCCGCCTCTGCGTCACCATCGACGGGAGTCTCACCAGCGTCTCCACAGCGTAGTCGGAGGAAGACGAGCACCCCTCACCGGCGGCCGATCGCCGTCGAGCCCTCACCCGATGGTCGCCGTCGATGTCTCCCCCACCTGCATACAGCATACCGTCGAGGGAAGGGATGTCTGGTACACGCGAAAGGTAATTTGGGCATTGAAGATAGTCGACGGACGGAGGTGGATCAATCGGACCTATTATTAAACATGTTGGAGAAAACGGACCGTCCGTTATACGAATTCCGTCAACGGACTAGGCATGAAGTCAACTTTGTTAATCGGACCCCAAGTTAATTTTCCCTTTTTTTTATGATTCATCGTCGTGCCACTTTATCCATATTCGGACACCATATAATTTATGCTCTATTTAATTATAGTTTCATTTTTGATACTATATTAATATTGATATTAATATTTTCAAATGTTAGAATATCAATGTCAAAAGTAATATAAGTTGTCACTTATATCACATAATATGTTTTGTTTACACTATAAATTTTAAAATTGATATAATTAATCAAATATCTCTTAATAATTTTTATCAATATCAACTTTAAAATTGATAGTAATAAAAGTACGTAATAATATTATCAAACAGGGCATATATTAAAACGAGTAGTGAAAATATGGATTAAGATAATTAAATATTATAATAAGACAGTGCTTTTTGTGACTATCTTATTAACTTTAAAATCAGGGTGATAAGATTGAAGAATTCAGAAAATATAAGTAAAGTAAATCTTTTTATGATCCATCGATGCCAGCAGATCCAATTTACTGTAGCTGAGTATATCGGTCCAGATCCTTTCCTCAATAGACACTTTTGTAAACACCACTTCAATATATAAATTTATGATACGATCAAATATGTTATTTTAAATATTGATAATAAATATAACATAACATTATATTTTATCTAAATCAATATCAAATATGTATAATTTATTATATTTTGATTAAACATATAATTAATTTATAATATAATATATGTGTTAAAATAAACATTAATATTACATTGTTTATTATCAATATTTAAATAAAAATAATGTTCAAAATCTATAAAATTTTAAAATAATAGATCGGATTATGCAATAAGCTCATACATAGGTGTGGAATCAGCCTTGGGTGACAGGTTGCCTAGAACCCTCGCCGTCCTCGTGGCTGAAACCCCCCGGGAAGAAACCTTGTCCTTGTGGCGAAACCTCCCACCAGAACCCTTGCTGTCCTCGCAGCATTTTGCGACCCCAACCGTCCACCCCCTCACCGCATCTCCACCCCCTTCCAACTGACCACCCTCCCACTCCCAAATATCCTCCAGCCCTCCCCAACATCCCCCCTTGCCCCCACCTCCGACATACCACACCCCCCCCCGAGGTCCACCCTCACCTAGATACCCGTGCCCTAGCTCTCCACGCTACGTGGTGCTCTTGTCTCGTAGCCCTCTTCCCCCTACCCCTTCTAGTAAGACCCCACCCATTCTCCGACCTCCTTCCACTAGTATCCCTTCACCCCCTCTGGTTTCCCCCCTCCACCTTCCTCCAGCTTTGACTTCTAACATAGCCCCCTTCGGCACCCCTCTGTTGACCCCCTTTAGCCCCGCCTTGCCCTCTAGTCACTTTGCCCTCCTCAGGTGCACCCTCATGTGCCATGTCTTCACTGCCACTTGCCCTCGACTAGGGATCTTCAGAGCGAAGTTCATTTTTATTATTTTGAGGTAGATTTTAGTATGGTAGGGTCCCTCCCTCCCACACTCTCATTTTAGCATTCTGCCTAAAGATGATTTTAAGTATTTTGTCTCCTTTTGTTGTGCTATAGGTGCAGAGTCCGGCTTACCTTGTTGGTTCCTACTATATTTATCTTTGTTATTGTCTAATGTCGTGTGGCCAAGTTTTGTCATGTTGTCTTTTCTTGTTAGTTTCATAGTCACCCACTTTATTTTGAGACCGATAGTCTGAGAAATATCCACACTATTTTCGTGTGATCATCTGGTCTTATGACAGTTGTCAAACTTCTTTGATAGAGTCTCTATCTCTACTGTTTGACCTTTTAAGCACTTATGTGTGTAAGTGATTTGTGGCCATGCTTGTGTTTCTTGGAACAAAACTTTAATTATCTTTAGGTTGGTCATGTGTCTGTTCTCTTTTAGGTTTAATGTTGTATTATCATATTTGTATTCCTTTGTGTTATGAATGGATATGATTTTCTTCAAACAAATAAGTTCATACATTGAAGTGGTGTAAAGTCATCTAGTTCTCATTATCCCTACCTAGGATTTCTAGGTTAGGGGATGCCACTAGATTGCCCAAAGCCAATTTCATTATAGGATCAAGAGCACATACGTAACATTTAAAATTAATTATTTTTTAGATGTTTAATTGAAAAAAATAAATTAAATATAGTTTATCGGGAGTAATCTCAAAACAAGTAATATCTTAGAAAAATAATTAATTAACATGATTCTTGAGTCATTAATAAATATATTTGTTCATTATATATGGTATCAAAGTTAGGGCCCAAGATTAGTTGTGATCTACCTAATAAGATATATGGTGTAAGATTTGCATACGTCTTTCGAAAGGGAAAGAAAATATAAAAACATAGAAAAATTATTCCTAACTAATCCACAAGGGTAGGAAAACATCAAAAATTGTCAATATTTTATGTCTCTTGGTGTTGAGGGAGAGGGCGGGCTACTTATTTTTTGTGCTTAAATAGAAGTTGCATCTCTTTCACTCCTCTTTGCTTTCCACAGACACTTAGGGTCCGTTTGGCAAATTAGTAGAAGTACTTTCGATAGAAGCACCTCTATTTAGAAGTCATTTCAAATAGAAGGTATTCTTATTTATAAAAGTGAAAGTTGTTTGGTTATATTTTTTGATCAAAATATAGAAGTGCTTCGGTCAGAAAAAATAGATAGGCCATCGTGGAGAGGGAGGTAGATGGCGGGGGGTGGGGGCGGTTGGAAAGAGGAGGACGGCGGTGGGTGCAGAGGTGTGTTGGCGAAGTGGGGGCCGTCGTAGGGAGACGGACGGCTTCGCGGAGGGAGGGGGACGACGGCAGGGGGCTTCGCGGACGGCGGGGGGGGGGGGGGAGGCGGACGATGGCGGGGTGTCGTCGCGGACGGCGGACGGCGGACGACGGCGGGGGCGGCCGTGGTGGGAGGGGGACGACGGCGGGGGCTTCGTGGACACGGACTCGGCTGCGGGGGGTGGGGTCGGGGGTGATGCCGCGCGGGGGAGGGGCTCGGCCTGCGGAGGGGGGACGCCGCGCGGGGGAGGCGCGGAGGCGTCCGCGGGGGTGGGCGGGGGGACTCGGGCTGCGCGGGGAGACGCGGGGGGGGACTCGGGATGCCGCGACCGCGCGGGGGAGGCGCGGAGGTGTCCGCGGGGGCGGGGGGGGTCGGGGGGGACGCCGCGCGGGGAGCGCGGCGGCATCCGCCGGGGCGGAGGGGGGGACGCCGCGCGGGGGGGGGCGACTCCGGCTGCAGGGCGGGTGGGAGGGGTCACGTAGGAGACTAGCCGCCCGGGGGGTTCATGCTGGCTGAGTGGTGGTCGGGAGGAGATTTTGTGAAGTCAGAAGGAGAAAAAAACTCCTTACTTCTGCCTTCGATGGAATGGAGAAGTGAATATTATTATGTATCCAAACACCCTAATTAAAATAAGAAGCACTTTTCAACGAAGGAGAAGTGAAAAAAAAGTACTTCCGATGAGTTCCCAAACGCACCCTTAGATATAGAATAACCAATTCAAGTCGTATGAAAGAGAGAGTGGAAGGAAGAAAGGAAAGTAAAAGCAAACAGAAACAGTGTGAAACTATGAAGTGTGTGTGATGATTGTGGTCACCAAGAACTATGAATTCTGAATGATAATAGAAATGAAAATATTAACCAGGATACCTTAGTAGGAAGAAATGTTTAGTGGGTTCCAATGTCTTTCTCTTCAACTAGTCGAGAAGAAAGAGCTTAAAATATTTTTTTATTCAATCTGTATAGTGTGGCACAAAACTTACTCCAATCAGATTCTCCCAAAATGTCTAAGAGAAAATTAGAAACTAAGTGAAAGTAACATCAGGACTAAATGGTGTGTAGTAACATGGTTAAAAATGAACATAAAAGCGACAAAAGGTTAAGAACAAGCTAGATTGGGACTAGATCCTAACCTCTATTTTGGATGATTATAAATATGCATGAATATGCAAATAGATGTTCAAATATATGCCAAACAACTTTAAAATGCAAGTAAAAATTAAAGAGTGTGGTAGAGGATTGGAAAATGGGGACGAAAATGCCCTAAAAACAAGATAGGTTCTAGATCTCCTGGTGCCTCGCTGGTGGGGTGCCTGTGCCCTATTGGTGGGGGAGCAAGGGAGGTGCTCCCTTGGTGTGGTGCTTAAGGAAGTGCCCCCTTAAGGGGGTGCCAAGGGCAGGATTGGCAGATAGTTGCAGTCTTTTCCTCGCTTCATTACAGGTTCATATGCGATCTCCAATGCATCGTCACAACTCATTGGGATACTCTTGACACTTAAAATTGCATGGGAAGATAAAATGGGTTCTGGAAGTTGAGGGTTGAAATGCGGAACCTCCAAAAGTTATGAGAAAAGGAAGAGAGAAGATAAAAGATGATACTTTCTCTAGACTTTTTTGAGAGGTTCTCTAGGGGATATGGGGACTTGGGAGCCTCTTAGGATGAAGTGGTGTGTATCATGGGAAGAGAGAAGTGAGAGAGAACCTTTAAAATGTTGGAGAATGGTCATTTTTTATAGCCAATGTAGGGCAATTCTGAAAGTCAGAAAAACTGCTGACTAGACTAAAGCACCCCATTAACGAGGCACTAGATGTCCCATTAATGGGGCACCAAGCACCCTCCTAATGGAACACCACCACTTCCCATTATTGCGATGTGTGAAAACTTGAGTTTGTCAGGGCCTAAAATGGCATTCCGTACTAAGTGCCTTGGTGGAAGCTTTGATTAAAAATGTGTAAGTAATGCTTCGACCATGCCTCTGACCTTCACCATTTAGGGGTTCAATCAACCACTCATTTCAAATAGAAAAAGTATTAATGGGGTGCCTAGTGTCCTATTGGTGGGGTGCCAAGCATCCTCCTGTAGAAGCACTAAGGGCTAGGTCTAGGTGCCTTCCTAAGGGAGCACTAGGGCTTGGAAGTGCTATTTTTTAAAAAAGCTCGATTCTTATGATGAGGTAAATGAATATCCTTTATAAAAATGAGAGTTTTAGGCTTTGCAACATGCCAAACTGTGCTGCCTACGTGTTGAGCTGTGCTACCCATGTGCCGACTTATGCTGCTCAGATGCAAAAGTGTTGGTTTCCCTCAAGAAAGCTAAAATTTACCAACAACTGTGTGATGAGTGCATCATGGGCTCAACCACAACCATCTCGCGAATTGTCCCGTGTCCCTTTCAATTGTATATATTAAGCTTGTAATTTGCTTCATCCCATCTTAGCATAGGGGTTGAGCATGCCACTTGACTCACTGGGGAGTATGAAGTGCCATTCCAATGAAGGCCTTCGGCTACACCCGTTTGTGCTAGCAATGGGTGACATAGAGTAATGTTAAGATGGTAATTAAGCTAGGTCATATCATGTGATGGTTTCCTTTCTGAGTCATTACCTTGAGTCCTCCTTTTGTAAACAATATTTTTATATAATACAAGTGTGCTATTGCCATGTTGACCAACTTGTTGCAATGTCTATTTACATCTACTTATGCATTGGATCTACCATGACATCCACCCTAGGTGTGCACACATGGCTTATGAAGGATGGCTTGTGTTATAGGGTAGCATGGGTGTCGCACATTGAAGAATTGGCAAGTCTGAGTTGGCATCATGACAACTAGTATCAGAGCAAGTTTTGTATTATGACTTGCATTGATTTTGGCATTAATAATTTGGCAATCCTTATCGAAAGTTTGGTGGGTGCCTGGGATGCACTGTGGAAGCACTTTGCTTGGTGAATATGGCAATCAAGTGGTTCTGGCACTTCATAAGGCACATCTCAGAAGAGTCATGGCATGAGAAAAGACATGTCAAGACTACAGTAGGTATTGTGCTCATGGACCCATTTGGCGACAGGGAGGCACAGTTGCATTACATTGAGCACATCCACCGCACCTGTCCTTGTAGCCATGCAAAGACTGCTACTGCATCAAGTTAAATGGACCAAAATTTATGGTGTGGCTGGCAACCATGCCGATTTAATCACCATGGTTGATCTACTGAAGAACATGTTGTGCCGAGGATGCCCGATTATGATGCCAGAGCTGGGTCAGGTGTGTTCAGTCCCTGATTGGTGGAGACTGCACTTAGCCTCGTAGGCTCTATGTAGGTGGCACTTCCTTACTATAGGAAGTCGATGGCTAGAAAGACCTTCAAAGGCCTCAACACATTCATGGCATTAAAGCTTATTGGCATTGGGTTCTGCCAAGGATGGTAGAAGCTGGCGATAGTCGGCACAAATAATATTAGGGTTGCTCAACAAATGTCCTTGGTGGTAGGTGGCCATCAAGGCATGTTATCTGAATGTGATGGCAACATCCAACTATTTGAGGTGTTCAGTGCAACCCGGCTCTTAAATCGGCATAATCTAGCAACAAGTGGCTATGTCAAATATGCTGAGCTACTGCACAGTTCAACTTAGTCCTTGGGTCTAACTACTCGCTCTTTGGCATGGAAGACAAGAAACTAAAGAAAGAAGCACCTCTTCACTTCAATCTCACACTCACTTTAATCTCGAATGTTTGACCCTTGATGTCAGTTGGGTGCTGGATGCTTGGTCCAGGTCATGTGGAAGAGAGAGAGGGAGGGAAAGAAATAAATGACAATGTGATGTAAAAAGAAAATAACAACAAAGGAAGAACAATGAAAAATTATGATGTGTATGTTGAAAAAAAGGTGTAGTCACCAAGAGATGCAAGCTCTAAAGTTTCAATGGGGTACTGACCTACATGCTTGTTGTGGAAGATAGTAGATGTAGGCTCTGGTTTCTTCTTCTCCAGCTAGTTGGAGATAAAGAGCTTGAGGATGTTTATTTCTTTCTTCTTCTTCTTCAATATTCCAGTAGTCAGGAGTGTGGCTTACTACTATTGGCTTCTCCTATGGTGTCCAACAAAGAAAATAACAAAACCCGTGAAGAATGTATTAGAACTAGGACAAGTGGAGCATCCATATAAAAGATGTGTTAAGAATGATAACCAAAGACATTAACCGGATTTGGACAAGTTCCCAAACACATTTTTAGGTTTTTTGAATGCATACAAATAAAAGAGTGGCAAGATATATGTTAAATGATGTGATGATGCAAGTTAAAGAAAGTGAAAATGAAATAAAACAAGAAAACAAAATGATGCCATGACCAGATGTATGCTAAATGATATGGCTTACGAAAATTGGTTCGTGTCATTATGAGATAGCACAAGTGCCGCACGTCGAACATTAGATAAATCTAAGTTGATGGCATGTCAAAGTTGCTACATGCTGCCATGGCTTAAAATGGGCAGGGATGCGAACACTACGCAAAAGTTAGATCTGTCAACTATATGGGTTGATGGGTCATATCTACGTACTCCATGGCCCCACCTTATAATTGTTTGAAATCCAGCTGCCTTGAGGATGATTATTATTTCTCTTCTTCTATTTATAGTTTAGGGGTGCCGATAAGGTTGGCCACATCACGCCCTGATATTCTAAATATCTATATCCTATCCAGAGGGAGAGAAATATGTGCATATAAAATGTATCGATCTCTGCCCTTCGCATGCGCCAATCCATATGGGAAGAAATAGGCAGAACAATGAAAGAGGTGTTGAAAGGTGGTGCCCTTTTGAGCAATAATCATCGGTGGCGTTTGACTTTGGCTGAAAAAAATAGATGTCTTAATTTTATTTTTAATCTCTCGTATTATGTGTTAAATATTTAATTTAATCGAGACATATTCATTTATCAGTCTAATATTTAGCTGAAATTCTTCATATTTATGTGTCTTCTCAATTCCATCTTCAAATTAAAATACAATATTCGGAAAATATAAAGTTAAGAGTTATAATTAAAATTTAAGAAATTCTTGTAGCTATAAGAGATAAATTAAAAATATAAAAGATAAATTATCAAACAATTTGAATTCCCCAATTTCCGATCAAATCAGAGAGAATAGCGAAACACCAACTTAAATATATCTTTTATTTCTTAAAAAATTTCTAAAAATTAGTTGAATAATTTAGCTTTTTATTTATCATATATAATACTTTATAAATAATATATATTTAATAAAATATTCATTTGATTAACAGATTAGAATTTTAGTCAAATTAAGTACTTAATTTGACCACAAACTAAAATGTTAAATATAAATTTAAGAGTTCATATTAAGTCAAAGCAAAAAATTGTTTGAAAACAAGAGTAAATGTCTTTATCCCTATAATTTTTATCAATATTAATATAGATCATAACAAAATATTTGACTAATAATATCAATTTTGAAAAATTGTAACACAAACAGATCATTAATTGTAACATGTATCAAATTTTCTTTGGAAAAATTAATTATAAGTCATTTAAGAAAATAACTTTAATAAGAAGTACATGTTTACGGAAACTGTCTAACAAGTACTCTGATCTTCTCAATATCCTTGAATATAGACTTGGGACTCAGTATTTATCGGATCCTCGTAACTAGACCTGTAAACGGGTTGTATTTGGATCGGATCTACAAGGATCCGGATCCAAACCCAATACGTATAACCCATACCCGAATTCAAAATAAATTTCTTTGAACTTGCGGATCGGATCATTGATCCGGATCCGAAGTGACTATCGGATTTTGGGTCACCTGTTGGGCAAAACCAGTGTCCATGTCGCCTCCCTCCCCCACCCGCCCCCGCGGATGGTCGCCCCCCTCCCCCACCTGCCCCCCCCCCGGCGGCCCGCGGAACTGCCCCTCCCCGCGGACGGTCGCCCCCCGCCCCCGGCGGACTGCGCTCCCCGGCGGCCCGCGGAACCCCCCTCCCCCCGCAGACGGTCGCCCCCGCCCCCCGGCGGACTGCGCTCCCCGGCGGCCCGCGGAACCCCCTCCCCCCGCGGACGGTCGCCCCCTCCCCGCCCCGCCCCCGGCGGACTGCACTCCCGGCGGCCCGCGGAACCCCCTCCCCCGCGGACGGTCGCCCCCTCCCCCGCCCCCCCGGCGGACGGCGCTCCCCGGCGGCCCGCGGACCCCCCTGGTACGCCCGCGATCTCACCATGGACACCACCAAGAATGGCTCCGGTGCCGACCGCGACGGGGAAGAGGACGAGTTGACGACCGACCATGGTGTTCCTGGAGGAGTTCTGTCTGCGGCTAGGGGGCTGTGGGGCCAGCGGCCATGAGAACCACCGCAGTTCGGAGATCGTCGCTCACGAGAGTTGAGAGCTTGAAAAGCCTGAGTGAGAGTTAGCCGAGTGACAAAAAGAAATCGGGTCCAGCCGCCCCCGATATGATTTTAGTATACAACCCGAAAAATCTATTTCGGATCTCCACCAAATCAGGATGCCCTGAATCCGAAATTAAATGTATCTTGAACCATCAACGAACCTTCCAGAACCCAATTTACGTATCGGATTCAGGCTGCCTATCGGGTTGTCTATATCCGTTTACAGGTCTACTCGTAACTATTATTATTCCATTAAATCGTGGGGCTCCCTCGGTCGGGGACAGAGCGGATCAGCGCTCTACGAAGAGTGGCTCGCCAGCTGGCAAACCATACCATCCAACCGGGACCGGATCCTCTGTGCACCTCGGTGTGCACCTCAATGCACACCACTTCTTAAATTCATCTTATTATGTGATTAAATTAGTTATTTTAATTATTTTTAAGACTGTCAATATAAATATATATTATGTATTGATAAAAAAAGTAATATTAATATTTTTTCAATTTATATTATTTGTAAATTAATTATATTTTTAATTTAAATAAATATGTATAAAATATTTAATGTTGATTTTCATAAAATATAACATCACATATTATATATGTATATTTACGGTCTTAAAAATAATTAAAATAACTAATTTAATCACATAATTAGATAAATTTAGTGCATTGAGGTGCACACCGACGTGGACGGAGGATCCGGTCCCATCCAACCCCACCACCTTCTGTGTCTGAGTATACAATACAAGAAAGAAAGAACAGATCAAGCAGACTGAGAGTGCGAGCGCAGAACCGTCGAGCTGCCGCAAGCAAGCTTATCTTCCTCCCTCGCCAGCAAATCCGAACGGCCCAGTTGGCTAGCTCAGTGTTTCTTACCCGGAGAAGATGCCGATCTCTCGGATCGCCGTCGGGAGGAGGGAGGATGTTACTCATCCGGGCGCCCTTAAGGCCGCCGTCGCCGAGTTCATCTCCACCCTTATCTTCGTCTTCGCCGGCCAGGGCTCCGGCATAGCCTACTGTGAGTCACCACTTGACTCCCTCTTTCCCACGCATTTTTTTCCCCTTCTTCTTCTTTCCTGCATCTCTTCACGGTTGTTGTTGTTGTTGTCGTCGCCGATGTTCTTGAACTCATCGCAGCTAAGCTGACCGGAAAGGCCGCGACGACCCCTGCCGGCCTGGTAGCGGCGTCCCTTGCCCACGCCTTCGGCCTTTTCGTTGCCGTCTCCGTGGGCGCCAACATCTCCGGCGGCCACGTCAACCCGGCGGTTACCTTTGGCGTCTTCGTCGGAGGCAACATCACCCTCCTCCGCGGCATTCTCTACTGGGTTGCCCAGCTTCTCGGCTCAGTTGTCGCCTGCATTCTCCTTCACTTTTCCACCGGCATGGTAAGCAGCAGTCTCTCCTGATCTTGCCGCTTCCCGTCGTGATACGCCGCGATATATCTATGTGTGTGTTTCCGCAGGCAACAGGGACGTTCGGGCTGTCGTCGGGAGTGGGTGTCTGGAACGCGCTGGTACTGGAGATCGTGATGACCTTCGGGCTGGTATACACCGTCTACGCGACCGCCGTCGACCCCAAGAAGGGCGACCTCGCCACCATCGCCCCCATCGCCATCGGCTTCATCGTGGGCGCCAACATCCTCCTGGGCGGCGCCTTCGACGGCGCCTCCATGAACCCCGCCATCTCCTTCGGCCCTGCCCTCGTCAGCTGGGACTGGACCAACCATTGGATCTATTGGGTCGGGCCCCTCGTCGGAGGCGCCATCGCCGGCATCGTCTACGAGCTCTTCTTCATCTGCCGCACCCACGAGCAGCTCCCCCCCCAGTACTAAGGCACTGCAGCAAATCAACCTAGTTATCTTTCCCCTTGCTGGGCGTAGCGCGTCGTCATCGTAGTAACCATCTCAGTCTTCCTCGTTAATCAGTTTCCTCTTCCTTCACGATGAAGTCTCTGTTCTTTGTTGTAGTACGTGCCTCCGGTAGGCATCGGGATCGTCCGACGCCTGTTCATCTGCGGCATTATTGCCTCGCCGATACTCAACCACCCACCTTCATCTCCTTCGTCCGAGGCGTCGGTGCTCATCCTGTTTCCTTACTGTAACTTTCGAATGTGATCTCGGTGGAAGGTTGTTTGATGCATGTGAAGCTATCGAGACCGGATCCCCTCAGGGGGTTCGGTCAGGTGCACACCCATATGGGTGATGTGACCGACGATGAGATGGGGCATTAAATAGGATGTGATGACGGTCATATCACCCATATGGGTGTGACCTGACCGAATCCCCTCAGGAGGTCTTCTGAGAGGATCCGGTCTCGAAGCTATCGGTTGAAAGCGAACTCTATCGATCTGCGTATCCTCTAAGGATAAGTTCTTGCCGTATCCGTATCCGGCGATTTAACCGTACCCATTGAGCCTTGAAGGTAAAAGTGGTCGAGCAAACGGAAAAGTGAGTAACCGGATACCATTGTCGTTATGTGCGGATTTAATTTAGATAGCGCGGGCCCCAACAAGATCTTGCCATCTGCCTGTCTGTCGCGACCTCCGTGGCTTCACTATTAACGCTCGCAGAGTCGCAGGCACCAGGGTTCTCAAATAAATATAATTTATGCCGCATCGGTCGAAGTCCCCAACATATATACATATATATTCTCTAACAAAATTAAAGAAAATAATTATTTAAAATTATATTTCGGGAGGCATAAAATTACATATGTATGCAATATTATGGACATAACATGAACTCTAAACCAAATATATACAATGATCCTGACCATAAACACATCTAGAGAATGTGTGAAGATATTTCCTAGAATATAACTTATCAATTTTACATGAAATAACTTAATACGTAGATAAAAATTTCTTTATTGTTATTTATAGTTATTTTTCAATCAATTTATCAATTTATTGAATATTTTTAGCTAATGCAATTTATCTACCTTATTTGATAGATATTTTATTTTGATTTCATAACCATGCGGCATTAGATATCTATATATCTTTCATTATCTATATGCTGAGATATACTTCTGTTTATCTTTATTAAAATAGTATTACATCATATTTAGTTAAATATTGGTGGATGACATGTTTGATACATATGAAAAGACTCCTACATAGATATAAGATAATTATAAGGATAAATTAAAGAGCTACTTAACATAGATAATATGAAAAATGATAACTAAATATCTAAAAAAGATAACTATCTATGGATAGTTCTTCTAAATATATGGTATGTTTTTAATTTGAAAGACATAGGTAAGTTGTTCGTGATATTTAATTTAAAAGATACATAAAAGAAAGTTGGTTATGACATAATATATATATAAATATTAAAAATTTTATTTTTATTTATTACATTTAGACATTATTCTTATTTATCTAAACTTATAAATCAATTTAATTATTATATTTTAATTGTCAATTTCTAGTATTATTTTATAGTATATTCCAAATTCTTAGTCACTTAAAAGGTGTTTGATTAGGCTTAATCTGAAAATTTAAAATCTTAATTTCATAACTAATCTCTTAGTGAACAGTAAAAATGTTAAACTTGATTAAGATATAAGTGATTAATGTTATTTGGTAAAATATCTAAATTAGCATATTTAAAAATTTAAAATCTGTTCAACATCAAATAAAAGAGGTTAGTTAAGTGTTAGTAAACGGGTCCTTAGTAAAGTGTTAGTAAGGGGGAGCGGGGGGAACGGGGGGGCGTCCGCCGAGGAGGGGGGGGTGTACGCGGGAGGGGGGGAGCTACGGGGGCGGGGGCGGTGCCGCGGAGGCGGGGGGAGCGCGCGGGAAGGAAGGGGGAGCGGGGGGAACGGGGGCGTCCGCCGAGGAGGGGGGTGTCTGCGGGAGGGGGGCGGACCGCCGGGAAGGAAGGTGGGGGGAGGGGGGCGCCGCGGTGGGAGCTCTGGAGAGGGAGCTCTGGGAAGGAAGGGGGAGCGGGGGGAAGGGGGGGTGTCTGCGGGAGGGGGGGCCCATGCCCCTCTGTCTCTTCGCGACGCCAGTACACATATTTTAATTCAGATTTTTTTTGTCAAACAACATAAATCACTTATCTCTTACTCAAATTCAGCACTTTTTCACCACTGGTTAAGAAGTTAGATGTGAAATTAAGAGTTAAGATTTTCAGATTAAGTCTAATCAAACACCACCTTACTCTAACTACATACTCATCTTCACCGGACTTTCCCATCCACGGGACAAATATGTATCATATGCAGGGAATTGACACCAGTATGAATGTAACTAAAGTCTAATAAAATACATTGACATGTCCTGACTCTATATATACCAAAGAGATCTAAATAACATGTCTATATGTATTTGACATATATCACATATCACTTATTTAATTTCACACGTGTCGCTTGGGTGTATAAGATAACAAAATTGAGAATTTTAATTTTAATCTTACATTATCTTATTATCTTATTAGCCCGAGTATACGACAAAATATGAATAAGACGTACAATTGTAAAATAATTTGCACGATTGACTGACATAATTCTGTACGCCTCAGATTAGTATGTATGATGTTATAATGAAAATAGATAGGAAAAAGGCCCCTTCCCTCGCTGTGGTTTCGCGGCGGAAGAAGGTTTGCTCCAGGTAGCCCCTGCTCCCTCGCTCGCTGCGGAACAGCTTCGGGCGGCTTCTTCGCCACCTCGGCGGAACCCTTGCTGCGGCTCCCGCGGCGGAAGAAGGTTTGCTCCAAGCAATTCTTGCTGTGCGCACACCATTCCGGCTCCCTCGCTCGTTGCGGAAACAGCTCTACGCGGCTTCTACGCCCCTTCGGCGGCTCCCCTGCCCCTATATTGACGAAACTCTCATCCTCTCTGTGCCCCCCTCGCCCTATTCGGAGGATCCTCGCCCCCTATTGACAGACCCCCTCGCAGCGTTTTCTCTGCCGCCCCTTGACACCTCCCTCGTCACTTTGATTTTCATCCCCTTTCGGCTGATTTTCCCCCATTTCTTCACTGTCTCCTCCTATCAACCCGTTCCACAGCTCATTCTCTTATTCTAATAGATAAACTCCTCATCTCCTAGCTCACCATCCCAACGACCGATCGTTTCTCTTCTTTGAAACCATTGTGTGCATCACCGACCGTAACGTCGTCCAAGGGGTGATTTATTTTTGCTATTTCGTCGTAGTTGTGGTCCGGGAGGGAGAATCCTCCCTCCCAAAATATGTTTAGGTGTTATAATGTCGCTCATGTCGTAGTGTCCTACCTAAATTTTTATTTAGGTATTTTTGTTTCTATTTTGTGCACTGCAATCACGGAGTTCGGTTTATCTATGTTCGATTTTCTCTCATGATCTGTCGTGTTTAGGTGCTGTCTTGTGGTTAAGTTCGGGTGCTTTGTCCTACTATGTTTGTTGCATAATCGTGTTTTTCACTTCGAGACTGTTAGTCTGGACAACATCCACATCGTTTAGATGTGATCATCTAGTCTCGTGACAGCGATCTAACTCCTTGAGAGGAGCTCTTATCCATGTTGTTCGATCTTTGATCAAGATCGATGTGGCTGTGTCAAGCAATAAGGCTTATGTGGACTTGGTCACCTTAAAAATTATGTCAATAAATAAATGAAAAAGTTCAAGTTGTATCATCGAATCGAACTTTGTTTGTCTTCGTATTAATATGTCTGATCTTGTTTAAGAATGTCGTTGTATCATGGTTGTACTCTTTTATCTTGTTATAAATATAGTAGTGTTTCTGTTATTCAAAAAAAATAAGATAGTAAAAAGTTATCAATTCGACGATTCTATTTCTTTTACACGGCTCAAAAACGCCGGAGACGTACCGAGATGACTTGTCCGTGCCGAATAGAGGCGAACAGAGGTCAGTCGTACGCTTAGCGGACGGTAGTGGCACATGCGGGAAGAGGCCATCGAGTGACAGGCCCCCGGGACGAACAAGCCAGGCGGTTGGCTTGGCGCCAATCAAATGCTTAACTGGCTTTAACAAAATTGGCCGATTGGCGGTCAAGCGTGGGGGCGGTGAGCACTAACAGGAAAGAGATCAAAACGAAGAGGCCTGGCTAGTCAGCTCAAAGGAAATACAGTGTCTTTTTTTTTGAACAACAACACCACAACCTAGTTCATTTATAATAGAAAAGAGTACATAAACGATAATACAGCCACAAGACCCAAAGTAGTAGGACAGACGATCAAACTGAAAACAGTCAAAGTTCTAACAGAACATATCTTTTCAAGAAGACTCAAACATAGCCACATAGCGACTGGCACGTAAAAGTGCTCGTAAAGTCGCACGGCAAGTAAGGGGACTCCATCAGAGGAGTTTGATGACTGCCAAGAGACCGGAAGATCACACCATATAGATGTGGAAGTCGCCCAAATCATCGGTCTCGAAAGGAGTAACGTGGCTACAAAGAGAACCATAAAAGATAATACAAAAGAACTTGACTTCAAGACAACAAACATACGTAGAAATCCTAAGAAAACAAAAAGACATAGATACGCCGAACTCCACAACTCCAGCACCACAAACAAAGACAAAATGCTTAAACTCATGTTTAAGCGAGACGCCAGAGAGGGAGAGTGGGAGGGAGGGACTCCCTCCCGGACAAAAACAACTTCAAAACAGCAAAGGAGATGACTACGAAAGGGATTCGCGGCTAGGATTTCACCGCGAGCAAAAAGTCCGCCGGAGTCGATGAGTCGCTAGGGAGACCGCTGTCACCGCGTCTAGGGGGCCGATGTATGGGAGTCGCCGCGGCAAAGGAGACCGCCGCGAGGTAGTCGCGATGAGGGCCGCCGCCTAGGAGTCGCCGCGGCGAGGTGCCACCGCTGCGAGGGAGCCGCGGTGACGAGGGCCGTCGCAAGGGATTCGCCACGGTGAGGGCGTCGCGAGGGATTCGTCGCAGGGAGGACGCCGCGGCGAGGGTGCCATGGTGGGGCCGCCGCTACGAGGGAGCCGCGGTGACGAGGGCGCCGCGAGGGATTCGCCGCGGAGGACGCCGCGGCAAGGGAGCCGCGGTGACAGGCAACGTGGAAGGATGGTTGAAGGCAGGTACACGGTGGCTTATGAGACAGATAGTTGGTCAGACAGACCGGCGCACGAGCAAACATGTTGGGCAGTGGCGGAAGCTACAACCACGGGTAGAACAGAGGGAAGTGAAGGCAGGTTGGATTGTTGGGTTTACCTGATATTTAATTAAGTGATCCACTTGTTAATGGGCTCGACTTAGCACACTATTAGGACTATAAGATATAATGTGGCTTATTGGGCCGTTTCTCTTATTTGGCCCAGGATCCGACTATGGACAGGATCCTAATCCTAGTCGAACTCGGACTGGTCCCTCCTCTCTATATAAGCACAGGCAGGACTGTGACTCCCCATACGGTTGTACCATACAGGCTCAATAGAGAGAGGAAACCAGAGGATCGTCTGAAGAAGATGGGCGATTCCTAACCGGCAGATCTTCCTTGTTCTTGTCTTCCGCAGCGCATGATGGAGTTTGGATCGTCGTCAGGTATACCTAGAAACTCCAACATGTGGTATCCCCTCATGTTCTTTCTCACGGACGTTTCATGGCAGAAATCGATCATCGATAGTTCTTACGATTTCTGCCTTGCGTTGGGTATATCGAGAAATCGAAAAAAGGTTCTATGCTTCGATTTCTTCTGCATATCCTTGCCCATCCGGGCCGTCGGTGGCATCCCCTCGCGTTCCCTGTGGCGGCTTCCCTCGGTGCATGGCTGGGCGGCAATCGACGGCGTTCATCGCTGTTTAATCTAAAGCGATTTTTCTCAGCCGTGCCATGCTGATGGACTGGGTTGTACCCTGTCAGATAGCGCCGATTGGCAGCCAAGTTCAAACGGGGGCGCGTGGTGCTTCTTGTGCAGCCGGTGGCAAAGGGCAGTGCCTACCCGCGGCAGCCAGGTTCAGCGGGGCCGCGTTTGGCGCCGTTTGGGCGGCCGGCGGGAGCAGGCAGCAGGCAGCGCCGGGCGCTGCCTTCTTCTTCCCGCGGGCATGTGCCTGCGGGAAGGGCTTCACTTTAAAAAAAAAAAGGATTCTCCCCCTCGCAGGACAGCGCCACTGGGCCTTCTCCTGCCACCATGGTGGCGCCATCCGGCGAAGGGGATCTGCCTGCCCCTTGCTCCGCCGCCGCCTAAGGAATCCAGCGGTTAGGGTTTCTCCGAGAGGAGAAACGTGGGGGAGAAGGAAGTCTTTTTACCAGTTTGCCTTTAGATCCAATAAGCATCTATTGGATCCGATTTTGGTTTTAATTTGGATTCCTATTTGGTTTATTATTGGATCCGTAACCTGGTTTATTTTTGGATTCGTATATTTAGTTAAAACCATTTTGGATCCGGAACTGTTTTTATGATGTTTGAATCTGATTTTATGTTTACTTTCGGATCTTATAGTTTATTAGGATCCGATAAGGATCACATGGATCCGGTTTCGGTTTGAGTTTGGATCTTTATGGTATTATTTGATCCAAATTCTCTTTGGTGTTAGAATCTGATTTGGATTCCGATTTTAAAGTTGAAATAGATTTGGATTTTGGTTAAATGGATCTTCGATCCGATAAGGAATCATTTCGAATATATTTTTAAATTAGAATCCATTTTGGTATTCTTTAAGGTTTTTTGGATTTAAATCGGATATAGATTCTTTAAAGTAGAATCTGATTTAGATTTAAATTAAGTGGATTTTGAATCCTTTAAAGAATTAGATCCGAATCCAATTTGAGTTTAGATCCGATTTGATATCCATTAAGATATCCGGTTGAAATATCTTTGTTATTTTTAAATCATCAAGGTTAATTGTTTTGTATTAAAGTAATTATCTTTGTTCTTTGATTTGGTTAAAGGATTATACAGTATTCATTTAGTTCATAGGATACTGGGCCCATTAAGCATCATGTAGGGCTGAAATCCATTAAGCAAAGCCATGTTAAAGGATACAGAGACATGTATGCAAAACAATAGATTTAGAATTAATTCTGGTGAATATTTCTACAGTAAAACTGGATATATATGCAAACAGGTTGCTAAAATGTCTGTTTTAAATTATTTTCAGTGAATTTTAGCATGAAATTGGACATTAATTATTGCAATTTTGGTTAGAAATTTTGAGCTTGCAATCATGACCTCTTAAAGTTTTTATTTGTGCATGAATATTTCTTATTGTAATAATATCATGAAAATGTCCTTAGCTCACATAGTTATTATTTGATGTTGTTATATAGTTTAGTGGTGAATTTTTTGCATTCTAAGTGGTTGGGTAGATCACCAAAGTGGCACCAATCATGAGGGATAATAAAATTTACTACTCTTTAGTTTAAATAGCATCAAGTGAGCATACTGTTTTAATATTATTCTTATTTGGAGGGAGGGAGATTTAATATTTGAAGTGTGTCAGTAGATCACCAAAGTGGCCTTATACATGGAAAATATCGAATAATCCTCATAAATAAAATAAGAATATTATTAAATTTGTACTTTTAATTTGGAGATAAAGTCCAACTCCCAAAGGAGTGCTTTATTTTCAAGTTAGGAGTAGGATAGAATGATATTTATGTATACGACGACTCTTGGGAGTTTGGTACCTAAAGGTATAAATTCTCTAGACATCAAAGTATATATGGATGTTAGTTCTATCATTTCGGTCTATCTAGGGGTTGGTCTATTAGCATGTTGTGATTGCCTCCCAAAGGAGAAATTACAATGATGCACCGGATTGATTGTAATTCTTTTCGGTTATTAGAATTACTTTGAGCTTTTAGCCTGTTGCCTCGTACATGATTAAGTTACATTATCTCATGTGAGCATGTTTATAAATTGCAGTTGCTTCTCCACTCTTTACACCTTTTACTGGGTCTGTGCCTTATCTTAATGGAACAAACTTTGCTGAATGGAAACAAAGGGTACTGTTTGCATTAGGGTGTATGGACTTAGACTTAGCCTTACGTGAGGATCAGCCTGCTCCTATTACAGTTGATAGTACACCTGATCAGAAGACTCATTTTGAGAAGTGGGAGAGATCCAATCGTTTGTGTCTCCTATTTCTTCAGGGGCACATCAGTCAGAACATAAAGGGATCGATCCCTACACAAACCAGTGCTAGTGGGTTTCTTCAGACTATTGAGGAGCAGTTTGTCAGTTCTGACAAGGCTAAGGCAAGTACCTTGATGGCCAAACTCTCCTCGATGAAATACACTGGCAGTGGGAGTGTTAGAGAGCATATCATGATGATGAGAGACATTTCAGCTCAACTCAATGCCATGTAGGTTACAATTTCTGATACTTTTCTGGTTCACTTCATTCTTAACTCTCTGCCTATGGAATATGAAGCTTTTAAAATTTCCTACAACACACATCAGGATAAGTGGTATGTCAATGAGTTGATGACCATGTGTGTACAGGAGGAAGAGAGATTGAGAGGAGAGAGGAATAATGTTGTTAATTTTACCTCTCATAATGGAAGTGGACATTCAGGGAAAGGAATGGGTGTTCAAATAAAGGGTAAGAAGAAGAATAACAGAAATAGAAAAGCAAAGAATGATAAGTGCTTCTTCTGCCATAAGGTTGGACACATAAAGCGAGATTGTCAGAAATACAAACAGTGGCTTGAGAAGAAAGGGATTCCTGTTCAGAAGGCCGATCCATAAGGGTGAGCAGCCAATTCTCTTGAGGAATAGGACATGCTTGCAAGTGAAGGCTAAAGGAATCATTTTAGGCTATATTTAGTAGTGGATATGTTTCAAATTTAGATGACACATTCTATGTACCATCATATAGTAGAATTATGGTGTCGGTATCAAAACTTGGTTGTAAATAGTTCCATTTCAGTTTTGAAATTGTTTCCTTTAATTTAATTAAAGATTCAGTTGTTTTTTGGTACTGGCAATATTTCTGATGGTTTATGGAATGTGTGTATATCTTCTATGGTTTAACATATCCACGATAGCCTACTTACTTCGGTTTAATGGCAATAAGCATGATAGCATATATGATGAGTCATCCATGTTGTGGTATAGGAGATTAGGTAATTATCTCCATTAAGAGGCTTCAAAGATTAGTGAGAGAAGTATTTTCTTCTCTTGACTTTAAAGACTTTGTGACAAGTGTTAACTGCATTAAGGCAAAGCAGACACACATGCCTAATAAAGATGCCACTAGGAGTTTGGGGATGTAGATTAAGAGGTGTACATGGAGCGACCTCAAGGGTTTCATATTGAATAGAGAGAACATAAGGTATGCAAGTTAAGGAAATCCATTTACTGACTTAAGCAAGCCTCCCGGCTGTGATATCTCAAGTTTAATGAAGATATTTTTTGTCTTTTGGGTTTAAAGTGAACACTTTTGTTGAGTGTTTATACCTAAAGGTCAGTGGGAGTAAATTTTATCTTACTTTCGTGTATGGATGGCATATGACTTGTTAATGGTAATCTCTGTTTATTACATGAAATTAAGAATTTAGTGTCTGAGAATTTTGAGATGGAAGATTTAGGTGTAGCTAGTATATCTTAGGCTTAGAGAACACCAGAGTTAGACTATTAGGCTTCTTTAGATCTTTCTCATAAATCTTACATCTTATAGGTTCTATAAATTTTCATTTGCTATCTTGCACACCCGATAAGGTACCTATTGTTAAAGATAACTATTCAGTATGCTACGGTGTTCCATTTATGACCTTGAAGGTCTTGGATATCTTAAAGGCACAGTAGGTGTTATGCTCACATAAAGGAGGTCATATCAGTTAGAGATAGTTGCATATGCCGATATAGACTATGGTGGTTTCTTGATATCCTAAAGTTTACTTTTGGTTATCTTTTATAGTTACTTTCACCATGGCGGTAGAATTCAATGCATGTTATGAGGCTGGTGCACAGGCTATTCAGTTATGAAATTTGGTTGTTTCTCTACCTTTTGTAATCTTTTGAGGCCTATAAGGATTTACAACGACAATTCCACTACAAATTTGTTCTCTGAGGACAATAAGGTGTCTAAGGGTTGTAGAACCTTAGGCATAAAGTACTTTTTGTCTTAGAGATTTAGTGAGGAATCAATTAAGTGTCTATTGAACATATTAAGACAGGTCTCATGATGACAGATCCACTCACTAAGGGACTACTGGCTAGCATTTTTGTAGTTATGTGATTCAGATGGGTCTTGTCAGTTATCTTGATATGTTGTGATTCAGTTTGACACTAATACAGTTGTGTGATTGATTCTTCATTGTTGTTGTATTCTGCATATTCCATTTGTGTACACTTCAGTAATGGACTTCAGGTATGCAGAATGTAACTTAAAATGGTGACCATCGAATAAACATCAGGTGTAAGTTTATTCAAACAGCCATTTACAGTGTTCAGTTATGGGAAAGTTGGTGACACGTGGTACATGGAAGGTGGTGTGTGACTAAATGTATTTACCGCCATGACCCTTGTCATTTGACCTACTATAACTTGAGCAATTTTGGGTTCCATCTAATAGAGACAGTGTGCTGGTTTTCTGTTTTATAGTGCGCGCGCATACATGTTTTCTCGTTTCAAGTCTGAGCCCGTGATGTCAAATCTTCTAAAGTCATTTTCAAAATTATATATATTAGTATTATATGTGTATAGTTCAAAGAGAAGATTTGATGTATAAGGAACAAGATGGATCAAGTGGGAGAATGTTGGTTTTACCTGATATTTAATTAAGTGATCCACTTGTTAATGGGCTCGACTTAGCACACTATTAGGACTATAAGATAGAACATGGCTTATTGGGCCGTTTCTCCTATTTGGCCCAGGATCCGACTATGGGCAGGATCCTAATCCTAGTCGAACTCGGACTGGTCCCTCCTCTCTATATAAGCACAGGCAGGACTGTGACTCCCCATACGGTTGCACCATACAGGCTCAATAGAGAGAGGAAACCAGAGGATCGTCTGAAGGAGACGGGCGATTCCTAACCGGCAGATCTTCCTTGTTCTTGTCTTCTGCAGCGCAGGATGGAGTTTGGATCGTCGTCAGGTATTCCTAGAAACTCCAACATGGATCACATGCGGCACAAGGTAAATCATCGTCAAGGAAGGGGAGCTGGGCCTGTTAAGTTTTAGATCATTCGTCATTCTGTTTGTTTTATTTGTTTTGCATTTATTCTTTTTTTCTTACTTCGATTATTCATTACCGGTTCATTCTCTTGAACCGAAACTTCTGTAAACCGGGTTTAGTCCCTGGCGGGAACGCACTGGCCCTGTAATTTTATTGCACATATATATATATGAAAGCGCACAACCCTTCGAGGTGTGTGAGCACATAATCCCTCTGCGACTTCTTCTTCGGTCACTCTCTAGAGCTCAATGCCAGATCTGGGAGTTACTTCTTCGACCGTTTTCTCAACTTGGTATCAGAGCAACTCGATCCATGGTGAGTAGCTCCTCCATTGCGTCCCAATCAAGGAATGGGGCATATGGATCTAGTGATCCATTTTTTCTCCATCCTTCCGACAACCCAGGTACTCGTCTTGTCTGTGTTAGCTGGGAACAATTATATTACTTGGCATAGAGCAATGAGAATTGCTCTATATGCTAAGAATAAACTCGATTTTGTGGATGGTTCTATTCCCACACCAAATCCTGAAGATGAATCCTACGGTACATAGTATAGAATAACAGCGTAGTGCTGTCATGGATCCTGAACTCTATTCATCAGGATCTCATCCCTTCAGTCTTGTATGCTGAAACTACAACTCAGATCTGGACAGATCTAAAAGAATGGTTCTCACCTTCAAATGGTCCGAGAATCTACATTTTGGAGAAGTCTATTGTTGTTTGTCAGCAAGGGAATTAAAGTGTAGCCAAGTATTATTCACATCTTAAAGGACTTTGGGATGAATTGGCTCAATATGAGCCGGATATGCCTTCTTCCACCCAAAAATGTAAACAACTTATGCAGTTCCTAATGGGATTGAATGACTCTTATTCTCATGTCAGAAGCCAGAATTTTTTAATGGATCCATTCCCCTCTACTGGTAGAGCGTATGCTCTTATTTTACAAGATGAGGCTCAACGAACTGTTTATATTCCAACACAACCTGATGTCTCAGCTATGAATGTTAAAACTGATAAGGGAAAAGGTTCGAGATCTAAAGAACAGTGTACATACTGTCGTATGACTAGACACACTAAAGAACAATGCTACAAACTTGTGGGTTATCCATCTCACTACAGAATTTCTAAGAGGGCAAATGAGCAGCAATCAGGGGTCAATCAGCAGACTGGCAATATGAATCAGCAACAGAATTTCACAAAATCAGCTGAAGGGAATCATATGCTAACCAGTGAGCAATATTCTCAGCTTCTTAAGTTGCTTGGTTCAGTTAATATGACTGCACACAAAGTGAACATGGCAGGTAATCCTATAAATTCTAGCAGTTGGATCGTTGATTCTGGTGCATCAGCTCACATTACCACTGATTTTGTCTTTCCTATTAAAGATGGTAGTAAGAACCAGAATATCATTTTACCTGACAATACTACTCTCCCGGTCAGTAGTACAAGTTCTGTTTCTTTGATAGAAAACATTAAGCTTATAGATGTCTTACAAGTTCCAAACTCAAAGTTCAATTTGATGTTCGTCAGCTAGCCAACTAAAGATATCAATTGCTCTGTCACTTTTTTTTCCAAAATACTTTGTCATACAGGACCTGAGCTCAAAGAGGAAGATTGGGGAGGGCCGTGAGAAGGAAGGCCTATACATTTTTAAGCAAAATAAGAAGACCTACCTGCTGGCTTCACGGATTAGCAATGTTGAAAGTTGGCATCGCCGATTGGGTCACCCATACAGTGCTCGTCTCATGGTTTTAGAAAACTTTCTGCCATGTAAGGTGGATGATATTTTTCATTGCAGCATATGTCAATGAGCTAAACAGAGCCGTGTTCCTTTTCCCACAAGCACAAGCATATCTAGAAATCCTTTTGATCTCTTACTTCTAGATATTTGGGGACCTTACAAGACTGAGTCTAGAAATGTAGCATACTATGTACTTACCATAGTAGATGATTGTACTAGATTTACATGGATTTTTCTCATGAAATACAAATCTCAAACTTACAATGTGATTACTGGCTTCTTGACTTATATTGAAAGACAGTTTCAAGCTCATATTAAAAAAAAATCAGAACCGATAATGGCTCTGAATTTTTTTCTCAAGCATTTCATAATTATGTTAGTACCAATGACATTGTGCATGAACATACATGTGTTGCTACCTTCCAGCAAAATGGTATTGCTGAGAGGAAGCATAGGCAAATACTTGATACCGTTATAAGTCTTCGGTTCCAAGATAGTTTACCCAAGTTATTTTGGGGGACTGTGTGTTGACTGCCACATTTCTTATCAATAGACAACCCTCCACCTCAATTGGAGGTGAGACTCCATATGCTAGACTGTTTGGAAAGCCTGCAGACTATATGCGATTGAAGGCTTTTGGATGTCTAGTTTTTTCTTCTACTAGTTGTGGAACTTCCGATCTGGACCCGGTCCTTGTTTCCCCCGGGTCGGAACGATGAGCACCGCTCCTCCTTTCGGTTTCGCCGGTGGTGTAGGGTTGTGGTCGCCAGGAACCGCGGGTTCCGAGAGTAAAGGTAAAGAGACAATGTAAGTATTAAAGGAAATGACCGAACGTACCTAAGCGGAGAGATTGTGTTGGGAGATTATGGGTTCCATCTTCTTCCTTTTCGGCCGGCCGAGAAGAAAGAGCTTGAAGCACTTTAGTTGTTCTTACAAAAACAAGTAAGCCACGAAAACAAGTGAAAGTGGATTAGAACTAAGATAGTGAAGCATCTTGCAAAAGAAGTGGACTAAAACCGCAAAAGGAAGTGGACTAACTGGATTGAGAATAACTCCCAACCCCCCTTTTTATGTGTTTTTGGATGATGATATATGATGTTACTAAGTTAAATATGCATGTAAATGTGATAATCTATGATGGAAAACATGGAAGCAAAGTAATGCTAGAAAGAGGTGGAAGAAAAACGGGTTTCGGCTTCAAAAATGGCAATCTGGAGTCCCAGGCGACCCGGCAGGGGGGTCACCTGGGCGACCCGGCGAGGTCGCACAGGCGACCGGCGAGGGTCGCACAGGCGACCCGGCGGGGTCGCCTGGGTGACTTGGCAACGGGTCACTGGGCGACCCGAGGGCGGGTCACTTCCTGCACCAAAATCCGGTTTACTCCCGGATGCTCCCGTGATGCTTTCGGATGGCTTTAGAAGCTTGATGACGACTCCCGGAAGCTCATAGGACATGGATGATGATTCCCCCTTTGATGTAGGAGCTTGAGAAGCTTCGAAATGGATGCCGATGAAGAAACGGGATGAAGAACGTCGATTTACGGAGGTGGATGGAAGTGGGAAGCTCTCAATCTCTTGGGCAATGAGAATTGGGGAATGGAAGAGGTTTGGAACTCTCTAAGGCTCTCTCTTGGGAGCTTGGGATGTTCTCTCCCTTTTAACACTCTTCCAACCCTTGAAAAAGTGGTTAGGGGGTCCCTTTTTATAGGCAAAAGGGTCACAGGGGCATTTCAGACATAAAAAAAACTTTTCGGAATCAGCAAGCGACCCGTCTGCCGGGTCGCCTGGGCGACCCGTCTGACGGGTCACCTGCGAAACCATAAATGTCATTAAATGCGCGTGCGCCGAAAGTTGGTCGGCCGCCGTCCGGGGTCTGCTACAGTGGCAGGCGACGTGTCAGACGGGTCACTTACGCCCAATCGATTCTGACCGTCCGGACGAGCGTGCACCGTTCACGGGTCACTTCGTTCATTCCGTACACTGTTTTGGTAGGCGACCCGCCGACCGGGTCGCTTCCCGTACCTGTCCGGATTTGACGTCTCACCTACCACCGTCAGAACGGACGATTTGGCAAATGACCCGTCTGCCGAGTCGCCCAGGCTAGCCGGGGGTCGCCTGGGCGACCCGGCAGACGGGTCATCTACGCCCCCAGAGTTTGCTTTTGTGCCGTTTTCTTGGAGATCCGGTTTGTTTATCGGAAAACTCGAATACCTTCTAAGAAAACATGGATCTTAAGCTCCTCAAATAGGCAAAATTTGCGTGTCTACACTAGTCACCTAGAACTTGATAAATTTGGTTCTAGAAGCAAATGGTGTATCTTTATAAGATATCCTGCCAATCAGAAAGCCTACAGGCTGTATGAGATTGCCACAGGAAAAGTGTTCACTAGCAGAGATGCAATTTTCTTTAAACATATTTTTCCGGGATTAGATGATGTTTGGGATAATCAAATAATCCCAAATTCAGTTGAGGATGAGAGTCACCTAAATACTCCACCGGATGACAAAGGTACATTTGTTGAGGTGCAATCAGAATATAGCAATGCTGAGGGTCAACCATCTGTTAATCCAAGAGGAACCAGGATAAGGAGACCACAAAGTTATTTGAAGGACTATGACACTACTCTGAATGTTAACGTCCAAACTACTTGTATTAAACATCCCATACAAAATTTCATCAGTTACAGCAAGTTTAACAAGCGGCATGTGGTTTTCTTGAACAATATTTCAGTTATGTAAGAGCCTACTTCTTATTATGATGTTTCAAAACACCATGAGTGGAGGTCGGCCATGACACAAGAGTTACAAGCCTTGTATGATAACAAGACTTGGAGTGTTGCTGATCTACCTGCAGGGAAAAAGCCCATTGGATGCAAATGGGTATACAAATTAAAATACAATCCATATGGAACTATAGCAAGGTATAAAGCAAGATTAGTAGCAAAGGGCTACTCTCAAATTGAAGGACTTGACTACACTGATACTTTTGTTCCGGTAGCAAAACTAACTACAATAAGGATAATGTTCTCCATAGTGGCTACTAAAAATTGGAAGATGTACCAATTTGACGTCAACAATGCCTTCTTACATGGTGATTTAGAGGAAGACGTTTACATGAGCATACCGCCCGGATTACAGATAAGAGGGAGAATAGGACCTGCAAACTGCACAAGTCTATATATGGATTAAAACAAGCTTACAGGGCTTGGTTCTAGAAATTGACCAATGTCATTATTAGGGCAGGTTTTCATCAATCAAAGGCAGATTATTCCTTGTTTACTCATAAAAAATGGGTTGTATGCTGCACTTGTTGTGTATGTAGATGATATATTGGTGACAGGAAACAATCTGCAAGTCATGGAAGATGTTCAACATATTCTAGACAATCAATTTCACATCAAAAAATTGGGTACACCCAAATATTTCTTGTGTTTAGAGATAGCTAGATCTAAAACCGGCATCTTTGTCAATCAAACAAAGTATGTGCTAGATTTATTGTCAGAAACAGGTCTGATGGGTACTAAGCCTCTATCTACCCCATTGGAACAAAATCACCAGCTTCATAAAACAGAACTGGACAGGTTGCAGGATCCTTCTCAGTACAGGAGGCTTGTTGGCAAGCTTATATATCTAACCATCACTAGGCCGGATATCACTTTTGTTGTTAATTTGCTTAGTCAGTTCATGCATGATCCTAGAGAGAATCATTGGAAAGTTGCTATAAGAATCTTAAGATTCCTCAAGAGCTATCCGAATAGTGGCATATTCTTTCCTACAGACAATCGTTTGGATGTTAGCATCTATGCTGATGCAGATTAGGCAGCATGCCCATTAACCCGTAGGTTGATTACTGGCTACATATCATTCATTGGAGGATCACCTGTTTCCTAGAAGACAAAGAAGCAAAGTACCATTTCCAAGTCATCTGTTGAATATGAGTACCGAGCTCTTGCAGTTGCTACATGTGAAGCTCAATGGATTTCATATATTCTACAAGATTTTCATATTGATCTTGGTGTCATCAAGCTCCATTGTGACAATCAAGCTACCATTCATATATCAAATAACCCTGTTTTCCATGAAATGACCAAGCACATTGAGTTGGATTGTCATTTGGTTAGAGATAAAATTCAAAACGGAACAAATTAACTTCAACATGTCAATACCAAAAACCAGCTGGCAGAGATACTCACAAAGGGATTGAGCAAGGCTGATTTCTCTCGGTTACAATGTAAGTTACTTCGACATATGTTCTCTTCAACTCGAGGGAGAGTGTTAAGTTTTAGATCATTCATCATTCTGTTTGTTTTATTTGTTTTGCGTTTATTCTTTTTTTCTTCCTTCGGTAATTCATTACCGGTTTATTCTCCTGAACCGAAACTTCTGTAAACCCAGTTCAGTCCCCGGCGGGAACGCACTGGCCTTGTATTTTTATTGCATATATATATATATGAAAGCGCACAACCCTTCCAGGTGTGTGAACACAGAATCCCTCTGCCACTTCTTCTTCGGTCACTCTCTAGAGCTCGACGCCAGATCTGGGAGTTACTTCTTCGACCGTTTTCTCAACTGGGCCCGGCGGCATCAGACAGTGCCAAGGCGATTCAGGCAGTGTCGGGCGATGCTAGGGAGATCCAGGGTGGCGCGATGGAGACCGAGGAAGGTGAGGGTAGTGGTGCCCTACCATATGTCATACAGTCATAGAGAGAGAGAAAGAGGAGGCGGAGATGGGGTGCTTTACCGGGGGGCGGCGCGGCTACGCATGACGAGGGTGACACTGGGGTGGCACTTGAGGTGTGCCGGTGCCACGACGATAGCATGAATGGGGAGACGTCGAAGGGGGGTTCTACTTCTTAGAACGGATGCAGGGGGGTAGCAACGGCACGATGGCAGGCAGCGAGGGCAGCTCGACGGCGGGTTGCTTCGGGCATCACCAAGGGGGGACCGACGATGTGACAGTGGAGGTCCGATTGAGGCCAGCATAGCAAAGGCGCTGGCGGCGCTAGAAGACCTAGGTGCAAGGGCGCTCGTCAACCGGGTGGGGAAGGATGAGGGAGATAGCGTGCGGACGGTCGGGACTCGGCACCAAGAAGGGGCCTGGCCATAACGTGGCAGGGCGCAGTTCAGATCATTTCAGACTCTCGTAGAAGAGAATTCTCTCTGTCCCCAATCAATGAGAAGTTTCTTTAAAATAATAATATAAAATAATACATATTAATTTTGTAATGTATAATTGTTATAAATATATAATATATTTTGAATTTTCTCCTCCAAATATGTGAGGCAATCCAAACTCGACAGGTGTAACGTTGTAGTGGGTACCAGTGAGGATGCAATGGAATTTTATCAAGGCTACTTATATTGTTTGGTTGCACGGTAAATTTGCATACAAGTTGACTGTAAAATTATATTAAAATAAAGTATAAGTCGATTAATAACATTAAATTGACATATTTGGAGAGATGAAATAACAAAACAAAGTGAGATTGAGAGATAAGGTACGACAAGATAAAAAAGAGTCTAGTCACTTTTTTGTCCAAAAAAATCAATTTAAAATATAAATTTATAATAAATGTCAACACACTTCTTTTAATAAGTTTTGATACAATAATATAAAATTGTAATAAAAACTCAATTTATCAAGCAACCATACACCTCATTGATATTAAGTTATTTATTTTTAAAACATCCAACTTTTCTATTTACACATTTTCTTTTTTTTTACATGATTGTCACATAAATTTTAAAAAATTGAGATGAGTCAAATAAACTCTATAACCTCATTACAATCACTCTCGTTGATAGGAAATACCAAATTTAAATAAATATATATATAAGAGTATTTATCCGGCATCACACATGATAAGATAAGAATGTTAATCATAAATTAAACTATTTCACGATTAATTAACTTTAAATGAAAAACACATATTTTGTGTATGCAGGTTAATTAGGTGAAAGATCCAATCACATGCCAACACGACTTATTGACCTCTTTACCATCTATTCAATATTTTGAGTCTTCCTAATAATGCTGACACAATGACTAGATTGACCATAATAATTTAATACAAGACTTACCAAGTTACACACGACAGATAATGACCTTACACAACCTATTTCACCATACTAGGTCAACAAGCAAAACTTTTCTTAACTGGTAACAAAACATGATAAAAATGTAACACCTTATGGGGTGTTTGGTTGCATGATAATTGAGGTTTTTATTTTAATTTTTAAAAATTGTAAGAAAACTTGTTAAAAGAGGTGTTTGACAACCATGACAATTTTATGTTTTGAAAGTGATTTTCTTCTTAAACAAAAAAAGAGGGTCTCACCTCTTTCTTTTTTCTTGTGGTCCCCCACTTTATTTGGTCATGTGCGGTGGTTACTCTTTTTTGTAATGACATCCCTCCAAACATGATAATTTTATGTCATGAGTTGGTTTACTTTTTATTTTAATACAATTTTTTATCATGAAAGTGTACAAAAAATTATCATGCAACCAAACACCCCATTATATGTCATGTTCTTAATGAGTTTTCTTTTCATATCACATTTCATAAAAGAAAAAGTTTATTGTCTTGCTTTCACAAGTAACTTGCTCTAGTTTGAATATATATAACAATAATAATATAGCTAAACAAAATCAATATCGTATCTAGGCAGTGATGAACTTAAGATAAAATGTGATATTTATGATCAAATGATATTTTAGACTATTTAAATAATTTTTTATCCTTTAAAATTAAAAGAAAATTTTACCGCATGAGTATAAGACCCATCATGCTCTACGGTAGTGAGTGTTGGGATATGAAGAAGTGCATATTGACAAATTGAGTGTAGATGAAATGAAGATGTTATGGTGGATGTGTGACCACACACGGGTAGATAAAAATCCGTAATACGTGTATTAAGAATAAAGTGAGAGTTGCAAAAATCGAGGATATTGTAAAGGAGAAAAGACTTCATTGATTTGGACATATCATGCATCGCTCTCTTGAGACATCTGTTAGACAAGTCGAGAACTTAGTATTACCAGTGCTGAATAGGCAAAGAGGTAAACTCAAGTTAACTTGGAATAGACATATCCAGTATGACTTGAATGAACTAGGCATAAGAGAAGAGTTAGTAGAAGATCATGGTGAATGGAAAAGATGAATCTATGTAGCCAACCCTAATTATTTGGGACTAAAGCTTTGAGTTTGAGTTTGACCATCTAGTCAAAATAATATAAGTAGGTGAAGCCAAAGTACGCGTGCTTATTTAATATATCATATTTTAGAATCACTGTGTGCTCATGCATGTAGAGTTTTTTGATCCATTATGTGTGTGACAAGGTAGGTGAACATGTTTTGTATAGACTATGTAGGAAAATGACAATGCGGGAGCCATAATGGGAGTGAGACACAATGGCATGGGCTCTAGCAAAAGTGTTGAAGGAGTAAGGCCATGTAATGAATAGATCTATGGGTAGTAAAAGGATTAATTCCTTAATTCCTTAGATTTTATTATCGTTGTCTCGATCAGAATTGAACGACATAATAAAAAACATGATTCAAACAGAATCAAAAATACCTTAGTGAGATTTAACAAATCCCTCAAGATCATAGAAGAACCAGTGTATTCATACTCTTTAAGTCATTTAAGTGTATGACATCTAGTAGTATCTACACGAACTTCCTTCATATATGGATTCTCTCTTAAACAAGACTCGATGAAACATTTTGAATGGAGCTCCACCATGTGAAGGCAACCTCATGGTGGGAAAAATGTGTTGACAAGGGCTGCTCACAAAATTAGCCTCGCACCCTGATATGGTATGACTCAATTAGCTAATATTTATAAAAATAAGATTTTTTCATAAAAACCTATAGTTTTTATAATTACGCCCATATCCTATGTACTAATAGATCAATTCTATTGTGTGCGACTCCTTAAGTCTAATAGCGCATTTGATTGAGGCCTGATTAAAATAAAAATTTATTTTAAATTAAATTTATTATCTGATAACATATTTAATCAACCTTTCGATTATGTAAGGTATAAGCCACGTCCCATAATACCAAACGCCTTTAGGGATGATCTTATATTCATTGATCCTTTCCATCATCAATTATTACATGGATATAAACTCTCATCTGTATAATGCCCAGACCAAATAGGGGAATGACATAGCCTGTCAGCCTCTTTGTACACCAACTCTTTGGGATCAAGTACTTGAAATCAGATCAATTAGAAAACTCATTTTCTAATTATATTTTCATCCATAGCCAAGGATTTAGAGTATTATTCAATAGTGCATTCTCTTTCATTTATATAGAGTGAACAATCTTTTGTTGTCTGCTCGATTACCTTTATCAAATTTCTATTGTTCTTAATCTATTGACTGTACTTGATCATTATATCAATGATCCATAAGTCAATAACCAAAGTACATAATACATCCAATATGACATCTTTGGCAACTCAGTTTAAAATTCCAACCATGTAACTGTGATGTTATAAAACGATGATAGATAGTTAAGTAAGATATCAATCAAGGTTTCTAATTTGGATCAATTTAGTGAAAACATTTCTTTAATGAGTACTTGTAGATGTCTTAGTGTCTCCACGCTAATAACTAATAAGATCGGTCATCCTCATCTTATAAAAAAATAACTCATACATTAGTCCATCTAGATCATTAATGTCTTGTCTCAAGAATTTTATGACTATGAGTATTTAGATCACACATTTATAGATGATTGTTCTCATTATCATGATCTCACCATGATCTAACCATCATTGCATATGATCAAGATCTTTATTACGATGCACACATATAATAAAAGTATGTAAAATAAATTGCCAATTAATTAAATGTGATACTATAAGAAATGTCCAATCATATCATATATTTGATGTGATTCGACATTTCTTGAAATATCTAAGTCAATTAAATTTGTATATCTTTGTTACTAACTTTATTAAATATGTATCTCGTAATGAAGTCTTTGACCACATGTAATGATGATTGAATAATGATGAGATCATGATAATGATATTAATTATTTAGAAGTATGTGATATGTTCCTAGTCGTAAGCCTCGAGATGAGACATCAAAGATCTGGATAAACTGGTATATGTGATGTATTCTCATAAGATGATGATGATTTAGATCATTGGTCAATCGTGTGGAGACAATAATATATAGGTGCTCATTAATGGAATGAGTTCACTGAATTGACTGATTTAGAAATCTTAAATGTTATCTTAATTAATTGTCTATCAGGGTTCTCTATTGTCACGATTGTATGATTGGACTTTTGACCTAAGTTGTCAAAGATGTCTTATCAGGCATATCTTGTACTTTAATTATTGACTTATGGATCACCCAATTCAATGGTATAATACAGTTAATGAATCGGTACAAGTGAAAATTGTTAGAGAAAATGGAGCAGACAACAAGGGTTTGTTCATTCTCGGTAAGTGAGATTGAATGCTTGTGCGATAATACTCTAAATTTCTAGCCATGGTAGAGAGGATACTTACAAATGAGTTTTCAAATTGATCTAAGTCCAAGTACAGGATCCTAAAGTGTCGATATACTATGGGGTTGACAGTCGATGCCATACCCTTATCCAACTGGGGCATTGGGTAAATGATGATTAATATCCATATGATAACTAATGATGCAAAAACTCATTGGAGATGAGTATAAACTAACTATATTTGATATGCTTTGACATTTTTTGAAATGTCTCATTTAATTAATAGATGTATCTTTAATACTAGCTCTTATTAGATGTGTAAATCGAAATGAAGTTTTTGATCACATACAATAATGATTGAATCATGATGAGATCATGATAATCAGACTAATCATTTAGAAATATGTGATCTAAATATTTCTAATCACATGATTTTTGAGACATGACATTAAGGATCTAGATATACTAGTATACGTGATGTCTTATGATTGGTCATTAGTATGAAGATACTAAGATACACATACAAGCGCTCATTAAAAAAATGAGTTCACTAAACTTAACAAATTATAAATCTTGAATTGTCTCTTATCTAAACTATCTATCATGATTTTTGTTCATCACAGTTGCATGGTTGGACCTTTGGCCTGAATAGTAAAGTATGTCTTACCAGATGTATCTTGTGTTTTGACTATTGTTTTATGGATCACCGAGATGATGATTTAGTATAGTTAATAAATTGGGTACAAGGGCAATCTAGTGGAGATAAATGAGCATATAACAAGAGAACATTCACTCTCAAAAAGTGAAAGAGAATGCATATAAGATAGTGTAAGGAATTGTCTAATCAAATTTGGTGTAGTAAAAACTAAAAACAATGATTCCTATGTGTTCATATTGATCTTGTCTTGATTAGAACCGAATGATGAAAACCAAATACCAAATAAAACATGTTCAAATATACTTGCTAGGGATTCATATAATCCTTAGGAGAGAAGAATGAAGAACTTCTCAAGCTCTTTAAACCGTTTGAGTGCACGGTCTCTAGCGGTATCTACATGAACTTTCTCCGCAGATGACTTCTCTTGCATGTCGAACATTTTGACTCATCCTGGACAATGCTCCACTATGGAAAAACATGCTTCAAGAGGAAAGGGAGAGGGTAGGAGGAGGCTGGCTTTGAAATTGGCTCCCTTGACATGATGGGTTTGGCCAAATTCGCTTGTATTTACAGAGCAATTAAATTTTTCCATAAAAGCTTAAATTTTTTATAAATTGTACCCATGCCCTCATACTTATGGATCAATCTTTTTATGTGTGACTCACTAATCCCAATAACCTATTTGGTTGAGGCCTAATTAAAATGGAATTATTCTACTTAATTAAAATAAATTCGTTATCTAATAATAGATTTAACAGCTTACCGATCATAATAGTACAAGCCACATCCCATGATCTCAAATGATTGGAAATAATTTTGTCTTCATTGAACATTTCCATTCTCAGTCACCACATAAATATAAACCATTATCCATTCAATGTCCCAGTTAGATAGGGGTACACCATCAACTATCAACCCCTTAATATACCAACACTTTGAGATCATGTACTTGGGATTAGATCAATTTAAAAACTTTTTTCAATTATCTTATTTACCATTCCTAGAAATTTAGAGTACTATCTCATAGAATATTTACTCTCACTTACTGAGAGTGAATGATCCATTGTTGTGCGCTCAATTGACTCTGTTTGGTTTCCCTTGTACTCAATCATTCTCTATACTAGACCATCGAATTAGTGATCCATAAGTCAATGATCAAAGTATAAGATTTGCCCAACAAGGTATCTTGGTGGCTTAGGTCAAAGGTCAAATTGTGCAACCATGATGAATGAAAATGTTGATTGATAATTCGATAAGATATCTTTTAATGTTTCTAATTTGATCTGTTTAGTGAAATCATTCAACTAATGAACATTTGTATGTGTAACTTAGTGTTTTGACATTAATGACTAATAAGATTGGTCATCATCATCACATGATAATACATCACATATATTATTCTATTTGGATCCTTGATGTTCCATCTCAAGGATTCTATGATTAGGAACATTTAGATCACATAATTCTAGATAAGTGATCTCATTATTACGATCTCATCATAATTCAACTGTATTTGCATGTGATTAAGAACTTCATTACAATGTACATTTCTATTAAGAGCTACTAATGAAGATTTGACTAATTAATTAATTGTAATATTCTAAAAATGTTGAATCATCGCATATGATTGGCTCGTAGGGCATATATTTTTGTTAATCTCTCACTTGCAATAAAGTTAATCACTCATATAGTTGATTATCAACTATAATGAATCAATATAAGTATTTAAAATATTTTTAATTCCTTGAATCCAAGATCTTAACTTTTATTGAAACCAAAACGACAAAACCGGGTACCGATTAAGAAGGAGATCGAATATACCTTCTTGGGATTTGAAAAATACCTCACTAGAGATGAAGAGTGAATGTTCCTTGCTGCTTCAAACCGTTCAAGTGGATGGCCTCTAGTGGTATCCACACGAACTTCTTTTATGGACTGGTTCTCCTTCGCTCTAAGCTCGAAAACTCTTCCAGAATGGAGTTGGACCATGCGGGGACTCCTTCCAGAGAAGAGAGAAGAGAGGGCGGCTGCCAAGGATGTTCTCCCACCCTTTGACTTGTTAGGGTTTAGCTTCTTAAGCATATAATATATAGAAGATGCAATTTTTCACAAAATCCCAAATTTTCTATATATTTACATCCTTGCCCCTGTCCTTAGAATTAGTTCTAATGTGTGTGATCCACTAGGCCCAATAGTCAATTTGGTTGAAGCCAAATTTAAAAAATAAAAATTCTTTTAAATTAAATCAAATCTATTATCCGATAACAGATTTGATAGCTTTCATATCATAAAGGGTACAAGTCACATCCTATGATTCTAAATGACTTTGGGGAGTTAAATAACATCCATTGAGCCTTTCGATCATCAGTTATCACACAGATATAAATCCTCGTCTATGCAATGTCCCGGTCGGTTAGGGGTTCGACACCAACTGTCAACCCTTTACTAATCTGATTCTATAAAAACTTGTACTTAGGAATCGATCAACTGGAAAACTCCTTTTCCAATTATCATATCTACCTTGGCCAAGGATTTAGAGTACTATTCCATAGGACATTCTCTCTCCTTTACCGAGAATGAACGATCCCTTATTGTCCGCTCAATTGTCTCCACCGAGTTTCTCTTGCACCCGATTCATTAACTATACTGGACCATCATGGTGGTGATCCATAAGTAAATAATCAAAGTACAAGATGCGCCCAACAAGACATCTTTGGAGACTCAGGTCAAAGATCCAACCGTGCCACAGTGATGATAGAATACCCTGATAGACAATTCAGTAAAATACTAATCTGGGTTTCTATGATGGTCAGTTCAGTGAACTCATTCTACTAATGAGCACCTGTATGTATATCTTAGTGTCTCCACACTAATGACCAATAAGATCGGTCATTCTCATCATATGAGAAGACATTACATGCACAAGTCTGTCCAGATCCTTAATGTCCTATATCAAAGACCTATGACTTGGAACATTTAAATCACTAGCATCTAAATAATTGATCTTATTATCATGATCTCATCATGATTCAATCATCATAGTATGTGATCAAGGACTTCATTACGGTATGCGTATCTAAAGATAGATGGTAATGAATAAATGCCTTTTATTATGAATAAGATGGTACAAAAAATGTCTAATCATATCATATATGATTGACTTGTACGGCATACATTTCTATCACCAACAGCTTGAGAAACTCTTTAAGTTATCGCTTTAGTTATGGATATGTAATATTATTAGTGAAATATACTCTATCTTTAATTATTGATTCTCAGCCTCCTCCATCGCTTGGTAGTCCATCTTTAGTTGCCTTAGGTATATTCACGTCATTAAATATTTTAAAATCTATATACAATGTACAATAACTAAAATTGATAATTTTTGTGTATTTAGCTTAATTTGCTAGATGTGAGAAAGGTCCCTTCATATTGTATTTTGTGAGGACTGTACCACTTGGAGAGATCCTCCACACAAACTTGGTAAGGGGTGATAGAAATGTATGCCCTACAAGTCAATCATATATGATATGATTCAACATTTCTAGAAATATCTCATTTAAATAATTAGGCAAATTCTTCATTACCGGCTCTTATTAGATGCGAATATCATAATGAAGTCTTTGATCAAATGCAATGATGATTAAATCATGATGAGATAATGATAATGCGATTGATCATCTAGAGGTATTTGATCTAAATGTTCCTAGTCATAGGATACTTGAGATAGGACATCAAGGATTTAGATAGACTAGTATATGTGATATTTTCTCATGTGATGAGGATGACCAATCTCATTGGTCATTAGTGTGGAGACACTAAGATACACATACATGTGCTCATTAGTTGAATGAGTTCACTGAACTGACCGAATTAGAAACTCTGAATGGTATCTTACCGAACTGTCAATCAGGGTTTTTTATCATCACGGTTGCATGTTGACCTTTTGACTTGAGTTGCCAAAGATGCCTTGTTGGGTGGAACTTGTGCTTTGACCATTGTCTTATGGATCACCGTATAGATGGTCCAGTATGGTGAGAGATCGGGTATAAGGAAAATCCGATGGAGACAATTGAGTGGACAACAAAGGATCATCCACTCTCGGTAAGTGAGAGTGAATGTCCTATGGGATAGTACTCTAAATCCCTGGCCAAGATTGATAGGATAATTGGAAAACTCCAATTCCAAGTACAAGTTCCTATAGAGTTGGTATACTAGGGAGTTGACAGTTGATGCCGTACTCCTTTTCTGACTAAGACATTGGATGGACGAGGGTTTATATCCATGCGGTAACTGATGACGGAAAGGCTCAATGGAGAAGAGATTATCCTCATAGCCATTTGGGATAATGGGATGTGGCTTGTACCATTCATGATCGGTAGACTGATTAATTTGTTATCGAATAAAAGATTTAATTAAATTAAATATAATTTTTCTATTTTATTTAGGCCTCAACTAAATAGGCTATTGGGCCTAGTGAGTCACACACAAAAGGACTTATCCACAAGTACAGGGGCAAAGACGTAATTTATGGAGATTTTGGATTTTTATGAAAAAATTTAAAATTCTTTATAAATACTAATGGTTTCAGTCAAACCCTATCAAGTCAAAGGTGCTAACCATGTCCTCAACCTCCTTCCTACTCTCTAGAAGGCGTCCATGGGCGATGGAGCTCCGTTTAAGAACAGTTATCGAGGGCAGTGCAAAGGGAGAATCTGATGTGGATGAAGTTCATGTGGATACTGCTGGAGACTGGGCATTTGAACGAGCTTAAGAAGCTCATCTCTTTTTTCTCCATGAGATTAGATAAATCCCTAGCAGGTATATTCAAACCCAATTTGATTGTTTTTCAGTTTTTATCGTTCGATTCCGATTGAGACAGGTTCTAAAGGAACCCATAGGAATCGTCGCTTTCGCTGCACCAATATTTTATAGACTATTCCTTAAAGGGGATCATCTATAGGGCCACATACCAATAAGTTCATCTCCTATCTTGGAGTTTGTATTAAAATGTAATGTAATTTACGGCAACAAATTTACATCACTCTTTCGCCTTAGAAGAAAGAAGCTATTTTTCGAGATTTTGCCGTAACTATAGTCTTTGCTAATTACAATTTTTTAATGATGATTAATAAAATAATGGTAATCATTATTAACATGGTTATCGTGCATCAACATTTTAACTTTGAGTCGACTTTCCCTAAAGATGTAGACATCTTAAGACACATGGGGGAAATATAAAGAAAACAAAAGAATCATTTAAAAATGTAAATAAAGTATTTAGTTTTTTAACATGTGATAGGTTATATATAAAATAATAGTGTTTGTTATGTTCAATATTTTACGGAACAATCATTAGATGAGGCATATGATAATGTAAAAAATTAACCTTATTTAAACATGATGTTTTATCAATTATTAAAATTTTATCAATTTGTTTGTAGGTAATTAGTGAGAAAAATAAAGAAAATAGATGCCACTTATATTTGTCATATAGAAAAGGAAGAATGAATATTTATCAATTAGAAAGAGGTTATGTAAATATCAATTTCAATTGTTAATTTGTTGTTAAATTGAGTTAACATGTAATCTCCCATTCTTGAATGTTGTAAATAGATACACAAAGAAAAATGTCCTCCTATACATCCAGGGATGTTCTATATGACATAGACTTATAAAGAGCTTGATGGATTCATTTTCTTGAGCAACAAAGAAAGTCTCAGATGATAATAAGTGTATTAATTTATTTATTAAAAGTGTTGAATATTAGTTACAAGTGTTAATAAGATGTCTTCTTTATAACAACATGGCACAGTTGACGAATGCTATAGCATCAAAGGAATTAAATGCTAGAATATACAAATATCTGTTCAATCTTGAGAAAGCATTCATCACCATCATCGACTAAGATATGTTAGAACGAATCCGATGTGGGGAGCGAGGACATATTCGTAAGACTTGTATGGTGAAAGTAGTGAAGGTGTTTGTTACCTCCATGAATCCACTAATAAAGGACTTGATGGAAAAGGTTGACAAGCAATTGACCAAGATTGCTCTTAAGCAGTAAATATTGGATCAACAAAAGTGTTTTGCAAAGATAATTGAGTAGCTAACTCAAAAATATTAACCAAAATCGATTAAAAACTCCTCCCATCGATTGATCTATTGTGCTCAATGCCACCTCCGAGATGGAGAGAGATGGATGAAATAGGACAAGGACGAGGATGATGAGGAATCTTTTAGAGATAATCAATAATAGTTATCATTGTATTTTATTTTTTATATGAATATCTATTTGTAGACAATTATCTAAATAAATTAAGTTTGTTCTTATTATTCATCAGAAATAAAATGTGATATTTGAGCTTGTATGTGTGGGATTTGTTTATTCGTGGTTTATGAATGTACAAGATTTTTGATGTACATGAAAATAGGTATATCTAATTGTGAATGTACAATGTGTGTGAATGTAGGTGTGTTTTGAATGTACATGGGTGTTTTGAATGTATAGAGTTTGTGATTTATATGAAAATAGATGTATTTAATTGTGAATGTATAAGATTTTGTAAATGTATGTGTGTTTTGATTGTATAAATGTGTTGTACAATCTATGTATGTATAAATATTTATTTTTAACATATAAAATATTTTTTAAATTAAACATTATTGGCAACAACTTCTAATAGTTGTTGTCAAAGTAGGGACTCCCATCACCCAAAATAATTTCAAATGTTGGGTGATCTACTTTGGCAATGACTTCAATCATCGTAGCTAAGTTACTAGTGATAGCTTAAAATAGATCATCCAATACTTGAAAATTATTTGAGGGTTGAGAATGTCACTATCTATTTTGAGATGGATTAGCGGTGTTGTTGACAACACATTTGCAACACATCACCAAAAAGACTTGAGCAACAACTTTTGTATGTTTGAAGACAACTTTGGACCTTTGTTGTGGTTACTTTTTCACATGACAATGTTTTAATATGTGACAATGGATTTGGCAAATTTAAAAAATATTTAATTATAAGAATCTCCAAAGTATTTCAAAATCTTGGTAATGTTTTTTTGGTTGGAATTAAGGGAAGAAAACTTATAAAATAAACTATATATTTTCCTTTTTTAAAATTTTTATTTATAATAATTGATAATCTTTTTAAATCATCTACTTATAACTTTTAAAAGTTAATAAAAATAATATTTGAATTTATCTCCTTTTTCTTTGAAATATAAAAGTAATCACTACAATCTTAAATTTTAAAAAATTATATTTAGATGGAATTATGTGATATTTAGTACTCCCAACCAAACATAGCCATTAGTCAAGATTCAAGTTGGAATTACGTGACATTATGGGGCAGCGAGAATTTTTTGGACATGGCACAACGGCCAGGTGTGCGCCGCACTGCGCACTGACGAGGGTTCGAGTGCTCCGGCGAGCACTCGAACCCCACAGGGGGACCCTCCGCCCTTGCAGGGATGGCCCCGGCTGAAACAGCCGGGATTCGAACCGACGGGTGGCGTCGTGCCAACCGAGCCAAGCTCGGTCGGCGGCAGCGAGAATTGAAAAGACGCGGGTTACAATAGCCAACACATCTAGGGCTTCATGAATTGGCCACTTTTATCAGATCATTGACTTTGTGCGTTAGCGGTTAGTTCAGATCCCGAGCCAGAAAGTCGAACGGCAATTTTTCTTCGAAGAAGGGCTTCAGAAAAAAATTCTTCATTCAAACACCATTTTGTTGCTCCGTGCCTACCAACAGATCTTCCGTCTTTCCACGGCCCTCCGCCGCGTTATACTCCACCCGGCACCTCTCCTTTTCCGATCGACCTTGGGCATCGTTGTGAGCGGGAAGAACTTGCCGAGGGCTCTCCAGGTTCGCATCTCAGAACCGCCGGGGTTTGTTCCCCTTCAGCGATCTATATTTGTTACCGGCGTGTTTGGACTGTACTGGCGATCGATCCTGCGGCCACTGTTAAAATCCAACTTCCAGGTGAACCTCACTCTACTTGGTTCGAATCACTCATCGTATTTGCTTCGAGCAATGCGTCTTCTTTGAGGCTTGTTATTCATGCGAATTGGAGTGGGAATTCGGGAGGATCTGAGTCTCATTCTGCAGGAATGATACATATGTGCATTAGATTCATTTGGTTTATTTAGAAAATGGGAGTCAACTGATTTATATGGAGAACGCCCCCGCTTGTCCATCTTGAAAATGTGCTAATGGGGTTGAGCTTCGGTCTAATGTCAGTTGCGTCGGACATCCATAGGGCCTACTAAAGAATTGTGCTTATTGCCTAGTGAGGTGGTGGATCTGGCTGTGTTTGTTCCTTTGTTTAGAAACGGCATTCTTAACGACCTTATAGTCATGTCGATTGCTGATTTCCAAATTACATGATTTTACTAGCTTTCTTATTGCTTCGTTTGTCTTATCTGGCAAACCGCATAAGTAGTTTGGTTCTCACAAAAGATGCTTGGTCATGGAGGATACCGATCAGGAAGGTGCTTGCTAATTGTTAGTTGGAAGTTGTTAAACGTGATAGTTCAGAGACAATTAAGATGGTCAGATGAAGAGATTCCTTTTATAAAGTTGACATGAAATGTTCTTATTCGCTACATAAATGGTTATCTGGATGTCTGTATTTCGATGCTGACGTGATTGAAGCGTCAGATAGCTTACATACGAGGTGAGTACTAACAAAGGAAAGATGGCTATCATTGGCATTAGCAGAAAAAGGGAGTAAAAGGACTTGTGATGGTGTTTGACCTCCTTGTCAGAACTTAACTCTTTGGCCACCCACCTTAAGACAAATTCTAACACTGTCCTTGCCGAGGCAACAATGTTAATATAAGTGGTGTTGCTATCCTTCTCCTTGGTCCAGTTTTCCTAAGAGCAAAGGCTAAATGGGTAGCAGGTCATGACTCGGTCGTGACTCTTTTTTTATTATTTTATTTTAAAAATTTAAAAAATGATAGAAAAAATGTCAAACAATTCTCAAAAAACTCTGAAAAATTTGGTAACATGATTTGAAAAAAATAATTCATTTGTTTTATTTCAATGTTACATGTTATACATTTTTATATAAGTGATGTATTCTTCCCATGACATTTGAGTTGAGTACATAATATTGTACAAATAGATGTGACAATTATACTTGTCACTCACTCAGACAATCATCCTAACTATCATAGCCATAGGTAGACTGAATCAAAATGTTTGATGTAGATCCATAATTCATTCCATAAAACTCTTGGTTATATGTAGGGAATCAAGAGTTTTGGGATGAATCAAAGTCATAATTGTAAATATCGTAGTATTGACCTCCACCCTGCTAGGTGTGTTGGGCTCCACTACCCTATGGTCTATGTCTTGGGTTGCGTGATTGTACTGCTCTTCTCCAGTGAAACGTTGAGCTATCATAGGAGCTCTCCCCAATCCCCATATCCGTGAACGTCCATCCACCTGAAGTGGTACCTTTCTCGTGTCCTGCTTCATCGTTGCTATTGCTCTTCGAAGAAGAATCCTCCAAAGTTTGGTACTAGACTCAGATATTCGGCTTCGGCATGTCTTCTCACTCATCGTTGATTGTATTAACATCTACAATGTCAAGGAGACCAGTTAAAATTTATTTACCTTTTCTCATACTTTGCGTACCTTGGCTAGTTCTTTCTCTGGTCCTTTGTTGCTTTGCCAGGGAAGGTGAAATTTGAAATTCTTCGATGAGAGGGACAACATCGAGTACTCCTTAAGCCCACTGTCAGTCTTCCAGGTGGAACTCCAGTGAGCTCATCCTTTCTCGGTTGTTAACCCAAGCTTCCAATGAATTATTCTCATAAAATATTTGATCCAAGTCAATGTCCTCTTCTTGAATTGGTGGTTCATTGGTCTATCATCCCAAAGCTTTTGATATCCATCTTTGTTTTTTTTTCTAATTTTACTTCATTCTTCCCACTTTTTTTTAGCTTTGACCTCATCTTGTATTGACAATACATGAGGTCCTCAAGTCTCTGTGAGGTCAGCCTATTTCTTTTCTTTGTATGGATAAGATTGAATGTTGCCCAATTCCTTTCACAGTCTGAAGTTGAAGTGGTTTAGCTTAGGACCCGACTATATTCACCAAGTTTTCATAATTCGATACCTTGTCATAGTCTATCCACCAATAAGTTACATAAAATCAATGAGTGTAAAATATAATTTACTTTTACAAATTGATTTGATTTATAATTAATGCATCTAATGATACATACTTGGCTTCGGAGCATCACAAATTGCTCTACTATGCTTGTTTTGAAGTGAAATATCTGCATTTTATAATCATATATATTATTGCAGGTGATAATATACCGGTTGTCATCACCGAGCATCTGTCGGATAACGCACTTGACGTCATTAAGCATTCCGTTTATTGTCTTAAAATGGTGGCTGTAGCAATATTATAAGTTAAAAAAGTAACTTGACAAGGTTTATACGTTATTAAGCAATTTATATTTATGTGAAATATACACAAATACCTGCTGCATGTATGGGTTGATATAAGATATGTTCCCACCGGTGATGAATGATGTCCCACCATTTAGTTAAGTCGGACACCGTCTTAAAGATATCTTTCTTCGCCCTCATAATTATACTATATAAATAGTCCATCAGCTATCCTAAGTACCTTAACTATAGGTTGGACTATGCTTAAAGTCTTCGTTGCAACTTTTCAAAAGTCTCCACTCTTTATTGTCTTTTCTATTTTTTTCTATTTTCTCTTCTGAAGGGTTATCTCTAGCCATCTAAGTACCTCATCTTTGTGAGATTATTATCTGGCTCAGAGGTTTCCTTTAACTCATCAAACTTTTGAAAGGAATGTCGTATGAGGCGAACTAGGTTGTATCTGGCCGTAAGAGCTCTGCCCCTTGGTATGTTCCCTCATCATGTTAAAGATGTAGTTATGGTTATGGAATGCAATCTCCCGAGAATCTCTTTTTCTCCACATGTCCGAGAAACAGGATTGCCAAAACGAGAATATCCGTATAATATTTTTGGTACCTTGATCTCCTTCGCCTAATACTACTCCTAACTTGTTAGATGGTCTTGTTAAGTTTGATTCATATATTTTTAATTTTATTATAGAATCCATACAATTATTTATCTAAATATTATTGTTTGATAAAATTTTATAACTTAATATTTTTATGACTATATATGTATAATTGACTCACGATATCATCAATCTTCTATCCATATTGTTCAAGATGAAGTTTTAGTCTAACATAAGATCTCTTGTATGTCTATTGTTTACTCTTTTTGTATTACTTTTTTAATTCTCTCGTATCTTATTTTGATGTTTAATATGAATTCTCTTATTTTTTTTGAAGAGATTACATGACATTTTACACTTAAACATGTACTTTGATTGTTATTTTCAAGATCCATTCTCTTGAGATTTTTCCAAGATCTCTTTTGTTTAGTATCCATGAGATAAATTTAGATGCAAAATGACAATTTTTGAGTAAGGCATACCCTACATAAATGAAATCCGACATCTGATCTCCCGAGAATTTTTCGAGAATCTCACAAGATCTCTTCTCTTTCACCCTTCTGAGATAAAACCGAGATCCGAGATGACAACCCTTATTATGGTTGTAAATAAGCAAAGAAATAAAGTGGTCTAGTTTAACTACCATATCAATTTGAGGATTCTTACATATATTCTCTAACATCAAGTGTAAGGAGTGGACAGAATACGATGTCCAATACAAGTGAGTTCTCTTCACCATTAGCATTTGTCTAGTTGATTTATATGCAACCACATTTTTTGTGACTACTTGGATAGTCCGGTCCTCTCCTATCTCTTGGATAACTCCATCTATCAAATCGAAAAGATACTTAGCCTTTTTTACCTATCTGGATACATCGACTGACTTCTATAAGGCGGTGCCAGTTTGACATTAGATTAGGAAATTGTTCATTGTCTTCCTAGTTATATTTCGTAAGAGAAGGTATTAAGAGAAGTATACTAATAAAAACATTAAAAAAAAGTATACAAACAAAGATGTTAAGTCAAGTATATTTACTTGTCCATCCATCCATCATTAATGTGTAACATCTTTCATTCTAAATTCTTTTAAATGACTTCATATATTTCTTTATATCTTTTATATCTATAGGAAGATATACGTTATATGTCTCTCTTAGGTTTAGTCTGAGCACTCCTCTTTTGATGTTGGCAATTGTGTTGATCATGTCGTCGTGGTACAGTCCTTTGGCGGTGTTCGTTGGTATGCTATGGTGGAAGAATTATCTTGATGGTGCTCATCTGATCCTCTCCTTACACTACTTTAGGTTCTTCATTGCTGTTGTTGCTGTTGTTATCATCGTTTGATGTTGCCATTGTCTTATAATGACTGGATTCACGATACTCACTGTATGGTTGTTGTCTCAAGTCAGATTGTGGATCTCATCCTCCTTTGGTTGGTTGCTTGATCCTTTTCCACTTTTTCATCCACTCTCACGTTTCGACCATTGACCCATCATTCGGCCGGTGCATCGGTATAGGTCTTCGTTGGCCAAGGATTTTTGATTTGTCTCCATTACTTGAAAGATGTCATCTATTTTAAAAAAAATTAAGTAATTAATGATACCTGAAGAAGGTAATCAACTACTACTTTCATGAGTAATATAAACGTACTATCGTCGAAGTCTTCGTCTTGAGGAATATCTGGACAATTTTGTTCAATCTCGTAAATATGTATGGAATGCTTTGCTAGTTGGGAAATTTCTTTCAGGACGGTCTCCTTATGCTACTTGGATGCTCCCTTCGCTTGTTCCATGACTTGTAAGTGTCTACAAAATTGAGTTTTTACCTCGGGTGAGTCCATGCGCAAGATGTAACATTGCCTTTCATTCCCGCAAGATAAAATTTTAACCAATAAATATCTTCGAATATAATTTTGTCGTAATATTTATATCGTACTTTTCTCTCCGTCACGAAGAACAAGTTGCTATGTGCCTAAGCCGGATTATTTAGGGTTATGTAAGAAGTTTGAATTGTGTTACTTAGAGAAGTCATCTTTAATTAAAGTAAATAAGTATGTAATTAAAATTTAACAAATATCAAACTAACTAAACACAAAGTTACTATCTAATTATAACAAGCGAAAGACAAATAAACTTAATGAAGTTTAAGTAACTAAGTTCTAAAAATGTAATACTTGCTTTTAAACAAGAAAATTAGTTCATTAAATAACTAATGAACTAATTAAATAACTAAAGAACAAAAAAGTGCTTAACAATAAGAGCACAAGAGCGAGGAGTAGCGAGGAGGTGAGGTGAGGAGAAGTGAGGCTCCTAAGCCCCAAAAGGGCAAGGGGCAAGGGCTCCTAAGCCCCAAAAGGGCAAGAGGCAAGGGTGCTTAAGCTCCCGTAGCAGTAGGCAACAGTCCTTTGCCTGCTACCAGCAACGGTCATATGACCAATGTAGGTGGGGTCGCGCTACCCAGTCACCGGGTTGGACGACTCTACGACCCAGCCATGAACCAGCTAACAGGTTGGCCCGACTAGGTTGTGGTCAGGTCGGTCGGCCGGAAACCCGAGTAGGTCGGGCCTAGGTCTCGACCCGGGTTCCAACTCAGTATTCCTTGCTTAAGAGTTCTCTTTCCAATATGCCTATTCTTTGGACAAATTATTCATCTCAACTTTCAATTTGTGCTTGTCTTCCAATTATCTTCATGCTTCACGTTTGGCTCTTCCAACTTGTTGCCTATCTCAAAGAATCTTCTCCTTCTCACACCCACCATGGTTAAATCCCCTTTCCTGGATGATGCCAATGCCCTTTGCTTGAGCTTTTTGACTACTCTGCCATAGTTAACGAAGAAAAGATCTTAGAATCTTAAGATCTAGTTACCTTCTAAAAAAAGAATCTCAAGCCCTAGTTACAAGCTCTAAGAAGTCCTCTTTAACCTGTCAAAATCTTTAAAAGTGCTGTTGTGGTGGGTAGTTATCCCACATCAACTGTTCTAGAAAGGATTTGGTGCTTATATGTCCTAGGCCTCTCAACTTCAATACCATGATTTTGGGATTTGCAATATGGTACCAGCCCCTGCTCTTTTCTTCTCCTTCCACTTCTTCCTCTCCTAAAATTGCTTGGGTTGTTGAGTGGTTTCTGTTGGTGCACCTTGCACCTCTGTCCCATTTAGTGTTACTCATAAATCACAGCCCTAACTACTTCCTCCGATCTACTATTTCCTGTTGATGAAGTTTTGGCCGGTCTTCTCAATGATTTCCTCCTAGTCTATCATTCGTAGATGGCTTGCTACTACATCTGGTAGTCCAATTAGGGATTGTTTTTTTGTGAAACCTCGATTTTTAGTTTTTGACATTTACATTTTAGAATTTTGTTTGTTTGTTCCGAACTACTTAAGAAAATAGGTGATGTCCCATTAATGATACTAACTAGTCTAGGTGGTATATGTAAAAGTATAGAACTGAGGTTATTGGATTCTTTAAAAATTTAATTTTTGATCTCTCCCCATCGGATGGTGTGAATATCCGATGTTAATTATATCGAGCCACGACTTGAAAATCCTTGATTAACCGCCATAGCAACCTATTAAAAAGAAGACTCACATCTTCATAAAAATGAACACATAAGGGATCCTAGCCCCATGGGCTTGATATGATGCCAACCCGTTGATTCATGGTTTGGTTAACATTGTTTTATTTGATTTGAGTTTGTTTTCAGATTTGGGTTTGACTTGAATTTTAGTTTAATTGGAATTATCTTATTTCGATGTTGACGTTTAACAAGTGAGTTAAGATATTTTTAGAATTAGATCACTTGATTGGAGAGTGATGTGTTTTGAATTCGATTGTTTGAGATTTTGATGGTTTCACTATCTTTCTTATGACAGGTATACAGTTGGGTTCAATTTCGGCTTTGGTTTTATTGACCTTTGGTCTTAATTTGATTAACATCAAATTTGATTAGTTTGTTTTAGGTGCATTCTAGATTAGGAGTTTGGTTTTCACTTTGTTTTAAATCTATTTTTGTGGTGACTGATTTTTGATGTTTTAGATATCTCATTAAGTATCTTTTAAATTGACTAAGTCATTATTCGATTAATAGTTTTAATCCCATTAGTTAAGTAATTTAGAGATGAATTTTTAGATTTTAAATGACATGTTTTAAGGCATTTTTTTAGATTTGTTCAAGTTTCTTTTATGTTCATTTTATCTTGTTTACTTAGTCCATGTTTGCATCCCATCAAGTCCATTAGGCTAACATTTAATTGCTCAAGATCCATGTCAATGTCGGCACTTGAATATTTTTCTTTTTTTTTTGCATTGAAAGTTGATCTCTGGATACATAGGTGCGGCATGTATGCTGTTGATGGTGATGTTCCTTCCCCCGAGGTAAATTGTTCGTAAGATCGAAGGAAAAATTTGACATTACAACGGCATGACTGAATCATTTTTGATCGAATGAAATTTATTTTCTATATGCCTAAGTCTTTCGACTCGTCATATTGGGGGAAGGGTCTGTTTACAATAGAAACTTATCCCATGCCTATGCCCGGATCGATGTACTAGAGTGTCAAGTGTGCCCAGAATCATGGAATGCGGGGGACCCTACCCCAACCCGATCGGTTTTGGTGCCGACCGACCCAGTCCCAACCCCAAGATCCTGACCCCATATTTAATATTTTATTATTATTTTTGACGACCCCGGCCGACTCCGTTTCGACCTGGGTCACAACCCCGGCCGACCCGGGTTGGTTTGGGGCCAAACCAACCCGGTCCCGACTCCCGACCCCACCTTCCTTGCCCAGAATAGTTGTCCAATGAAGTGTCTAGTGGTGGACTAACTCCTTAAACTTATATTTTTTTTAAGTCTGAGGTAACGTTTAGTGGTGGACTAACTCTTCTAGCTTAGTTTTTTTGTTTGAAGTTTGAGATAGTGTCCAATGGACTAACTTCTCAGACTTATTTTTTTTTTGTTTGCTTCAGATTTGACTTGTTTGCATTCTGATTTGTCCAAGACCCATTGGGCCGGTTCATGTCATCATGGGCCCAGATGGCTAGTTTCATGTCCTTTTTGGGTCCAGTCGTCCTGCTTTGCATCATTAGGCCTGGGTGGCCTGTTTGTGCCTTGAACTTCACCTTCTAGCACCTGTTTTGGGTTGGAGAAAGTGGAGGGCCCAGTTTTTTTTTTTTTTTTTAAGGGAAGGTAAAGGATGGGATTTTCGGGTGCTGTTTGGATCTGTTTTGGAGATGAACAGATGGGCTGAACATGCTCTGGAGTCTGGACAGGGGTCGGTTGAAGGGGACTGTGTAGGGACAGTTGAGGGTCTGTATAGGGATGCCTTAATGAGTCTGTATCTGTTTGACCTGAAATTGGGGTGACCTGCAGAGGCCAGGCAGGGTCTGTTTAGGTGTCGATGCAGGGTCTGTTTAGGGGGTACTGTGAAAGCTGGATTATGACCTGTTAAAGGGCCTAAAACCGGTAGGAATGCTTGCCATTTGGCGCTGTTTTGACACAGTTTTGGGATGCTGTGAGGGGTCAGACGGGGGTCTGATTTCAAAGCATGTTTGGGATTGGATTTAGGGTCTGGTTAAGGATGCCTTAATGGGGTTTCGAAAGGCTGGCAGCCATTGTGGTCAAACAGGAGCCTGTTCAGGGGTTCGGACAGTGGTCTGATTGGGGTCAAATAGTAATCTGATTGGGTGTTCAAACAGGGCTCAAACAGTGGGCTGACTTGGGGCCGAACCAGGCCTGAAAGGGGTCAAACAGGAGGCTGACGTGAGGGTCAAACGAGGTCAAACAGATGGGTCCAGGGACTGACCAGGTGGGGGTCGAACCAAACCTGAAAGGGGTCTGGTTTGGCTTATGGGGGAAGCTGCGGACAGGACATTGGGAGGTCTTGGAGATCTCTTTTTTTTAAAGAAAAGGGCTAATGAAGGGATCAGCCGTATGGGTTATTTAAATAGGATCAAAGATGAAGAATAGAGGGTTTTGAGGGAAGGGGAAGATGGAACGTAGAACAGCAACCAACTTCTTCACATTTCTCACCTTTTTCTTCTTGCTTTCCTCCTCTTGATCTTCCTTTGACTGGTATGCAGCAGACCTGGGCTTTCTCCTTCTCTTTCTCCCTTTCTCTCTCTTCAAAGGTTGCAGTAGCTGGAGCAGGGCATGCACGTACGTAGCCTGATTTCCTGCTCTTGGGTCTTTTTATAAGCAAGGGAATGAAAGTCAGCAGTGGGGAATGACTCTTGGGTCAAGGGTTATCTCCAATCTCGGGAGATTATATCAGTTGGAGAAAGAATATGACTGATTTTCTATTTTCTCAATATTTTCAGTGCGATTTTCCCTTTTTTTAGGTGGTGGACCCCACCTCAACAACATCCAGCGCAAAGATATAGATGTGGGAAGCTTCTAGATATTCTCTGAATTTTCTGGATTATCCAATAGGAAAATACCCAGAAAAGGCAGAAAAAGGTATTTTTAGGGATCAAAAAATACATAAATATCAAAAAATATTTGCAGGCCTTCAAAATAATGTTGGACATGGAGAATTATTTTTGTCCCAATATTAAATTTTACTAGAGAGAGAAAATGATTATCTGGAATTTTTGGAAGAAAATTCTGGAAAGTTCAGAATTTCTAGAAAACTTACTTTGGATATTTTTTATGAGTTTTCAATGATTTTTTGGATGATGAATTGTATTTTTCCAGAGTGAAAAATGATTTTATGGAATTTTTGGAAGAAATTGACATAAAGGGTATTTGATGCGGGACAAACCGGCTAGACCGGGCTAAACGGAACGAAAGCGACTTAAACCGGCGCTAATCGCCCTAAACAGACCTAACGAAACCAAAAATAGGCCCAAATCGGCCCGAACTGGTCAAGACGGGCCCGAACCAGGCCGAACCGGGCCCAAGGTGGTCTGAACCGGGTTAAACCGGCCCAAAACGCACCGAACCGGGTGGTTCAGGTGCCGAACCGGCCTGAACCGGCCCGAACCGGGTCAGAACCCGGTCGAACCGGCCGGTTGGCCGGTCTGGGGCCGCGGACCGGCCGGGTCCGCGCTGCGCGAGCCGACTGCGCGCGTCGCCTGGCGCTCGCGGGTGCGAGCGTACCCGGGGGGGTCGTGGCGCTGTCCGGCTGGTTGCCGCTCGGTCGCGTGGCCCTCGTCCTCGCCGTCCCTTCCCCGTCCTCGTGGCAGCATCCTGACGGGGCTCCCGCGCGGGTGAGACCCGACAAAAAGGGGGTGGGGGCAGCGCGGAGGCGCTCGCGTCATCCTCGCGGGGCTTTGCGACGCCGTCGTTGTCCATGGGAGGGGACCGTGCAGACGGCGGGTGCAGGGCAGGTCGATGGCGGGAGGGATCGATGCATTGGCGTTGTCCGGCCAACCTCCGAGCGATGGCGGTGGAGCAGGGGCGTCGTCCGCCTCGGGAGGACGCCGCACGAGGGAGAGAGCCGCGGAGGGAGGGGAATCCGGGGATCGCCGGATCCTCCTCCCGCTTCACCATCTCCTCCTTCCGCTTCTGCTTCATCTTCTCCCTTCGCCGTCCTCGTACGAACGAGGCGGGGGGGTTGGATCCAGCCCGCCGTGGCCGTGGCGGAAGGAGCCGGAAGAGGACTGTTGAGGCGGCTCCGGGGTTCGCCGGTTGCGGATCTGCCGGTGGAGACGAAGACGGACAGAACCCGAGCTGCTCCATGTCGAAGGGGAAACCGAGAAGGGGAAGAGAGGGGAACGGCACGGAGGCCGGAGGATGAGGAGAGAGAGAAGATCGGCGCACCTCGCCGGATCCGGAGGATGGAAGGGAGACCGGGAGTCCTTCCCGGGGGTGAAGAGGGGCCGGCCTCATGCCGGAGTTGGGAGAGGAAATGGGGCCGCAGCCCCTACGCGGGAGAGAACCAGCGCCCAAGGCTCCAAAAATTCCGTCTATTGATTGATTTTCGAATGTACATGGGTCCTCCTTTTATAGAGGGAAGGAGACATTTAATTAAAGAAAAGACTAACTAATTTTTCTATTTACAAACTTGTCCTCGTAAGGACACAAGTAAAATAACGCCCAAAATATGTCCCCATCATTCTCTCCGACAGGGAGAAAACTCGACCTCGAGTTTTTAAACCGGTTCGGACGTACCCAAGACTCGACTTGTGAGAACGAGTCGATTCCGGGCTCTGATACCAAACTGATGCGGGACAAACCGGCTAGACCGGGCTAAACGGAACGAAAGCGACTTAAACCGGCGCTAATCGCCCTAAACAGACCTAACGAAACCAAAAATAGGCCCAAATCGGCCCGAACTAGTCAAGACGGGCCCGAACCAGGCCGAACCGGGCCCAAGGTTGTCTGAACCGGGTTAAACCGGCCCAAAACGCACCGAACCGGGTGGTTCAGGTGCCGAACCGGCCCGAATCGGGTCAGAACCCGGTCGAACCGGCCGGTTGGCCGGTCTGGGGCCGCGGACCGGCCGGGTCCGCGCTGCGCGAGCCGACTGCGCGTGTCGCCCGGCGCTCGCGGGTGCGGCGTGCCGGGGGTCGTGGCGCTGTCCGGCTCGTTGCCGTTCGGTCGCGTGGCCCTCGTCCTCGCCGTCCCTCCCCCGTCCTCGTGGACGGCATCTGACGGGGCTCCCGCGCGGGTGAGACCCGACAAAAGGGGGGGGGTGGGGGCAGCGCGGAGGCGCTCGCGTCGTCCTCGCGGGGGCTTTGCGACGCCGTCGTCATCCACGTGGGAGGGGACCGTGCGGACGGCGGGTGCGGGGGCGGGTCGATGGCGGGAGGGATCGATGCATTGGCGTTGTTCGGCCAACCTCCGAGCGATGGCGGTGGAGCGAGGGCGTCGTCCGCCTCGGGAGGACGCCGCACGAGGGAGAGAGCCGCGGAGGGAGGGGAATCCGGGATCGCCGGATCCTCCTCCCGCTTCACCATCTCCTCCTTCCGCTTCTCGCTTCATCTTCTCCCTTCGCCGTCCTCGTACGAACGAGGCGGGGGTTGGATCCAGCCCGCCGTGGCCGTGGCGGAAGGAGCCGGAAGAGGACTCGCCGAGGCGGCTCCGGGTTCGCCGGTTGCATACCTGCCGGTGGAGACGAAGACGGACAGGAACCCGAGCTGCTCCAAGTCGAAGGGGAAACCGAGAAGGGGAAGAGAGGGGAACGGCACGGAGGCCGGAGGATGAGGAGAGAGAGAAGATCGGCGCACCTTGCCGGATCCGAAGGATGGAAGGGAGACCGGGAGTCCTTCCCGGGGGTGAAGAGGGGCCGGCCTCATGCCGGAGGTGGGAGAGGAAATGGGGCCGCAGCCCCTACGCGGGAGAGAACCAGCGCCCAAGGCTCCAAAAATTCCGTCTATTGATTGATTTTCGTATGTACATGGGTCCTCCTTTTATAGAGGGAAGGAGACATTTAATTAAAGAAAAGACTAACTAATTTTTCTATTTACAAACTTGTCCTCGTAAGGACACAAGTAAAATAAAGCCCAAAATATGTCCCCATCATTCTCTCCGACCGGGAGAAAACTCGACCTCGAGTTTTTAAACCGGTTCGGACGTACCCAAGACTCGACTCGTGAGAACGAGTCGATTCCGGGCTCTGATACCAAACTGATGCGGGACAAACCGGCTAGACCGGGCTAAACGGAACGAAAGCGACTTAAACCGGCGCTAATCGCCCTAAACAGACCTAACGAAACCAAAAATAGGCCCAAATCGGCCCGAACTGGTCAAGACGGGCCCGAACCAGGCCGAACCGGGCCCAAGGTGGTCTGAACCGGGTTAAACCGGCCCAAAACGCACCGAACCGGCCTGAACCGGGTGGTTCAGGTGCCGAACCGGGTGGTTCAGGTGCCGAACCGGCCTGAACCGGCCCGAACCGGGTCAGAACCCGGTCGAACCGGCCGGTTGGCCGGTCTGGGGCCGCGGACCGGCCGGGTCCGCGCTGCGCGAGCCGACTGCGCGTGTCGCCCGGCGCTCGCGGGTGCGAGCGTACCCGGGGGGGTCGTGGCGCTGTCCGGCTCGTTGCCGTTCGGTCGCGTGGCCCTCGTCCTCGCCGTCCCTCCCCCGTCCTCGTGGCAGCATCCTGACGGGGCTCCCGCGCGGGTGAGACCCGACAAAAAGGGGGTGGGGGCAGCGCGGAGGCGCTCGCGTCGTCCTCGCGGGGGCTTTGCGACGCCGTCGTCGGCCCTGGGAGGGGACCGTGCAGACGGCGGGTGCAGGACAGGTCGATGGCGCGAGGGATCGATGCATTGGCGTTGTCCGGCCAACCTCCGAGCGATGGCGGTGGAGCAGGGGCGTCGTCCGCCTCAGGAGGACGCTGCACGAGGGAGAGAGCCGCGGAGGGAGGGGAATCCGGGGATCGCCGGATCCTCCTCCCGCTTCACCATCTCCTCCTTCCGCTTCTGCTTCATCTTCTCCCTTCGCCGTCCTCGTACGAACGAGGCGGGGGGGTTGGATCCAGCCCGCCGTGGCCGTGGCGGAAGGAGCCGGAAGAGGACCCGCCGAGGCGGCTCGGGGTTCGCCGGTTGCATATCTGCCGGTGGAGACGAAGACGGACAGGAACCCGAGCTGCTCCAAGTCGAAGGGGAAACCGAGAAGGGGAAGAGAGGGGAACGGCACGGAGGCCGGAGGATGAGGAGAGAGAGAAGATCGGCGCACCTCGCCGGATCCGGAGGATGGAAGGGAGACCGGGAGTCCTTCCCGGGGGTGAAGAGGGGCCGGCCTCATGCCGGAGGTGGGAGAGGAAATGGGGCCGCAGCCCCTACGCGGGAGAGAACCAGCGCCCAAGGCTCCAAAAATTCCGTCTATTGATTGATTTTCGTATGTACATGGGTCCTCCTTTTATAGAGGGAAGGAGACATTTAATTAAAGAAAAGACTAACTAATTTTTCTATTTACAAACTTGTCCTCGTAAGGACACAAGTAAAATAAAGCCCAAAATATGTCCCCATCAGTATTGTTGAGTTTTTACTTTTGTAGCCAAGGTTTGATTTTTTTATTTCATAACCTAAACAGGGAAAGATGCCTAGTCAAAATGATTTTATTTCCTAAATGAAATGGAAACATATATCCCTTTTGATGTTCCAATACTTTATGATATTCCTTTCACTATTTTTAAGGCACCTATAGTCACCTATATAATTAATACTAGTTAAGTATCAATACCACTTAATTGAGTTATTTTGATTAAGTTTTAAAGTGAGAATAGTTACTTCTAATTGGTAATTTGACTACAAGTAGATATTTTGGATGGAATACTAATTAGGATTAAGTAATTTATAAATGTTTAGCAGCGGTTAGCCTATTAATACTAATTAAGTATTAACGATAACTAAATTAAGTAGTTCTAACTAAGTATTCATGTTATTTAGTCTATTTAACCATGCACCTGTATTATTAATTGATTTACATACTGGTATATCTATGTATTAATTTTTGTGTATTATTTGTTACTCATATATTGGTTAATATTTCAATTTTATTATGAAAGAGATGTCGCCTAATGTCTCGCCTTGTTCACTCATTTTTTGACTTTTTCCATCTTAATACACAAATTTGCCCAAAGAAGAGAGAAAAAACTTGAATTAAAAGCTATGTTGTTAGACACATAAGGCACCTGAGGTGAGGAGGGCCTCGTCTCATCCTAGGCACCTAAGGTGGGCGCCTGAGATGCCCGAGACGAGGTTAATTTTATTTATTATTGAATATTTATAATAATAATGCATTTAGTTGTTATTTAAAAATGGAAAAAATGTAGGAAATACTCAAAAAAATGCAGTAAATACTTGTAAAAATATAGGAAATACTTAATAACTATGTTTGCAATAAAAAACATAAAAGACAACAACATCATAAATATTAACATATAAAAGACATAATCATAACCACAACATAAAAATAGAACAACATAAAAAATACGACAAGTAACTTAATAATAACATCGAAAAATGACATTTTTGAAGCAATGATTGAAACAAGTTTGGAACTAAATAACAACAAATACAAATCAACTAATAATAAGTGTAAAGAACTAAATATCAGGTCTAAAAGAACAACATAAAATGGCACAATATCCGTGTCAACAACATAAAATAATACAATGTTTAATTAGACAAAATAAATTAACTCTTTAAGTCTCATCTCATCAAATTGTCAGAATTATCATTAGATTGAATTTCCTCTTCTGAAGAGGTGCCATCCTCATCATTGGTTGCCAACTGCTTTCCCTTGTCAACCCTTTGCCTTTTAGAAGCCGATGATGCCCTTGTGGTTGGTGCTTCCTCTTCCTTAGTTCCAACAACTAATTCAACATCCTTCCATGTAAGCTCCTTGCCTTTATGTACAACATCATTGTTCTCTCTAGTACTCATCAACCTCGTTGATATCATCCAAACATATTGGATCAACATTTAACTTCTCCATCCTAAGTCGATCTCGAAGTTTTTTATTGTATTGAACATACAAATGATCATTTAGTTTTTTTGTTCCAACCCATTTATTTTCTTTATGTGCACTTATGAGAAATATATTAAAATTTTGATGCATAAAAGTCATAAGGAATATTCTATCTATAAAAGATTTTAAAATTGTCTGAGTTGCTTGTTTAAAGATACTACAATTGCGCTCACAACTAAATGCACTACAAATAAGATTTAATATTCTAATGGCCGTTCTTTGTAATTGATGAACTTTACTTCTCCAATCTATTTGCTAATTTGTTGCAAGAAAAAGAAACATCATTGATTTTAAAAAACACTTGTGATATATCAAATGTCGAATTAAAAGAAAAAATACACCTGGAGTGGATGTTTTTCGTTGTCTAATTCCCATATCTCAACCAAAGAGCCAGTGAGAATCTCTATACACAACTAGTTTTTTTTCATAATCATATCTTGCTTTTCGGGGGATTCAACAAGCTTTTCAATACAATCAAATATTCCTTATTTTATTTCACCATCACTCTCAATGCCAGGATTTGAATAATAGAATTGGGGGTTAAGATAATACCTTGCTACATGCAATGGATGATGGATTTGATTGTCCCATCACCTATCAATAATGTCTCAGATTGGTCTATACTTTTCTAACTTATCTTTCAAGACATTCTTAATACATTTTTTTGCATGGTCCATTACTTCATATATGTAACCCACAGTAGGTTTCTCACCATCAACTAAGTGCAATATAGTCACCAGAGGCATGAAAATAGATAGAACATATGTTACACCTTTCCAGGAAGTAGTTTTTAAAATGATTTTACATGATTTCTTCTTCTCAGTTTGCTTAGCCCATCTATTGTTGGAAAGTGTCCAATCTTTAGAGGTGAACATCCTTTTAACTCATCTTTACAGTTGTTAAGACTCTCTAAGTTTATATAATTTGATGTAATCTTGTGATAGCTACCCTACACAAATTTCTTCCATTTGTGAACTTTCTTATCATTGTAAGCACCTTTGTATGACTATAAATAAATAAATTAATGTACAAGTGACATACTGATAACTTAGAAATATCCTCTAACATCAAGTCAATGCAATGGGCAGCACTTGATGTCTAAAATAAATAAGGATGCATGGACATCAAAATTCTCCCTGCAACATCATAACTTGCCACATTATCTATTATATTTCAGATGACTTTTTTGGGCCAACTTCTACCGCAATCTTGTCGAACAAGTCGATCAACAACCTTATGTTTTACTTGTGAAGATGCATCCACATATTTTAACAAGATTATGCTTATAAGTGTGTTTACTAAAAAGTTTATCAATATCCTCTCTCTTCTATTTGTCCAAACAATTGATATAATAGCATATTCATATTTCACCCAACTTGTTCTTTATTTTTTAACTAATTCACGAGTTGTTTTAATCTCTTTTACAGGTAAGTTTTTATGAATTTCATGATATATCGAACCTTTCAAATCGGTAACAAATTGTTTAACTACTTTCATCATAGTTTGAAAACTATTTGTTGGCGTGCATTTTTTTTTTTAAAAAAAGGAGGACAAATGGGCAGGCCTAGGAGCAGGCCGGACAGCCCACAATTCAGCCAAATTGGGCCCAATCAGGGATCCACGGATGTCCAATCAGCAGCCCATCATCTCACCTAAAAATTGTGCCAAATCCCATCCTAAAACCAGGCCCTGCGCAGCCCACAGCAGAGCATGGGCCGCAGCCTCCAGCTGGCCCAATTGGCCCATGTAAACAGGCCCATGCGCAGCCCATCTCCAAGGCCCACCTGCGGCCTAGTGTGAACAGACCTCACTGGCCCACCTGCCACCTCAGCACCCCCCTGCACACCACTTGTCACCCCAGCCACCAGCCGCCCCATGCAGCCAACCCAGGCCCTGCAGTCAGCCCAAGAAAGGGAGAGAAAAAGGCTGCGCACCACCTGTCCCATCTGCCACCTGCACACCACTTGTCACCCCAGTCACCAGCCGCCCCATGCAGCCAATCCAGCCCTGCATGGGGGGGAGAAAAAGGCTGCGCACCACCTGGCCCATCTGCCACCTGCACACCACTTGTCACCCCAGCCACCAGCCGCCCCATGCAGCCAATCCAGCCCTGCATGGGGGGGAGAAAAAGGGCTGCACACCACTTGTCATCTGCTGCCACCTGTGCACCAACCCAGGCCCATGTGCAGCCCCCCTGCTGACCCTTCACCTCCCCTCCAGCCTCTATAAAAAGAGGGGTGCGCACCAGCATTTAGGGAAGGGTTTTCTGGACGCCGACAGGCTGCTGCTTGGCTGCTGCTGCCTGCGACAAGAAGAAGAAGAGAGGAGGAGGGAGCTTGGCGCACCAACAGGCTACCACCTTGCTGCACCTGCCACCCCCCTCCTGCTGCACCTGTTGCTGCCGCCTACAACCAGAAGAAGAAAAGACAAAGAAGAGAAGGGGAAGGAGAAAAGCTACCTCCGGCGTCCCTTCCTCCTGCAGGAAGGGGTCTTTTCAGGCGGCCAGCTGCATCCCTCTTCATCCGATATCAAAAGAACAGGTGGGTGAAGGATTATTGCATAGATATGTAGCCCTCTATGGGTGCCATCTTCACCCTCCCTTTCATACTCTTCTAGATCTCCTCCATTGGCCGGACTGACCCAAAGAGGGCCATCCCCGAACAGCCCCCCCCAAATATGCCTCGAGCAGACCCACAAACAGGTCCCTAAACCACCCCTGCTCAGCTCCTAAAAGTCCTCCAAACAGTGCCTGTTTTAGCCCATCGAGCAGTCCCTCAGCAGCCCATTTATTTTCCCCAAACAGCCCCCTTTCAGCCCACCTGCAGGCACACAAAACAGACCCCTGCCGGTCCACTTTCAGTTCAACCAAATCCCCTTTGTGCAGACCCATTTCGGCCCACTTGGGGCCACCTGATCAGAGCCCCCCCCTAAACAGGTCCGAAGCTGCCTTTTTTTTAGCCCATGTTCAGACCAGAACCGGCTCTAATCCAGACCCTAACCAGGTCCCATCTCACCCCCTTAATCCGGTCCCAAATCAGGTCCCCAAAGTGCCCATGCGCAGGCCTGTTTCGGCCCAACCAAAGCCCCATCAATCAGGCCCCAGCCGGTCTCCAAACCAGACCCCGAACAGGTCCTGGCGCAAGCCCATATCCGGCCTCCCAAGTAGCCCATTCTTAGCCTCCTGCAGGCCCACTTGGTTCAGCCGAAGTCTCCCTCCTTGTGGCCCATTAAACAGACCTCAACCAGGTCCTGTTCAGTCCCAAAATCAGACCCCTACACAGGTCATGTCTCAGCCTCTACTGCCCACACTCCAGGCCGCTGCAGAAGAGGATGAAACTCCCAAAGCAGGTTCTGCAGAGGTCCAATGAAGCGGTGGACAGCAGTCAGAATGTGGGCCGGCTTGAAGGTGACGGCCCGGCACCCCTTGGAAACCATCCGACGGGCCAAGGGCATAGCCGGGTGGCCTTCCAAGCCGGTCCAGCCAAGCAGGGCCAGCAGGGCAGCAGCTTCTCAACAGGCCCATCCGGCCCAAAGATAGTCCAAGATAGGCCCGGCGGGCCTATGAAGATTGAAGGCCGGCTCGGAACGCCGATGGAATTGAACCGGCCTCCATGGCCTATGTTTCAAAAAATGAACAAAATAAAAATTCAGAATGCGAAAGCTACACTAAATTAAGGAGATCTACCCTTCGCGGAGACTTCAACCTTGGACGACTCCCCCCGGGTCCGCCCCGGAATGTCGATCCGGACGGTGGCGCGGGCCTGCTCCCGTAGCCAGCGGTTCCTTCTCCCAATATGGCTAAGCTAAGGCTGTCTATTTTGGATGGGTAAATTTTTACTAAGTTGGAAAAATAGCCGGCATGCTGTCGTAATGCCAAATTTTTCCAAAGTAGTGGAGATAAACCTATATTGGGGGAAGGACCAATCACATTGTACACCGATGTACTTCACCCCACCTTTCAATGAAATGAAACTCCGATGTTCATATTGATGCATGAAATCGGGCATCCAAGGTGACCCGATGGGTCGGAGGCGACGCAAACCGCCAAACAAGAAATAAAACCATTTCAAAATCAATCTTCAAATTCAAACATAAAATTAAAACAGAAAACCAAATCTTAAAATTCAAACAGAAAATTTAAAATCTTCAACAAGATTGAACCGGTTTTAAAACAAACCAAACCGAAATCAGATTTCAAACAAAAAATCTGCTAAAACAAAACCAGATTTCAACTAAATCTGTCAACATAAAAAAAGAAGAAATCAGATGACCTGCCAAAAATCAGATTTTGAACCGTACTGAACATCAAAAATCAGGTTTTCAATAAAAATCAGTCAATAAAAAAAAACAGGTTTCAATTAAATCTGCAACCAAAAAAATCCAGATTTGAACAATATATCAAAACAGGTTCTAACCAACTTCAAAAATCTGATTTTTGGTAATCTGAAAATCCACTTAAAATTCACTAAACTTCTTCCCAAAATGAATCAAATAAACAACATTCCAAACACTCAAACGTGGATCAAAATCAACTCAAAAATCAGAAAAATCAAAACCAACCAAATAAAAAATCCAAACGTGCTTGAAACTTTAAGCAAATCAAAACTAAACCAAAACAACAAAACCAAATCAATCAAACAAATTGATTCAACTCAAACCTTCAAACCGACTTTCAAGTCGACCCAAAAAATCAACCAACAAACAAATAAAATCAACCCGAACAAATCGGTTTGCATCTCATCGGACCTAGAAGGCCGCTGCCCTTTTGAGTTCTTTACTTTTTGTGGATGTATGTCTTCTACTTTCGTGGATTGCTACGACGCTTAATCAAGGGTTTTCGAGTAATCTCGATGTAATTAACGTCGGATCTTCGCACCATCCGACGGGGAGAGGTCAAAACAAATTTTCAAAGAACCTAACAACCTCAACATATAATTTTGACCATAGCTAGTACTTTTATGAAATATCATCTATTTTCCTAAGAAATCAATGCTAAGGTCTAACCAAATCTAATCCAAATTCAAAAGAAAAATGAATTTCCAAAACAAAAGATATGAAATCTTTGAATTTGAGGTTACATCACTATTCAAGCATACAATGTTGAGAGGAATACCTACTTGGTGCATCCATTGACCAATGAATATCACAACTTTGTCTCTCTCTTCGTTCAAGTGTTTTTTTGTCATTCACACTTTTCTTTTTGGACAATTCTGCAGTTGGTATACTAAACTGGTCTATAGGATCTCTTAAATGGGGAGACATAAATGTTGAATCACAAATAATTTGTGTCATTGCCTTGGGTGATTGCCTCCGAAGGATTAAATGAAATGTCAAGGAGATTATCTTGTCTTCCATCTCCTTTATTACTGCAACCTTTTTAAACTGAGCTTGTTTAGCTTGTTCCATGTTTTGCTTAATCTCTTTTTTTGCCTTTGATGTAGCTTTCTTACAAATGATGACATTTGTAGATAAGTCACTTTTATGTTACTTCAATCTATATATTCTACCCTTACAATCCTTGTTACAGAAAGTACATCTAACTAAATCCCTATTTTTTGGCTCTATTAATATCTTATATTTTCATTCAATATCTTTCGATTTAGGAGCATGTCTTGGAATTAAACACCCCGATGCAATTGGCGATTGTGTGTTTGACCCCATCCCTAAACTATGATCTTTCTCCAAGGATTATGACATCTTCATAGAGTAAACATTGTCTGTTAAATTATAAATAAAATAGAGTACAAGGTGTTTTGATACATTTTCTTACCATTTCTCTCTCTTAAAATAAAAAAACATGACTAAAAGATAGGCTCATTCCATGTTTGGAAGGACCTCTTTATTTTTTGAGAGTACGTCATTATCCTACATTAACTTATCTTGAGATAAAAGAGGGACATAATTGTTTTTTCTTAGGAGAGACATGGAGGGCTAGGTGGAGGAGTGCCATCAAATATGAGGAGCACACCAGCACTTGCTTTCTCTTCATTTATCAGTAATAATGTTTTTAACAAATGCAAGAACTACCATTGAATTTTAGGAGTGCACCAAAAGTCCTCATTAATTTTCTTGAATCCTAAAATAAGAGTTTTTATTTGATTAAATGTCTAAAAGAAGTAGGAGACCAATATATAATTTATTTTATATGTATCTCTCAGCTAGGTATACATCACCTACTTCATATACAAATATTGAAATTTATTCAATATATTATATTTATATAATTTATGTACAACTTATACAAAAATTTTTACCGTGTAAACTATTGAATTTATACAATTTATCATATACAGATTTACACTTCATATATTTTTTTTTAAAATTTGAACATATATTTGTTTATTTTATAAAATGGTAGAATTTATATAACTTATTATACACACATGTTTATATCATCTATGTACAATATGTATTTCATACAACCTATAATAATATGTGCATACAATCTATAATAAAACTGATTTTTTGTAGTTTGACATTTCATATAGTAGTTGTGTTGATCCATGGGAGACCAATCAAGAGAGACAAATAATGTGAATTATCATTAAGATTGAGCCATTCTTCTTTTATTTTGACGAGTTAAGAGATGTTGGCATTTCAACTTAATTTCAAAAGACCATTAGGATGATTGTCCTCTTTCTACTTTTAAAGAGATGTTTGGTTACATTTTTTGACTTATTTTCTATTTTAATTTCAAAATTAGTATATAAAAGGTTACTATCCACGTCAGGCTTAGAATTGAATGATCCATTCTGTTCAATGAAATTAGAATATCTAAAAATTTAGGATTAGATTTTTGGATATCTTGATTTCGACACTTACTGTCTCCAAAAAGTTATAAAGTCATGAACAACCTCAGCCGTCTAATTCGTAAGCTTACTCCTTTTGAGAAGTTTAAAAGTTTAATTCTATAATTTCAAACACTTTAAATTCATTGGATCGAGTGAATCGGGTAAATTTTGAACTAATAGTCTAATTTTGAGCTCGGTCATACACTTTTTCTAAATCGAGGAAAATCATATGGAGCTCTCTTTAGGTCTTTTTATTTCTTTATTAAGGATTTAATTAGGAAGATAGCTTCCATAGTTGATCTACCTGGTATGAATCCGAATTTCTTTTCTAAGATCTTAGTATCCTCTCAAAATTTCTCTTTATAACTTCTCACACAACTTCATAATTTGACACATGAGCTTGACATATTTTATTTGGCATCCTTCCAGAGGTAACTATTTTCTTAAAGAGAAGAGTTAACCACTCCACTTCTCTCTCATGCAAACACTTCTAGATTTCAATTGAGATGTTATTAGGGCCATACGCCTTTGCAATTCTCATTCTTCTTAGCCTAATATGCACTTTTAAAGGAGTAATTTTTTGAGAAGACTTTGCCCCTTGCCTCCGGTCCCCTTTAACTCCACTGTACTCTCCAGAATAGGCTTATTGAAGAGCATTTTAAAGCCATGTTTCCATTGTTCTTGGATGTCCACGTCCTGGGTCAACACCCTTCCCTCTTTGTTTTTGATACTTGCTCTAGGTCCCGTTATCTCCTCTCCCTCAACTTGACAAGTTGGTAAGTATAATTCTCACATTCTTTTGTGACCAATCTATTATATAACTTGGTACAAACTAACTTCTTAGCTCGTCTAACTGTCATTGCTGCCGCACTCTTAACTCTCTTATATTATTCAAAAGCCTCGTCGGTGTTATAGTTGAGCACTTTCTTAAACTACTCTCTTATTCTTCACTATTCTCTGCACTTCATTATTCTACCACCACGCTTCATTCATAGGTGGACCTCGCTCAGTAGACTCGTTGAAAATATAATTTTCTATTGTCATAATCTTTGGTGTCATGTTAGTCTACATTGACTCGACCTCTCTGTTCGGATCCCATTACTCAAGTTTGGAGGCCTCATTCTTAAATACCTCTTGCTTAATTTCTCTCCATTCATGTCATTTAATATTAGGGGCACCTTTTTGCCGCACCATTTGTGATTGCCTTAGGACTTTAAAATCTAAGACCAGGAGTTTATACTGGGTTGTGAACGTTTCACTAAGTATGACTTTGCAATCCTTACATAGAGCACGACTCATTTTCTTAGTAAGGATAAAGTCAATCTGACTCCTACTCTTCTCGTTCATAAATGTTACTATGTGTGTGGGAGTCTATCTTGATGAAGTGAGTATTTGTTAAGAACAGGTCATAGGCCACTGTAAACTCCAAGATATTTTTTCTCTATTCGTTTTGCTCTCAATAACCAAAACCCCCATGGATGCTCTCAAGTTCACTTTCTAGAGACCCGACGTGATCATTAAGATCACCACCAATCAAGATGCTCTTTTCATTCGGTATCCCTCGCATGATACTGTCCGTGTCCTCTGAGAATTGAACTTTTAGTTCACTATTGGTCCCTATTTGAGGTGCACATGTGCTAATTACAATGATTACCTTTTGATGAACAATCATTTTAATTAGAATGATTCTATCACTCACTTGAACCACATACACTATCTTGTATTTGAAAGTACTATTCAAAATGATCCTAACTTCATTTTTATTAGATGTTTTTTCTGTGTACTAGAGTTTCAAATCTGACATTCCTACCTCTTTGGCTTCGTCTCCTTTCCATTTTGGGATGCATGCGATATTGATCCAACATCTCTCTATCGTGTCTATCAGCTCCATCAATTTATTGTGAGGATTCCTATATTCCAAGTACCAATATGTAACATTGCCTTCAATTTTACCTGACTAGGGTTGGACATGCACACTCTCTTGATCTGACGATTATGGGAAAGCATATCTCTCCCACCTCTTTTAATTCAACGCTCTCTTTACCTTAAAAGTTCGCCCTTAATACTCTTTACTTTGTGACCCTAGGTGGCGGGGGGGGGGGGTTGCCCTAACTTAACCCATGGTAGCTACCCTTGAGCTCTATCTTGACTTGACACAAGAATAAATAAAATTTGAATCCATGAAAATAGAAGTGACATAAGTTTTACATTGGTTGTCACCTACTGCAACTCTCTTTTTCCCATATGAGATTGAGACCGGCAGTGGCTAGAGAACTAAATATTAGATACTACGAAATATACAATAAACATGAAACCAATAGAACCATTTAGAATTATGTCAAGCTAAAAATAAAGCACAAGGAATACGTAACATATTTCTATTAAACAATAAATGGTGACAACGATATTATATGATTTTCTCAATCACACATGCTTAACTATTAAATCAACAAATTATGCATGAACAAGAGTTAATCATATGATTAAGTGTACAATTACTTAATTAAGATCTTAATTAACATATCATAGATACAACAATATTTTTATTGAAGTATGCACAGGTAAGCTTAATTTCTGATAAACTACAGAAAATACATATGCAATTTAACTTCTATAAAAATACACAAATAAAATTATTTATAATGATGCATTAGATATTCTGTAAAGGCACATACACAAAACCTTGCTATACTTATTATAAATCTATTTATCCTTACCAAAAAGACTGCAGACTATAATATTAATCACAACCACGGAAGGAGTACCGACTTCGACGATGAAGCAACTCAATGGGCAAGGGGTGGAAGATGGAGATAGAGGCATGGAGGGATCCGTGATAAGGCTGAGGACAGGAGGCTAGTGGGGGATAGTGGTATGGGAAGTCAGGAAAGGGGGGGGGGGTGAGCCGTGAAGGCTGCTTCCAAAAAGAATAATGCCAGATTATATTTGGGAAAGTATGTGCCAATCCAGATTGATCAGTTAAGAGTGCACCTGATTGCTCACGATCCTTGCCCTTTTTCTCTTTTTTTTTCTACATATCTAGATCACTCGTCTAACAGTTGCTGGCAGTTCTGGACGACGAGCAAGGACTGGTAACCATTTGATCAAATTGCTGCTATGCCAATGATCTAGCCGTGATCGGAGACATGAGCAAGGCAGCGGATGAGGGCAGAGCTCTTTTGCTGAGAGTGGAAGATCCGGGTGAAAACCCTGATTTTGACAAAATTTATTTGACAGAGGAATAAAAAAACCTATATAAAAAGGGAGATCTGATCGGAAGTTGCAATGACACTGATGGAAGAAGGCATGTGGAGTTGGCTAGATACAGATATTTGGGTTTTTCGTCCATGCTGAGAAGAGCTTGAATGAGGGGTTTCCTCTCCACTCCACTGCACAGTTTGAGATGTCCTAGACAATGTTGGTACTCACTGGTGATGGCACAACTCCAATGTATCGTCTAGATCGATGCCCACTGCCACGAGATGAGGAGCTCGATGATACACTGTCGAAACTGTGATCCCTAGTTGTAGGGCTTCTGCAGCACCCGTCATAGTCTAGTAGCGATAACTCGAGAAGGGGAGTTCCAGCAAGGAATAGAATGGGATATACCATGTGATGCAGCTTGTCGATGCAGCCGAGCTCCTTGTAATACTTAGTCTCCACGAACTGCTACTTTAATTCACCACCTTAGAACAAACTCTTCCATCTTCCTAACTAGATCCTTAGTGGAGAAATACATGTCCTTGCACCATTAAGTAATAAATTAAATAGGTTATAACTTAAAATTGTCAAAATCCCTATTTTGAAGTTTTAAATAACCACATGGAAAACATATTGATACGCTAGAACTACCAAAAGTTGAACTAAACACAACCAAGCAAATCAAAAAATGGAAAACAGAAAAAATAGGAAATGCTCTGTTCTTTGGCAAGTTTTGGCATTTCTGGTGAACTCCGACGAAGAGGAACAAATCGGTTTCTTTAGTAACAAGAATATATTAGATTAAAAATAAAAATAGGAAGAAATACGATGATAAATCAAAAATAGAAAATCATACTTTTTCCGGCGAAAATGACTTCTCAGGCGAACTCCACTAAAGTGGAACAAACTGGTTCTTTTATTAAGAACAATGTATTAGAAAAAATGAAACAGGGAACAAAAACTGAAAATAAACTAAAAACAGAAAAAATAAAAAAACCCACCGAAGATAGGTTCTTCGGCAAGGAGAAAGAGTTTCTAGGAAGGAAGCTTCTCAGTGGCCTTCTCTGGCAGCGGCAAGTGGCAGTGGCGACCAACAGCTTCTCTGGCTAGGGCTTCAGTGAGGGAGTCTGACGAGCAGGTTGGACTGTCAGGCTTCGGGGGAGAGACAGATTGCCAGAGAGGGGAGAGAGAGAATGAGGGAAGCTCTACAGGGGGCTTTAAGTTCCAAATCCTGATGATATCGGGTCCAGATCTGGGGCTTGAGACGAGGTTGCCTTGGCACCTTGCCTCGCCTTGTCTGCCTAGGCAGACATGGCGAATAAAGTGAATGCTTGAGGCATTTGCTACACCTGCAAGGCGGGTTGGCCCTATCTTGCCTCTCCTCGTCGCTTAGGCGACTAAGGCGGTCATGGCATGCAATCTCTCGATATCTTCCGAGAATCTCTCTCTCCATATGTCTGAGAAACGAGATTGCCGAAACGAGATTATCTATATAGTATCTTTGGTACCTTGATCTCCTTTGTCTATTACTACCCCTAACTTGTTAGAAGGTCTTCTTAAGTTTGTTTCATATATTTTCAATTTTATTATATAATATATCTAAATATTCATCTAGACATTATTGTTTGATAAAATTTTATAACTTAATATTTGTATGACTAAATACGTACAATTGACCCAAGATGTCATCAATCTCCTATCCATAATGTTCAAGATGAAGCTTTGGACCAACACATAAAATCTCTTGCATGTCTCATGTTAACAATAGTTCACCTTCTCTCTATTATGTTTTTAATTCTCTCATAGCTTATTTTGATGTTTAATATGAGTACTCTTGTCCTTTTTGAAGAGATTACATGACATTTTACACCTAAACATGCACACTGATTAGTATTTTCAAGATTCAATCTCTCGAGATTTTTTTGAGATCTCTTTTATTCAATCTGCATAAGATAAAATCTAGATGCGAGATGGCAATTCTTGAGTAAAGTATACCCTACATAAATGAAATCCGAGATTTGATCTCTCAAGATTTTTTCGAGAATCTCACGAGATCTCTTCTCTTTAACCTTTCCGATATGAAGCCGAGATCCGAGATGACAATCCTTGAAGGCGGTCATCTCCGATAACATAGGCCAAAATTTTGGCTGAACCAATATTTTTTATTCATTATCGCTGATTACCTGGAAATTACCACTAACATCTTTAAGATATTAACACTTGGTTAATAAATATGCCACTAACATCCAAACTTATTTATTAGCCAAAGGTTTTTTTAATATGCCTCTAAGATCTTCCAAATCAAGTGAAGGAGAGCAATTAAACGTAAACAATGAGGTCATTTGATTACTAGTTCAGTTTCATCTATCTGTTAGACCTTGGAAGTGGCAGAAGGAAACTGTTCATTGTTTTTATTGCAAGTAGTGTGACTAATCAGACACAAATGGCTATGTTAAACTCTATAAGCATAAGACTCTGACAAGGTTGCCCACAGAAGTTATACTATTGTCTTCTTTTAGAGCTTATCATCTGTTATGCCAATATTCATGCCTTTATTCATGCTCTCAGTTGTAGTTCTTTGCAGCTCTCTTTTGAAGCTAATCGTCCAATGAGTTTTCTTGGATCTCCACAAAACAACCTTGGAGAAGAAGAAACTAGAATGTGTTCAGGGATCAAAGCCTTGTTGTCACCTGAGGTGCCATATGATCAATGGATTCCGCTTCATGCAATTGGTATTCAGCCAGCAGCTCGTTATAAGGTTCTTCATTAACTTTCTTTTAAAATAATAAGCTTCTTGTACATTGTCCAAATTTGGTAAGATGATGGCTGCAAACATGATCAAGGCTCTTATACTCATTCTGATTATTAGTTGGTTCAAGATCATTAAATATTTACATAAGCACTTGAAAACAAAAACATACATTGTCATGGCCTAGTGAAAAAAAATTGGATAGCTCACTCTGAGATGAAGTTTTTCATTTCAATTAGAATTTTATATATCTTTAATGTATACTATTCTAGGGTGGCAATAAAATATGAAATATAAATATCATGATAGGTAAAATCACATGAATGGGTGAAACTTGATTATCAAAAAGGACAATTGTAAAAGTAGATAAATAATTTTAAGATTATCCAAAAAGGAATTTTTAAGTACAAAAGTAACATATATTTTTAGGATTTTAAGGAAGTATCAACATTAATTGTGGAAACCTTGATGTTCAAAGATTTTTAATTTTATTTTGTATTTATTTTACAATAGGTGATAGTAGCATAAATATATTGTTACATCTTAGGATATGAATTTAAATGTTGTAAATGTTGGGACATTCTTTTTTTGGGATGTGTTGTCACGGGGCCTCCTCGATGTTGTGAAAAACAGCAAGGGTGGATGGGATTCTAGTCATGTGACATGTCACATAATCACTTGAATGTAGCATTAAATAAGCAAGGGTTTTCATATTGAGGACATGTGTGGGCAAAGAAACTAATCGATAGAGTAGAGTAAGACATCAGTTTAATGAATAATTTAAAGATAGATAGGCATTACTATTTTAAAAAAAATCTAAGAAAGAAAAGATTGATAGAAAGATGAGAGCAAGTACTTAGAATATTGGGTTCTTTATAAGAAAATTTATGGAACTTGTTGATATTATAGAAAAAATATTAATATTACTTTTATTCAAGAAACCAAATGAATGGGAGAGAAATGTAAAGATGTTGAAAATATAAATTATAAACTATAATTTACTGGGAAGAAGAGGAATAAGAATGGAATATGTATCATTGTTGATAAAATATTGAAAGATGCTACAAGGTCAGTGAAAAGAGTAGGAGATATGATTGTTCTTGTAAAAATGATAAAGGTGTAATTAATGTAGCTAGCACTAATGCTCCATAAATTCAATTAGGAAGTGAGATTAACAATAAATTTTGGAAGGATATAAATGATCTTATGCACAGTATACTGAATGAAGAAAACATATTTATTGGGGTGTTTCTCAAAGACATGGAATGTTGGATAGGCCTGATTTGGTCTGATTTGATCGGGTTTTGGCCCAATCAATTGACCTAGCATTAGGTCAATTGGGTCGGGATGTAGGGATGTCAATGGTTACCGATTATCTGATTATCCGACCCGTTCGTTAGTTAATGAACAGTTAATGGATAGTTTAAAATTTTCGAATAAGCTATCTGTGTTCGTTTATCGATTAACCGTTATCTTAGTGGATGCGGTCATGGATACACCATAAACCGAACCCGAAAATCATTATCCGTATTCGTTAATTAATACATAATATAATAACTCACAATTTATGAGATCTAAGCATATATAAGTCCCATTTAGAAAATCTTATTGTTCTTAACTCACTGGTTCACCCTTCTCTTTGAGACCTTAACATTGGACAAACTTTGTCTTGACGTCTAATACCGATGTCTTCTTTCTCTTCCGCTTCTTGATGATGCAATCCACGTACATATTTTTGCTATAAATCAACTATCTCATGTTTTATGTTGGACATGTATTATTTTGGATATGTAATTAAGATTTTTTTTTCTATCTCATGTTTTGTGCTGCGCATCTAATTATTTACTGCAGACTCAAAATATATTTTTACTATAGACTTGTAAATTTTTTTTGTATCTCATGTTTTGTGTTAGATATATAGTTAAGATTTTTCTTCTTGTTCATTGCTATAAATAGATGTTTTTAATTGTAATATATATATTTTTATGTGTATTTTCATTGGTAAAATTATCTTTATTTCTTTATTTTGTTGAGTTGTATTATACGTATGTTATCTCTTTATTTATTCGATAATCGTTCGTTATCCGACCGTAAACTTTTTTTAAGCAAATATAACAATGCGGTTTGTGGATACACCCGATACCGATAGTTAACGAACAGCAAGTGAATACACCTTTGTCTTATAGGATACGGATACGGATAATACTATTATTTGACCTGTATCCGACTCGTTGACATCCCTATCGGGATGGGTCGGGGAAAGTGTTGGGCTTGGCATTGGGGGCACATCTATTGTTCTGAAGGCCTCTTGGGGGCCTTAGATAAGCCCTAGGCATTCACTCTAAACTCTCTTTCTAAAGCATTCTAATTCTCTCTCTATAACACTTAAGTTCTCACAAGACTCTCAACACTTCCAAGGCATTCTTTTTAAGTCAATTATATTACTAACTATTTCTTCAATGATCTTTACTTTATTTATTTTTAATCAAAATAATGACCGATAACCATGATATCCAAACTATTTGTTTAACCCAAAGTGATCCAACTTGGATGCATTGCAACTTAATAGATATGCGAGGAAGGAAGGTAAAATGTAAGTATTGTAATAAGGTTGTGCTTGGTGGGATTTTTCAATTAAAGTGCTGTACGAACCTCGCGATTTACTGCTTCGTTTTAAACTCTTTTGTAAAAATTGTAGTTAATCTTTGGTGAAAATTATTTGAGGGATAAAATAAAATATTATATTGTGCGGGTGCGACAACCTTTTTCCTCGTTTATCGTTTTGGCGCGAAAATCCTCAACAACGATGATGACAAGATTCTCGCTCTACCTCTTTCGGTTTGGGTTTTGATTCTCAATGTTGTCCTCATCAATGCAAAGAGTTCTGTTTGGAGGACATAGAGATTTATAGTGTTCAGTTTTGCCACATCCAAAACATTGGACCATGATTTGACTACTCTCAGCCACAGCTGGTTGTTTACCCCTATCATCCCTCCTAGTTGGAACATTGTTGACTGAAGGTTTGTTGGAAGGTAAGGGTAAAAATGGCTCCCTATGTGTGTTCTGGAAATTTCCTTTATTCTGAGGGAATGAAGGTTTAGAAACCTCATGATTTCTGATTTGAGGTTGAGAAAACCTCTGGTTCAAGTTTCCTCGGTTGTCACTTGAAGTATTTTGAAGATACTTTGGTTTGGGATGTTCAAGGAGGTTCTCAAATTATTCAAACTGGGACAACCTCGTAGGCATGGTCAAGAGTGGAAACTGACTGTTTATACAATTCCCTCTTGTACTCTTGTCTAAGCTCTTTCCTAAACCTAGGCAAGGTCATCAACTCATCTTCTTGAACCCCACATCGAAGAAGATAGTCATCAAACTCAGCTATGTAGGCTATGGCAGTCTTATTCCCTTGGTTGATGTTCTGCCATTTGTCTACCAACATTTGCCTATAGGAGGAAGGCTGATACTTCTCCTTAAACTTGACCTTCATATCCTCCTAATTCTGAATTGGTTCTTGATGTTGTTGTCCAAGCAACCTTTCTACATTATTCCAATGTATTTTGGCCTGTTCAAGAAGTTTCATCTTGGCAAATCTTACTTTCCTGGCCTTAGACAGCTCGAACCATTCAAAATATTGGTCCATCCCTGATTCCCAATCAATGTAGTCTTTTGGATCCAAAGATCCTTCAAAACTAGGAGCATCCACCTTGATGTTCCTAAAACATCTTTCCTCAGCCTCTTGGAACTCCCTACCCTGTCTTGGCATTCCCCCTTGACAACCAAATTCTGGTTGAGGGTGTGGAGGATAAGCTGGAGGGTATTGGTAGACTGGTTGTTGAGGGAAAACAGGTGGTTGGTTTTGAGGATAGACTGGTCTAGGATGAAATTCACGTTGGTTTTGATGCCTAGGATGGCCATTCCTAGGTCCCTGATTCATTCTAACAGGTTCTGGTCGGAATTGGGGTGGTGGGTTCCTTGGCTCTTCCAAATCTAGAGGAGCTTGTCTACCCTCTACAGCTGTCACCCTATCTGCCACATCATTGACAGACAGCTCTAATTGGGTGAACCTATCATTTAAATCTCTGATCAAACCCTCAAAGGACCCAAATCTATCCATCAGTTGAGAAATTTGCAACTCAATTGAAGACGGTTCACTAGATGACCCAGACATGTTGGATTGGTATGCTGTGCCTCTACGTGTGGTCATGCAACCTAAACAAAATGCCTGAGTGCAGTGAAATGTATGCAAATGATTTGTGAAATTCCCTAGGTCAACTAAGCTCTAATACCAAAATTGATGGGGAACAAGGACCTAGACTTAGGGAATCTACTAAAGAACCAATGCATAATTAAAGAAGTTCTACAGTTTTCAATTTAGAAAATCAGAAAATAGTAAGCAGGAGTTATACTCAGTCATAATTAGAAATTGGACCAGGAAACGATCACAATTTAAGGAAATCTCAGGAAACTGGCAATATGCAAATGCTATTAAAGCAAAACCACACTAGATGGTAAAATCCAATCAATTAACAAACAAATTGTGAAGCAATCAAGATGGCTACTCAATAATTTTGTTATATGCCAACATGTATTGTAAGTAGCTAGTATGCCTACCACTCATGAGCAAAGCAGTGAAGAATCGGTATAATAGAGAAACAAACCAAGTAAGTAAGAAACAAGAATGGTTCAAAAAGTACCTGACCACCTTAGGAATAGAGAAACATGAACTTATCCAACCATTTCCAGAATTGTACTGTTCTCTGTAACCTCAACCTGACAGCGAAAACAGATAGGAGAAGGAAACGGATCCCAATCCACACTAAATAGTTAGATCAAGACTAGTGTGAATTACAAGTAGTTAGGCTTAGTTTCCACTTTCCATCATGGCCAGAATCAGAAGGTTCCTCATAAATTTCTTCAGAATTTATCAGTTGAAATAATTCAACTATGGATAATAGTCAACAGATCCCGACATCTTGGCCATTTAAGACAAGTCACTTGGAGACCTCAAGAGGAACCTGTCATCATTTTCTAAAGAATTTATTCCCTTCAAGGACCAGAATATGTTTGGAAATTCGTCATGGCATTTCATGAAAAATTGACAGTTCGGACAATGGCAGCTTCCATTCACAGAGTTGAGCTCTGTCTGTTTGTTAAAACCGAATTTATGCGACAGACTGGAGACAGGACCGGTCAATAAGGCAGAAGAGAAAAAATCAGACACTTGACCGCAGTCAGAATTCCGGATTCACTGAACTGAACCAAACCAAATCTGTGATTAAAAAAAACATCGTATATCTTCTGTCTCCATACCATGACAATATTGATGGAAGATGGACATTACTATGTGCTTCAGAAAATGGTAAACAAACACACCGGAACAGAACCAGCAGTAGAGCTACCTTCGGAACTAGGCAATCCGGACAACTCCCTTAAGAAGCATGCTCTGACTTGAAATGAACAGCAACATTCAATCATATACTATCGGACTATTGTTCCATACTCTCTAAATACTTTCACATCACTAGATCTATGAGGAAATAACTCGGAGATGGCATTGGGAAAGTTTAGGGTTACCGTTTGAACCAACAATCATACCAACTTGAAGATCCAGCTAAGAACGAACTAGCTCGAACTGAATACGAGCAGATCCAACACTGAGAACGTAATAGATGAAGTTCTCCTTCAGATCGCTCGCCATGGAGGACTATTCCGGAACCAACACCTTGTAATATAGAGATTTTTGCCTTGGAAACAAGCTTCAGCTAGAGCTGAGTTGTAGAGGAGGAAGAACCGACGCAGAGGACACACCAACAGCAACTTCAGTTGCTCAGAATTCTCCAGAAACTTGCCCGAACAGAAGTTTAAAAGAGGGGAATGATACATCAGGAGGAGAGGGACACTTTTCTTCAAAGAAACCACCGGAGAAGACTACCAGAGAGGGAGATCGGAGCCGAGGAAGAGGAGCTAGGGTTTCGCCATCGCGAAGGAGCTCGGGAGGATGCAGCCGAAAATGAGATCCCCTCCGGAGAGAGAGTGAACCGGCATCATTAAGTCGCGAGGACTACAGGGCAAAATCAGAAACAGGGAAGGTTCCGGAACAAGTTCCGAAGGGAGGGCAGGGACAAAATCGGAAACAATTCCATGTCATTTCATTCCATCATAGCATTACAATCAAAGGGTCTCCTATTTACAGGAGATAACCAGGAAATGAAAGACTCAGAAAAGAAAAATGAGCGAACATCTGAAATTACCAGAAAATGCCAAAAATACAGGACTTGCTCAGAAAATTAAAAGGAAAATACCAAGACATCAGTAATTACTAAAAAAATTTACTAGAGCCTCTAAAATTCCATAAAATTCACAAAATGCTTCTGAAAATTATTTTGTTCATCATATAGTCTCAGAAAAATATTCTCCCAGCCTAATGGACTCCAGTCGGCGTCGTCTACATCGATAAGTCTTTTCAAATCGGTCTTTATTTCTGGTGTCCTCACCATGATGGACTAGGTACAAAATGCTAAATAAATTAGCATGATTAGGTAAGCATCATGCTTGGTGAACTTTGCGTCAATTATTTTTCAATAAGGAGCCGTTAAGAATTGCTGTATTTTTTAGAAGACATTAGATTACCTTGAATTGGGTTTTAGGTCACATTTGGATACTATTGAGCATGGGGAGGCATGTCCGTGGGATTCTTTCCCTGCACACCTGACTACTTGAGGCATATTAAGCATATAGACTGGATAAATGGGACGGGACCCGAGAAGGAGGTGCGCGTTGATATTTAAGGTGCCGGATGATATCTTTCAACTTCTAGTTTTCCCTCTATAAGTCATCTACGGTCAAGTTAGGAAGCATAACCTCCAAGCTGGGAAGGGAATCATCTAGATTTCCCCCTCTTATTCACTTTAGAGGGATGAATGATTGGACTTGGATGCAGTACAAGCCGAGGAACATCTTGTGGCTTATTAAGCCGAATGTGAGATTTTGAGCAGTAACATATATATTCATGCACTTTGCCTCTTGTCCCTAGAAAAACCTGTGTTCTATGTCTGGCTACATGACATAATGAGCTGGTAGAATATTGAATTTTCTAGCTCTGGACCTCCCAAACATTATTGTTGTGGTCATATGCTCTATGAAGTTTAAGTTGTTGGTTGCCATGTGCTCTTTTTGGAGGTGGGGCGGGCTTAGCGGCAATAGCATGATCCTCATCAACAATATCTTGGGCTAAAACTCATGCCTACTGAATAATTTTTTGCCACACTTTTTGCCACATTTGTGTAATTTAGGGGATTCACACCCTGAACTGAACCAGCAGCTTATGTTGGATCAATGATTTTTTCTCTGCCCACTTAATGACATTGAATTGCTTCATTTTTGCGACTTTAGGTCACTTCTCAACCTTGTATTTTCTCCAATCTCTAACTACTCAAAGTCATTGGAGACATGAATACTCATGTGCTAATGCTCAATTTGACATCGGCCTTATTACCTACTATTGCATAGCCGTTACAGCAGTTGCACATGTGATCGGTATGAAGGACCTTCTGGAAGTGGCTGTGGTCACCATCTTCTCCTTTGGAACTGTTTTGAGTACTTGGAACTTTGTTTACTGATATTAGTGTAGGATTTGCCTATAAGGCACTAGGGTGGTTATCAGAAGTGTAGATATGATTTAGACCATTTCAACTGCCCTGACAATCAATTGTGAGGTGATCTGCAGTTGAAGCATTTGTGATGGAAATGCCCAAATCCACTCTTAGGCATTCTAGACATTGGATGACTTATGGGAATGCTCTGAATGATACAGGTGTTATCACATACTCTTTGTAGCCAATGACGTCTACATGTCCACAGTTCACTCAATGAATCAACATTCTGCAAGCATTAAAGTATAGAATATAAGATATATATACCTTGATCTTTTTATAGCATTGCTATGGTAGAGATATGAAAAGGACATGTCACATCAGGTGTGTCATTTGTTGAAATCTCAAAATTTCAAAATACTTAACTTAATTTCGATGTATGGAATGCCACTTATTTGGGTGGGACTTTTTTTATTTGTGAAATATGTGAGATTATTATGTGTATTCTGACAAACTTGGCCAGATTTGGTGTTAAGAGAAGGGATCAAGAGAGAAGGGATCTGGAAGCTCTATGCGCAGTGTTGCCCATCGTTGCTGTGAACAGAGGACTCTAGAGGCATTACGGGAGCCCTTGCCATCGTTGCAGCTGGAAGACTACTGCTAGGGCTTCTGTCAAGATCTCTGCAGTTGTCAGAGCCAGAAGATGGACATGATGCTGTTCGCGAGAGCCCTTGCCATAGCCGAAAGCAGAGGCTAAATGTGAGGCACCCAACAGAGTCTCCTGCCACCACCAGTACCAGAAGATCACAGACCCGTGAATTGCCCAGTCTTCTCTGTTCTGTCTGAGATATCCAGGAGAGAAGAGAAGCTGCATAGAAGAGGTGAGACCATCATATGCCCATCAATCTCTTCTTCTTCATTTGATCTCCTACCCCCACAAGCCTTATCTGATTTTAGCATCTCCTAAACCTTTTTCAAGTAATCTGTATAGATGCTTGGTTTAGCCAACACACCCATCGGCTGAAGATGTATTAGATCAAGCAATTTGCATCGATGTTTGGTTTAGTCCACCCCCTACAAGCCTCATCTGATTGTATCTTCTAAACCTTTGTCAAGCAATCTATATAGATGTATGATTTAGCCAATGCCATACCATCGGCTGAGGATGTATTTGATCAAGCAATCCATATGGTTGTTTGGTTCAATCCATCCCTTATGTACCAGCTTGAGATGATCCGGGATCAAACAATCTGTATAGATGCTTGGTTCGGATTAAAATTACCAACCTATTCCTTGCACACCTGTCCAACAACTCAAGTATACCATTCCGGATGCTCCACAGTCAGCCCACCTTCTGGCTCAAAAATTCAGAACATCTATGTTTTGCAGGACTGAACAGCAGCAGGAGACATGATTTTAGCACAATCAATGGGCAGACAAGACCAATAGAAGGCCTTTTGGCCTGGAGAATACTTAAAACAGGCCAGATGGCCTTTAAAATTTATAAAATCACCAATTAATCCAGTTGAGAATGATACTAGGGATGATCCTAGAGACATCCTTTGTTTCAAGCGACTTTAAATAACAACTCACAAATTAATCAAACAATCAAGAAAACTTGGGGTGCTGGCTTTAGGCATGCCCTTACATCTTGGAAAAAAATCTAGAAGGATCCTAACATATATACTAGTTGGGGGGCTGGCCCTATGCACGCCCCAACATCCTTAAGGTTGACATATAAAGGTCAATCCAAAAGAGGGTAAAGACTTCAATGTCATACCAGGCCCCCAATGACATCAGTTTCGACTCTAGGTTCAATGTGAAGAGAAGGAAGCTGGAGATTAGGAAACGTCCTGTGAGCCCCAATGACAGCACACAGGCTCCTTCTCACTTCTCAGTTGATGATGACGATGAGTGCATACCAGCCGCGCAGCCATCAGCTCCGCAGTCACCTGATTCGCAGCGGTCAAAGCCGTATTTCACGCTGGATGAGCATACACCACAGTAGCATTTTATGGAGCCACAATATCTAGCGTTTTATGATCCTTAGGTGCCGTGGATTCCTCCACCTGAGCCTACCTACATGCCATAGTCCGATGCCTATGATTTTAATAGCATGTCATTGTCATTATTTTCATATGGATATACTCCCGCACTTAGGGTCCGTTTGTTTGCAAGGAGAACTTGCTCCATGCGCCAATTTTCCCGAAATGACCCTCAGTGAACTTATTTGGTTGTCCGGAAAAATTGCCCCATGGAAAATGAATTACGTATGACTGCGTATCCATCCGGATTTTGGCATCCGCCAGAATGTGGCTGAAGCCGTTTTCCATCAATGGCGGGTGGAGTTTTTTAAAATATATGATATTAAATAAAATATTATTAAATAGATAGTACACGTAATGAGTTTACTATTTAAAATTATTTTTTTAAAAATACATATCAATAGATAGAAATTTTATTTTATTTTGTGTGTTTAAAAATAAAAGATATTTTACGTACAAAATATTAATTTAACAAATTTATTAACAAAAAATTGACTGAAACTCGAGTTTTTCAAGTGCTTAAACTAATTTTTAACTAAATTATTTTAGATAGAAATTACGATAACAAACCAATTTTAGCAAACCAATTTTTTGTGAAAATTATTAGTTTTAAACAAAGTTTATCGTATGCTTAATTTGAGAATTTTACTTGAAATTTAGTAATTATTTTTAAATATTCAAGTAAATAAATGAGAATAATACAATAAAAATTTACATGAATTTTTTTAATAATGTACAGATATCCAAATGATTGAAAATAATTTAAAAAATAACAAAATAATAGGTCTTGTTCTCCAAGAAAATATTTGACTAATATCTAAATAATAAACTATATTTTAATTTCATTAAAAAATAACTTCATGCAAAATAAATTACTTGATTTATTTATGCATCAATATTTTGTTAAAAATAAATAATATAATTATATAAATATTAATAAAATCATCTGTGGATGTTCGCATGGAAGTAATTGATGAAAATTTCTAGAAAAGTAATTACAGACAACCAAATATCTACTAGTGTTTTCACTTTTCTTGGAAATAGTATTCCCCGAAAGACTTTTTCGTTGGTTTTGGTTTTACATCAAACCAAATAGACCCTTAGTAGAAGACTGGGCACAACTGAGGAGCATCGAAAGCAGCAGGAAGAGGAGGAAGACCAATATTCATATCATGGATATTGATGAAGATTGATAACATGTATATTTCTACTTTTATGATTTCATATGATACAGTTAAAATTAATTATAGTTTTTGCATCTCAACATGTAATTAACATCTTTTCATATTTATTAGCAATTATTCCATGTGGATGCATACTAATCTTATTTTTAGATTTTTTTCTAAAGCATTTCCCATTTTTTAATATTTTTAATGATTTCTTTGATAAAAAAATTCAAAAAAAATCTATGCAGGCCGATTCCTGGATTGATTCCCTTCCCAGAAATCGGCTGGTTCTGTCCCCACCGATTCCGATTCCGATTCCGAAATCCTTGCGATCAATCCTATGATGTTATCCATCCAATTGGGAGCTGGTCTCTAGGTCACTTCATTGCAGTTCAAACTAAGGACCAACCGATTGCCCCCTTGTTGTCAGCAAGCAAGCAAATAAATCCCTTAACTAGAGAAAGAAAAGGGAGTTTTCCTTAAAATGAAGCAAGTTTGAGAGTATAAGGATGAAGTTCCCACATTAGGTTCCTTGCCAAAGGCTGCCTTTGCCCAATATTTCATTGGTTGCTCTTCCACCACATGGCCTAACTCATATACACAACCAAAGGTTGTCCCAACTCATCCCGCCACTACTATGAAGATGGTTCTAACATCTAATGGACCCTACCAGAGGAGTATATTTTTACTTGACTCACCTTCCCACAGAACTTTGAGGAGACCTATGATACCAAGGGTAGGAGGCAAGATGCACGTATACACGTGCTTTGCCACCTTAAGTACAAGTTGACCTGAAGACGATGCCTCATGGAATGTGACCCATCATGGCCTAGCTTCTTGTTGCCAAGCTAATCTTCCACATCAAGCAACTAATTTAGCACGACGAGAGGAACTAGAGGAAGAACACACCAGAGCAACCAGTAGGCCATGCTCTCCAATATCACCTTAGCAACGTTATGTAGAGGGAGAACCAAGAATTGAAGTCACTCCTTAAGAGTGTTGAACTCTTGCAACTGCAACCAACTTAGAACTTGGATGTTGCAGATGTATTTGATTTAACTGTAGATCACCCAAATGGAGCATCCCCTTGTGGCATCACCTCGGCCAGTAGTATATCAACTTCCTCTTCAACAATCAGTGAAGAAGGGTCTGACGATAAAGTACAAATTACACTGCATAGATACCGGCCTCCCTAGGACTACCCAATACTATCTCAGTGTGTGATGATTGAAAAAAAATATAGAAGCAAAGCTTGTCAAACATGATGACGTCCCATCCGTGGTGGATTAATATAAGGTGGATTAATATAGGGTTCCATATCCTATTCACCATCATTTCAAGAAATTGTCATCTGAGATGGCAAAGATTTCTAGGTGTTTAAAGTTTGAAGGGCATGGGTCCCTTAAGAATCTTTTGATTATGTATGTCACGCTTATAGGTGAACTAGTACTCAGTGTTTTATCTCCTGAGATATTTCTCCATCACTTTGACTAGGACAACTTTCAAATGGTACACTAAATTGAAGCCCTACTTAGTAGCATGATAGGACATACAAGGAAAGTTTATCGAGCGGTTCAAGATGAGGTTCAAGCTGACTAAGAGGTCGGTTACACTCGTTGAATGGACCTCCTTACACTAGCGGAGGAATGGATCGACTATTGATTATATTAAAAGATAGAGGAATATATGTTTGAGATGTCATTTTTTGCCAGTAAATGAAGAGGCGATGGACTTATGCAAAGTGGGTTGCGAGAAAAAAAATACTTGAAAGACTATTGGTCGCCAACATTCACACCTTGGCAAGCTGAATCGGGTGGTGTTTGAATTGAAGATGTTTTATGTCGACAATCTAGCCACTCTAGCACCAAAGTTGAAGATGTCTAAGGACAAGCAGCCCATGCTCCAAGATGTTCATACATTGGACTTTTTCTCGGCAATGAATGTGAACAATGGGGGCAAAAGGGATGCGTCCACTTCAAATTCATGGGGCAGAAATCCTACTTAGCTTGGTCCAGTCAGTAGGAGTTTGAATGGCTGAAGAAACCATATTTCTTCAGTCAGGAGCATACTAGGAGCTTTATTGACGTATGTGTCAAGGGGAGTTTAATCAATCTCCCACATCCTAAGCGGCAAGGGGATGGCAATAAGGTTGAGGACCTAAAATTTTGTCTTTACCATCGGATGCTAGACCAACAAATTGAGTATTGCTATTTGTTTAAGGACTTGGTGGAGAGTTTGGCTAGAGAGGGACTAATACTATGGGAAAGCACTTAGTGAGCCCTCCCTAACATAGTTTGTTGAATCGACCAATCTGAATCAAGATCGGCCACACTTTGGATCGGATCGGCCCTTGTTGATTCGATTTTTGGCCAAAGAATCGATCAAGTATAAGATCTCAGCGAACATAGCCTAGAACGGCCGAATTGGGATCGGAATCAATTGATTTTAATCTGATTTTGGCGATTTCTCACCAGAATCAGCGGAAGTTGCCGCGACCACGGCGTTGTACCATGGCTGCTATCGTAGCAGTCTTCCTTGCTTTTACTAGGTCCATTGGGACCTAGTAACCGGGGATCTAGTGATTGCGGTCATATCGGGGCCTTTATAGCCCATTTTGGGGCTGATTTCAGCCCCAAAAGGGCCTAGATCAGATTGGAATTCAATCTAGCCCTATATTTGGATAATTTTTGTTTTATGACTTTTGAAGAACCTATCTAAATCGATTTTTCTCTTGTAGAATTGGCTGGGATCAGACCAATCTGATTTGATCAGATCCGATTGGGACCCACCAATCTAGGTTTTGATTTTGATTCTACTATCCTTGCTCCCCAGTCCTGTGTAAAGTTGAAGTAACCTCAAATTTTTATATTTAATGTAGTGCATCAGAGCATAGTTCACAGAATCGGCCAATCTGGATTGGCATCAGCTAATTCTTGGATCGAATTGTCACTTGTCGATCTGATTTTACACTTGAACAATCGACAACCAATCCTAGGTTGATTCTTGGAGGAATTTGCTTGGATTGTTAGAATCGACCAATTTTGTAGAATCATTGATGGAATTGGTTAATCTCCCGAGAATCCGGAATGATTGGAATTGGGCCCGATTTGATCTGATTTCCCCTCAATAAGGGGAGAAATTAGTTGATCCTCCCTCCACCCAATTTCACTCCCCTTTTTGGTGTTCCCTCCGGTGAGGATCACCCTTCCCGATTCCCCCCTTCTTCCTCCTTCTCCGCCCTCTAAGGCCTAAGGCTGATTGGGAGGAGAGTTCCCCCTCCCCACTAGCAACTAACTAGGGGTGACCGTGTATAGTTACTGAAATAGATCACCCCCAAACCCCCTTCCCCCACTCTTGCTTCACCCAAGGGGTGACTGAAACAGGGGTGATTTGTTTCACTCCTCCCTTGGTTTCACCCCTTGGGAGTTTGGATTGGATCCTTGTTCTGTTGTCCCCCATGTCTTGAAGTCCTTATTTAGTAAGTTTTATTTTTTATTTTATTTTTATTATGTGTAGAGAAAATGTAGGATGAGGAGCAAAATGTCCCTGCATATTGTGATATTCGGTGGTAGTATGAACACATGTTAGATCTTGGGAAGAAAACAATAAAATATAAGTGGTGTGAGAAAGAAATGAATTAAGTGTTTATCATCTCAAACAACACATATGTGAGATTAGTGGGAATGTGAATAAATGATGGCATATTTAACTGAGAGAACACCATAGAGAGAGATAATTATTGAGTAGAGAGCTGACTTGTGTGATGAGTTGCTTGGACGAAGAGACACAAATCTTATGTCTGAAAGTTGTAGAAGGGGTAAATCATGTGCTCATGTTGACGTTGATTCATCAAGTTCAGATGATGAGGAGACATTATTTAGGAGATCAATGCATGAAAATAAAGTTCATATTTGAAAAGATAAAGAGAGAAGAAGGGGGTAGGAGGATCTACCGCCAGATGTTCAGATGTGGAAGGCATTTGGCTTACGCATCAATCATGTTGAGGTAGTGTGTTTCGTCAGTCACACTTAATTCAATAGATAGACACGTCCATGTATAAGCAGAGTGACAAAGGTCAAAGGATGATCAAGCAGGTCTTGAAAAGAGTTAAGGCTGCGATAAGGTCTAAAAAGAAGGCATTCAAGTATATTTTTAAATAGTTTTTACATGCATGTGTATAAAAATTTAACTTATTTTAAATGTTTCCAATATATTTTTGAAACAAATATTTATAAGTGTATTTTATTTTTCTTTGATATAACTGTCCCAACTTATGCATCCACCAGGCTATATTTTCAAACGATGATTGATGCTATTGGTGAGACTAGACTGAGATTAAAAGTTCCGACATCGAAGTACATATATAATGGTAGGTTAGATATAGAGGGTGATGAGTTGACCTTATGGATAGATAGATTCAAGGTGATAGGAAAGAAAGAGGTTGTATTGTAATGTGTGATGGATGGACATGAATTACAAGGAAATCTATGATCAACTTTTTTGTTTATTGTTTTGAGGGCACCATGTTTTTAAAATTTATTGATGCATTAGATTAAGAATGTGGAGTACTTGTTTGATCTTATGAACGATGTTGTAGAGGATATTATGAGGGCAACTTTGTATAATTTATGACTGACAATGAAGTATCTTATAAGGTTGTAGAGAAGATTTGATGGAAGTCAGGTCACACTTGTTTTGGGTGTTATGTACATCACATTCTATAGATTTGATATTGGAGGATATTGAGAAGGAGCGATCTATGAGGTCCTTAATATGTTAAGGTCAGTTGATTACATTCTTCATATATGTAGGGGTGAGCACGGTTCGGTTTGGTCTGGTTTAGACCATTTTATTTACAAACCGATTCAACCCCTCAAATCGAACTAAACCAAACCAATTTCAATTTGGTTTGGTTTGATTTAAACCGAAAATATATAAAAATATTTTAATTAATTAATTGTTAAATATATATAATGGTTTTTCAGTTAAAAATAATCAAAATAAATTTTATTTTATTATAAAAATTATAAAAAAATATTTTAAATAATATTATAATCGATTTTATATAATTTTTTAATTAAATTGGTTTAAATGGTTTGGTTTGGTTTAAATCGGTTTATAGGATTCCAAACCGAACCAAACCGAAAGGGGTTCAAACCGAACCGAACCGAACCAAACAGGCTGGTTCGGTTTGGTTTTTAGGTTTGAACCGTTTAATGTTCACCCCTACATATATGGGCATCTTAGGCTACTACACATCATGAGAGAGCATACCGGTGGTTGTGATCTAATGCAACTTGGTCCCACTAGATTTGTCATGTATTTCACTACGTTAGAAAACTTGCATAAACATTGCCATAACTTGAAAAGATTCATATTTTCATTAGTATACATTGATTATACGGCTAGCCTATATGCAAAATAGACCGGTTTGAGATCCTAGATAAGATGGAGCATATTATTGAGGACAATAGGTGGCGTGAAAGAGTGAAAAACTACTTGTCTGTGATAAAATCTTTCATATAAGTGTTGAGAATGGTTGATTCTAATGACAAAAATCAATTGAGGTATTTGTATGATGCAATGGATAAAACAAAGATGAAAATTAAAGAGAAACATTCAAAGAGTCATGAGAAATAGTGAAAAATCACATATAACAGATGGAATAAGACATTTCACCGTGATATTTATATAACATATATTGATTTATTGTTATATTTCATTCAATTGTTGTAGTAATAGGTTAATGGTTGGATTCCATTTTTACCAGATATTTCTTGAGTACAAGAATGCAATATGGCGGACAAGTATGCAATGATATAGAGGTCTTTCGCAATATGTTGTCAGTGATATAACGTTTAGTCAGGACTCCACATGATATAATAAAAGTGAAAATTGAAGTGAGTTGTTCTTTATTTACTTAATAAGTTTTAAGGACCAATTGATTGACTTAATCATATTTCCTATTGTACTTTAGATGCAAGCATATAAGCAATGAATTAGAGTGTACGGAGATCCATATTTACATTATTCATATGATAAGGTTTCTCTTGATGTGTGTGATAATATTTGGTATATGTTAAACATTCTTATAAGAAGAATACACACTTACTATACTTTGTCTTTTTGCAGTTGAGTGGTGGATTCTAGTGAATAACAAAAGTGGATGAAATCCACTCGCTGCTATTGTAGTTTGAGTATTGAATTAGAGTAGTAGTTCATCTTGGTGTGAGAGGAATTGGAACGCCTTTTATCTTATACACACAAAAAGAAGGAACATATTGAAGAGTGAAAGATCGAAAAAATTAGTGTTCTGTCATTATAATATGTGGTTGAGAATAAATAACATTGAGGAACATCAAAAATTATTTGAAGATATATTTGCCTAATTTGCAAGTGGTTTGTATGCTCAAAGAGTTGAAGCAAGTCAAGGCTTTTCATATAATGATGTTGACTTGGAATATCTTTTCCAAAAAGAGCATTCACTTTTTGTATGGATGGATGAAAAAGATGCTGAACTAGAGTCAAAGTTTGACGTGAATGATTGATCATGGAACAAGATATTGAGATATTGAGGTTCCTTGACAAGCACCAGTTCCGGATCCAGTTTAAACTACATCTTCAGAGCCAGCTCCAACCACAACTTCTCATGCCGCTTTAGGTGTATGCCTTTCTACTACCCAAAGAGTTCCAAAAGGTAGAAATATTTGTAGGCTTCAAATCATTGAAGAAGGTATACCAGCACAATATTGGATAGGGTACGCAAGAAGAAATTGGGAAGAGGAAGAAGCTAATTGTCAGGCAAAACCTTGTGAGTCCCACATATAGTACATAAATATTTTTTATAAATGATGACGAGGAAAAGTTCATTTCACCTACATAACTATACAATGTAGGTGGTTCAGGTGGAGGTGGAGAAGGAAAAAGTGGCTCCGGATCCAACAATGCATGTACGAGTGGAGTAGAGCTTGATAATTTCAGGTTGGAGATAACATTCAAGTGGAGAAAGCCTGCTCGAATTAAATGGTTTTTTTATTAGTACTTGATGATGAATTATTCATAATCTGCTTCAAATTTGGAACTATGTTATTCACCTTCACGTTAAGCATTTGATAGTCTATATGACTTAAGTCAAATAGCTGAATGATTGTTTCCCTATGGATACGAATTAATTATGTTTGATGTGTTTCAATGGAGTATTTAAGAGAATGAGAACGGGGGCTATGAAGGACAATTGCGTAGATATTGGTGGTAGGAAAGTATCTTTTGTATTGCTTATGAATTGTACTTTTTTTTTCTTTATTGGAATGAATATTGGCATTATTTTATATTGACATGTCTTAAAATCTCTCATATTCACATGAAAGTGTGTTAGATGTCACATTAATAATTTTTACATTTTTACGGGTTTCTATATATTTTTAGAATTTATCATTTTATTTTTGATTTTTTTGTAAGGAAAAAATAAAATTTTCATTTGGATCAATTCTGAATCAGGAATCTTTTTGAAGTAATGACTTGGATCGGATAGGGACCCACCGATCGGGGTCCCGATTCTGATTCTGTGATCCTTGCATCGGAGGGGACCATAGTTGTCAAGGCGCCCGCCTAGGCGCCGCCTAGGCGGCAAGGCGCCTTGCCAGGGCGCCTTGTTTGGGGCCAAAAAGGCGCCCGCCAAGGCGCCCAAGGCGCCAGCCTAGGCGCCCAAGGCGCCCAAGCAAGGCGCATTGGGTATTTTTACATCATTAAAAAAAGTTTTTGAGGGATTTTTCTCCTTGATACCCCTAACAAGGGACACTTATTTAATGATAGTTTCAATATATTAATATCGATCCGCGACTACTCTGTGCCCTCCCATTTAATAATATTATAACAATATTTTACCATCACTTATACTATTGCACATATATAAATTTTATAATCATAAATGAGTTATATACTTATATTTTATAAATATTTATTTAACTTTCTTCTCTTTCACACACACATCATATTTACTTATGTGCATTGATAAAACACTCATATTCAATTATAGCATAACAAATATAATTATATATATATTTTTATATATAACAACCTCCCGACTCAGCCTTCCTTGAATACCGCCTTGATCGCCTAGGCGACGCCTAGGCGGCCGCCTTGTCGCCTAAGCGGAATCGGTACCCTTCAACGCTTTGGGCGCCTTGTCGCCTTGACAACTATGGAGGGGACCCAACGCCAGCTCATCGCCCACCCACATAGTGCACCGCGGAGGCTATTGCACAAAGGGGGAGCTTACCAAGGCAGGCATGTCCTAAGGTCTATTTAGCCTACCATACACTGTCACAAGAAATACAAGGAAACCTTAAAGTTGCCGCAAAGTTCTATCAGGAGCAAGCTAGAGCGGTTATCTCGGAAGAGCTAGGGCAGCCATGGGAAAGGATTCCCACCATAGAAGAAAAATCACAAGCTAGAGCTGAAGTAACCTGACAGAGGGCTGAGAAGCGCAATATGCAGAATACTCAACCTAGGTAGGCTCCACATGTCACATCACTTTGAGGGCCATCTGATGCAGCTCACAGAGGAATCACATGAAAAAAAATAGAAGCGAAAGGTGAGACAACATGCCGAATTGTTTCAAGCATTAGAGTCCAGCCAACAGCCACTGACGTCTCTGCAAAAATTTCATGAATTGTCCAACCAGCTCAAGAAATATGGGCTGAAACAAATTTTGGGTCTGGTTCAATGGGAAGAGGTCAAAAAGAAAATTTTTAAAGAACTTAAACAACCTCAAATAAAAAATAAAAAATAAAAAATGTGGTTTAGGTGGTCCAAGTGATACGATAATTCAAATGTCAACAAGAATTGTGGAACCTACTTTGTAAGCTTTTAAATACTAATAGCACTTTAAATTTGCTAATACTCATGTGGAATATCATTCATTTTCATAGTTGTCCAAGTTAAAATCAAATCATTTTTCAAAAAGGTCAGGATGGATTTTTGAGGTTACATTACATCACTTAACCCCCATTGACAAGAGAGAATGAAATTTTTTATTCCCCATAATTTATTATTTGTAAATCTTTTATATGATTTATTATTTTGTTTGTTTGGTTATTGATTTTATTTGTTAACAATTTTGCTATGCAACTGACATTGTATGATTTTGTGAATTATCTCATTTTAAAGATATTTTTGCCGTTCATTGGTTATTTGACTTTTTCCACTTTGTTTACTTATTTAGTTGAGATTTTTATTAAATTTTATTATATTAAGTTATTTACATGTTTCTATGTTAGTTATTTAACATGATTTGACTTAGGTTTATTTAAACAATTTGTTTTTATATTAATTTCATTCAATGAACCATAGGTGTTTAAATATGTTATCAAATCGGCGTGTGTCATGATAAAAGACATGATCATAAAATGAATATATTTTATTGCATTTGTAAGTTCATATAAGTCATTGTACATTAAAAATGAGGACGCATGAAGAACCATGGTCTCAGACTCCCAATTTAAATGAAATGAAATTAATTGTGACAAAGAGCCTTGAAGGAGTTGTGTATTCCCATCATTTTCTGCTAACGCCAATCAGAGAATGCAAGTCATTAAGGAAGTTAGAATTCATGCCCTCCTTGATGTCTTAGTTCCAAATTGGTCCATTACATGATTGGAATATTCATAAAATATAGAATCATACGCCCCTAATTGTATTATTTGTAAACATCGGATTAAGAACATTGGTTAGAAAGCTTAGGGCTGTATACTTAAAAGTCCTGTTGTGTAGCTTTAAATTGATATGCTACATGGGATGTAGTTAGGTAACTTATGGTTATGGTACTCCTAAGTTTATTCATATAATAGTTTTATCTTAAGGATATATATATATTTTAACTTGGGATCATGTGTCCCCTAAGTTTTTATCTTATAAATGGCTCGTAAGCTTGGCTCTTCTTAGTTTTTACGCTCCCTTGTATTTGCACATCAAGGCCTTAGCGTGAACTCCGGGAGTTATCTATTGGCACGAGGAAGAGCATCTAGTGGGAGAACCCACTGCACAATGTTCCCTGCTGGTTCCATCTTTTTAAGAGGCATGCATGTATGCTCTACCCCCATATGCAAGTCGTGCTACCACCTCCATCTGCAGTTTCAAATGGTGGTTATCTTTTTCTTTCTTTGGGTTGGGGGTCCACCCAACAATAACTGCTGTGCATATATCTTCCTGTGTAGTAGGAGTTTGCACAAGCATCTCCATGTAGGGAGTTAAATTTTGTTTTTTAGGGACCCATCTGTGCTAGAGGTAACTGCACAGGTGTTTGTGTGGTGGGGGATCCACACAGATACCTCCATTGTGCAGTCTTTCCTTTTTCGAAGAAAATCACCTTTTTAGCTGGGTCCTTCTATGGTTTCTACTAGTTCAAAATTGCATGGTGCGTGCATACTCTGACCGTGTGATTGCATCCTTTTTAGAAAATGGTGTGCCACCAAATTTGGAATGGTGGGACGTCTCCGTCAGTTGAAACAGTCAGGACATTCTCACCAATTGAGGTTGGCAAGTGGGATATCACTTATCAATTGAAGCAATCTATTCCCCACCTATTGCGGTTTGTCAGTGGGACATCCACCACCAATTGAGGTGATCCAATTGGACATTCCCCACTGGCTGATGGTGGTTGGTGGGGGACATTCACCATCGATTGAGGTTGGCTAGCAGGATATTAAAATATATTTTTTATTTTTTGTTATTACTGAAAATTTCTATTCCCAGTGGATATTTCTCACTAATTGTAGTTTGCCCTGTGGGGTGGAGTATTAAAACATTATTTACGTATTTTTATTTTTGAAAATCTCTACCCCCACTGATTGATCCCTGGTGGGAGTCTGGGACATTTCCACTCATTGCCCGGTAGCACTAAAATAATAGTTTTAGATTTTTATGTTCAATAAAATCTTTCATGGAAAGGAATTTGACTCGTTGTTGGACTCTCCTACCTGTGTGGCATGGTTGGTGCATTCTTCCCTTCTTTTTTTATCTCTTTTTTGTTGAAAATATCCCTATTGGTGGTCTTCTCTTGGTAGGGGGATTTCTACCTCGGAAGGCATACCTACTGGTGGGTGTGACTCTTTTCTTCTTCTTTTTTGATTTTTTTAATTGTTCTTATACAATGTGGTCCACTTGGGCTAACTGCCTGTATAAGGCTTGGAGAGTCCTTATAGGACAAGCACCAAAAGCTGTGGCTGGCACAGCCTCTCATTTTTTTATCCTTTTTTTTCACGGATGAAACACTGGCCTAGATTCCATTAATGGAACTGGAAAAATAACTGTGCATGGTGATTATGAAATACATGGATCGGAAGAACTTCACCACTGGAAGTATAGTTGGAAACAAGTGGTTATACTGCTGGGTTTGATCCTCCAACTGCCATAGTTGAACAAGAAAATCTTATCCAAAGTTCATATCTTGATTCCATATAATTTCGTTTTTTCCATACTCACATATGTAGTGTATGCCTTGAATTTGAAGCATGCATTCGTGTAGGTTACCATCTGATGGATCGGTTGTTTTTTCCATGAAATACTTCAGCACTCTGCAGTAGTCGCTGATGGGAAGCTCTACGTCATGGGAGGGAGCCGTAATGGTCGCTATCTATCAGACATTGAGGTTACAGTTCGATATTTTTTTTCATTCCATGCATTGCATAAGATAAAATCTAACGGTATAAAACATTTTGATGTCTGAACTATTTTACAGGCATTTGACTTTGAAACTTTGACATGGTCCGTTGTCAAACTGACCCAAGATTCAAGTAGTGCTGCAAAAGCTAACTTGGAAGAAGAAATTCCAGCTCGCGCTGGTCATAGTTTGGTATGGGCTGCAAGCACAACTCTTTACTTTTTGAAGTTCTTTGATATCTCTGGTTTCTCTTAGCATTAACTCAAGCTAAATTAAGTACATAATTTTCTCTTATACAGGTCTACTGGGAAAATAAACTTTTTATTGTTGCTGGATATTCTAAGGAAAAGTCTAATAAAGTCACAGGTTCTTTTTAAATGGTTCTATTGGTTACTATTATAACTTTCTCTTATGTTTGTACATGAACTTATCCTGATGTTAGATTTTCTTTTGGTTGGTTTTTCAAATGAACAGCAGTGTTCATTTCAAATCAAAACATCATTAGAAAGATCCAAGCTTCAGGCAAATAGGGCAGGAGAAAAATTGATGCACATTTACAATCTGATGAACATACTGATGTAACCTCAATTTAAAAAATTTAGAGAAAATTTGTGTTCCTCTTTTGTCGAAAAGAATTTCTTTTATTTGGGTTTAGCATTGACAAGTATGAAAATAGATGGTATTCTATAGGAGTATAGTTAATTTGGGTGGTATGTGTATTCAGGAACTTACAAAGTAGGTCATACATATCTTCCAAGTGTTAACATAGGGAATACCATATTACTTGGACCACCTGAACCCTGTTTTTTATTTGTATGTTGAGGTTGTTTGAGTTATTTAAAAAATTCTTTTTAACCTCTCCTCATCGGATTCCGAATATCCAATGTTAGTTACATTGAACAACTGTTCAATCACCCTTGAATCCTTGATTAACTGCCATAGCAATTCATACATTGAAGACATACATCCACATAAATAAACACATGGGAGATATAGCTCCATACACTTAATGGAATGGAAACTTAGCATTTTTGAGTTCAGTTTGAGCGGTTCTAAGTTTTGTTGTTCTAAGTTTTGTTTGAGATTTAGCGTGTTTTGATGAAGACTTTGATGCTTTTTATCTTTGGGATTTGTTTTAAGTTGGGTTTCTTCATGTTTTGGCTTAATGTTTTTCCAATTTGAGGTATTTCGGTTTTCATCTTACTCATTTTGTTGCCATTCGGATTTGATGTGTTTTATGCAAGGATCATAGGATCGGAATCGGGATCGGGATCAGTGGGTACCGATCTGATCGGGATCCGATTGAATCGGACAGATTTCAGCCAATACAATGGAAGAAAACCAATCCAGAATCTGTAAGAAAAAAAAATCGATTCTGATTCCGATCCTGGCTGATTCAAACCGATTTTGGCCGATCCCGGTCAATCCAACTGGAATAGCAAAAAAGCACGATCCGATTCTGATTCTGATCTGATCCCGGCCGATCCAATTCCGACCGATCCGGACCGATTCTGCTAGAACTTTTTTTTCAGATCTGTCATTCGGCCAAGAATCGGATCGGCAATGGCCGATCCCATCCAGGAATTGGCCGATTCCAATCCGGATCGGCCGATTCTGCGATCCACGGTTTTATGGGTTTCCATTTTGCGTTTAAGACATAGTTAGTTTTCATATCTGGAATTTTTAAGTATTGGGATTTCAAGTTTTAAAATTTCAAATTTTATGATTTTTTGGATTTGAAGTTTGTTAGAGTTTGGATTGCATGGATTTAGGTTTGATGTTTGAATACTTTAATCCCGGTTTCGTATTCGACATTTTTTTTCAATATCAGATTTGAAAATTTTTAATTTTAAGTTTCTAGCTTTCATATTTCAGATTTTAGACTGTTGAATTTGAGGTTTTGAATTTGAGTTTCAAACTTAAGAATTATGTGGTCGCGGTTTCCTGACACTTTCAGTTTTGGGGATTTTGATTTTGATTTTGGATTTGGAAAAGAACTTTTTGATTCCTTTATCCGGTTCTCATATTTGAATTTTTTTTATTTGGATATTTTTTTTAGATTTGGATTTTTGAGACATTGAATTATTTTTTTGATTTGAGATTTCAAATTTTAGATTTTGATTTTTGGATCTTAGATTTGGATTTGACATTCTTTGGATTTGTCCTTTTTGTGAAGCTTAAAATTTGATTTGATTGTATTTTGGGTTCCCTCTTGGCTTCAGCTTTTGAGATTTAGAGTTTGTAATGTAGTACATTAGCTTTCAGATTTTGGATATCTGAGACTTCAAATTTTGGCACCTTCACAGACTTCAAGATTTTTAGTTTTCTTAACTTCCCTGGCTAGCCGATTTGCTGAACTTCTTAAGTTCCAAAATTCTCTCCCTCCTAAGATTCTTTTAGCTTTGAGAAATTTCTGGTTCGTAGTCTTTTCTGGTTTCTTGCAACTTTGCAATTTCTGTTTGTTTTGTTTTGTGTTGCTTCTTTCTGAAGTTTACTGGTTTACCAGTTTATATTTCATACTCCGACTCTTCAAAATTTCTGGATAATTGTCAGATTGTTGAACTTTGAGATTTCCTGTTTTTTAAGGCTTTCGGAAACCTCAATTTTGAGAGTTTGACATTTTCAGACTTTTATGATGATTTTTTTAATTTACAGACTTGCTGTGTGATGATTTTTTTATTTGTTGTTTTATTTTATTTTATTTTATTTAACTGGTTTTCTATGAACATTGGTGGCGGATTTCATCTTTGGAGGTGTTTTTGACTTGTTTTGGTTTTTTTACTTATTTTGGGTCTTTCTGGCCAATTTTGGCCTGTTTAGTTTTTTTTTCAGTTTTATTGGTTTATTTTATGGTTTATTGGGTTTATTTACCCATTAATTGGGTTTTTGTCTTGAAAATTCATTTTTTTGTGTTTTAATTATCTGAATTTTTTTGTGTTGGGAATTTTTTTGTTTTGACTGGTTTGATCAGATTTTTGATATTTGTGGATTTTTTAATTATTATATTTTTCTTCTTTTTTTTGCTTGCATTTCTATGATTCTATGGGGCTCCTTGGAGTTGAAATTTCCATTCGTTGGATGATTCCTAGAGATTACATATGTGGGAGACATGAAAAGCCATAATCTCTTGAAATGAATGAATCAGGATTGAATCCCTTTAGCCTTTGGTAGGCATTAAGGAATTCATGCTATTCGATTTAGGATAGGGTCTCCTTTAGCCTTTGATAGGCATTAGTGGCCCTTCCCATTGATTTAAGATAGAGTCTACCTTTAGCCTTTGATAGGCATTAGGGACTCTTCTTATTGTGTATAAATCTTATTAGCTTAATGTTCGGCATGTGTATGCATGGTCTTTCCATACCATAATGGGTATAATCCTCTTTTTGACCTATAGAGTTTGAGTTTCATGGCATCGGGGGTAGATTGGTATGACATTGGGGTTCTCTCCCTTTATGAGATTGACCTTTGTATGTGATGGGGATCTGACCGGGTGATCCATACAAAAAGTGGATTCGGGAAGCATGGACGTCGCTAGTTCGATCGGATCGACATTGGCAAAATTAGATTATTTTAATAATCTTATGATATCTAGTTAAAAGTTTAAATTAGGTGTCTTTTAGGAGTCTTAAATTAAGATAGGATGTCTATAATTATGTCAAGTATAGGTATGTATGTAAGTGTGGGAAAATTTTGGGTTTATTTGAAATTTTGTAACCCACACCCCTATACACCCCATGTTTCACCCGCCTTAGGCCCCTATGCCTGGCTGGTCACCACTGCCCCTTCCCTGGGAGGCTGTTGCCCTGCCCGGTTCCACTTCCCCCATCCCCGGTTAAGTCTGGTTCTTCTCCTCTTCGAGTTCCACAGCGTTGCCATCTCTACGTTGCTGCCATCTTCAATGCCGATTGCCATCATTTCCCTCTGCGCCGGACTGCTGCCAGCAGCCCAAGCTACTGTCGGAAGCGGCTTCTCGATTTCCCCTCTTTTTCCTCCCGTCGTGGCCGCTTCCTCTACCTCTCATTGTAACCACCACTGCCTCCCCCTTCTCCAGTCGCCGCCACCGCGTCCTCCACCTCCTGCCGCTATCACCGCCGATGCCTCCCTCTTCGTTCGCCGCCGCCGTCACCACCTCCAAGTGACAATGCACGTGGCTCAAGATTTCACGTAGTTCAAGATAATAATTAAGGTTCATTGAACTCAAGAAGTCAAGTTGAACTTGAATTCTTGTAATACGTGCACAATTTGAACTTGACTACTTGAATAAAGTGAGAAAAAAATTGAGTGTGTTGTGCGCATCTCCTCCCTCGGACTAGGTCCGGCTCCTCCTCCCTCCCTCCCCCGGAAGTGCCCCCTATCCAATTCTCCACCCCCTCGTGTTTCACCCCATGTTTCACCCGCTAGTAGGCCCCTATGCCTGGCTGGTCACCATTGCCCCTTCCCCGGGAGGCTGTTGCCCTGCCCGGTTCCACTTCCCCCATCGCCGGTTAAGTCTGGTTCTTCTCCTCTTCGAGTTCCACAGCGCTGCTGTTCGAACCTCGCGATTTATTTATTCGTCGTTTGTTTTGATCTCTTTATGTTTTTTGCTATTTTTTGTGAAAATTATTTTGAGGGATAAAATAAAATATTGGTACGGTGCGGGTGCGATGACCTTTTCCCTCGTTTATCCTTTTGGCGCGAAAATCCTCAACAACGGTGGCGACAAGGTTCCCGCCCTACCTCTTTCGGTATTAAAATAATTTGATTATTATTAGAGTTATTATAAATAACATAGCGAGGTTATGGTGTGGGTTCTTTAAATTATGGTTTGACCTCTCTCCATCAATCCACGGATGGATTCGATGTTAATTACACTGAGCGGCGGCTCAGTAACCCCTGATTAACTGCCATGGTAACATATTTACAAGACGGGGTAAATGCAAGGAAAAATATGTATTTTATTTGAATCTAAATAATGAAAGAACAAGCAGGAGTATCAACACTGCCTCCCCTCTCCCATTATCTCTTTTTCACTTCTCCTTTCTACTTCCCTCTTTTTTTGGGACTAGATCCGGGGGCTAGAAGACGGTATCTGCCTTGGGTCTAGCCTCACGACTTTTTCTTTGATCCATTGCTTTTAGTTCCACATCCAACAAACGTTATTTTCCCGATCGGGGATTAACCGACTTGCTAAGCCTTGGACATTGCTACTCACGACCCGACAGTTCCTTTTAGGGATTGGCCGGATTGATGGGCGTTGGGGATTTTTATCCATTTTCCGGTAGTTCCCGGTCGGGGATTAACTGGATTAATGGGGCTTGAAATTTTCATCCATTACCCGATATTTCCCGATCGGGGATTAACCGGATTAATGGGCCTTGAAATTTTGTTCATCGGCATTGCCTGTTTTGGGGGTGAGCCGAGTTGATGGTGTTTGGAATTTTTTCATCCATTACCCGGTATTTCCTGATCGGGGATTAACCGGATTAATGGGGTTTGAAATTTTGTTTCTCGGCATTACCCGTTTGAGAGCAAGCCGAGTTGATGAAATTTGGGATTTTTCATTCATTACCCGGTATTTCCCGATCGGGGAGTAACCGGATTAATGGGCCTTGGAATTTTCATCCATTACCCGGCATTTCCCGATCGGGGATTAACCGGATTAATGGGCCTTGGAAATTTTGTTTCTCGGCATTGCCCGTTTGGGAGCAAGCCGAGTTGATGAAATTTGGGATTTTTATCCATTACCCGGTATTTCCCGATCGGGGATTAACCGGATTAATGGGCCTTGGAATTTTCATTCATTACCCGGTATTTCTCGATCGGGAATTAACCGGATTAATGGGCCTTGAGATTTTGTTTCTCGGCATTGCCCATCTGGGAGCAAGCCATGTTGATGAAATTTGGGATTTTTTTTGGGTAAGCCATTGGGAACTCTCTCTCATCCACTAACTGGTACTTCCCGATTGGGGATTGACCGAATTAGTGGGTCTTCATGGCCCGTTGGAGTTTTCTCTCTCATTCGCCAGTCGGTACTTCCCGATCGGGGATTGACCGAGTTGGCAGGCCTCGATGGTCCGTTGGGGTTTTCTCTCTCATCCGCCAGTCGGTACTTCCCGATCGGGGGTTGACCGAGTTGGCGGGCCTTGATGGTCCGTTGGGGGTTTTCTCTCTCATCCGCCAGTTGGTACTTCCCGATCGGGGATCTTGATGGTCCGTTGGAGGTTTTCTCTTTCATCCGCCAATCGATACTTCCCGATCGGGTATTGACCGAGTTGGCGGGCCTTAATGGTCCGTTGGAGGTTTTCTCTTTCATCCGCCAGTCGGTGTTTCCCGATTGGGGATTGACCGAGTTGGCGGGTCTTGATGGTCCGTTGTGAGTTTTCTCTTTCCTCCGCCAACCGTTGGGGGTCTTTATTGAACCGTTGGGAGGTTCTCTCTCTCATAGTGGAGTTGCACTTTGTTTATGATGTTTTAATTTGAGTTTTGGTCATCATGTGACTTAATGGGCCCACGTTCCATGTTAATGGGCCTTGGATCGGTCTCTTGTTCATGTTGGTTAAGACCTAATTGGACCTTAATTGACCGAGTTTGATGCACTTGAAATGGAGTCACATGGTCTTGATCTTCCTTTGATGACGACCAATTTGGCTTTGAGAGCCTTAATGGGCTTAACTCCCACATTAATGGGCCTTGGATCGGTCTCTTGTTCATGTTGGTTAAGGCCTAATTGGGCCTTTGTTGATTGGACTTGGTTCATTTGAAATGGGGTCACATGGTCTTGGTCTTCCATTGATGATGGCCAATTGGGCTTTGAGAGCCTTAATGGGCTTTGATGAGATGAGTATTCCCATTGCCCATTGGGCCTTAGGATGAGTGATACTTCTCCTTGCCTAATAGGCCATTGGATGCTTGATATTCTCTCGTGCCTATCATGGTGTAGAATGATGTGCTTGCAACCATGGTATACCTTGGGACTTTCCAATTTCATGAAGATGGAACTTGAACTTCTCTTTTCAACACTCTCTTATACGATGGGAAGGGGGGAAGCCTTTGAACCTTTGATGCTCTACGGAAGAAGGATGCCTAGGGAATGCTGCCTCTCTCCTCTCCAAGAGGATTTCTTGTTTTTTCATATGCCAAAAGGGAGGGACATTTTGGTCCACAAAGTGCCTCAACTTTTCTTTGTTTTTGATGGTGCGAGATGAGGTGAGGGTAACTTTGGCATTACTTCACATTGCTTTTTACTTTATTGTGGGTGTGAGGGAAAAAGGTGAGGGTCTGATGCGGGACGAGGCGGGACGGACCGGCGGCGTGGCGCTGCAGCGGGCCTTCGGGAGGCACAAAAGACCGGCCGCCGCGTACCCCCATCGGGGGACGCCCGTGGACGCACGCGGGCGCGTCGTCTTCCTCCGTCTTCGGCCGCGCGAGGGCTCCTCTCGCGGGGGTTCGCGGCATCGACGGCCACGGCGGAGCCGCGAGCGGGGAGAAGGGTCGCCGTCGCCGTCGCCGCCGGGGAAGGAGGAAGAGAGGAAGGCCGGAGGGGCCGTGGCCGTCCCCGGATGCCGTCGCGGGAGGAGGGAAGCCGGGGGGGGCTTCGAAGGTCGCGGAGCCTAGCGAGGGCCGTTGCGGTCTTTGTCTTCGCCGGCGGTGGGGGATCGACGGAAGGGGCCGAGGGGGCCCTAGGAGGCGGTCCTACTTCTTCTCTCTCCCCTCGTCTTCTTCTTCTCCTTCCACTGTCCGTCTACGCCGCGCGACTCCCGGAAGGGGTCGGCGGGGGGGGGGGCTGCGCGGTTTCAACGGGGGGGTTGCGCGACAGCGAGGGAGGGAATGGGGGGGTACTCCCGAGGGATCGCCGGAGGTGGAGGGGGCTAGGGCGAGGAGGTGGTCGACGTCGTCGGAGGGTGTCGAAACGGACGGAGACGGGGTGAATGGTATCGATAGAGGGCTGCGAAACGAACCGGTGAAGGGGAAGGGGCAAGAATGGCTCGGAGGCCGGCCGGACGGAGGAGAAGGAGAAGGCACCCGCGCCGGAGGGTCGCGAAGGGACCGGATGCACTTGCCGGAGGTGGAGGCTGGGCCGACCTCCGTCGTGGAGGGTGAAGAGGAAGGGCGGCGCCCCGGCCACGAGGGCAGCCTAGGGTTCCCGAAAATTGACACTAAAACTCTCTCTCTTCATTTTAAGCAAATGGCCCTCTTAAATAGAGGAGCCTATTACAAACAAGACATCGTAAATAACTAATTACATACGTGTCCTCGTAAGGACCCAATTAAAGGAAAAGACTAAAACAAACTTGAATATTTACGAGCAAGTCCCGAATGGACGTAAATACAATTAGACCCCAAAATGGACCGGACCGGGTCCCCGTCGTTCTCCTACGGGAGAAAACTCGTCCTCGAGTTTTGATTTGTCTTCAAGTGTACCCGCCGTCACGTTTCACCAAGCGCCGCACTTCATCGGAAGCATCCCAGGAGTCGGCTCATGAGAATGGGCCGATCCCAGGCTCTGATACCATTTGATGCGGGACGAGGCGAAGGACGGACCGGCGGCGTGGCGCTGCAGCGGGCCTTCGGGAGGCACAAAAGACCTAAAATGCATGAAATAAAGCAAAACCGGACTTAAGCAGTCGAAAAGCGGGCCCAAAATCGTCGAAGCCGTGCAGAAACCCTCGAAAACGGGCACAGGCCCCGAATGGCTTGAACGAGGGCGTGAACCGGCCCGAAATGGCACGAACCGGCCGGTTTAGGGCTTGAACCGGGCTCTGGACCGCCGAGCCGGGCGAACGGCCGACCGAGCCGAGGTGAACCGGCGGCCGACCCGGTACGGGGACGAACCGGTGCCGGTTCGAGCGAAAGGGCGAGCCGGCCGGGCGGCGGGGTGAGCCGAACGCGGCCTCGGTTCGCCCGCGACAAGCGGGGGGGTCGTGGCCCCGCGCGGTTGGCCGCGGGGGCGAGAGGCGCGGCCGGCTCGCCGGCGCCGCGGCCCCGGGGGTGTCGTTGACCTCGCGGCGCGGGGTTCGATCGGGGGGGGTCCTTCGTTCGTCCCGCCGCCTCGTTGACGGCCGCGGTGGGCCGCGGGCGGGAAAGGCGTCGCCGTCGCCGTCGCCGTCGGGGAAGAAGGTGGCCGGAGGGACCGTCGTCGCCGTAGGAGGCCGTCGGCGGAGGAGGGAAGAGGGGTCGCCGGCCTCCGGTGCGCGAGAAGGGCGGGGGAAGGAGCCGGCGGAAGCCGGTTGGGCCGCCACCGCCGCCGAGCCGCGTGGAGGAGGCGGGGAAGGGCGAGGGCCACAGGGGGGGTCCGACCAGCCTGTCTCTCCCTCGTCTTCTTCTCCTCCTTCCTTCTCCCGTCTTCGTCGCGCGACTCCGGGAAGGGGGCGGGGGGGGGGTGCGCGGTTTCGACGGGGGGGGGGGTTGCGCGGCGGCGGGGAGGGATGGGGGGTACTCGGGGATCGCCGGAGGTGGGATGGACGGAGTGGAGACGGTGGACGTCGTCGGGGATGTCGACACGCGGACGTAAACGGGGGTGAACGGTGTCGATAGGGGGCTGCGAAACGGAGCCGGTGAAGGGGGAAGGGGCAAGAATGGCTCGGAGGCCGGCGGGACGGAGGAGAAGGGAGAAGGCACCCACGCGGAGGGTCGCGAAGGGACCGATGCCACGGAGGGTGGAGGTGGACGACCTCCGTCGTGGAGGGGTGAAGAGGAAGGGCGGCGCCCCGGCGCGAGGGCAGCCTAGGGTTCCCGGGGAAAAATTGGACACTAAACTTCTCTGTGCTTTGATACCATTTGATGCGGGACGGCGGGACGGACCGGCGGCGTGGCGGCTGCCGGCGGGCCCGGGAGGCACGAAAAGACCCCAAAATGCATGAAATAAAAGCAAAACCGGACTTAAGCGGTCCAAGCAGACTGAAATATGTCGATTCATGCCCGAACCACTCGAAACGGGCTGAACCGGCCCCGAAAATGGCTTGAACCGGCTGAACCCGGCCCGAAATGGCACGAACCGGCCGGTTTGGGGCTTGAACCGGGCTACGGACCGTCGGAGCCGGGCCGAACCGGCCCGAACCGGAGCGAACCGGCGGTCGAACCGGCACAGGAGGCGGAGCCGCTTCCGGTTCGAGCGAGCGGATGGGCCGGCCGGGCGAGCGGGGTGAACCGGTGCCGCGGCCGGCCGGGCGGAGCGAACCGGTGCGGTTCGCCCGGCCGCGACCCAAGGGGTGGGGTCGTGGCCGTCGGCGGTTGGCGGCGGGGGCGAGAGACGCGGCCGTCTCACCGGCCGCCTCGTACCCCCGTCGGGGGACGCCGTGGACGCGCGCGGGCGCGTCGTCTTCCTCCGTCTTCGGCCGCGCGAGGGCTCCTCTCGCGGGGGTTCGCGGCATCGACGGCCGCGGCGGAGCCGCAGGCGGGAGAAGGGTCGCCGTCGCCGTCGCCGCCGGGGAAGGAGGAAGAGAGGAAGGCCGGAGGGGGCGTGGCCGTCCCGGATGCGGTCGCGGGAGGAGGAAGCCGGGGGGGGGCTTCGAAGGTCGCCGGAGCCCTAGCGAGGGCCGTTGCGGTCTTGTCTTCGCCGGCCGGCGGTGGGGGATCGACGGAAGGGGCCGAGGGGCCCTGGGAGGCGGTCTGCTTCTTCTCTCTCCCCCTCGTCTTCTTCTTCTCCTTCCTGTCCGTCTGCGCCGCGCACGACTCCGGAAGGGGTCGGCGGGGGGGGGCTGCGCCGGTTCAACGGGGGGGGGGGTTGCGCGAGCAAGGGAGGAATGGGGGGGGGGGTACTCGGGGATCGCCGGAGGTGGAGGGGCTAGGGCGAGAGGTGGTCGACGTCGTCGGAGGTGTCGAAACGGACGGAGACGGGGTGAATGGTATCGATAGGGCTGCGAAAACGAACCGGTGAAGGGGAAGGGGCAAGAATGGCTCGGAGGCCGGCTGGACGGAGGAGAAGGAGAAGGCACCCACGCCGGAGGGTCGCGAAGGGACCGGTGCACTTGCCGGAGGTGGAGGTGGACGACTTCCGTCGTGGAGGGGGTGAAGAGGAAGGGGCGGCGCCCCGGCCTGAGGGCAGCCCTAGGGTTCCAAAAATTGACACTAAAACTCTTTCTCTTCATTTCAACAAGTGGCCCTCTTAAATAGAGGAGCCTATTACAAACAAGACATCGTAAATAACTAATTACATACATGTCCTCGTAAGGACCCAAATTAAAGGAAAAGACTAAAACAAACTTCAAATATTTACAAACAAGTCCAAATGGACGTAAATACAATTAGACCCCAAAATGGACCGGACCGGGTCCCCATCAGGGTCTTTTGGACTTTGGCCACCTTTATGAGGGGTTGGGGTGGCCAATTACACAAAATACTCCCAAAATCATCTTTGCAAGAGGAATTTCGGATGCCTTATTTGGGACAGATTCTGGGCCTTCCCCCTTTGTAAAACTGAGGCCCAAACATCAACATCGAAGGCCCATATATGTATATATGGGACCAATGAACCAATTGAGGCTATTTGAGCCCATTTAAGAGTCATCCGAAGGCAATGCTAACTTTGTCAAAATTATTGGCCGAGAGTCACGTCTCCTGCATGAACATCCCATGTACATTTCTTTTCTTCTTTTTTTTCTTCTTGCATTCTCTATTGATACACATTTTCTCATCTTTCTTTTCTTTTTCTTTCTTCTTCTTTTTTTCTTCTTTTTTTGTTTGCCGATTTTCTTCCCCCCTTCCTTTCTTTTTTTTTACTTCATCCACCATTTTTGTTTTCTTCTTTTTTTTTTACTCTTTTTCATCATTTTTATCCTCAGAATCAATAAATGAGAGAAAAAAATGTTTAATTTGTTGCCCTTATTTGCTGCACCTCTTATCAGCGTTATTTCCCATTTAGTAATTATCAAGCCAAAAGATCCAATGCTCTTAAATTTTGACTAAAGTCAAAATCTCCTCCCTCTTGTTTTCTTTTGCTGAACAAGATATCCAATTTATTTTTCTTTATTACGTTGAGGGGGTCGTGGAGATATCTCAGTCCTCCTACCCTTCAATTTTGACCTCAGTCAAAATCGACTTGGGCAGCTCCTTAATCAAATGAGCGACAACGTTTTATCTGATTTTTTAAAAATCAAAACCACCCTTGCGGCAGACGATGGTGCGGGTGTCGCACGGCGAAGCGGAAGCTTCTAGGAGGGGCACTTCTGTCCATCCACCCCCGCTGACGTTGTTCCCCATTTACCCCCGATTTTTTAGTCACGGCGCTGCCCCCTCCTGCGGGGCCTTGAGCTTCCAACGGGCCATTTTTGGACCTTCTCCCTCTGCCACTCGCCTTGGCAGTGCGAGGACGGTGGCAGCTACGCAGACCAGACGTCTTGCAGGGGCGTCTGACGGCCGTGCTTGGCGACAACGGGCGAGAGGCTCCTTCGCGCGGCATGATTCCTTTCTCCGGCGGGGCCTTGTCCGAAGGTTGCAACACCGGCTGATGGAGACGACGGTGACGCGTGAGGGATCAGTGGGGGAGGGGTTGTTGACGCCGTATTGCCGTTCTCCCCTCTTCGACTGGCCGCCTCCTCCGCGAGCTTCCTCATCTCCCCGTTCGCAAACGTGGGCTTTCCCCATCGGATCTCTCATGTTTTCTTGTGGGTGGGCCGCGTCGACTCACTTGTCACCCCGCATTTCTTCTTCATCGACCAGTCGGCATCGGCGGGCTCCGGTTTCACCGACGGCACAAAAAGGAGACGAAATGACTAGGCAGGTGTGGTGAGCTCGGTCCAGCAGTGACGCCGGGGTGTTAACCCACTGTGCGTCCTCTGAGGTGCTCTTTCTCTCTGTCTCCCTTGCTTTTCCTCTTCCCTATTCTTGCTGGATCTCATTATTCGTTTTTTTTTATCATCTTTATTTGTTGTGCAGGTTTCCTGCGGCTCTTGCCGACTACGCGTGTAGAGGCCGTCTGGCTCTCCGTTCTTCTTCCGGGGTTGGAGAAAGCTAACTAGGCTTATTTCGCATTGTTGGGTCGAGGTGAGGGTCCTTCCCCTTCCTTCTACGTCTTCCTTCATCTCCCCCTCCTCCCCCTCTTTTTACTGTCGGACCTGGGCTAATCGTGGCTTCTTCTTCCTCATTCTTTTTTGACATGCCAGGAGGGCTCTCCTTTGTTTCCTGTCGGTCCTGGCTTCAGGGCTACCGGCGGCGTACACTACTTCTCGGTGAGCCTCTTCCCCCTTTCTCCCCTCTTTTTTTTGAGCCGTCTGCTTGCCGATCTCAGGTTTGGGTCCGTCGGATGTCTCTTTGCCCTCTTGTCATCATTCATTTTTTTTTGTTTCGGACTCTGATTGTAGCCTCTCCTTCTTCCTTTTGGTTAATGCTTGATGCTGTCTTGTGTTGCTTTTTTTTTCTTTTTATCATGTATAGGAGACGGCTTCTGTCTCCAACTACTTGACCTCCAACTACAGGAGGCGGCTTCTTTGGAGTTCTAGGCCTCGACAGTTCAAGGCAATGTTGTCCTCGGGCTTTCGGGGTGGTGCTCGACCGCCAACTGAGTCGGCTACGTCTTTGACTTTGAGCCCTTATCGTTTGTGCTTTGTTCTATCTGTTCCCCCCCCATTTTTTTCTACATCAGATTACAGCTCTGTTCCATGTGCCTTGATCTTTCCCTTAGCTTGTTGAAATATAGAGTGGTAATAGCTTGTTTAATGTGGTACTGAAACCGGTGGACTGTTTTCCATGGATGGACTGGACTGAACGGTTCATGACAGGGCTTAATGAATAGATAAGGTCGTCGTCGAACCCTCCGTTGGAGGACCGTTGACGTTCGACTTAAAAGAAGATGACATATGCCGTCGGCCACCCCTTCGGGGGAATCATGGTCTGTCGGTTTAATAAACTGGTAACAACCGTCGTCGACCCCTCCATTGGAGGACCGTGGGCATTCGGCGTAAATGAAGATGACATTTGTCATCGACCACCCTTTCGGGGAACCACGGCCGGTTGACTTAAAAAAAATCGATAGTCATTGAAAAGGGCAGTCGTCGACCCCTCCATTGGAGGACCGTCGGCGTTCGACTTGAATGAAGATGACATGTGCCGGTGACCACCTCTTCGGGGGATCATGGTCGATCGGCTTAATAAATCAGCATTAATTGCCAGCCACCCTACCTAATTGTCTGCTTACTAACCATCTTCTTCTTTTTGAATGGCAATTGCATTGTTTATGGTCAGCCTTTCAGTTCTTATGTTGTGCCTGGATTTCCCATCTTTCTATTTCATATTATCATGTTGATTTGCGCCCACCAGATCTGATTAATTTAGCATATCCCGCGCTTTCTTGTATTTAAAGAGTATGTCGATCATGTTTGATGTTCTTACTGGTCGGTTAGGTCCATGGTATCACATGGCCACAATCACCCCCTTTTTTGGGCGGGGTTAACAGCTGCCATCTCCACGTTGCTTCCACCTTCAACGCCGATTGCCATCATTTCCCTCCGCGCCGGACTGTTGCCAGCAGCCCAAGCTGCTGTCGGAAGCGACTTCCCAATTTCCCCTCTCTTTCCTCCCGCCGTGGCCGCTTCCTCTACCTCTCACCGTAGCCACCACTGCCTCCCCCTTCTCCAGTCGCCGCCACCGCGTACTCCACCTCCTGCTGCTATCACCGCCGATGCCTCCCTCTTCGTTTGCCTCCGCCGTCACCACCTTCAAGCGACAATGCACGTGGCTCGAGATTTCACGTAGTTCAAGGTAATAATTAAGGTTCATTGAACTCAAGAAGTCAAGTTCAATTTGTGCACTTATTTTAAGAAGTCAAGTTCATTTTGTGCACTTATTTCAAGAAGTCAAGTTCAATTCGTGCACTTTTTTCAAGTCGTCAAGTTCAAGTTGTGCATATGTTTCAAGAAGTCAAATTCAATTCGTACACTTTATCCAAGTAGTCAAGTTCAAATTGTGCATGTATTACAAGAATTCAAGTTGAACTTGCCTTCTTATTTATGAACATATCTCGAGGAATATTAATTGTACGTCAAATCAGCCAAATCATGAAAAGACGTGCATAATATAACACGTGATGCACGTAGATCGAGATGACTTCAATTGACGTATGGACCAATTAGACGGATCAGTCAAGTCCGACCTGGAGAGACGGGACCACCGTTCCTTCCCGTCCCGCATCAGTATGTCACCCTTATAGGGCATAGGGCATGCCTAATGCCGGCCCCCAGTTAGTATGTATGTTATAATTCTTTTAAGTTGTGCCAAAGAATATGGCGTGCACAAAATCAGCCCCCAATTAGTGTTCATTGTTTGATTAATTTTCCAAAGATTTAGGGTGTGCACAAGGCCGGCACCCAATTAGTCTTGAAGTAGATTATTATTTAAATTTAATTGAGACATAGGGCATTCCATGAGGCCGGGCCCAATTAGTCTTGATTTGGGTTAATTGTGAATTTTCTGGCCGGTATGCTATCTGTTTGGGACTCGATGGGCCTCCTTCATTGTTATTGTCCTCTGATTGGGCATCTTATGTCTGCTATTGCACTGTCGGTCTGCCCCTGCACACAATTTGTTTGCTGGAATGCCTCTGAATTTCTGTACAACCCCTCTTGCATCTGAACACCCTGTGAGCAGTCCACAGGTTCAGATGTACCCTTTTTGCCCCGATTTAAGAAATGTAGAAGAGGAAGTATATCGGGTTTTATGGAAGGTTTCAGCTAGCTAGCGTAGTACTTGCCCAGTGGCTGATTTGGGATGTCTAACTAGGTTTAAGGCATAGGGTGCTCAGGTGGGTGGGTTTCAGCCAGCAAGTTTGATACTTGCCTAGGGGTTGATTAGGATTGATTTAGGATCTGTTTAGGGATTAGTTTAAGGGCTGGTTTAAGGACTGGTTTAGGGTCTGTTTAGGACTGAAACAGGGTCTGGTTTAGGACTAATTTAGGGTCTGGTTTAGCGTCTGTTTAGGACTGAAACAGGGTCTGATTTGGGACTGAAATTGGGTCTGCCAGAATCTGAGAACAAGCCTGTTTCAGGCTCCTATAGGTTGGACTATGGGGGTTGCGCAGAGAGGGTACACAGGGCTTGTATAGGTACTTTCCAGCATTGATTTAAGAATCTTCTAGGCCTTGTATGAGGGCTGCCAGAAAACTGGCATGGGCAGGAACATAGGGGATAACCACAGGGGCTAAATGTCTTGGTTTAGAGGGGAAAAGGGGAGTTTTGAAGGGGAGGTAGAAGATAATGTAGCGCAACACCCTCTTTCTCACCTTCTTCCTTGTCTTCCTCTCTTTGCGCAGCAGCAGAAGAATGGCCAGGAGAGGCTGTTCCTTCTTCCTCCTTGGCTTCTTCTTCTTGCACAGCAGCAGAATAAGGCTGGCATAGCTTCTTCTCCTTCCTTGGCTTCTCCTTCTCTCGTTGGCTTCTTCTTCCTAGTGCCAAGCAACAAGATGCATGGCCGGTGCAGGTTCTTGTCCTCTCTCTCTCACACTCGCTGGAGCAGGCCGAAGATGCAGGAGCTTTCATAACCAGGGGTGTCAAGTGGGTGGGTTGGGCCAGCCCGGTCCAAGCCCATCTTTTGCCATACGCAAAGAGCCCAAGCCCAAGCCAATTTAAATATAATGGGTGTAATGGACTTGAGCTCAATGGGCTACAAAAGCCCATTTACAGCCTAATGGGCCAAATAACATAAAATATAAAATTAACTATACAAAAATAATGTCAATAAAAATGAGACATATATTTGACGCTAATTTTTATGTATTCTGTAAATTAAAGATAAAGTAATATTATCTTCTCATGCCCACTGTTAGTATCCTACCTGTATTGTCAGTTTTGTCATATTTTTTTAATTGTGAACTTTGAACATTAAAAACGTTGAGTGTGTATGTAAAATTAATGCAAACAAATGACCTTTCAAAAATGCACCCTTCTAAATCATATAAAGATTTCCCTCCATACGAGAAGGACTCAGCACAGATATTCTTAGTCATGCTTTTTCATGACTCTTAATTATTTATTAATTCTTTAAGAAGGAGTTCATGTTCCCTGGGATGTAGTTTATTTTATTTTATTTTTTACTTGCCAAGGAAGTTTCTGTCACCAGGGTGAAGACATTGGCCGAAGATCCTAGCTCGTAGATGATAAAACTTTGTAAATTTGATATTTCATAAATATTTTTCAAAAATAAAAAAATCAAAATATTTTTAAACTAATTATTTCAAATGAATATATTTAAATATATTTTTCATGAAAAAATAAATTCATGTAAAATATTTTTATCAATTTTATTTTGCTTACAGCTTTATTAATTCTTAATATAAAAGAAGCCACAATAATTTTTAATATAATAAAGTACCAATTACGTTAGAATAAGTTATGACACAATATAAAAAATTACTTGCAAACTTAGATATCAATGGAAATATAATTATCAGAACTTTAAAATTAATTAGTTGTGTTCAGGACTATTAAATAAAAATTGTAAAAATAATGAAAACAAAATGGCTATAATTAGTTAAAATAAAAATTGATGAATTTTTTGTACATTAAAATTTTTATAATTTTTAATATTAATTTTTATAATATAATTTAATTTGGAATTTATTTTAACCATTTTGGACCGATCCAACCCCAATCTTTTATCATTCCTTGATATCAAGTATATTTGATGAACAAATTAAAAATTAAGTTGAATTTCTTATAAGTCAAAGTTAATTTTTTTAATTCAAAATTTTAAAGCTTTAAGATGAAGCAAGAGGACAATATCGAAAGTTCATGATTATTTTGGAAGTTTACCATAACAGAATTAAAATAAATAACATGTCACAAGTTTTTTGGAAATGCACAACAGGGTGACGCCAAAGAGAAAAAAATCATTAAAGAATAATTCAATATGTTATTTTAATGTACTAATGATTTACTTGTACATATTGATCTAACTAGATTTCAATTTGCACAACTTGCACTAGTAAAATGAGCTTTTCAATTAAAACTATTTGGATATATCTTTTAGTGAAAAAGTTAATAATAGTTTGAACTTTATGATAGTAAAATTTAAACATAAACAAATTTAACATCATGTTGTACCAAATCATGTTCAAAGTTCTTTATTGTTCAATTAAAACGTTTGAGAACATATATATTACGATATATGTTAATATATAACAATTATTTGAGACTAAAGATTTGAGTTTGAAATTGTGTTTGATGTATGTTACTATATATATTTATATATATTTTATTTACTCACATTATGTTCAACTGTAACTTTGATAAAATATATCTATATATATTATTAAACCATGACATCCATAAGCACAGAAGATTAACTTTACGTTCACTTGCTTTGTCACTCTCTCACTAGATGGGTTAAGTTGGTCAGCCCACCCAAGCCCATTCAGCCCAACGGGATTTTTCATGGGCTTAACACTATTCCAAGGGGCTAGAAAGTCAACCCATCGCGGGCCTGTCAATGGGTTTAAAGGTCAGTCCAGCCCATTTGACACTCTTATTCACAACAGGGCTTTGGGGGCTGTTTTTATAGAAAAGATTCCTGGCAATACAGGGCTGTGGGAGTTGGATCTGTTCTCCAATGGGAGATCAGGCCAATTGGAGAAGAAATAGGATTAATTTTATATTTATGGGCATTTTCAGAGGGCTTTATTTTTTTATTTTTTAGGGGGTGAACCCCACTTTCAGCTATTTCAAGTTTAAGAGATAAGTTTGAGGGTGTTTTGGGTAATTTTTTTAGAATTTTATGGAATCTCCAGGAATTTATGGGATTTATTTTTTTTGAATTTTTTAAAAATGAAAATGTCTAAAATGGTCAAAAAATTTATTTTCAGGCTCCCAGAACTATGAAAATCTCAGGGGAGCTTCAAAGGGTTTTAAGAAAAATATTGACCATGAGAGCATGATTTTTAGTTTGATATTTGCATTTTATATTTTTTTAAGAGGAAAATAGTATTGCTGGAATTTTCCAGAAGAAAATTTGGAAAATATGGAATTTCTAGAAAACTGTTTGGGGTTTTTCTTGAATTTTCAATGGGTTTTGTGGAATTGAATAGAACTTTCTTGATTTTTTGAATGTTTATCCCTATTATTATGAAAATAAATGAGATAATTGGACATTTTAGAAAAATGGGCCCAATGGGCTGAGATGTTCTATTTGGGCACAAATGGGCATGGACATGAAATTCGTCAAGGAAACTAGAGGAGAAATCGATTTTGAATTGAATTTTGAATTTTAATTGGGTGTAAATCCCAATTAAATAAATTTGCATATCCTCTTTTTCTTGTGAAAGTTTTGGTGTTGACACACATTTCCAGATGACTTCCTCTAAATAGTTATTATAAGTTGAGTCGAGTTGAGTTGAGTTGACCAATTTAAGCTTGTTTTTCTTCGTTTTGGTCAATTTTAGTTTGTTTAAGACTTCTAATTCCATTTTGCAGCATTATGGTCTAGTTCCACCATGCCATCTTACATCACTTTTAGTATCGGAGGTTGGGATCGGTTCATTCCTATGGGTCAACTCTTAGGTTGCTTTCATCGACTTCGGTGCACAGTGAATGAATAAAGCATTGAATTTCGAGATATGGGATTAAAACTCAAGGACAAGTTTTTTCCCGGCCAAAATAAATGATGGGGATTTGGTTTGAAGTGTTCAGGGTCTTTTGCATTTCCATCCTTAGAGACTTGTTTGTATACATTTGAAATTTATTTTGAGTCATTTTATTTACATTTTAGTTCTTAGGAGGATATACTTGTAAATATCTAAGTTATATGACTAAGATGATTGCCTAGGCTATGAGACAAGGCCTCAGTGCCTCGTTCTGGCCCTTGTCACCTAATGTAACTGCCATCACCTCCTCCGACGCTAAGGCGGGGAGACTTCGGCACTTTCTTCACCTTTATAGACCCAATTGGGCGGGGAAGAACACCATAGCGGCTGCAAAGGCTGCAGAGGATCGCCTCCCTCATTAAAGGGGACGAGGTAAGCCAGTTTGGCCTAGACGAGGGATCCCTCTGATTGAAATTTATGTCCTACAAGTTAATCATATATGATATGATTCGATATTTTTAAGAATATCTCATTCAATTAATTAGGTAAATGTTCATTACTAGCTCTTATTAAAACGTACATTGTAATGAAGTTCTTGATCACATGCTATGATGATTGAATCATAATGAGATCATGATAATGAGATCAATCATCTAGAGCTATGTGATCTAAATATTTCTAGTCATAGGATCCTTGAGATAGGACATCAATAATCCGGATAGACTAGTGTGTGATGTTTTCTTATATGATGAGGATGACCGATCCAATTGGCCATTAGTATGTGGACATTGAGATACACACATGTGTTTATTAGTGTAATGAGTTAACTAAACTGACCAATTTAGAAAATCTGATTGGTATCTTGCCGAACTGTCTATCAAGTTATTTTTACATCTCAATAGTATAGTTGGATCTTTGACCTAAGCCACCAAAGATATCTTACCAGATATATCTTGTACTTTGATTATTAACTTATGGATCACCATATTGATGGTCCAATATAGTTGATGTATTAGGTGCAAGAAAAACTCGATGGAGACAATTGAGCGGACAACAAGGGATCGTTCACTCTCGATAGGAGAGAGAGAATGTTCTATGGGATAGTATTCTAAATTCTTGGTCAAGGTACTTAGGATAATTGGAAAATGAGTTTTTTAATTGATCTGAACCCGAGTACAAGTTCCCATAGAGTCAGATTATTTAGAGGTTGGCAGTCGGTGCTGAACTCTTGACCGACTGGGACATTGTATGGACGAAGATTTAAATCCATGTGGTAATTGATGATGGGAGGCTCAATGGATGTTATTTAATTCTCTAAAGTCATTTGGAATAATAGAATGTGGCTTGTACCATTTATTATTGGAAAGCCGTAAAAATTATTATCGGATAATAGTTTTGATTTAATTTAAAAGAATTATTCTTTTAAATTAATTAAAACTTCAATCAAATTGACTATTGGGCCTAGTGGGTCATACACATTAAATTTATCAATGAGATGGGTATGAGCGTAATTTTATTGAAGTTTTGGATTTTTGTGAAAAAATCTATCTTTAATAAAATAAATGACTTATGAAGTCAAACACTAACAAGGCATAGGGTTGGAGCACATCTCAAGTACCTTCTCTTTCTCCTCGTTCTGAATGTTATCTCTCATGGTCAAGCTTGATTTTGGAAAGTTTCTTAAGACCTGAATGAAGGAAGAACTCGTTTAGTGAAGTAGATTATGTGGATACCACTAGAGACCGTCACTTTGAACGATTTTTAGTAAGGTGGAACGTCCTCTTTTCATCCATGTTGAGAGATTTTAGAAATCCTATAAAGTACTCTCGTTCTACTTCATATTCGGTTCCCGATTTTACTTGTTCGACATTGACCAAGGCAAATCTAATAGTTTCAAGGAATTAAAAAAATTTTCGCTGCCATAAATTGATTCCTTGCGCCCTCACCTTAGCCGCCTCACACCTTTTACAACATAAGTAAATATTACTTTTAATGATCTCTTTTTGTAATTTGGCCCCTTTATATAAGGAAGCCAATCCATTAATGAAAAGTAACACAAGGAATTTTGGAAGACTACCTTTGGGTGCTAGGTTTTTGTAAGAGACTTGGTCTGGTTCTCTCCACCCTTTCCATTGGGTCGTATGCTTTCTACCATGGTTTACCGGGTCGTGACCCGGACCCGACCCGGTCGGTTTTGGGGCCGACTGACTCGGTCGCGACCCCAAGACCCCGACCCCATTTTTAAATTTTTTTTTTATTTTTCGCGACCCGGCCCGACCCCGGCCGACCCGGGTCGGTTTGGGGCCAAACCAACCCGGTCCCGACTCCCGACCCCACCTTCCTTGCTTTCTACCACCGGTAGGAGGCCGGTTATCCTCTTTACCTCGGTTGATCCACAATTTCAACATCACCTAGAAGTGCATTGATCCCTAGACGGACTTAGCAGCATCTTCGTCAGCATCGGCATCTCACAGCTCTGGATTCCCCTATGCATAGGCACCCACAACATCATCTGGCAAATTCGGATGTGTGCTGCCTTCTAGTTATCCTCCTGCTACATCAATGACTCTATGAGGAGGCCCCATGATCCTCGGATTCCTCCAACATCTTGTCTTCATTCCCGACATATTCCCCTCTTCAATTCCCACCTTCATTGTTCTTGCTTTCTCTCTGGGATTCTGCACAGCATGGAGCTTTTCCATCCTTTCCGTGGCCATGCAACTCCCATTCCCCTTTGTCCTGACCTTCTTCATGCCCTCGCGTCTTCCTCCACCCTCCTGGATTTTCCCTTCCCTCCACCTTCATAGCCTAGCCCCTTCCCCTATTTGCCTTGTTTCCGGAAGAAGATGCTACATTATGCTATTGTTTTCAAGACGTCACCTAAGTGACAAGGTGCCCTCTCACCTATCAATATGAGAGATGCCTAGGCGAGCATCATATTATTTTTTCATTTTGTCTAATTTAAGAATAAAGAATGCTAATTTAGTATCAATATCACCTAATTAAGTAGTTTTGAAGTAAATATAACTAGTTCTAATAGTTTATTTGATTATAAATATATATTTTGATGGAATAATAATTAAGATTAAGTAATTTATAGATATTTACTAATAGTTAATACGAATTAACTATTAAAATTAACTTAATTTAATTGTTTTAATTAGGTCTTCATCATGTTTAGTTTATTTAACTATGTACTTGCACATTATTAATTAATTTACATATCATCATAGCTATTTATTATTTTTATGTATTATTTGCCACTCATATATTTGTTATTTTATCAATTTTACTAAAAAAGACGTTGCCTAATGTCTTGCCTCATGGCCTAAGCAACAAGGTGAATACTATGTCACCTTGATCACCTTGAAAACTATACAGTACGCTTTTTAGAAGGTTTTAAAGCCCCTCGATGTAGCTACAGTACTGCTACTGTGTGCATTGCCCGCATGTCCTGTAGCTCCGTTGGGACATGATATAAGCCTTTAGGATAGGATAGAAGCCTTAGAGCTTCATGCCCAGTGATCTAGCTAGACTGTTGATCACTTGAAGGTTTCTAGACTACGTTCCGGCCACTTAGACACCGGGCTCATCTTAGTTTCTCCTTGCACCTATGCAGGTGATGATAGGAGAGATGCCAGGTAGACATATAGGGCAAGAATTCACACACACCTCAGATGAGATAAAGGCCGAACATAGTAAGAGATACCAAGTTGCCTTCTATTGCCCGTGCCTGATTAACCAATAACAAAGTCTCACCTCGGGAGGATATAAGGTGGCCATTTTTTATTTTTTTACACAAATATATTTTTTACTTTGTATTACGAATCTTATCTCCTCAATCATTCTTCTGATTTTATATCAATGTTTTTTAAATCTACAGTTTGGTTGATTGATCTGCAGACAGGCAACTATAATACCGTTGAGACACATGGAAAAATTCCGGTGAGTTCATCTCTTGCATTCGGAGAGATTTTAGCTACCTTCATCTGTTTAAAATATGGTAGATACATTTATTTGTTTGGAATGTATTTAGTCCATTCAAAGTTTTGATTTGTGTTTGGATATTAGTTAGAATTGGTGATTAGACATGCTATATGAATTTTTATGTCTCATGTTGAATGTATCATAGTGGTTTTATGCCTTCTTGGTGCACTTTTCCTTCTCAGAGTGCTCGAGGAGGTCAATCAGTGTCATTGGTTGGATCTAAATTGATCATGTTTGGTGGTGAAGACAGAAGCAGGCAGCTTCTAAATGACGTTCATATTCTTGATTTAGAAACAATGGCATGGGATGAAGTTGAAATCACGTTTGTCCTTGATTTTTATCCATTTATTTTTTCCAATTTTGCATCTCTATTCTAAATCATGTATTTCTGATTTATCAGTCAAAGCACTCCAGCACCAAGATTTGATCATGCTGCTGCAGTATATGCTGATCAGTACTTCATGGTCTTTGGTGGTTCATCACACTCAACATGTTTCAGTGATCTCCACATTCTTGATTTGCAAACAGTAAGTATATAACTTTGCTATTCCTTTTTATTATGTTAATATTCTTCTATTTCAAATTTTCAAGATAAATGAGCCATATCATATCATGTCATTTCGTTTTATTGGAAACTTCTAATAACATCCATGAAGCTCAAACTGTTCAACCTTAATTGACGTTATTAATAAATCTGGGAACTGTTTTTGATACCAATGCCTAAATGTGCCTATGGTGAGCGAAGTACCTACACTGGTAAATGACTTGTATTATAATGGGGAAAAGAAACTGGTTGATAGTGGTCAATCACGGCATTTTCTTTTAATGATAGCCACTAAAATATGCCCTTTTCCATCCCTGGAATACAAATTGAAGTTACCAACTGGCCTTGCACTGAAAATTCATGACGCAAATAACAGTTAATGAGAGTCCTGTGTGAATTTGAGATGATATGAAGAAATTTAAAATTCTTTTTACATCTTTCAACTCGTAGAAAGTCAGAAGCTACAAAATTGAGTGAACAAGTTGTCTTTCATATAGTTATCCATGTTGTTCAGGAGAGTATGGACATAACAAGCACATGGAGAAAATAAAGAAAATATGAATATGGTATGGGATATGGTATTGGAATCTTATATATCAAGAACAGCAGAATGAGTCTTAAAAGATCACTAACAAATTTTTATACTTAAGTGGCCTCTTTACCGAAGATAATCAGTGTTACTTCTTGCAAAGTGGAGTATCATGTCAAAAATTGTTCAATTTTAGAGTAAAAGGATATCCAAAGAAGACAAATGGCCTTGACCTAGAATCTAGAATCAGAAGGTAATGTAGATAAGAAACATAAAATATTTAATTATACATGTTCCTCCCAGTCTGGACCACTGCAATATTTATTCTGAAGGATTGATCATGGATAAACATCTCTTCAATCACCTTTAAAAGTCTTTGGAAGAGAAGCCTTCCTGTAATCAATTATTGAGTGATTCAGTAATTGAGTACAACCATCACCTACCCATCCAAGGAGCAAGGTGTCAAAAAATTAGTATTTTTTTTCCTTTTACATAGAAACCTGATATGCTTAAGTATTGAAGTTGCTGGCATTTGTTTCTGCCATAGTTGCTTGTATTATTTTAGTATTTTTATGTATGATATTTCGTAAACAACTGGCAGTAGTAGTTGTTCAGTTGAATAATTTAGGAGGCTGTAATTGTAACATGCTGTCATAAATAAATTAAATATTTTAACATCGTCTATTCATAGTCATGCTTTCAGTAGACTATGTAATTAGCTGTTCAAATCATTTGCTCTTAGTTAATTCATTTCAATTTCTAGCCATCATTGATTGGCGTTTTCAATTATATAGATGGAGTGGTCTGAACCACAGACTCAAGGCGTTGTTGTGAATCCCAGGGCTGGTCATGCTGGAACTACAGTAGGGGAAAATTGGTATATTATTGGTGGTGGGGACAACAAAAGTGGTAGGCCAATAAAATATTTCAGTTGATTCCTTATTGTTTGGTAGTTGACTTTTCACATTTTGGTTCTTTTAAGTTTTCCTACATGTTTGTATTGTTATTATGTCTTACTTAAGAGTCTTCCACTTGTAGGTGCTTTTGAAACATTGAAGTTAAATATGTCCAAACTTGTTTGGTCAGTGACAACTAATGTCCAAGAACGTGACCCCGTGGCTAGTGAGGTCTGTTTATTTAGTTGTAGGAAAATTCTCCTTCTTTCCTTGTTTCCTTGTTCCTTACACTTGTAAAAAGTGAAAATTCTCATTCTTTAGTTTCTTATTAGTGCTTAAATATACAAAGTATTACTCAGGTATTTGTCTGTGCCCCTTACCAAGTTGTAACATCCTGACGTGAACCTACTAGGTCTATGTCCAGTCTTCAGGAACGTTCAGGTTCTTACTTTATTAACTGATAATTCTAAAAATGTTAATTGCCTGATGCTCTAATATTTAGTAGCTTTTTGTGGGCTATCTTATTTGCATATCTTCTTTTTTCTAAACTTATTAGTTATAAATACTCATTTTTATTTCATTTGTGCATTATTAACCTTCATTATTATCATGACATAGACTCATAGTTGCATCCTCATGCTTCAGGCATTGGCCATCATTATGGTTTGTAGGATAGACCCTAGATTGGCCTGAATCGGCCTAACGTGCAGGGAAGACGCTCATATCGGGTCCATAGTTGTTATATTTAGGGATATTGGCTCCCAATACCCCATGATTCAATAAATTATTGGGTCCAACAGACCACATGAGTGTCTACATGGGTAGCAAGGCCAATTTACCTGAACATGATGACTTCAAGTCCTAAAATCCATCTTAATCTATACCTTGAGCAAGTAGTTTGAACTTTGAATTAGTCCCCTTAATTTGGTGAAACTTTAAAACTATGTTTTAAATATCAAGTTCTAAATTCACCTTTAATTCGTATATTGAGCTGGTAGTTTGAGTTAATCCCCTCATTGGGTAAAACTTTAAAACTATGCTCTAAATATCAAGCATGCAAATTTACCTTAAAAATATGTGGAGCAAGTAGCATGAGTGAATCTCCTTATTGGGCAAAACTTTAAAGCTTTACTCTAAATATCAAGCAAGGACCACTCCCTTTAATGGCAAAGTCCTATGCTATGATATGGAAATCACCCATTTAATGAGCAAGGGTACAAAAGGGTAGAACCCTATGCTACGAAAACACTCCTTTAAGGAGGAATTCATTTTGAGGTATATTGAGGGGGTAGCCCGTCGAAACAGGCCCCTAATGTACCCAAAAACAGTCCTATGCATGGGGTATCAAACTCTCAATGCTAAGGGAAACTATAACCTGTTGTGCTAAGATAAGGCCATGCATGATTTTCATGCAATTAAGCCTCATCTTTGGCAATCAGGCTAATTCAATGCAGGGAATATCCCCTTAAAGGAAAAGGGCTCCTTAAGCCTATCAAAGGCATTAAGGAGCTATTTCCAATTCCATCTAGATGGAAATATAGCTTTACATGCCTCCCACGTGTACCTTGTATTCAAAATGATCTAATAAATGTAGATTTTGAAGTTTGTGCACTGTGTATGTGATTGGGAGCTTCCAAAGATTCCCATAGATTCAAAAGGATGCAAGCAAAAGACGGAAGAGAGAGAAAATAAAGTATTTAAATAAGTCCAAAAATATAATAATGCTTCTCAAACAGTAAATCAGAAAAATTTTCAAATCAAAATAACTTAAAACACAATTTTCAGATGATTAAATATTTAATATAATTTTTTAACCCAAAAACCCAATTAACAGCCAAATAAACCAAAACTCCTAATGAATCAATAAATACCCTGGTAAGACTGAAAATGCTCAAACAGGTCAAAATTGACCAAAATAAGTGAAAAACTCAAAACAAGTCCAAAACAGGCCAAAGGATAAAATCTACTAATTTTCATAACTTAAAACAAATTAAACCATAGGAAAGCAGCAAATAAAAACACACAGAAAATCTGCAAATAAAAAAAATAAAATAAGAGAATTCTGAAAACTGGAAGATATATAAATCAGAAGATTGCCAGAGTCTGAAAATCCAGAAAGTTAGACATCCTTAAAAGTCCATAAATCTGAGGATCTGATAACCCGGAATGCCCGGAAATCTGAGAATACGTAAAAGTTCAGAAAACTGAAAACTGTCCGAAATTTGTAAACTCTGATGTTAGGGAAAGTCCAGAAAATGTGAAATCTGAAAGTTCAATAATCTGAAACTTGTCCAAACCTGGAAACTCCAGAGAACTTTAAGTCTGAAAGATGCCCAATCCTGAGAATCTGAACACTGTCAAATCTAAAGATTAAAGGCAAACAAGAAAGTTCTGCAAATCAGAAAATTTTGAAATCTGAAAAATCTCAGAAAGGAATGTGTGACACCTCAATTTTCAAAATTTGAGATCCCTCTTATTGTGAGAGAGATTCGGAAATGAACATTTTTGCATCTCCTTCCAGACTAACTAGGAAAATAGGTGATATCCTATAAAGGTATTAAATAGTCCGGCGATACATTTAAAAATATAGAACTGATGTTATCAAGTTCTGTGAAAATATTTTGTTTTGATCTCTCTCCATCAGATGGTGTGAAAATCTGTGTGAACCTCGTTTTTTTCGTTTTCGAGAGGAAAAGATTTTTGTATGAATGCCCCGGACTTATTTAGGAAAATAGGTGATATCCTATAACAATATTAGATAGTTCGGTGGTAATTTAAGAATATTAGAACCAAGGTTCGGGTTCTTTGAAAATTTGATTTTTTGACCCTTTTCCGCCGGATGGTGTGAATATCCGGCGTTAACTTACATTAAGCAACAACTTGAATGCCCTTGATTAACTGTCGTAGCAACCTGTTTTCGGAGAGCGTGAACATCCACAAGTAAAATGGACTCAAAAGGGCAGCGACCTTTTGGGCCCGATGAAATGCAAACCGGTTTGTTCGGGTTGATTTTGGTTGACATAGAGTCATTTTTATGAGTTTGAGTTTTAAGTGAAGTTGATTGATTTGTTTTGTATTTGGTTTCGGTTTGATTTTTATTTTATTTTAGTTGAGTTTGATTGGTTCATGTTGTTTTGATTTCAAATTTGATGAATTTGAAATGTTTTAGACATTGTGAAATTTGGTTTGGTTGATTTGATTTTAAGGTTTCAGATTTAATTAACAATCTGATTTTTTTGTTTTCATGTTGGTATTGATGTGCTTTAGGTGTTTAAGATGTTTATTTAGTTTCTTTTGAGATTAAGCATTTGTTGGTTTATTTAGGTGAGGTTTGGTGCCTTTTAAAATGAAATTTTAGTTCTGTTTCTAATTCTTTTTTTTGGTGGAGTTCGCAGATTATCAAATCTGATTTTCTTTTGTATTTTCGGATTGATCAAAACCTGATTTTTCGGTTTGGTCTAAGATCGGTTTTCTATGTGTTTGTTATGGTTCGGTTGTTTATTAAATCGGGGTGACTTTAAGTTTAAATTTTCAGATTCTGGTTTTTTATGTTTTTATTAGATTTTCATATTTGTTTATGTTGTTTTGTTAGTTGTTATGTTGTTGTTGTTTTTGCTTTTTTTTTTTAATTTTGGCAGTTTGCATAACATTTGGCCCATCGGGCTACCATTCGGTGTCCGGTTTCATGCATCTCAAGTCGACATCAAAGTCTTTTCCATTCATTGAAGATAGAATACATTGATGTAAATGGTAGGTGATCCTTCCCCCAACATAGGTTTCCCACCGACTTAGAAAAATTTCGGCATTACGACGGCATGCCGATCATTTTTCGAACTTGGTGAAGTTTACCCATCCAGTATGGCCAGCCTTGACTTAGCCACGTTGGGGGAAGAATCATCGGCATACTGGAGCGTGCCCGTGCTGACGTCCGGATCAACATTTCGGGGTGTACCCGAGGGAGCTGTCCCAAAGATAGAGTATCCGTGAAAGGGTGTTTCACTCCTTAATTTATTTTGGCATTTCGCATTTCTGATTTTTGTTATTTGTTTTTTTTTGTGTCAAGGCTGTTTAGGTCAATTTTGTTTCATCGGCATTCTTAGCCGGCCTTTGGTCTTGTTGGGCTTAGTGGGCCCATCTTGGACTGTTTTGGGCTGGAAGGGCCTGCTGACTTTTGTGCTTGCGCCCCTTCATTTGTCTTGATGGTAGGGCAAGGGTCTGTCCGGACAAACGATCAGCCCGTTGTACGGATTCCGAAAGGGTCCGGGACATCACCCCTACCCACCAATGCTGAAGGTGGCGAGTCTTCTTCATTTCTGTTGAGCTGTGCTGCACCGCTTTGCTGCCCTTTTTCTTCATGCTTTGAATGGAACTTGCTGTCCCCTCTGGAGGCCGCAGTGAGGTCTGCCAGGAGGGGCTTCAATGCTTTTTTTTAGGAAACAGGCCCTGTTTGTGAGCTGTTTTGCTAGGCTGCAAAGGGACCAAGATTCCGGCCACAAAGGAGCTAGGAGGGGTCCGTTCATAAGGGCCGAACAGGGGCTTTAGAGGGCCTGTTCAGATGGGTCAAAAAGGGGGACCTGTTTGGGATATCTTGCAAGACCACAGAGGGGTCTATTCTGGGGTCTCTTGGTGGACCAAAGTGGGGCTGCAAGTGACCTGTTTGGAGGTCTGAAAATGGGCCGATCAGGGGGGCAAAATGGAGTGTGCAAGGAGGGCTGGATAGGGTCTCCTTTGGTGCTGTTTAATGAGCTGGCAGGGGACCTGATATGGAGTCATCTGGATAGGACGACAGAGGCTGAAAATGACCTGGTTAAGGACCCATTAAGGTGTCTTTAAGATGGGCCGACAGGGGGACTGAAACTGGACTAATTAAGGACCTGTTTGGGGGTCTGATTGAGGGCAGATTTGGGGCCTGTTATAGCTCTGTTCAGCAGGCCAACAAGGGGGCAGACATGGGCTTTTAGGTGGGGTCCGAAGACTCCGAACAGGGGCTGATAGGAACCATTTTTTGGGCCATGGGTTGCCGTTGATGATGAAAGCTGGTTTAGGCCATGAGAGGGGTTGAGAAGAGAATTTAGTAGGGGAGGAAGGGGTGCCCTTAGAGGGCTACATAGTTAATATGTGTATGCCCCTACCTTGTCTCCTTGGCGTTGGATGCAATTGAAGATGGAGAAGGATGCTATAGGGATCCTTGCACCAATGAGGATTGACGCTGAGGGAAGTTGCAGGGGGTTCCCTTTGTTCTCCTCCTCATCCTTTTCTTCTTCTTCTTTTCTTTTTTTCTCAGCCGCTGGCAGGAGGGCTGAAATTGGCGCACAGGTGGGGCTGCAGTCCAGCAGCCTGTCGGCGTCTCCAACTGGTTTTTTTTCTGAACTTGGCCGCCCTCCCTTCTTTTATTGGAGCAGGTGGGATATCAAGAGTCATCAAGGGAGTTCACGTAAGATGACTGTTGGTCTGTCCTAGGTGGTCAATAGACTTTAATTCCATGAATTCTTTAATGTTTGACCTACCTTTTGAGTTCTCCCACGTTGGCCAGACCCTTGGCTTTTCCCATGTCATAAATGGGTCAAAGATGAGGTGGATGCTGATGTGGACAGAGCGGTGGGACCTGCTGAGGTGGCGGCTGAGCTGGACAGGTCAGCTGGGCCTGTTGACTGGGCCAATTGGCCTTGACCACAGCCCAATTCTCTCCTCCCATGGGCTGTACGTAGGTGGGCTTTAAGAAGGGCCAGAAAATGATCATTTTAATGAAAACCATGGCTGATCGGCTAGAAGTTGGGTCGATGGGCCCATGAAGGGCCTGATTTACCCAATTTAAGGGCTGACCAGCTCATTTTTTTTAACAAAAATTGACGCCAACAACATCCAATGTTAAATCGCAACTAATCAAAGATCCTTGATTAACTGCCATAGAAATCTGTTTGCCAAAAGCACACATCCACATAAAATGAATAAGCACAAACGGGGCAGTAATCCCACAGACTTGATGAGATGCAAACATGTTGTTTCATATTTGTTTAAAATTGATTTTAATTTTGTTTGAGTTGATTTGAATTGTTTATTTTGTGTGGTTTTTTATTTGAACTGAATTGATTTGATTTTTTAATTCCAATTGAATTTATTTTGTTTCTTTTTTTTGATTTAGTGAGTGAAGTAAGTGTTTTAAGATTTAATTCACTTGGTTGACATATTTTAAATGAGATATTTAATTATCTCTTTCTTATGTTAGTTTGTTTTTTTATGTCGGTTTAAATGTTTGGAGTTTTGATTTAAATGTTTTTAAGTTTGGTTTGAATGTTTTTAATGGTTTATTGATTTGAAATTTGATTTGTTTTACGATCTGATTTTTCTTGTTTATAGGTTGATTTAGGCATTTTTATGTGTTTTGAATGTTGTTTATTTAATTTTTCTTGAAGTTGTTTAATTATCACATGATTTAGAATTTAATTCTATGAATTAAGTGATTTTAAAATGAAATTTCAAGATTGTTAAATGATTTATTTTAATTATTTTCATATTTAATTAAGTGTTTTTTAAGTTTGCTTTATCTTGATTATTTTGGTTCGGTTTGCATCCCATCGAGTCTGTCAGATTAACATTGAATGTCACTCTCAAACATCGGCATTGGCACTTGAACTTTCTTTCATTGCATGTATGTCGAAACATGAGTACATCAGCTGGTATGTTGGTATGCTGTTGACATAAAAGTATGAAAATATATTCTCGGACAGGCATGATGGCGTTCCTTCCCCAGGTATATCTTCATAAGATTTAAGGGAAGGGTTGGCATGATAGCATGCACGATCCATTCTCGATCGAATGAGATTTACCTCCTTCATAGTTTAAGTCTTTCGACTCACTACATCAGGGGAAGGATGCTTTGGTAATAGGAATCGGCCCGTGCCTCTGTCCAGATGCGACGTACCGAGTCGAACCCGAAATAGCTATCCAAGGTGGAGCAGTCAAGAAATGAGCAACCCTTTCGAATCAATTCATGTCATTAATTTCTCATGTCCATTGAAAGCTAATTCAACAAAGAACATTTTTTTTGGTATACTCTACAAAAGGCCAACTAAATCCTTCTATTTTTTTTGAATCTCTTTTTGCTAATCCAATTTATGAGATTACTATTCTTTCTATAATCATTTTTATAAGAATAATCTTATCGCATACTTTTCAGTAACATCACTATATCATTCCATATTTTATCAATAATGATATTGACCATATTTTTTATTTTTTATATAGTAGTTTATAACTTGTATTTCTAGTTCTTTACATTTCTCTTCTGTTCATTTGATTTATTGAATGCAAACAACATTGATATTTCTTCTTTCTGTACTATCAACAAGTTACATAAGTTTTCTTGTAAAAGATTTAATATTCCAAATATTTATTCTCATCTTACTCCGCTTCATGGACTGGCTTATTTACTTAAACTCATCCTTGATATGGGAATCTTTATTCATTTAACACCATGTTTACCCGAAACATTTTGTCATATCATTGTTTGAATCTTTGTTCATTTACTTAAATATGATCCTCCTGCTACAAATTGTCCTTTCGTGTAGCATAAAGACGTATCTTAGGTTTCAGTGGAAGAAGTGAAGATGGGCAACAAAACACTTGTTTTATACAGCCAGAAGCTTGGCATAATCAAATAACTTGAGTTCTATTGGAACATACGTGAGGCTGGTGCAAAATAACAAGAGACATAAGTTCATTGATGCATAATCATATGGATATGAATGATGCATACAAGCCAACTATTAGCTACATGATCAATTAATCACTAAGGGATTCTTATTGAGTTGTTGGGCCGGCCCAATGATTCCTCCTTGGTTCAACCATATTGCCAATTCTGATAGAGATGTCTAATCAGAACTGAACAGCAACAACCTACCTCCGAAGGGGTTACCGACGACCATTGCCAAATAAGAACTAAATAGCAGTAGTCTTCCTCTGGAGAGGTTACTGTTAGCACTCAAATTCCTCAGCATCCAAAAATAGCAAGTTTTGAGAAAAATACACAAGAAAATCGAACAGATAGGTGGGACCCACCTTTCATCACATTTGGGACCAACAAGCCGAATGGGTCCACTAAGTCTTATTAGGGCTGACTGACTAGACGATGACTCGATAACGATCAAATACTACCATCTAGTCCACCCATGCCATACTTGAGCAACGCCGAAGTTAGATCGAAAATCTGACTTTTATTTTGCAAGTCATAGTTGAAACGATGAAAATGGACTACCAAATGGCTTTTGTTAGGCCTAATGGGCCCAAATGACAAAACAAGTGGGCCCATAGTAGTGAAACAGTCAAGACCTTTCCAACGGTGCCCCAAATGTCAAAAGTTGACTCTGTGCGGTAAAATGACAATTTTACCCTTGTAAGGTCCAAACAATCTAGGGAAAGGTCTAATGAAAAGTGGCATCGCCAGAAGGTCTACTCAACTTCCAGACGAATAATGACGGAGTCGTATTAGCAATCTGACCTATATTTAGAAAGTTTCAGGGAAAATACTAAAAGAGACTTTCGAATGGCCTTATCGGGGTATATCGGGCCTAAAAGACAAAACAAGTGGGTCCGCGGGCTGAACCAGTTGAGGCCTTTGCAATGGTACCCCGAATGTTAGAATTCGACTTTAGACAGATCCTAGGCAGTAAAATGACCTCTTTTATCCTTGGTGGGTTCGAGCAATTCAGGTCATGTCGGATAACATATTGATGCATCCTTGAGTCCACCAAACTCCATCTTGAGTGACGTTGAAGTCAAATCAGAAATCTGACTTGTGTTCGGTAAGATATGGGTAAACAATGAAAGTGGACTTCATAACAGTCTTTGTAGGACTTAATAGACCAAAATGTCCAAGTCAGCAGGCCCACAGTATTGTCCCGGTCAAGAGCTCCACAACGATGTTCAAAATGTCAAAATCCGTTTCTATGAGGTCAAAATGATTGGATCGGAAATCCCAAGTAACAATATCACCCCTATCACCCCTATTGGGGCCAAGTGACTAGAGGCCAGCTTAATAACAGATTGGCACCCCACCTAATCTTTGTAACTCACACTTGACAATGCCAAAGTCGGATTGGAAATCCGTCACATTCGACAAATTATGGAGAAGTGGAAGAAAATGGGTTTCTAGACAGCTTTTTGCAGGTTTAATGGTCCCAAATGAATAAACATGTGGGCTCACAGAATTGTACTAGTCGAGATCTTTGCAACGGTGCCTTGAATGACAAAATTCGATTCTGGAGGTCAAAATGACCATTTTACCTTTGATGGGCCTAGACAAATTGAGACAGGCCCACTAGTAGCTGACACCATCAGAATGTCCGCCCAACTTCTAGATAAACAATGCCGAAGTCAGATCGTCAATCCAACCCCCATGCAGAAAGTTATGAATGAAATTTTAAAAAAGAATCGCAGAGCTCGCATGCACCTCGAGGTTAGGCAGATATGTCCAAATAGTCCGTAAACAGGCCTATTTGTGTGTGGAAACCAAAATTCCATGATATAAATATTTAATTACATTTTAGATGTAATTTACGGAATTTTTAAAAGTTGAGATTGTGCTAATCGGAAAATCCATTGAATTGGTGATCTCTAGGCAAATTGAGGACTCTCAATTGTGGATTTGATGGAGCACAAGATCAATGGCCATCATGGAATCTTTCGGATAATTCTGACCATTTTCAAAGTTAATTTAAATAATTCCGATCCGGAATTAATTTCGATCATCGGATCGGCGGCCATTCTGATGAGAATTAGGTCAAAAGATTGACTGAATCCCCAACTGTCGTAGCTTACGTCAAGGCTAGGCCATTACCTGAATAAGCCTTGGGTTAGTTGAGGAATGTGGAGATATTTTCTTCACCCTCCCATATCCCTCTCTCTCTTTCCCAGTCTCTCTCCTTCTCTCTTTATCTCTCTCCCACGTACACTGCCAAAGAGGGAGGGGATATAAAAAAACAGCAAGAAAAGGAGGTATTCACATACTACTGCAGCAGTTGACTGAAGAAGAGGGAGGGAGGGAGCAAGGCAGGGGCGGCCCCCATCTACAGCAGCAACCTGCTGCACCCGGCTATCAACGGAAGAAAAAAGGGGCTGCCTCCACCTACTGCTACAGCCAGGGAGAGGATTCTCTCTATCACATTCTTCATCTCTTGCCCACCTGCTACGATCACCACCAAGGAGGAGGAAAGAAGCTCTCTCCCATGTCTTTCATCCTGTTGCCAAGGGGAGAGAGAGAGAGGGAAGAAGAAAACATCACGTCTTCTCCTCTAGCACCTGCAAAAGCCCAAGGGAACATCATGTTCCCACTCTGCCAGCCGCCAAGAGAGATGACATGAAGGGCAGGCCACATCGCCATCTTCGAGCCAACAAAGGAAGAAGAGAAGAGGGAGAGGAAAGGTATGGTGCTCGGTGCTCAGTGCTCACCATGTAGTCCCTTCGAGCCATCTCCTTCCTCACTCCTTTTCTCATCTCCTTCCCTCCATTGACCTTTCTTTTCTTAACTCTTCAGCGGCCACATGAATAGCCACTGCTCCTCTCCATTTTCGAAGGCCGACGATCCCATCAGCCATGGCCTTCAATTAGCTCATCAGCCTCCCCTTCCAAGGCTGATCAACCTTCCTACCGATGCTCTTGATAGCCTCTGTTCGGTCCCTAAACAAGCCGATCAGTTCATATTTCTGTCCTCTATGCACCCTCCAAATCAGATTAAAAGAAACCCTCAATGATATCACCAAAACCCCTTCCAAACAAGGTCCTGTTGCAGATCCTCAACTCCCCATGTGCAGTCTCCTAAACTGCAACCTACAGTCCCCCATGTTCGCCCCCATGTTCGGGGTGGAGGTGGACAATCGGACCCTTTTCCCACATGATGGGTTAAGGAACTCCCTGATTGGACCTTCACCGTTAGCCCAAAACAGAAGACAAACAAAACGTTGAAGCATCAAAACAGGCCACCAGAGCCCTTGAAGACTTGAAGCTGGCCCACTGGGCTGTGAAGACAAAGACCGGCCCAATGGGCCCATTGGATATGAAAAATAAATTTTAAATCAAATCTAAATATGAAATACAATTATTTAAGTAGTTAGTACCACATCATGGGCACTCCACAATTGGGCGGCTGTAGTCTGGGCCAGCTTCCAAAATGTTGACATAGGTGTAGGCATGGAACACGTTTCCATTGTAGACAGATCCTTCTCTCAATATGGCTAGTTGAAGTGAAGGACTTAGCTATGTCGGAGGGTTAAATCTATTTGATTGAGAATGGGTTGGCTTGTTGTTGTAATGCCGAACCCATCCCTCAATCTTATAGAAAATTACCTTGAGGGAAGGAAAATGACCATGTTCAAATTTCATTTATACTTTGATGTAGTCCGAAATGAAATAAATGCAAAGTTCAAGTGTCGATATGGACTATTGCAAACTGCGCACCGAACATTGACCTAATGGACCGGATGAGATGTGAACCTAAAATAAACAAGATAAAAAGGATTTAAAATACATTCATTAAATCTAAAAAAATACTTAAAATAAATCATCTAACAATCTGAAAATTCATTTGAAAATTACTTAATCCATGAAATTGAATTCTATGATCGAACAATAATTAAATGATCCAAACAAATCAAATAAACAACTTTGAAAACAATTAAAAATACCAAAATAGTTTCCTGAACAAAAAAATCAGATCATAAAATAAAATTAATTTCAAATCAACACATTTAAAATACATTCAAAATATTCACATTAAACTCAAAATATTCAAATCAAATCCAAAACACCCAAACTGACATAAAAAGGAGATAATTAAAATACTTATTTAAAATATGTCAATCAAGTGGATTCATTCTTAAAACACTTAATTCACTAATTTAATCCAAAATCAAAGCAAAAAATCTAATGGGAATGTAATTCAAATCTAAATCAAATCAAAATCCAAATCAAATCAAATCAAATCAAAACATTAAAATAAACAGAACATAAAATGCTTGTCAAAATATCATACATTTCAACCAAATAAAATTCACATCAACCAAACATAATACCACTTGTTTGCATTTCATTGGGCTCATAAGGCTATAGCCCTCAAGTTTTTTGTTTATGTGGATGTGTTCCTACTAGTAAATAGAATGCTATGGTATTTAATTAAGGGTCTTTGAGCAGTTGCTCTAGTTAATTAACGTAAGATATTTGCACCATCCAATGAAGTGGGGTCAAAAATAAATTTTGACATAACCCGAATATCAGTTCTATACTTTTTACAAGCATCACCGGACTATTTAAACTTTTATTGGATATCACATATTTTCCTAAGTAGTCTGCAACATAATATTTATTCCAATCGATTTTAAAACAAAATCAATCGATGTTTCAAAATGAGGTTCCCACAATTATTGTCAACCATTGTCAAATAAGAATTAAATGGCAACAGTCTTCCTCCGAAGAAATTACTGACAACTATTATCAAATAAGAGTCAAACTACAACAGTCTTCCTTTGGGGGGTTACCAACAACTATTATTAAATAAGAACCAACATCAACAATTTTTTTAGAGGGGTTGCCAACAGCCATGTCATAAGCCCATTGGGCTGACCCAACAAATCTCGAGATGCATTCAATCAATTTTATTATAAGATTCATGTGGTTAAGTTAAGGAACTCGGATCTTAATTGCCCAGCATCAGTTTCAGCTTTCTCATATGTTGATAGAACACTCCGAAACAAGAGAATACAATTCAAGTATGTAATGACAATATTTAAAGTGTGTAGTCCAACAAGCACACTACATGTGTGTTACCTTAGTTGGTTGAATTGGGTGTCTCCCGTCGATGCACACTCGGGACCTTGTTAGACAATGGCTGGTCCCGACGACCCCAAGTAAGCCTCAAATTGGAAGCTTAGCCCCAGAATATATATGCAAAAGGAGGACTCATTGCATAAGTGAGTTGGGCAAAAAATATATATAATAAGTATACACGGAGAAATGGGAGGGGATCTTGACCTCCCTGCGTGTGTTAGTGACGAAGGAGGACAATAGACTTATTAGATTAGAAACTTGTTTGACTCTCAGAAGGAATGAGAAGAGAGGGATAAGAAGAGCATGGATGGCAATATTAGGCAAGTCCGACTACAAAAAGAAAAGAAAGGTCACTCACTGGGAGCTACAATGAGGAGAGTTTATGATGGGGAACTAGTTCAAGAATTTTAGGGACTTTTGCTTTTTGTGTTTCGTTCCTTAAAAGGAGTAGTTTGTAAATATTTTAAGTTCTTTCAAGCCATTTTATGTTTTTCTGTCCGTAGGAGGACAAGTTTGTAAATATTGACTTTAAGGGTCTTGTAAAAAAGTGGCTCCTATTTATAAGGAGGCCATCATATGGAATAGAGAGACATTATCTGAAGAATTTTTGGAAAAAAAGGGCTTCAGCCGCTGGTTTGTGTAGATAGCGTTACCTCGTAGGTTCTTCACCCCCTTTAAATGGAGGCCTTCCTCTTCCCCTCCATCATTGACCGGTGTCTACTCTATACCCAGTAGGAGACGGGTTGCATGCATTCCTCCTCTTTTCTTTTAGTCAAGCTCCATGCCATTCTTTCACCTTCTCCTTCTCGATCACGATAACTACTTCATTGACTTCGAAAGAGTTCGGCTACAACTGACCGCAGTGAAGTTCGAACCTACGTGGCAACATCTTGACAATACACAAAAGGCTCAACAATCCTTGGACTGTCCCAAGCTCCTTCTGCTCTCAATCACTTCCTAGTGCACCCCTTCATCATCCACCCCTTGCAGTTGCATCATCGACGTCGGATCCTTTCGTCATTCTTGGTCGCGGCAGCCACCGTGGTCTTTCCCTCCAACTATGTCACCGCCAATACCGTCAGCTCTAGCACCTGTTATTGTCGGCTTTTCCATTGTTGTCAATGTCTCCACCCTTATAGCACCCTTGCGTTCCCATCGTTGTTCGTAGTCACCGCGCTAAAGTCTCGCATCTGCATGTCTACCCACCTCTGATATTTGGATGGGATGACAAAGCGGGTGATGAGAAGTTGGAGATGCCCCTTGGTCCCCCACAGCTGGTTTTCATGTTTTTCACAAGTATCGGGCACACTCACAGGATGTCACGGCCCCCGGGCCTTCTCGCTAATGCGTCAGAGGAAGCCGCACCCCCCACTGCATCATCTGACACCTGATTGTGCACCACGACTCCTTTTCTGATTCCATGACAGGCGGCCAAGATTATGCGCGCTATGACCCCCACCCGAGGGGGCTTAAGTCATATGGCTATGCAAGCGATCCATGACTAGGCTGGTCCATCACACCCTTCAATTGGTCTAGTTGGCCCCAGGCCCAGTTTTGATCAATTCAGTGCATAAATTGGCCGGTTTAGGCTTGGTTCAATGCCCAAACCAGCCAATTCGGGGCCCTTAGAATTGGTTCAGGCCTTTTTATACTGGTTTACAGTCAGTTTGAGCCTCTTTTGACAGTTGAAGCCCGATTTGCTTCATTTTGTCCGTTTTAATTTTGTTTTAGCTTGTTAATCTCGTTTTTACAGCTTTTCAACCTAGTCCACTGTGCTGTCCCACATCAGTTTCCCAAATGTCGGAGATAGCATAAGAGGATAAAGGATCTTGGACTTCTCATTTATAATAGACCTGTGCATCGATTGATGTCGAAGGAGAGGACGACTGAGATAAATAGGACATCTTGCTAGGTCTCCTTTGCTCTCTCAAAGAGGGGGATGCTTGACTGAGCCTGGTAAATGACAAGAAAGAACATTGGCCCTTAGCTGAAAGGGTTCTTTACTAGGAGCTAGAGCAACAATGAAGTTGTTGGTTAAGAAGAAGGGAAGGGCTCAATGCCCTTTGTACCCCCAACACCACGACAACCTCAAATTGACAAAGGAAGATACGGGAGAAGAAGCTTAGCGCGGTACTCCTTGGGGAAAAGAAAAGGTCGGAAGCACCCTGACGTTGAGTAATGGATCAAGGGGACAAAGCCGCAATTATATGGCCCCGGCACCATGGTCAATGGAGGGATAATGGAGGAAGAATAAGAAGATGACAGTTCCAAGGTTTCGCGGTAGGTGTTCCAGTGATTGTTCACAGACAAGGAAGAGAGGAGAAATGAGAAAGTTGAAACCCCCTTAAGCATGCCTAGCCAAAGGAGGAGATGAAGTTATGGAGGATGGGGAAGAGGAGGAAGAAGAAGCTATGGAGGAAACTCCCACAAGCGCCGCCCCCTTTGTGAAACCAAAGCCACCTCCGCCAGAGACAGCTCCAAACGCCATCACTTGTGCCCCCTTGCCAAGTCAAACACGCCTTCACTGAAGATGGCTCCATACAAAATTACGCCCCTCCCCTACCACCCACCCACAAAGGCTAGCATGGCTGCATCATCCATATCCTTGCCTAACAGTGGAAAAAGATCACCCATACCTCTTTTGAAGCTTCCTTGTTGGGGGAGGCCGGGTTGACTGCAATTGCTATCTTTAGAAAGGGGATCGTGCCTCGTGGCAGAGAGAGAGAGAGAGAGAGAGAGAGAGAGAGAGAGAGAGAGAGAGATAGAATAAGCTGAGCATCATGATGGTTCAAATAGCTAGGGCAGCTTGAGCACAAAGGGAAGAAAATAAAATAAAATTACTAAGATACTAAGAAAAAGTTTCAAACAAAGTTATACATATAAGATAAATAGTAATTTTATTTTACAAATAATCAACAACTAAAAATAAAAATAATAATGATGAATGAATAACAACTATCTCAACACACACAAAAACTAAACTAAGAAAGAGAAATTTAAAAGGAAAGAAATAAAAAGAAAAGAAGTGAAGGACTATGAATAATGAATATGATAAAATGGGGAGAAGATTAAATCAAATAAAAAAGAGGGAAATAAATAAGGCAATGATAAATAAATAAATAAATCTAAAAAAGATAAACAAATACAAGATGAAGAGAAAAGAAAGAATAAATGAGTAATGATAATGCCACAAATAAAAAGAGAGATAATAAACAAAGTCAAATGAGTATATACAAAAATACAAAAAAGGGACTATCTTGAGTAGTTAAAAAAATGTCAACCAAATGGTAATAACAATGGTAAAAAGAGAGATAATAAACAAAGTCAAATGAGTATATACAAATATACAAAAAAGGGACTATCTTGAGTAGTTAAAAAATGTCAACCAAATGGTAATAACAATGGTAAAACAAAAATTGCATAACAAAAAAAATTGGTTAATGATGAAGAGCTCAATGACAGAAGAGGTGAAAAAAAAAATGGAAGAAAGAAAAAATTGGAGAGAAAAAAATGAGGAAATAAAAAGAGAATGAGATGTGAGAAGAAAAATAGAATGGGAAAATAGAAAAAGAGGGGAACAACACGAAGAAGGTGAAGAAAAACAGAGAGAAGGAAAAAGATAGAGAGAAAATATGTGAAAAAAAGATAGAAAATCAGTCAAAAAAAGAAAGAAAGGAGAAAAGAGAGTTTTCTCACTTAGTGTAGGGTTTAGTCTAAAAATCTTGGTCAAATAGGCCAAGCATTGCCAAATTAGCTTTAATTGTGGCAAGAAAATCATTTGTACCCAAAACAATTTTTTTTCAAAATTTAAGAGGAGCTTAAAGCCCCAAATAGTTCTCAAATGGGCCTAATTAGCCTTTATTTACTCTTTTGGTCTATGTACATACATATAGGCCCTTCAATTTCACTAATTGGGCCCATAATCTTCAAGATTTGAGGGCCCAAAATCACCTCCAAAGGGGCTATACGAAATTCCTCTTGTAAAGGGATTGCGAGGATTATTTTGTGTAATTGGTCATTCCCCCTCCCAAAAAGAGTTGCTAAAGTCCATTGTGCCAGTGCCTTTTTCTCTCATAATCAAAGGCGCTGTTTGGTAACACTATTAAACATCTCTATAACTATCAATTTTAAAATTTATATTGATGATAATCACCTAGAGGTGTTTGGCTAATAGTATTAATTTTAAATTTGTATTGCAAACAAGGCATGGAATGTAATACAAGTGTCAACTTGTATCAATTTTTATATTGATAATCCAACTTTTAGAAATATCAATATCAATATTAATATAGTATCATTTTTGATACTCATAGCCAAATAGGCCAAAAAACAAGGAAATGGTGGGCCAAATTTGGAACCAAAATACCCTCATTCTCACCTTATAAAAGAGTATGTGGAGTGTCATTTGAAAAGAGAGAAATCACTCTCCAAGGTGTCCAACCTGAAGAGCTCCAAGGCAATTTTCTTATCTTCTTCAAAGAGGCTTCAAGGAGAAGAAGGCTTCAAGCAAGGAGATCATTAGGAGGATCAACAAGAAACGTCAAGATAATTAATCAAGCATCAAAGTCTCAAGTCAATCAAAGAAATTCAAGCTCAAGGAAGAAGCTCAGCATGAAAATTTGGCAAAGTCCCAAGGTACTCCAAGGAGGAAGCTCAAGGCTCAATTACATCGCTTCAAAACCCAATAAGTGAAGACACCGATCATCTTAAAGTCCTATTAAGCCACCTGAAGTCCAATTAATCAGGGAAACACTTATTAGTGGATAGAGATGGAAAAATCATTTAAAGATAAAAAACCAATGAAGATCCACTAACTTGGTCAAGCCCCAATCAGGGAAGTACCAGGTAGTAGATGAAAAAGAGTATCACTAAAACCAAAGCCGTCCAAAGTCCACTAATTCAGTCAAGTCTCATGTGGGAACTGCTTATTAGTAAATGAAGGAGAAGTAGCCATCAAACACAAAAAATTGTCATTAACTTGGTCAAGCCCCAAGTTGGAAATTTTAAGTAAGGGATGAAAAATGTCTAAGACCCATCAAATTGGTCAAGCTCCCAGTCGAAGAAATCTTGCTTGGTAGATGATTGAAAGCTCATTAAGTTAGTCAAGCCCCTGGTCAGGGAAATGCCGCTTAATGGATTTGAAGCCCAAAGAGCAACAAAAATTGGTAAAGACCTATCATGCTGGACCCGAGCAAGATACTGGCACCCAAACCCATTTTCAAGAATTATGTAGAGAGAGAGAGAGAGGATGCCTTATGTTTATTCTTTCATTACTTAGATAAAAATTATTCCTTACTTTTAATCTCATTTTGCATATATGTGATTATGGCAGTTAATCAATAGTTACTGAGCCACCACCTGATATAATTAACATTGAATCTATTTACATATCGGTAGGGAGAGATTTGATCAAATTTCAAGAACTCACACTATAACATTGTCACATCTTTTTAATCAAAATTGAAAAATATAATCTGGAGATACCGTCGCCATCATCATCAAAGGAGTCCACGCCTAAAACAAAAAATATATATTATATACATTTTTATAAAAAGGTGAGTTTTAAACACATTATTCATGTGGCAAGTCCCATGTCGAGAATGTTATCCACCCTTGTTATTTTTTTCATTACATTCATGCTTGCATTGTAAGAGGAGAATGCCCTAACATTTATTTCATTTGAATTCATATCTTGAGATATGACAATATTTTTACGTTAGTTGTCCCTTACACAACCTTCTTCATTTATTCGGACTTGGGTCTGATAAAGTACAGGGAAATTTGTATTCAGGTGGAGTTGAATTGTCACAGCTGCTTGGGAATGTTGTAAAAAGAAGTAGAAAGTCCTTACTTACTGTCATGGGGATGCCAAACATGGGAGCTTAACATTATAGGCTCGTTAGCATCAATGCTCTTTAATGTCAATCTCAACTCTAGCATTAACAAGCTTGACAGCAAGTTTTCAAGAGTTCAAAAATGTCTAATTCGTGTATATTTTACACATGCAGTCCTGCAGTGTACGTGAGGCCTTAGGAAGCCTTCAAGTGTCAAGATATAATCCTTGGTTTTCTACACTTAATTAAACCTCTTGAAGGCTTTCATCCTCTCCTTTTAGTATTTAGGAGGATAATAGGGTTGGAAACTTCATTTTGAAGCTTTGTAAACAGCAGAGTTTTATAGGTGCATAAAGCAGAAAATTCCCCACCAAATGTTCTTACTTATTTTTCCAAGCCTGTTCTACTCAACTCTAGCTTTAATCTCAACTTTTTTTTCGTCAGCCATATGGATTTTTTTCTCCACTCAAATCAATTTTAAGTTATTTATTTAGAGATAGTAATTTATCCGAATCATTTGAATTATCCTTCTCCGATTTGGTTAAGATCTTCCACATCCTATTTTCAATTTTCTAATGAGTTAAGGGAGTTTAACTTTTTCTCTTCCTAGAGAAACAGAGTAACTGGATTATCCAAATCTGGAATATCTGATGTATGCCATATTTTTCTTTGAGAGACTGAATTTTATGATTTGAATTTTATAATCATGCATGCATGTAAACTCAAATTCCAACATTTGGTTGCATGGAGTTTAGGGTTTTAAAGAGTTAGTCCTTCATTTTTTATCATATTATATTTTTGCAGAGTTGACATCTGACAAGTGGTGGGTGCAAATAAGTTATTACATTTGACAAAATATCTCGAGACTTGGCTCAGCTCATTCTTTTTACTAAATGAGTTAGGTTGGACAGGAAAAAAAACTGAGCTTATTAAGGATCCAAGCTTGAGTAAATCCAGATTCACAAGCAGCCCATTTAAGTACTCGATTACGCAGTTGATTAATTCTTCATTTAACTTTTCATTTGAAAAAAATGAAGTTGTTAACACTCCGTTATATAATATCAAATAACTAAAATTGTTAAACATGCTAAAATCCAGCTCAGCACAAGTTTGAACTGCACACAAACTCAAGCTTAAATGGAGCTTGAGCTTTACAAATGAGTTTAAACTTGAGCTTGGATCAAGGATTGTCATCTTGATTTTATCTCGGAGAGATTGAAGATAAGAGATCTTAGAGAGATCTCGGAAAAATCTCTAGAGATTGATCCTCGAAAATGTCAATCAAAGTGCATGTATTAAGTGTAAAATGTGATGTAATTTTTTCAAAAAATGACAAAGAACTTGAGATTCAAAACCAAAATAAGCTAACAAGGAGAATAAAAAGAGATACAGATATGGTGAACTATTGTTAACAAGATATAAATAAGTGATCTTATGTTGGATCTAAACTTCATCCCGAATGGTATGGAGAGGGAACCTCTTTGAAACCTCTAGAGATTAGTGTGACATCTTGGATCAATTGTACATAGTCATATAAAAATTAATTTGTAAAATTTTATCAGACAATAATGCCTAGATAAGTCTTTGGATGTATCATGGACACAATAAAGCAGACTTCACAAGGTCATCTAACTAAAATAATTATAGAAAATAGAATGAAGTAGTATATATGATATAGGCAGTTTGTCCATTATGAAGTTAAGAAGTTAAGAGATAGAAATAGGTAGAGGAAATTAAGGAACCATAGGTACTATATAAACATTGTTGTTTCATTGATCTCTTTTCTTCGTTGTATGGAGAAAGATTCTCGGGAGATTGCATTACATTAGCTTGCATCATAATCCAAGCTTCTAATTTAAGTGTGAACTTGGCTCAATGTCATAAACGAATGACTTGACAAGTTGAGCTTGAACATATCAAGCTCATAATGAACTAAGCTCAACCCAAAACCTTGTCTACCTTGTCTGCTCGATGAGTGTTTTGTTTGAGTAGAAATAAGTGTGCCAAACTTAAGCAACACCCTGCTCGACTTGGCTTTGACTCGCTTGCGCCCCTACAAGTAGCAAAGTTTTGTATGTTGTGTTGAAATCCATTGAGTTTTGATTTGAAATTCACGTGTTAAAAGTACTAGTTTTCTTTCATGTGAAATTGGTTTCAATCAATAAAAGATTTTTTATATTTATTTGTATGTGTTACATCTTGATCTATATGATAAATTGCATCCATTAACCACTGACTGATCAACTTCCAGTAACCACTGACTGATAAATGGAGTATGACTCTTTAAATTCTCAATGTTTACATATGACTCCAATTTAATGAATTTCAAAGAACAAATTCTTGTTTAATAGTAGATTCTGAATTTTATGAATATATGCTGTAATTATTGATTATTAGAGAGGTTACCTCTTCTGTAAATTCTGAGAATACAGTCTGTTAGATAAGAATCATATATCTAATTTCCATGTTTAGAACTCTAAAATGGAGTGATTTTAGTTGGATTTTTTTGCTGTTGGTTCAATGCTAAAACTTGTGCTTTACACTATTCGTGTGGTCTGATTTTTGTAATATTAATGGTCAGCTTTCTGATACATTTGAGTGTAATAGTTGGCCATAGACAGTAATATTAGATTGTATCTTACATTCTACATGTGATAGTAATAAAGTAAATAAACATTAATTTTGATGGTCTCTTGTCATCAATTTATTTTGGGTTTTTTATATATTGGTCCTTGTAATTATTTATATCTATAAATGTCTTCATAAAAATTGAAAACATTGTAAATTTATAAAATATTTTTTTGTTGAAAATTAAGTCCTGGCCACCTAAAAACTCTTAAACTAACTTTAGTTAAAAATGTTAAAATTTTATGACAAAAATGCTCCTCAAATATTTTCTTTCACTTTGTGCTACACAATATTCATCTTTTTATAAAAGTGAGGATATTTTTGTCAATAAAATTTTAAAAAACACTTGAATAATAAATTGTTGGGTGTTTTAACATGGATGTGCTTATTTAAAAAACACAAGATCTCAAGGAAATTTTAAGAATTTTTAATTTTGTGGAGAACATGTTTAGAAATGTTGTACTTATGAGGACTGATATGTATAAATACCTTTTAATTTTTATCATTTGTTAAAGTTTATAAATTTGAGATGCAGTTTTATTTTTTTTCTTGTAAAGTTATAGGTTGTTTGTGGAAAATGTTATTTACAGATTTTTTTTTTGGACTTGATCTGGGCCTTATTTGTTGCAATGCAGTTAGTCATACTGGTACAGCTATTCTCAGGAGTTGCAAGACAGTTATAAGTTGGATATAACATCATATATCTTGTCCTTTTGTGATAGGGCCTTAGCATTTCCTCGGCTACATTTGATGGAGAGAAACTGTTGGTTGCCTTTGGTGGCTACAACGGAAAGTATCACAATGAGGTACGAAAGATACATATATTTTGAAAGTTACTTTGCATCAAATTCTTCATTACTGTATATGATGGACTTTCTCATCTAGTGGCTTAATATCTTCCTTCTAATTTTGGACATGGAATCAAGTCTTAAACAGTTAATATTGTTTGATAAATGACATATAATAGGTTATCTCATAGAAGCCTATGCCAAGATTGGCATTTAGTTCTCTTCCAATTATGTGGTGGTGCATAGTTGTCAAGGCTGCCCACTTAGGCACCTGCATGCCAAGGTGCCCTCTGCAGGGCAAGGTGCAAGGTTGCCTTCTGCAGGGACCAAAAGGTGCCTGAGGCACCCACTTATGCACCAAGGCTGACTCCCTAGGTATGCTGATCTGGCTAAGGCCCTTCACATACTTATCTACCTACCAACTGATTATTTTTGACAATTGTTATTGTTTTATAGTTTCAACCAAGAATGTTGTTTCTTCAAACTACAAGAGATTATGAGAAGAACATAGTTCTCAAGACAACAAGGTGCCAAGGCATTCAAGTGTGCCAATGGTGCTTATGCAACAAGGAAATTAGTTGTTGGTACTATATATACGTGTACAACTGCAATACATATATTACATGTATATACAAATATATATAATTGAATGTTAATACTATATATTTTTGAATGTCTACAAACACATATACATAAATACATGTTGGAACCTCGAATTTCCTCATCCTTTCTTTTTGAAGAGGAAAAGAAATTATTGTTGGAGATTAGAATTCCTTTTTGAAATTCTTTTCCTTCTTTTGGACTAGCATTGACTACTATGAAAATATGTGGTATTCATAGGAGTATTAGCTAATTTGATGTGGTATTATTTTATAGGAACACCGATGGTTCCACAGATTTGCTAAGCGTTGATATGGGTATCACCCACTACTTAGATGATCTGAACCACAATTTAATTTATGAGGTTATCTGAGTTCTTTGAAAATAAATTTTGACCTCTCTCCACCGGACTTGCGATATTCCGGTGTTAATTACATCGAGCGAATACTCGAATACCCTTGATTGACCGTCACAACAACATATTGATCGGAAGTCATTCATCCACATAAAGAAAGCTGGAAGACATCCCCATGGCCTTATGAGATGGAATTTGGTTGAACTTAATTCAAACTTTTAAGTTTGGGTTCATTGATTTTCTTCTTGATTTAAGATTTGATTTGATTTGTTTTGTTTATGTCTTTGGTCATTTGTTGACTTAGACAATTTTGAGTTGATCTTTTTTTTATTTGTTTGTAGGAATTAATTTTCATTTTTTATGTGTTTGTTAGCATTTTTTGCTTGATTTGAGTGAATTTACTATTATTATTAAGGTTTGTTCTTAATAATATTGATCACTCTAATTTTTCATGGTTGATTTTAATCCAACATAACTTGTTTTTGTAGTCATTGGTTGACATTTTTATGCATTATTTAATGACATAATTTTGGTTGGATTATGTTAACATTTTATTAACGTTTTGATCATTTATTTGATTTGAATTTAGTTATACATACTTATTTAATTAAGTAGCTTTATCTATTTGGGTTGATTTAATTTTTTATGGTTAAGTCGGATTTAAACTTAACATGCTTTGTAACCATTTGTAGTCATTTTTTATGTATGATTTCATGACATGAATTTAATTTGATTATGATGGTATTTTTGTTAATAAATAAGTAATTATTTGATTTAATCATATTTACTTATTTGATTTTATTTAATTATTTGATTTGATTTAATCAAATTTAATTATTTGATTAAGTTTGAAAATTATTTAAATGATTTATTTAGTTTATTCCATCTTTTGGAGTCCATGGGGATTTGATGTAACTTTTGTAGTAACATAACACATCAATCGAACTTGAATTTCATTTCATGTCGATCTGAGTACATGGAAGTACAACGAATGAGAGGGCATTCCAGCCTCTCTCCTCAATACATGTCATGACTTGTGTTTGGTTTGACCGGCATTACGACTTTACCGATCTGGGTTTTAATTTAGAATTCCCGTTCGGTTTGACCGGCATTTCGGTTTGACCGATTTGGGTTTTCATTTAGAATTCCCGTTCGGTTTGACCGGCATTTCGGCTTTACCGACTTGCGTTTTCATTTAGAATTCCCGTTCGGTTTGACCGGCATTTCGGTTTGACGGACTTGGGTTTTCTATTTGAATTCCCGTTCGGTTTGACCTGCATTTCGGTTTTGACCGACTTGGGTTTTCTATTTGAATTCCCGTTCGGTTTGACCGGCATTTCGGTTTGACCGACTTGGGTTTTCTATTTTAATTCCCGTTCGGTTTGACCGGCATTTCGGTTTGACCGACTTGGGTTTTCTATTTGAATTCCCGTTCGGTTTGACCGGCATTTCGGTTTTGACCGACTTGGGTTTTCTATTTGAATTCCCGTTCAGTTTGACCGGCATTTCGGTTTGACGGACTTGGGTTTTCTATTTGAATTCCCGTTCGGTTTGACCGGCATTTCGGTTTGACCAACTTGGGTTTTCTATTTGAATTCCCGTTCGGTTTGACCGGCATTTCGGGTTTGACCGACTTGGGTTTTCTATTTGAATTCCCGTTCGGTTTGAACAGCATTTCGGTTTGACCGACTTGGGTTTTCTATTTGAATTCCCGTTCGGTTTGACCGGCATTTCGGTTTTGACCAACTTGGGTTTTCTATTTGAATTCCCGTTCGGTTTGACCGGCATTTCGGTTTGACCGACTTGGGTTTTTTTATTTTTATCCAAAATAGCGAACTATTTTCGGCCCCTTTTAATGGAAAGGTAGCGCAAAACCACTTAATTTCGGCAGCATTTCGGCTAGACCGGAGTTGGGTTGGCTATTTTCTATCCAAAATAGTTCACTATTTTGGGCCCATTTTTATGGAAAGGTAGCGCAAAACCAGCCCATTTTTATGGAAAGGTAGCACAAAACCAAGGTATTTCTTACCTTCTAAGGAGTGAGAATGTGGAGTTTCTCTCTCTTCCCAACTCTCTCTTTTCTCAACACTCTCTAACCCCTGTACGTATGGCACTTGGGGGGCTATTTATAGGATTTTTAGAGGGGCAAAAGGGTCATTTTGAAGACCCCACTAAACCCATTTTCGAGTTAGTGGGGGGTGATTGGAATGGGGTGGAGTTACCCCATTTTATTTATTTTTTTCTTGATTTTTTGGTCACTGTTTGACCAAGTCAAACTGGGGGGGTAAGTTCACCCCCCAGTTGGCCGAAGCCGCGGCCGCCAGCGCGTGGGCGCGTGTGGCCCACGACTGCCCACTCGGCAGCCGTGTGTTGTTTTTTTTTATTTGAAATTCTCCCCCGGTCAACCGGGAACAGCCCCCGGGTTGACCAGGGTCTGCGCAGCAGCGGCGGTTGCTGCGCGCTGCCGCGGCCCGCGCGGCGCACCGGCCCACGCGGTCGGTCGCGCCCGCGTGGGCCCCTTCTTTTTTTTTCTTCCTTTTTTTTTGCGTCATCCTCAGCCAGCGCGGAACTGCCGCTCGCATCTCTCTCTCTCTCTCCTCTCGCTTCGGTTCTCTCCCCGACGGCCTGTACGCACGCAGGAGATCCCGACGGCCGACGGCCGGAGACTTCACGGCAGATGCTCGCGCTGGGTTCCTCTTGCAGCAGCGGAGGTGTCGGCGACAGTGGCAGCGGGAGACGGCGACTACGGCGTTGTCCTCTCTTTCTCCTCCTTGCTGCGTTTTTCTTCAACGTGAGCGCGTAGGGGCTTCTAGCGGCTGGATTTCGCGACGGTGGCTTCAGGCGGCCTTCCCCCAGCAGCTTCTTCTTCTTCTCTATTCGTCGACAGACCTGCGTACAGCAAACCCATCGGCGGTAGGCTTCTGGCAGCGGTGTCGAAGTCCCTCCGACGTCGACGGTCAGTCCGTACGGTTGCGGAATTTGTCCTAACAGCTCGTGACGACACTGGTCGGGCAGACGGATCAACGGCAGCGGTCTTCTACTGTCGTGCGGTGCTTCGTGCGTTCGTTCCGTCTTGACCGACAGCTCCAACAACGGTGCGACGACATCGGAAAGGGTGACGACATCGTCTTTTATTTTATTTTATTTCCATTGTATTCAGTGGTCATTCATTTTCATCATTTTTTTTGACCACGATCCGGATGAATTTCGAGGGATTTGTGTCCTCGGATTAAATTCCGGCAAGTTGTACAAACATGTTTGTGAAGGAATACATATGTGCACATTGAGTTAGTTTATAAAAATGTGTTGCTTGTCGGTTTTCTTTTTTTGTCAAAAATAACCGATTCAACAATACAATTATATTTGTATGTTATAATTGAATGTGTTATGTGTGCATGCATGTAAATGCTTTTTTATTTATGTAATTATGTTGGTGTGGGTCTAAATTCTATATTACTCCTGATTGTCCTGTCTTTATTATGTTCTTTGGGAAGAGTTAAGCTTGATAAACTAAATGAGGGGGAGGAAAAAGAGGGTTAAGAGGAAACTTTGAGTTTTGAGTGTATATCAGATATTTATAATTAAAGCAAATACATATACTAGTAAAAGTGATGATAAAATATGTTAATATATTTACGCTCATTAAATGGGTGCCCAGGAATTGTGGATCATTCTTGGTAGGTGAGCACCTTGGCAGGCCCTAGAAAGTCACCTTAGTACCTAAGCAGCTTGACAACTAAGGATAAGAATGGGTGACGTTGAATTCTACTCTAAAGCTTCAAATGAGAAAGAACTATTTTTGTAGTTTTTACGTCATTGTTGGCATCAGAATTTTCAAAAAAAAAACAACAGGAGGGGCAGCACAGCAAAAAATGAAAAAAAAATAAAAGAACTGGTCCAGGTCAACTGCCAACTAGATTGGCCCTCAATTGGGTCAAATCAAGTCCAGTCATACTCAAAACAGGCCCTAAATTGGGCCCATTGGCAGCCCATTTCCAGCTCTGGCCGGCCAGCCCATAACCAGATAAATTCAGGCCTTGTGCGCAGCCCATAGAGGGGCTTGGGCCGCAGCCTCCTGCTGGCCCAGAAACCAGGCCCAAGATGGGCCAGGCCCACTTCAATTCCAATGAGAACAGGCCCAGCCGCACCCACCTGCCACCTCAGCATTAAAATGTGCGCACTCACCTGCCTAGCCACCTCATCCTTGACCCATTTATGAGGTGAAGAAGCCAATGTGGCCAGCCTACGTGGGAGACACCAAGGGTCAGTCTAATATTGAAGACTGGTGGGAATTCAAGGAGTTGGGGAAGGCCAAAAGCCATTCACGTACAGCACAGCCTGGCTCTTCACCTCCCCTCCAGCCTCTATAAAAAGAGGGGGCGCACCAGCCAGAGGGGGCTGCTTCAGACGCCGGGAGGCTGCCAAACTGCTGCCTGCACCCTGCCACCTGCTGCACATACGCCTGCACCTGCTGCTAGGAGAGGGGAGACTGCTGCTGCTGCCACCTGCTGCCAACCGTGCTCTGTCTCCTGCTACAGAAGCTGGTCTGCAGTCAGAAGAGGAAAAGGGGAGAAGAAGAAGACAAGGTAAGAAGAGATCGTGGGTATGTCCATGTAACCCTTTAAAGGGCCTTCTTTCCATCGATTCTACCAGCCATCTCCTGCCCTTATCCACCTGCACAACATGCCCCATTTCAGTCCATTCAAACCCCTAGATTGGACTGTAATCCCCTTGGGCCGAACCCATAAATCTGGCCCTTTCTGGCCCTTGTCCGGAGCAAAAAAAACCAGTCCCCTTGTGACCCGGTTTCAGCCCCAATCAAGACCCAAAAGAGCCCAATTTCGGCCTATCCAGATCCTCTGCTCGGCCCATACTTAGCCCCATGCTGGCCCATCTTCAGGTCTTTAAACAGACCCCTTCAGCCCCTCTACGGCTTACCAAGGCAGCCAGTGTGCAGGTCTCCAAACCGACCCCAAGTCAGGTCCTAGAACAGCCCCTTGTGGAACCTATTAGAGCCCTAGGTGAGGGTGGATGACCCGGGGATTCTTGGAGACCGCACGACGGCCCAAGTCTACTCCGGGCGGATCCTTAAGCCCCTTGTTCTTAACCCCTTTGAACAACCCCCTAAATAGGCCCAAAACCAGGCCATCCAACAGCCCTTTGCGCAGCCCAAAGTCAGGCCTCCAAGCTGTCCTTTGTACAGCCCCAAACAGGTCCCTCAAAGCAGGCCATTCTCAGCCCATCCGGCCCATGGTTTTTCCGCCACAGCAAAAGGGGAAGTGCGCCAAAACAGGTTCTGCAGAAGCCGTACTCCAGCAAGGCAGCAGACCGGCTTGAAGGTGACGGCCCGGCACCCCTTGGAAACCGCACGACGGGCCAAGGGCATAGCCGGGTGGCCTTCCAAGCCGGTTCCATCAAGAAGCTCCAGCAAGGCAGCAGACCGGCTTGAAGGTGACGGCCCGGCACCCCTTGGAAACCGCACGACGGGCCAAGGGCATAGCCGGGTGGCCTTCCAAGCCGGTTCCATCAAGAAGCTCCAGCAAAGCAGCAGAATTTCAAGCAAGCCCGTTGAGCCTATGAAAATGAAGCCCGGCTTTGAACGCCGAAGGAATGGACCGGCCCGAACTGGCTTTCAAAAATAAATAAATAAAAAAATCAGAAATGCGAAAGCTACATTAAATTAAGGACTTCACCCCTAGCGGGGGAACTCCACCTTGGGCGGAGGCGCGAGCATGCATCCCGTAGCTTACGACCCGGACGGGGGCGCGGGCATGAATCCCGTAGCCGTCGATCCTTCCCCCAATATGGCTAAGTTAAGGCTGGCTATTTTGGATGGGTAAATTTTCACTAAGTTGGAAAAATAGTTGGCATGCCGTCGTAATGCCAAAATTTTTCCAGAGTAGTGGAGATGAACCTACATTGGGGGAAGGATCAGCCATGTTGTACACCGATGTACCCCACTCATCTTTCAATGAAATGAAGTTCAAAGTCAATTCGATGCATGGAAGTGGGCACCGATTGGCAGCCCAATGTGCCCGATCAGATGCAAACCGCCAAAATCAAATAAGCAAACTGTTTTTTTTAAACAATCAAAGAATAAACAAAGCAAAGTAGGGTCTGAAATGGGATTTTACTGCCACATTTCTTAACCGCCTGCAGGTCTCGATCACAACTCTGTTTCAAGCCCTGCCTAGGCCCATGGCTGCCCACCTAAAACCACCTGCGCGGACCCCAATCCAGGCCCATGAACAGCCTCCTGTTCGGCCCACCTGCTGCCCCCTTTTCAGGCCCAATTCGAACCCATATGGTCAGGCCCAAGAGCTGGCCCAAGTCCAGTCCAATTTAACCTGCAATCAGTCCCCTTGCGACCTGATTTCAGCCCATTTAGAGCATCTCTAATAGGTCATTTGCAGGCCCATTTTCAGCCTTGTTCGGCCTTCTGCATAGGTCATTTGTAACCCATCCAGGGCATCTCAAACAGGCCCATATTCCGGCCCTCCAGCATACACCCCAAACAGGCCCATATTCCGGCCCACCTGCAAGCTTATATCCAGAGCCTAAAACCAGTCCCCTTGTGACCCGGTTTCAGCCCATCAAGGACATCCCAAACAGGCCCATATTCCGGCCCACCTGCAAGCCTATGTCCAGATCCTAAAACCAGTCCCTTTGTGACCCGGTTTCAGCCCATCAAGGACATCTCAAACAGATCCCCGACCGGTCTATTCAAAGTCATCTGAACAGACCCCTTAAGCAGGTCCGAAGCTGCCCTTGCTCAGCCGACGTTCAGGTCCTAGGACCGGTTCCAAATCAGCCCTCTGTGCAGGCCCATTTCGGCCCACCATAATCCATTCACTCCAGTCCCTTTGTGGCTCGGTGAAATCCCAAGTCAGTCCTTAAACAAAAAAATCAGATTCTGACCGAATTCAAAGCAGATGAAACTCAGAAATCAGAAAGCATCAAAGCCATCCAAAAGTAACAAATAAAACAAACCCGAACAAATCGGTTTGCATCTGATCGGGCCCAAAAGGCCGCTGCCCTTTTGAGTTCCCTACTGTGTGGATGTGCATGTCTCCGACAACAGGTTGCCGCGACGGTTAATCAAAGGCGTTCGAGCCGTTGCTCGATGTAAGTTAACGCCGGATACTCGCACCATCCGGCGGAGAAGGGTCAAAAATGAAATTTTCAAAGAACCCGAATCTCGGTTCTAATATTTTTAAAACTATCACCGGACTACCTAATATTTTAGGATATCACATATTTTCCTAGAAAAGTCCGGAGATGTCTTTCTTTCTAAAGAACAGACGCAAAAAAAAGAGATTCACACAGTCATCCTGTGCCTACATCTGTTTTGGGCAATTTTCTTATATACCTTTATTTTATGAATCAGAAGTCTTCAGCATGTTCTGAGGAAGTGCATCCTTGTAGAGAAGAATGATGGGGCTGGTTATTATGTTCAACAATTGTGACTACATTTTAGAGGGGTACTTTAATTAAGATGAAATCATCTCTGTTTCTAGTAAATAGGGCTCTGAATCAGATCTTCCGATTTGAACCTAATTCTGCTGACCTCATTCCTAACTTGAACAAAGCCTGACCATTTCCTAGCTGATCTGGTCCTGCCAGATTGGCTGATATCATTTGCTGACAATCAGGCTCCAATCACCAGACAAAGATCCCCTTGGTGGTCTTGAATGCCTATATAAGGGTCATATGATGACCCCTTGTCTACTTTACATTTCCTCATTGTCTTGGTAGTTTTCTCTCTCTAAAAATGCTTGGAGTATATCTCTTGCCAAGAGAAGAGTCATTCACTCTTCTTTTTTGTGCAATTATTTTGTTGTTTTTAAAAGCCATATAAAAAGAAGGCCCATGCAATCCTTATGTTCACTAAAAGCCCATATAAAGATTTTTTTATTACTAAAAGCTGCACAAAGTGGGTAGCATGACCCTGAGAAAATGATATGTTAGGAATGGTTCCTTTCGTCTATGCAGTTGCCACTGCTGCTTGTGATTTACTTGGCTTCTCCATCTGCTTGTGCACATGGGCCTTTTTCTTGGCTCTAACTCCAGCCCATATCACTCTTCACAGCAGCAATGATGCAATTGTAGCACCTGCCTCCAAGCTGCATGACTGTCTTGCACCTGAAGCCAGCAGGCCACTGTCTCCACCACACAGGCAGCACTATCCACCTCTCCTCAATACAACTGCCAGACATCCACCAGTCTCGTGTCCAAGCATCATTGATAGAACATATGCAGGGTGCTTCATTTCCCTGTTGCTCTGTAAGTCACTTCATGGCTGCACTCTGCTGTTCAAGTCATTTCATGACTGCACTCAACACTTCAAGTAATAGAATTGAATCAAATTAGTTTGGTTCTGTCTGGTTTTGTTCAGGAGATAATTTTGGTTTGATTTAGTTTGGGAAAAAAAAATTCTCTAAAGCCAAATCCTACAATGACATCCTTAAGGTATCAAAGTATGAGGTGGATTTGAACTCAAGAAAATGCACTTTTTGCATCAAAATGCTTATGGTTTAGGCCAGATGCCATCTTCAAGTAATTGGCAATATATACAATCAAAAACTCTTTGGAAGATATATGAATAAGGTAATAGGCAACGTCATTTTCTGGTAAATATGTTATTTTTTAATGAGTAATGAATTTCTTGAACCAAACTCAAACTCAAACTCAAAGTCTTAGTCTTAAATGATTGAGGTCGGTTACATGGATTTGTCTTCTCCATTCTACACGATCCTCCAGCTCCTCCCGTATGCCTAGATCCTCTAAGTTATAATGGATATATCTATGCCAAGTTAACTTGGGTCTACCTCTCTGCTTTTTCTATGTTAGCAAAACCAGGGCCTCAACTTGTCTAATTGATGCCTCAAGAGGACGTCGCCTGATATGTCCAAATCAACAAAGTCTTCCCTCCTTTACTACATCCTTGATTCTCGCAACTCTCATTTTGTTCCTAATGCACGTATTACGAATTCTATCTACCTATGTGTGGCCACACATCTACTGTAGCATCTGCATTTCAGTTATACTCAATTCGGCAGTATATTTTCTTCTTAATTGTTCAACACTCACACCTTAGAGTATGACGGGTGTTATAACTGTGCAACAGGATTTTTCTTTCAATTTTTGGGAGATTTTACAATCGCATTGAATCTCCATCGCCTATCTCCATTTCAGTCATCTCACTTTAATCTTATGACTAACATCTTCATCACATTTCCTATCCACATGTAAGATTGAACCCAAGTATTTAAATTGAGTACTCGATACAAGGGTATTTCCATATAAGGTTACTTCAATCTCTTCAACTCCTAAGAGTTCGCTGAATTTGAAGTGCATATACTCCATCTTCATCTTGCTAATTTTGAACTCCTTAGCTTCTAACTCGGTTCTCCACCATTTAAGTTTCTTCTTAATGCCATATTGAGTCTTGTCGATCAAAACTATATCATCTGCAAACATCATGCACCAAGGTAAACTTTCTTGAATGTCCATAGTTGTATCATTTATTACTAGGATAAAAAGATACGGACTGAGCGGTGACCCCGACTAACACTAGGAAAGGTCATGACTCCACTCTTAGGGAGAAAACCTAGGTGGTTACACCCTCATACATATCTTTAATGATGCTAATGAACTCACGGGACACCATTTTCTTTGCTAACACCCATCGAAGTATCTCTCTTGGGACTTGGTCATAGGCATTTTCTAAATCAAGGAAAACCATGTAAAAATCTCTCTTCACGTCTCTGTACTTCTCCACTAAACATCTATCTAGGATGATGGCTTCCAACAATCATGTACATTTTCTTTCCTCTTAAATATCGGAATGATGACGCTCTTTCTCTCTTCATTTGACATCATTCTAGATGTAGTTATTTTATTAAAGAGAAGATTTAGCCACTATATTCATCTCTCACTCAAACACTTCTGGACTTCAATCTAGATGTTATCTTTGAGGTTTTCATTCTTCCTAGTGATAGACGCACTTCTAGAGGGGTAATATTTTGGGATGACTCCGAACCTTGTCCTTTGTCCCCTTATGGCTTTAATGTACTTTTCGAAACAAGCTCATTGAAAAACGTTTCAAAGTAATGTTTTCACCGTTCTTAAATGTCCTCGTTTTGGCCTAACATCTTCTCCTCCTTGTCTGTAATACACCAAACTTGTCCTAGATCCCAAGATTTCCCCTCCCTTAATATGGCAAGTTGGTAAATATTCTTTTCACATTTCTTAGTGCCCAATTTGTCGTATAACCTATTATAGGATGACTCCCTGGCTCACCTAACTTTTATTTTTGCCTCACAACTCTTTTATATTGTTCAAAAGCCTTGTCGGTGCTACAATTGGATAATTTCTTACACTACTCTTTCTTGCTCTTTATTCCACCACTATGAATCCTTCATAGGTGGGCCCCGCCTAGTAGATTAGCTGAGAAAAAAAATTTTATCACCTTAATCTTCAATGTCAAATTAGCCCACATTGACTCGGTCTTTCCATTTAGATCACATTTTTTAAGCTTGGAAGCCTTATTTCTAAATACCTCCTACTTAGTTTCCTTTAATTCATGCCATTTGATTTTAAGTGCACCATTTTGCCACATTGTATACATTGGCCCTGGGACCTTAAAATCCAAGATTAAAAGTTTGTGTTGGGTTGTGAGCACTTCACTAAGTATGACTTTGCAATCCTTACATAGAATACGACTCGCCTTCCTAGTAAAGATGAAGTCAATCTGGCTCTTGCTCCTACCAATCTTAAATGTTACTAAGTGAGAGTTTCTCTCGATGAAGTTGGTATCTGCTAGGATTATGCTATAAGCCACCGCAAACTCCAAAATATATTTCCCCTCTTCGTTTTGCTCCCTATATCCGATGCCTCCATAGATGCTCTTAAATTCACTTCCATGGGACCCAGCATGACCATTGTGATCACCATCAATCAGTATGCTCTCCCCATTCGGTATCCTTTGCATAATGTTGTCCATGTCTTAGAATTGAGTTTTTAGCTCACTATTGGCACCTTTTTATAGTGCATAAGTGTTGATTATATTATTTATCTTTTGATGAGCAATCACTTTAACTAGTAGGATCTTATTTCCCACTCTAACTGTGGACACCACCTTGCCCTTGAGGGTCCTATCCAAAATAATTCCTACTCCATTTTTATTAGACACTTGCCTTGCATACCAGAGTTTGAAACTCAACTTTCTCACCTCTTTGGCTTTCTTCCCTTTTCATTTGATTTGCTAAATGCATGTGATATTGATCCAATGCATCTCCATTGTATCTACCAGCTCTATCAACTTACCTACAAACGTTTTTAATTCAAAGTACCAATACATAACATTGCCTCTGACTTTACCCGCCTAGGATGGGATTGCACACTCTCCTGCTTTGACAGTTATGTGAGGTCCAGTTTGCCCTACCCTTCCTAATCCAATGCCCTCTTTGCCCTAGAAGCTCACCCCCAATAGACTCCTTGCTCCGCGACCCGAATGAAGTTAGGTGAGTGGGACTCACCTTACCCCAACCCACGGTACCCCATACTTTTGAGCTCCCTTCTAGTATGAGACAAGAATAAATAAGGTTCAAATCTACAAAAGTAGAATTGACATTAGTTTTACGTAGGTTGTCATCTACCGCAACTCTCTCCTTTTCTCATCTGGGCTATGGACTGGCAATGGCAAGAAAACTAAATAATGAATATATAATAAGTACGAAGCCACCGATACTTGCAAATAACGAAGGCACAATATAGAGCAAGCGACTAATAAGCAACCAATACAAGGAAATATCGGGCAAAGAGCAAATATGCAAATAGTTAGATAAACAAAGAAGAACAAACGGTAGAGAAAGATTAGTCTTAGATTGTGCCACAACATACTTGAACACTAAATAGTTAGAACTTAGAAGGCATGTGCAGATTAGTCTTAGATTGTGCCACAACATACTTGAACACTAAATAGTTAGAACTTAGAAGGCATGTGCACGGAACTAAGGCTTCAGAATTGAAGAGAAATCAAATGTGTCAGGAAGAAGTAAGACCTCATGTCCAATCAAAAGGTGGAAGGGGCTACAGAAAAGATAGATCAGGAACATAAACGAGTGAGTATGAAGAAGAAAAATATTACGTGGGAAAGAAAACAACTCACAGCAATGGTGCTGTAGGAGCACCAAGCAAACCTTGGCGAGGGTGCCAACAGAGAAGCAGTTGGTCAGTGCGGGCAGTTGTGATGAGGTGGGACCAACGGCCACAGCAGGCTGCAAGGGCATCATGGGGGAACCATGATGGCAGCATCCGAATGGAGAGAGAAATCATTGTCGACGAGAGGAGAACCAGATGCTAGAAAGGACTGCTGTTTGAACATGTAAAATATTCAAGCGGTGGATGCATCAGGAGAGCAAGATTTCCCAAGTAAGAAAGTGAGCTCCCTAAACATTGACTCTTACTTTTAAACTGTAACGTGTTAAGCTATGAGCATAATTTGACTGCATTTGAACGTGTAAAATATTTAGTATGTTCCAGAAGGTCAATACGTCAATACCTCTTTCATTGTCATAAGCTTATGGCACTAAACATGTACATTGGAAGCTTAATGATCTTTTATTTCCAGAAGAACTAAAGACTCCATCTTCTAAACATTTCTGTGAACCAATAGAGCTGAAAAATAGGTGGTCTAACATATTTACTCCACCAACACTCATTTCTTGAAATATGGGTGCTAATATGAGTATCTCAAATTTTTTTTCACAGGAAGCACACCGTTGTTTGCACCTATGTATCCATCAAATTTTTCACACCTTGTACCTAAATCATGTAACTACTGTTCTTTCTTATTTTAAATATGATGCAAATCCAAAATAATCTTATTTGTTTGGATTCATGAATGTAACTTCAGATCAGCATGTTCACCCCTTATATCTAAATCATGTAACTACTGTTCTCATTTGAAATATGATCCAGATTTAGAATACTTTGATTCCCTATGATCCATGAATGTAACTTCAGATCAGCAGAAGCAAAATGCAGGGAAATCCTGATAGGAACATTTACGCTGTGCCGTCTCCCCCATATTTAGTATATCTAGATGGAGATGAATCAAAAACATTAGTGTCTAACAATATTTCTGATGCGGGAGAAACCGGCTTGAACCGGGCTAAACCGACCGAACGCGAAATAAACCGGCGCTAATCGCCCTAAACAGACCTAACGAACCCAAAATAGGGCGAACCGACCTCGAATCGGTCAAAACAGGTCCGAAACGGCGCTGAACCGCATCGAACCAAGCTGAACCGGGTCCAGAACAGTCCAAAATGCCCTGAACCGGACTGAACCGGCCGGTTCAGGCACTGAACCAGGTCAAACCGGCTTGAACCGGCCTTGAACCCGGTTGGACCGGGTCTGGCGACCGGTCTGGTCGCGGACCAGTCGGCCGCGAGCCGCGTGGCCGCGCGTGAGCGGAACCGGGCAGGGGTGGGTGTCGTGGCACCTCCAGGTCGCTGCCGGGGGGGGGGGGTCGTGGCCACGCGACGGGCGCCCTCGGGCGGGGCTTCGTGGCCACATCTCCGACGGGCCGCGACAAGGGGGAGGCGAGCAGCGCCGGCCTCGCCCGCCCGCGTCGTCTCGTCCGTTCGGACGACGCCGCGCGCAGACGGCGGAGCAGGGGCGATGGCGGACTGTCCTGGCGCCTCGGCTTTGTCCGATCGGTGCAGGCGGACGCGGCGGAGCGGGGAGGCAGAGCAGGGGGCCGCCGGGAGAGATCCTGGCGCTGTCGACGGCGCCGGCAGCAGGCAGATCCGGCGGGCAGTCGGGGACGACGTCGGGAGGACGCCGCACGGGAGGGAGGCAGAACCGGGGATCGCCGGACCGCCTCCTCCCGCAGCTCCCGCAGCTCCCGCAGCTCCCGCTTCTTCTCCGCTTCTTCTCCTTCTACTTCTTCTTCATCCGCATCCGCGAAGGAAAGGACGGTCCGTCGCCATCGCCATCACCATCGTCGCGGGAGGAAACAGTTGGGGTGGAGGATGGAGGTCGAGGCTGTGAGTTGACGTCGAACCGAGAAGGGAAGAGAGGAGAACGGCGCGGAGGCCGGAGGATGAGGAGGAGGATGAAGACGGCGCACCTCGCCGGATCCGGAAGATGGAAGGGATAGAGCCGGGAGTCCTTCCCGGAGTTGAAGAGGAGCCGGCCTCACTGCCGGAGGTGGGAGAGGAAATGGGGCCGCAGCCCCTCCGCGGGAGGACCAGCCGAAGCTTCCAAAAATTGATCTATCACTTGTCTAACTATGTACATCGGTTCTCCTCTTATAGGGGGAGAGGAGAACATTTTAAGAAAAAGACTCCTTAAAAAATCTATTTACATACCAGTCCATTTTAAGGACTCAATTTAAAATTGCTCAAAAAAATGTCCCCATCAATTTCATGTAGAAACTCAATTATGTTTACTTTAATGATGATATGACAGAACTCATTAGATATGAAGCATCTAGAAACATGTCAACGATAGAGAACTATATAGGATCTTTGAATTTGGCTGATACAGCCTTTATCTCAGAGAATCCAGGGAAGGGAGCCAATTCTAAGCAAAAAGATTTATATAAACATGTCAAGAATTGTGAAAAAAGATGGGCAATGGTGATCATGGTAGATAACCAAAAAGCCCCATATGCTGCAAGGTAATGTTTTGTTGCTTCTGCAAGAAATTTACTCATTCGTCCAAATATAATCTTTAATGTGTTGGTTGTCTTCTTTGCATTGGAATCAACCTATTTGATTGGCATCTAGATGGACCTTGATATCTTGGTATGGAGCATGGTTCTTCATCTCAGTGAGATCTCATGAGAATAGAGGTCTCTGTGGGCAACCAAGGTTTGAGGAAGGCAAAGCTGGCTGCTGGATGCTGCAAAGCGCTGTCTTCCCTGCCATATCAGAGGCATGCTAGGGTCCAACCAGTAGAGCCAAAAAGCCTAGATCCAATGACCTGACAGCTTGACCCACAACCTAAATATGGGGAGACAGGACGGGCAACTGAACTCACCAGAGGAGGATGGAGTAGTCAGCTGTCAGTTGTGGGACTGTGGGTACTGGGGAGTTCAGCTGTGGGTACAGGGTGTTATCAAGAAGCCCCAAAGGGCGTGGGTTGGAGGCGGAGCATAGGCTTCATAGGACTTGGCTCTCTATGGTACTGTTGATCTACTTTGTCATGTGTTGAGGTAGAGGTGCGATGTGGGGGAAACGACACGAAGCACCATATAGCTATGTTATCCACGATGAGAGATGCCCAAGGTGAGGGTGGGTCGTCTCGCTTCTAACGCTTGAGACGAGGTATATTTTTAATATATTTATTTATATATAATATTAAAACTTTTGAAGAAGAACATAAAAAGCAAAAAACTCACTTATAGGACCTACAAGGCATTTGGATATCGTGGCCTCATGGTGGAAGATTGGGCATTGGGTGTTTCGAGGAAGATGAAAGAGGATTTTAAGGGTGCGTTTGGCAACCACCCAGGAGCACTCTTTTTTTCACTTTCATTACTTTCGGGAGTGCTTCCTATTTTTATGCAACTGTTTGGCTACTTCTTCATGCCTACTTCTCCTCTACGCCAAAGGTGGAAATTGGAAGGAGATAATTTATCCTTCCGCTAACCGTAAAGTACTCCCAACTCTCACCCTCTCCACGAGCATTTCTTTAATTTTTTACACTATCACTTATACTATAATACATATTTAAGATTTATGATTATAAACATATATTATATACTTAATTAAGTTTCTTTTCAACTCTTTCTTCACTCTCTCTCTGTCTCACTTATACTATTACAATATTTTACCATCACTCTGCGCTCCCCCCATTTAATAAAATTATAACAATATTTTACCATCACTTATACTATTGCACATATATAAATTTTATAATCATAAATGAGTTATAACTTAAATTTTATAAAAATCTATTTAACTTTCTTCTCTTTCACACACCCATCATATTTACTTACGTGCATTGATAAAACACTCATATTCAATTATAACATAAAAAATATAATTATATCTATGCTTATTTTTATATATAACAACCTCCCGACTCAGCCTTCCTTGATTATCGCCTTGACCGCCTATGCGATGCCTAAGCGGCCGCCTTGTCGCCTAAGCGGAATCGGTACCCTTCAACGCCTTGGACACCTTGTCACCTTGACAACTATGAGGGGAGGTGAGGGAGGGCTTGCAGAGGGAGCCACCGGTGGGGTGCATAGGGAGGTCACAGGCTATGTAGTCAGAGGCGAGAGGCAACCGAGGTGAGGGAGGGCTCACCTCACCTCAGGCGCTTGAGGCGGGCGCCTTAGACGCCCGAGGCGACATTTTTTTATTGAAGAACTTCTCAATATATATATATAACATTAAAACTTTTGAAGAAGAAAATAAAAAAATAAAAAAAACTCACTTCTAAAGCTTATAATGTATCAAGATATCAGAATTTTAAGGTGAAAGACTGGGCATTGGGGGTTTTGGGGTGGAGGAGGAGGATTTAAGTTACCAAATTTGACTTTCACAGGGCCTGACCCGGGCGAGGCGAGATCTACCGAGGCGAGGCGTTTTTGCCTCACCTCGCCTCGCCTCAGCACCTAGGCGCCTGAGACGAGCGCCTCAAATAACATAGGTCACGGGGGGAGGAAACACCGGTCAAGGAGGGTGCTTAGCCACAGGGGGGTCTGGTGGACGGGGCAGGCGCTCACGGAGTCATGTGCGCGTAGGCGGGGGTGGGGAAGGTCGCTAAGGGTGCTCAGCTGGCCACCAGCAAGGTGCAATCACCGTGTGCATAGGGAGGGGGGCTTATGGAGCTGTGTGTAGGATGCAGGGAGGTGACGGGGAGCTCGTGGACGAGGCGGAGGTGGGGCTCGTGTAGTCAACGACAGGGGTGCAATTGCCCTGTGCATGGGAAGGGGGCTCAAGGAGCCGCCAGTGGGATGTAGGTAAGGTGAGGGGAGCTTGCGGAGGGAGCCACCGGCGGGGTGCATGGGGAGTTCAAGGGGGGAGGGGAGGTCGCAGGGGGAGGAGACATCAGTCGGGGAGGGTGCTTAGAGCCTCAAGGGGAGTCTTGCAAACGGGGCAGATGAGGGGTGGTCGCGGAGCCATACGCGTGTCGGCGGGGGTAGGAAGGCTGCCGAGGGTGCTAATCAGGCTATCGACAGGGTGCAATCGCCGTGTGCATGGGGAGGGAGCTTACGCAGCCGCTTGCGGGATGCAAGGTGACAGGGAGCTCGCATACGAGGTAAAAGGGGGCCTCACGCAGCCGCCGGCGGGGTGCAATCGCCCTGTGCATGGGGAGGGGGCTCAAGGAACCACCGGTGGGATGCAGGGGAGGTGGGGGGCTTGCGGAGGGAGCTGTCGGCAGGGTGCATAGGGAGGTTGCGAGGAGAGATGCTGGTCGGGGAGGGTGCTTAGCCACGGGGGGTCTGGTGGATGGGGCGGATGGGTGGGGCTTGTGGAGCCATGCGCATGTCAGCGAGGTGGGGAAGGTCACCGATAGTGGTCAATTGGCCGCTGGCGGGGTGCAATCACTGTGTGCATAGGGAGGGGGGCTCACAGAGCCATGTACGGGATGCAGGAAGGTGACGGGGAGCTCACGGACAGGGCGAAGTGGGGGCTCACACAGCCTTTGGTGAGGTGCAATTGCAAGCGCCGGTGGGGGTAGGGAAGGTCGTGGAGGATGCTTAGTCAGGGGGTCTCGTGAACGTGATGCAAGTAGGTGACAGGGAGCTCCCGGAGCCGTCAGTGGGGTGCAATCATCGTGTGCATAGGGAGGTGACGGGGGGAGGGGAGGTCACGAGGGGTGCTACCGGAGGGTGCATTGGAGGTCGCGGGGGGAGATGAGGCCCGTTGAGGAGGGTGTGGTTAGCCAGGGGGTCTCATGAACAGGGAGATCATTTTGTGATTGCTCTCATATCTGTCGAATGTAGACAGTTTATTTATGTTAAACAAAACTTTATTCATCATAATTACACTAACATTGTCCTGTATTTATATATTCTTCAAATTGCATTATAGAGTGGACAAAGAGAAAACTACGTTGAAGACAAAAGTTACTTGGGATATGCAAACTAACGAGACGTTCATAACGAAGTTAGGATGGGCAAATGCTATAAAAGAACTTAATCTTAAGTCAGGTCAAGTGTTCGATAAGAAACAAGTGAAAAATTATTGGGATAAACTCAAATATCAGTATAAAGCTTGGATGACATTAAAGAACAACACAACTAGTCTTGGATGGGATGAGGTAAAAAACACTGTAACGGCTAGTGAAGAATGGTGCTTTTGGTACGTACAATTATGTATTTCTCTTTCGTATCATGTAACATACTATTTCGTTTTATTAATAGTGTTTAGTTTTTCAGAGACATCCTACAGTTAGTATCTTCAAAAGAAAATGGTTAGAATATGAAGATCTACTTTATAAACTCTTCTAAGGAACAATTGGAACAAGAGAAAATGTTACCAATCCTTCAGCAAACTATCCTGAAAGTGTAGAGATGTAAACTAAAATGTCACCTAATTGTATACCAGATACTCAAAATACTTCTCCACATGATGAAGATAATGGAAGTCAACCTGATGATTAGACTTGATGCAAATGACAGAACTGCTAAAAGGTGTTTATTGGGTCCAATTTCTCCACTTAGGAACAAGAAAAAGAAATCACGTCAAGTACGAATAGCATCACAAATTGATAACCTCATTGCAATCGTCAAATCAAGAGGAAAGAGAAAAGAAGAAGCTAGCAGTCACATACCAGGTATTGGCGACATTACAAGGATGCTAAAAGAAATACCTGGATTAGAACTTGGTGGACGTCTACATATTATGGGTATTGTTATCATTTGCAAGATCGTCGTGATCGTAGTGCTCGGAATAAAGAAGAAGATTTCAATTATGTTCATTCATCATTATGAAATATCATTGAATGATGTTTTGACGTACTCAAGAAGTGTTGGCGAATTCTTAATGGGATGCCATCTTATTCATTGAAAAAACAAGGAAAAATTGTACTCACTGCGATGGCAGTACACAATTTTATATGTAAAGTTGATTTAGGAGATGAATTATTTAGAGAATATCAAGAATTTGAAGTTGAGACAAGTTCAACGTTACCAACACCACTGGGACGTATTCCTCGTGAACAAGATCAACAGATAATGAGCACATTCAGAGATACTTTGGCAACTCAAATATTCAAAAAGTAGATTAGCTGTAGGAAAACTGTTTGTTTGTTTGTTTGTTTATGAAGACATTGACATATGAATGTATTATTTGAAGTTAATTTTGTATTAATTTCTCGCTTTTTTAGAATGGCTCCAATGGCTAAATTTATGTTTAAATAAATGTTTATTTGTAGAGAAATACTCCTGTTATGTGATAAAAAGTTGATACCAAAGTGCTTTTACTTCTGTCGGACAAAAGTACTTACTGATTGAAGCACCTTCTTATAGAAGGTACTTCTAAAAGAAGTACTTCAGCGAACTTTTCAAAATATAGCCTAAGTTACTAGATCCAGCCCTTATTGAGTGTGGATTGCAAGGTGGGTGAGGCGGGGTGTCGATGTTGTCCTAGAGCAAAGGTGGGATGTAGAGTAGCAAGGGGAGTTTGCCGGATCCTAGGCATCTGAGGCAAACACCTCTGATAACAGCCACAGAGGTGGATGGCTACCTATAGGCAGTTCCGGACAGAGAAACTGACTCAACATGGTACGTGTTCCTTCAAAGGTGATGGTGTGACTAGTGGTGGGTTGATGGGGTGGCTCAGATGCGAGGTTCTTGATGTTGTCCTGGAGCAACGGTGGGATGTAGTAGCAAAGGGGTTTGTAGGATCCTTGGAAGGTGGCAAGGTGGGTTCAACGACGACATAGGGGAGGGTGAGCTAGTGCTAGGTTGTGGCAAGATGATTGTGCAGCCGGTGTCGCAATAGTGGCAACTATAGGTATGGAGGGTGAAGGGGATCTATAGTTGTTCATGGATGCATAGGGGCTGGAAAGCACTTGAGGAATGTACAAATGGTCTGCAGCTCATGGGATTTTGCATGGGCTTGTTTGGCACAGTAGTGGGCACAAAAATTCCACCTTAGGCCTTGAGGCTTACACCTCAAGGCAAGGCTCCTCACCACCTTGGTGAGGATTATACCTTGTTGGCAAAACATGAGGCTTACATTTTTTTTTTCATGTGAGGCTTTTGCCTCAATGCCTCACGTATAGGACACATGCCTCAAGGTTAAAGGTATTTTAATAAAAAGTGAGAAAAAGAATTACGTGCCACATACCTATGCAAAGAAAGAAAATATTTCATCTTTTTGTCACAAACTTTTTTCCTCTCAAAGGACACACAATGGCTTTTTTTATGAGTATTTTGACAGAATCTATAAAATTTATTTGATTGCAATGTCTACAAAAAAAGAATGTCAAGTATAAAAAATTAGAAGTACTAAATGCATTATTTAGGTTTAAATGTTATTGAAGCAAGATTTAACATGTTTTATACTCGAAATATTAATCAAACTTTGTCTATTTATACAACATATAAGTTTAAAATAATTAATAATTATTTTGTTTGATGCTAGTCTTTTAGATAGTTCAAGGCAAGGAAGGTGGGGTCAGGGGTTGGGATCAGGTTCGTCAGGCCTAAAATCGACCCGAGTCGGTTGGGGTCACGACCCGGGTCGGGCTGGGGTCGGGACAAAAATTAATAAAAAAATCATTTTAAATTAACAACCAGGTCGGGGTTGCTGGGCCGGGGCCAGGTTGGTTGGCCCAAAAACTGACCGGGTTGCCGACCCAGCGAACCATGGTTCAAGGGCTGCATGATTATTCAATTAAATATTCATAGATCATATGCTTTTTCTTGAATCGGTGTTTAATGTCTCAATAAGTTTTAAAGCTTATAGTTCAATGATTTCATGATTATTCATTTAAATATTCATGTATTATATATTTTTTCCTTAAATTGAGACTTGCACCTCAATTAGTTTTGAGGCTTACATCTCGTAAGACTTGGGCAAAATGCCTCAAGATTACATGACCAAAGCGTGGGAAGGTGGCCCATGATGGCGGCCACGACAGAAGGTCAGCAATGTGGAGTTGCAAGCGCTGGTTGGTGCTGCTAACGTGAAGGAACTGTTGATGGATGGGAATGGCAGCTGATGCTAACTTTTGTGCGGAGCGGCTTTGGGCCTGTCATGGGGAAAAGAGGGGGAGAAGAAGAATCAAAAGCTGACAAAAGGGGAAGGAGGAAGAGAGAGATAGGAGGCCACCTTGGCTGGATGGAGGAGGGAGAGGGAGAGAAGGAAGAAAGCCTCAGTTGAAATCGATAGAGTTATATCAAGGAGCTCCAACCTTCCGCCCCATGTCACCTCCACATGGCCTCGGACCCTCCATTATGTACCTACTGGATCAACAAATCAAGATTGGGATCAGCATAGGCTGATCCAATCTGGGGAGGGGAGTCCTATCTGACCCTCCCTTGAAACCCCCTAGGATCAGTCATGATAGGCCGGATTGGCCTGAATTCACCAGTTTGGGGCCAAACCCGACAGAAATGGTTGATCTGATAGGAAGCAGCAGCTTGGGGTGGTGGTGCTCCACCCACCCTTGCTATGATCTCTGAGGAGCGAGGTGCCTGAGATGAGGAGCTTGCCTTGCCTCAAGCACCCGAGGTAAAGTCTATTTTTTAATATTTTATTCTATATGTATATATATGAGGTATTAATGAATTATAAATTCAAAATTGAAGTATAAAATTACAAAAATACAACTAACATATAAGAATAACAATAATTAAGTAAGAATCATTTTAAAACAAAATATATCAAGAACGTCAATTTAAAATTAAAAAATATAAAAATTTAATGGCATGAATTTTGAACAACCAAATAGCATCAACTTAGGAGAAATGATTCAAAACTGAAAATAGAGACAATTCAACATCTATGAATGACTAAATAGGATCAATAAATTGAAAATATTATAGAAATGATGATCAAATTAATAACAACAATAAAAATTTTAAGATTGCAGTGATCCACAACATAAAATGATTATTGAAGTTTAAAACTGAAGAGAGTAATCACATCAATTTAAAACTGAAAATTGTATAAAACACATGGATAACAACAACAAAAATTTAAAACGACTACATAACATCGACTAAGAAAAAAAAATATAAATTCTTGCAGCTAATATAATTACATCAACCAAGTTCCAAGTCCAAGGCTCTCCAAGCCAAATACATAGTAATTTTTAGTATATCGGATCTAAGCCGATAGTAGGTTTAGATCCTTGTTGACATCGATATTTTTCAAAAAATATATATATATAATAAAGGTTCACTCCCCTTGTAAGCTAAAATCAAGGAGTTTGAAGGAACAAAAGGATAATGATAAAGCAAATAGATGAGTACTCCGGTTGGAAATGGCAAACGTACAGTGGGTCAATAAGATAAAAGAAATGCTCACTCGGTGCAGCTGGCTATGTGGTCACGGTAGGTGGAAGCACCTGCAGTGCCTAGAGAAGGAGAAGAGGAAGAGACTATTAGCACTGTTGGTTGAGAAAAAAGGCAGGGCCGAGGCCCATTTTGACATTTGGAGCGGCTAGAACTCAGCGTTTGAAGCCCAGTCTATGTCTACAGCACTGTTAATGGTTGAGAGACATAGTCGGGAGGGCTTTCGGTCGGTTTACACATCATGCCGAACTCTCCCGACGCAAGGCAATCCCGTTATAGCAAGGGGAGTCCGGTCCCGAGAGGGACTCATCCAACGCCAGACATTCTTGGTTCGGCAATTTCTACAACAGATGCGGGTGGGAATCGTGGAGTTAAGGGAAATCAATCCCGTATACGTTGGACCCTTCCAAGTCCGTATTAGAAGCGAAGGTCCTGTTCGGCAGGTTTCCCTGCGGAGCCGAGAGCCCGGGAGCCTATAAAACGGTTGCCATGGCCAGTGTTCGGGAGGTTGGAGACCGGAAGATCAGTTGAAGGCGGAGAGGAATCCGAGAGAGAGAGAGACCAAGGGAGAAGGAGAACAAAAGAGGGAGAGAGCAACGAAGAGAGGAGGAAGGCAAGATCGAGGTTACCAGGTCCTTCGGGCTCTGTCTGCATCTTCCCTTCGTCTCAACAAGATTGCCGGAGCCTAATTACGGGATCATCAAGGTCGTCAATCCCTCCCATTGCCATCAACGAAGCCGGCCACCCCTTCTGGTCATCCCGACGGCCCTTGCTCCTCCAGGCCACGCCGTAAGCAAAGCTCCCTCCAACGATGTCGCCAGAATATCCGCCTACTCCCTGTGCGGCAGTCAAAGCCTTCTTCTCTCTCACGCAGCGCCGCTAGGTGCTTCTCCTCCCCCTAACAGCGTCGGTGAGTGCTCTTCTACCCGCGGGGGCGTCGTCGGAAGCCGATTCCAAGTCCGCTATCATCGCACTCCCTTCCGGAGCTCTGGAGCAGCGACCGCGAGTGGAGAAGCTCTCCGTAGGGTTTGCGGGTTCCGCCCGAACCTCCCGGACACGAAGGAGACGTGGGATTTATTTTCCCATGAACTTTCATCCACCATGGCATGCGGTGGGGCCCGCTGTGAAAGAAAGTAAAAAAAAAAGAAGGCAAAGAAGAAAGAAGCCGGCAGAGGAGCCAGGCGGCCGTGCGCGCGTGAAGAGAAGTCGACCGCGACAGAAGCTGCCGCGGTGAAAAGTTGACCCGCGGGTCAAACCAAGCTGTAGGGCCCACCGGAAAAAGATATGAAAAAAAAAATAAAACAGGAGTCAACGGCGAGGCCCAACAAGGGAGTCCGTGGAGGTCCAATAACCTGCCATGAATAGTGCTCCGACAGTGGAATTCAAGTTTTAAAATCCATTTAATTCAAACAAACCGAGGCAAGCATAAGGCCGGTTCTAAACCCACCTCATGGCTTCAACTTAACATAAAAGAATTCAAAACAGATGGGAAACCAAGAGGCCGGTTCTAAACCCACCTCTTGACCCATAATTAATTCAAAAAAATTATTAATAAAATAAACAATCAATTTAATCTAAATAAAAATTTATTTAACTCAAACAAACCGATGCAAGTATAAGGCTGGTTCTAAACCCACCTCATGGCTTCGGCTCAACTTAAAAGAATTCAAAACAAAGGGAAACCAGGAGGCCGGTTCTATACCCACCTCCTGACCCTCTTCTTAAGGTAGACATCCAAAGGTCTATAAAAACTGACCCCAATATCTTACCGATTCAGCAAGCAGTTCATCAACTCATGAAGGAGTCATGAAGATCGACATGAGCTAGTTTCCCACAAGTCTATTGAAAGACCAGGACATGCTCAGTCTCAAGATAATGAGATGAGTCCCCATATGCTTATCAAAAGCCGGTGTATTCAATCTCAAAACAGTGGGGGATGCCCATAAGTCTATCAAGACCGGGTACATGCCACCCATGAAATGACAAATCCATCAAGGATTCAAGGACCGAATTTCTGGTCAAGTTGTAAATCATGTCTCAAATTGAGAGAACTAATGAAGAGCTCATGTTCGGTGCACAGATTTATGCTACAAGGAAAAGACAGCTACATGAAATTTTTTGAAAGGCAAGACAACAAAAAAAACTGACATAAAGTCTGAAAAATCTGAACCTGTTATAACCTGTAACCCGTAAAAAAATATGAAATTCAAGCAGATCTAAATCTGAAATCTGGAAAATCTGAAACATATGTAAATCTGAAATTTGAAGACTAAAATCTGCAAATGTGCACAAATGGGCCAAATCTGAGACTTCAAATCTGAAAATTGGAATGCGCAGAATCTGAAAATCTGTGAAGCATGTGAGATCTGAACTCCAAGGATTTGAAATCTGAATGTCATATTTGAAGATAAAAATCTGGAACCCAAGCAAATCCGAAACTGTAAAATCCAAAAATCCGAAAATCTGAGATCTGTACAAAATCAATACATTTCAAAAATCTGTAAGATTCACAGGAATTGAAAATTCTTATAAACTTCAGGTTCGGTTAAATTTGCAAACAGAAACCCAAGTTGGTTTAAATCAAATGAAACATGATTCTAAAAAGAGACTTCCGAATGAATCAAATCAAACTAAAAGAATACACATTTAAATTACAATCAACACATAAAGGATATAATCAAATCCAAGTCGATTCTAACAACAAACATCCAAATCAAATCTTCCTCAAATCAATCAAACCTAAATCAGTCCATACAATCTGAAAAAAATCTGAAATATGTAAGTTAATGAATAAATCACAAATTGTAATCAACTCATCAAATCTAAAGATAAAACAATCAGTCAAATATCAAAACAGATTTAATTTCCCCAAATCAAATTCAATCCAATTCTAATCAAATAAACCAAAATTCAATTCAAATCCAATTCTTAAATTAAACTTAATCAAACAAAACTAAACCCAACAAACTTCATTTCAAGCCAAATCTAACTTGAACAAATTTAAATCAATTTCACTCAATCCAAATCAATTTCTTAAATCAAACCTTAAAACAAATTAGCTTTAAGCCTTTAACCAAACAAATCTAAAACAAACTGAAATCAAATCAATCCATAAACAACTTTTAACTCAAATCAATCAATCCAACCCAAACAAATTCAAATTAATCAAACCGAAACTCAAATCAATTTTAATCAAAATCAAACTAAATTCAAAGAACTAAATTAAATGCTTGCATTTCATCAAGTTCATGGGGCTGTTTTCTCCTATGTATGAATGTTTGTTTTGTGGATGCATTGTCTTCTACTTCCATGGATCGCTATGACGATAATCAAGGGTTTTCGTGCATCTCGATGTAATTAACGTCGGATCATCGCACCATCCGACGGGGAGAGGTCAAAATTAATTTCAAAGAACCTAACAACCTCAACATATAATTTTATACCTATCATGGACCCTAGTTAGTACTTTCATGGAATACCATCTATTTTCTTAAGAAGTCAATGCTAAGGTCTAATCCAAATTCAAACAGGAAAACAAATTTCCAAAACCAAAATCTTTACAGAGAGATTTTTGAGGTTACATCAATCCTCATAGGTGGTCTAAATCCTTCGTCAGGTGAGTAGGTGCGGTGGATAAGGTGGACAAGGCACCTTAGATGAAATTGGCCAGCCAAGGTAAGACAGGAAACTGCCTCACTTCGTCTCATATCACTGCCTAGGTGATCGAGGTGATTGCCTTTAATAACATAGCACCCCTTCTATATCTTCCTCGACCTGATAATGGGTATGAAGGTACATAGGTGACACACTGCTGTGCAACCGGCCATTTCTAGAGCTTATCTTACCCAATTGGAGTCGAATCGGACTGTAATCAACTGATCTTCCATCCTTCCTAATTATCTTTACTTTTTTATTTTGAAATAGTCTAGTTGGCCCGATACTAGATCAGCTTTTGTTCACTTGGATTGGCCGATCCAATCTGGATCAAGATCAGGATTGGCCTCCAAAATTTCTTGTGCAGCCACTTCCCCACCATGGAACCCCTTCCCACAACATCCTACCCCTGGTCTCTACCCTCATCATGGCCTGCAATAGCTGCACAGCTCCCCATCACTTGTAATGGCCAAGGCTGACCCCAACTGTCTTGCCAAGCCACCTCCATCATCCCTCCTAACCCGGAACACATCTCTGATGAGGAACAGGATCAATTGATGCAAACTAACATGCTGAAATGATGCAGAAGGCAACTCACATGCTGGACATTAACATACATGCTCAATATATAAACTATCATCTTAGGAGTTCACAAAGAAGTCTACCAAACTGATTTTCTTATCCAGAACCACAAGAAGTACCGGCAATTTCAAGCAAATGATAAAGTTGAGGGAGATAATACTAGTTCAGAACTGCTCCAGATATGTATGAGCTGCTCTAACGATCAACATAACGGAAATATTCGAAAAAAAATACCTGAGCTAGGATCATTCACGTAATTTCTCAACTTTCATTCCACAGCAATTAGCAATAAATATGGGTAGCTAGGACCTACTCACATAACATGGCATGATCGAATGACGGATAATAAATCTGCAGAAGAACTTCCAAGTGAAGTTGGATAGGATATACCTCTATGCGTACCACTGGAGGATGTGCTCGGATCAGAAAAAAAATATCTCCATAGAGGGCTGAACCTGTCCCCTGCTAGTCCTCACCTGATCGCAGTTGAGCAGTATACGTTCTGGCCGACCTTAGGAGAAGAGAAAACCCCCAGGAAGAAGATAGATCAAACAGCCAGCCAAGAAAACCAGGCGTAGGAAACCAGGTGAAGCTCAGTCATTCATCAAGGCTTCGGTGAGTCAGCGAGTGTCAACGCGGAGTGGCAGAACCTCTGGAAGCGGATATGCATCAGTGGCTCACTCGCGGCCTCAGCCCAGGACACCTATCCAGTGAGGTCTACCTTCCTAGGCCGGAGCCCTCTGCATGAATGGAACCAGTACCGAGTAGGAAATGGGCATCCCGATCGGGCTCACGACCTGGTTGCCGACCCTTCACTGGACGCCCGGCTTTGGACACCCTCCATCATCCTCAAATCCTTCTCGGAAAACCCAGCGCGACGGCCAAACACCAAGGTATTCGACATAAGAAACCACAGCAGAAGAGTGAAGAGCTTAGGAGCGAACTCAGCCGCCGATAGTGAGCATATCGGACTTATCAGTCACGGCAGATGTATCCGGCATAGCAGAGGATTGAATAATGGAACGAGGAACAACCGATTATCAGGACAGCGCTCTTGTCAACAGAACCATTCCGGTGTGTTTCTGTGCCGACTCACAGGGTGGAGGAAGAGCACAACCACTATTTTCTTGCGCACGACAGCCAGCCGTCTAGAGACCACCGAAAGAAACCCAGGAACCTGGGGTGGGAGAGACGAGTGCCGACGGGGAAGGACGATGGGTCTTCTGGAGAGACAGATCTGCTCCAAGGGCAGCAGATCGAGAGGGGGGGGAAGTCCGAATCTACATCCACCCCATACCTCGGTTTGGTGCTAGTCCGACAACGGTAAAACGACGGAAACGGGCTGGAGGGTGCTCCGCTCGAGCTGCCGACGAAGACAAAGTTGGAGGGTACGAGGCGTCGATCGATTTCCTCTTCAGGGGCGGGGGCTGAAAACCGATCCATCCTGATGAACGGGGTGGACGAACGCCGGAGCGGAGAACCTGCCGGGGCGAGCGACATCGCCGGAGCTCGAAGAGAGAGACGAGGACAGCGCGAAATGACCCGCACCCGTCGCCATCGCGACCTCAATCGCCCGGACACCAAATGGAAACTCAATCGCCTTGAGGACACGGGGTTCCACGCATTAACGCGCCTGTAACAAGTTTTCGATTCCGTTCACCGTCTTGTACAATGGGTCCGCGCGGCCCTCATATAGCCAAGCCGCCGGGGAAAAGACAAAACGGGACGACTCCGTCATAACAGAAAGCAAAGGCAGGGCGGACGGCGACGCACCCACGATCTGCACACACGGATGACCCGGTGAGGCCCGGACAAAAAGACAAAAAGAATTAACCCAAAAGAATTTGCGCTTTAAGAAGAAGCCCGCAGGTGGGCCGGCCCAAAAAACCCCAAAATTTGTGGTAACAATATTCCCTTATGTAATTTCATGATCAAACCAGATGGCTTCCAACTGTAGAGGCCGACGTCCATATACTTTCTTGAAATATTCAAATTTATCTTGAAGCCTGGTGTCCCCACCAATCTCTCTCTCTCATACACACTACACAGCCATGCCCCAAGCTTGTAGAGAGCACCGGCTATGTGACAGCTGTATGACATGCACAGTCCTGCCTAAGACACTCCACATCAGCCCACTTCTTTCCCTTGCGAAACACAATCCAGCTCCATCACTCTTCTCACGCCTCGCCTCTCAGTCATCCGCCAAAACTGCTCTGCACTCCCCCATTCCCTGTGTGGGCTGGGCATGACACTGTATGGGCCCTGTCTCAGTCCAAATTTCATGTAGCATGTTCATTTTTCTATAAAATTGTTCATATTTATTTTTTCATTTTTAAAATTTTAGTTTTAAAAAATTGGACATTATGATTGGCAACTTCCTCCCCCCCCCCAATCCCAATAGAGAGATGAGGTAGGAAAAGAGACAAGATTGGCAACTATGCTTTTGTATGAGAAGTTAAATACTAGTTATCAATGTGGAACATAAAAGTTGGAAGCACAGAGAGAAATGAAAGTAATCAAATCTTAAACTTCTAAAAGCATAATATAAGGAGACACTGAAAAAGCAAAAAACAGGCAAAAATCATGTGCAATGAGTAAATAAAAGATTAAGAAGCCTAAAATTCCATCGCTCATAAACACATTCACCTATCAGATGACATTGTTAGCATAATCAACTTAAAATTTTCCTCTTCCTCACGTCTGCCAAAGTCAATCATGCTAATGGTTTTCAAATTCTTCTTTCCTTGAGAAACTCAATTCCAGTACTTGGGCAGTAACCTACATTAACCTTTGTTTGCATTGATGTCCACGGCATTTTTACATCTTTCTATGTGAGATATGCATTATCGTATATGCAAGGTAGTCATCTTCAGGTGGTTGCTCTACCTAATAACCAAAATGTTTTATCAAGTTTGAATTTTTTTATCCTGATTTGAGGTCTCATAACGTGGCTATTATGTTTGACCAGATCAATATTTCATAGCCCATCTGAGTTTCCTGGTTGATCCTCTTAACCACTTTTGTTGTGTTTTTCTTAGAAACCTTGGTGTAATTCTCACCAGGAACAACAGAATGCAGTCTTGAACTGCGCTTGGGCTGATTGATCCTGGTGCCAATTGCACAAAACTTGTTCAGATGGAACGAAGCTTTGTATTGTGCCATATGCCTAACAGCTGTTTCATGCTTTTTTCTCTTCTACTTTGATATTCTACTTTCCTGAGAAAAAATCATTTTTTTATTTTTACCACAGGTATTTGTTCTGAAGACAAAACCCGGTATTTCAAAGCAGCCTCGTATTCTCCAGTCACCAGCAGCAGCAGCAGCTGCTGCTTCTGTAACTGCAGCTTATGCCTTGGCCTGCGTAACTGAGAGTAACAAGTCAGATACCACACAAACAGAAGTCAAAAACATCAATCCTGCACCGCAGGTCCAAAGATCTTTGCAGGTTGCTGTTAATGTGGATGCTGTTGCTTCAGAGAAGAAAAAGCTCGAGTCCAAGCTTTCTGAAGTAAGAACTGAAAATTTAAGACTTAAAGGCAATCTTGATGAACTGAGCAACCTACATGGTGATTTATCAGCGGTAATGTTCTAAATTCTAAGGGAAGGAATCATTGTAAGAGTTACAATTTGCTTCTTGCTGGCTATTCTGTCATCTGACATTTGGTTTGTGATGAAGGAGCTTCAATCCGTGCAAACCCAACTGCAAACTGAGAGATCGAGGTGCTCCAAGCTTGAGGTTTTTATCTCTCCACATTGACATCCATCTTGGCTCCATATGTGATCTTCATTTACCCCCTTGTTTTTCGCATCTTAAAGTGTGGCATCCATTCTTACAGGTGCAAATTGCAGACATGCAGAAGAGGCTGGAATCTCTCCCTGCTCTAGAGCTAGAGCTGAACACCCTTAGGCAGCAGATATCTTCGTGGCAGGATGAGACGGCAGATCCTCAGAAGCAAAGATCCCAAGGTCTTTGGCAGTGGATGGCAGGCCCTGCTTGAAACAGGGATGAACTTTATCGAATATGGGTATCAAATTTTGCTGTTTTTGCATATTATCCGAAACATTGCAACCATCTACAACTCTATGCAGGACAGGAAAACTAGCTGAAGGAAGAACGGATATACCAGGCTGAATCGTATTCTATTCTGAATTACAACCTGGACATTGTGGTAGACGTAGCCGCCGGATGTTAGTGTAGAATTGTTTGTTCTGTTTTTCATACAAGGAAATTTTGATTGGTCATGCGGCACTGGCAAGGAATTTGAGATAAGATCAACCATATCATCATGTTAAGCAGTTGATGTCTTCTCTTCCTCCATTGGTAGTAACTATGTTGCCAGCCTATTAGATGAATAACCACAGTATTTAGGCTGACATGCCTGATTCCTACCCCACCCCCCTCCTTGTGTTTGATCCAGAAATTCCTTAGATAGATTATCATCAATAGCTTTAAGCTTGATATCGTTAATATCGACTGGGACAAGATGTATGTTATTATCCTTTGTTGCAAATAATTTGGTGTCCGTTTTACCTCTTTCGAGCTCCCTTACGTGACCACTATACTAAAACCATCTTAAATGGCATGACTTGGTATTTGCGAGACAAACACTGCCTTTTATAATTTGAGCGTGTTGGAGCCTGGAGGAACTGTGCATCCTCGGGTCTGGGGAATTATTCCTCAATCTTCCACGGTATCTTCCACGGTATCTTCCACGGTAAAACTATGAACAAATACACATTCGGCATCTAACAACAAGAGTTTACATTTCATTTAACATAAAAAGGGATACAAGCTTCTAGCGGTCTCTAATCTAGCAAATTATGCCCTAGAGATTCATCAAACTTTAAAGACCTGAAGCCTTAGCAAAGATCAAGTAAGTTGTCAATCTAAAAAGAATAGCACGTGTTAAAATATTTTATTTTGTTTTAAAGCTCATGACAGAAGAGATTATTTCAATAGTTTTAGGACAAATTGTGGTAACAAAAGGAAAACCCTCCACATTGCTCGATTGCCAAATAATGGTTTGGGTCATATGGAGAATAAAAAAGCAAAGGGGAGAAGATATAAAAGATGGTGAGATCGGTGTGAAATTGTGGAGTGTGTAGTGTGATCGTTAAAAGTCATGGGCTTCAAAATGATAAGGAAATGAAACTTTTGCTAACATGTTGTTATCAAGAAATTGTTTGAGTTCCAATTTTCTTTTCTTCATTTAGCCAAAAGGGAGGAGCTTTGAGTAACTCTTTGTGTTCCTAACTTGACTGATGCAAGTGGAGCTCCACTTGCCTATTGTCCCTACAATATTCACTTAAAAAATGAGAAAAACAAGTGAAAATGATATTAGAACTAAGGATGAAATGTAGTTAATCCAAATGATAAAAATGTAATATGATAAAAGAAAAAAAACCAACTGGATTGAGATTAACCCACAACCTCTTTTGAGGAATAAAAAATGCCACCTAGTTGCTATGGTAAACACTAAGCAATGCAAGATGCATGGAAACATGAAAATAAAATGAATGGAGATAGAAAAGGAAGAAGATGGTGTTCTGGCCCCCTTGGCACCCTTTATAGGGGGTGCTAGCACCCTTCTGGAGGGGCGCTAAGGCCTCAAAATCTGATGTCAACTCTGGTTATCTCCTTGCTCAGCTATGGGCATTAAGAGGGTTTTATGGGATTCATTAGACTTTGATTACCTAGGGGCTTGTGGAGATGATGGAATGATGGGTGGTTGGCAGATTAGTTGGTTAGAAAAGGGGTTTGAGGAAATGGTGTTTTGAGGGGATTGAAAGAGCATTTGAAGGGATTCTTGAGGGTGTGGGGGAGTATTGGAGGGTGTGTGGAGGCTCAAAACATGTTTGGCTTATGAGGGAATAGATTTGCTAACCCTTGGGGCATTGAAAGTGTTTCTTTTTATAATAAAAAGGAGGGCTAGATTCAAATTTCTAAAAACATGTCAACTGGGCAAAGTGCCCCTTATGGGGGCGCTAGGTGACCTACAAGTGGGATGCTAGGCACCCTCTAGAGGGGCCCCTACGACCCTTTTTGATGTGACATGCAAGAAAGTTGCCATATGTGGTTAAAAATGGGTGTCTGGACTAAGCACCCCCTGATGAGGTGCTTTGATTGGAGTGGCATGATTAATGTCTACGTGCACACCTTTGATTCATGTCATTCAGGTCAAATCTACCACACAAGTCAAGAAGTCAACTGGCAATCACCCTCTGGTGCCCTATTTGATAGGGTGCCTAACCCTATTCATGGGGCATCAGCTCCCAAAAGTTGATTTCTTGCTAAAGTGCCCGTTCAATTGTCATAAAATCATGCATTATCCATGGAAACATTAGTTTTAGTGCTCTACAATGTAGGCCAAATTTTATTTTCTATATATAAGGAGCCTAAAAATACTCTCTATTGGAGAAGTGATATGAGCTAAGGCACTTTTGTTGTAGAAGCGGTGAGGTTTAGGACATTTCTACGTGCACTACACAGAAACGTAAAACCATGTTAATAGATTATTAGAGCTATGAGAATAGTGTAATATCTCTCAAAGAAATGAGCTTAAATAAAGATTGGAATAGAACGAACCGGGTGGGGGTGGATCCAAACCCATCTTTTTATGTTTTTTATTGTATAAATGATATAGAATGAAGTAAAATGACTAAATGCATGCAAGAAGGATGTCAAGAACAAAAGAAAGACAATAGAAACTGAAAATTCAGATCAGGTATACTCTCTTGTTTAAGTGGTGAGTGATAAGGACACTTCTATGAAAGGTGGTGATGGACATCAATTTCTAGGGGGTGGAGATTCTCCGAGCTCTAGAACTATCTAAGGTTTGCTTTAGAATGAGTCTCGCTCTTCTTCATGTCCCAAAACTCAAGAGAGCTTCTCCTTTTATAGAGGAAGCCTTCAAGATCTACAAAATAACAAGGAATGAGCCTACTTTTTATGAATTAGATATGTCATATTGCAAGGGCACTTTTAGAGCGGCATGCCCAACCCTAAAGCGCTTTAGATTAGGGTTAGTTAAAATTTATCGAAAATCGCATGGATCTTGGTGGGAAAATGCCCGGTAAACAGAGACACCCGGAGGTAGGTGACGCTTCTAAGAAGAATGCCAAGTTTTTTATCAATTGGTCTGCACAAATTCTAAGAAAAATTATCGAATATTTTTCATACAACATAAATTTTAAGTTTTGTAACTAAGTCAGTTTGGCTACACATAAGTTGACTAAAATTTTTAGAACTCATATTTCGGTAATAGTTAAGGAATTTTGGTGTAACAGTCAATCAATAAAAAATTTAGAATATGTGTTTTTATTTTTAGGAATTAGTATATCTAGCGGTCGACCGATTTTATTATGTCAATCGATAGCATAGAACCTATAATATTTGACGAATTTCAAGAAAATTTTTAAAATACTCCTCAGGATACGATGATATATGGTCCTGGGATATAAAAATATGTTCAAAATTGCCATTGGACGGAAGTGTAGGTATAAAAATAAGATTTTAGGCAAAAACCCTCACTGAGAATTTCGTACTACATGTTTCAAAGGATGTTATATACTTTTGTTAAGTTGAAGAGTAATCAGTGCTTTATAGATACAAATTATACAAGACTCTGTATGAACTGAAACTATAAAAAGGACCACTACAAGTGAAAATTTATTTACTCCTCTCAATCTTGATTCTTTAGTTTCATTGATATACATTTGTTAAGTTTGTTTAATTGAAAACATTAGAACGAGGAGAACAGTTTTCCCTTTGGTAAAGGATTTCACCTAGTTGGTGCAATTGTATGTCTGGATTGTATAGTATATGTGATCGATAGATGGATCGATCGATAGTGTGTTCGTGTAATCGATGGTAGAGGTTCAATTTGTGTTATGTATGTTCTATTTTTTCTATCTTTATTTACTGACTCATAATTAGGAGATCAACTTTGAGGATGAATAAAATTTAGTTATATCTTCTTAGGTTGATCCTGTTCTGCAACCACATCAATGACAATCACTACGAGACTTTGTTTACAATTTAAGAAGCAAAGCTAGGGAACTGGAGCCGTCCATGGCTTTTTTTTTAAACTGACATTCTTTAAAAATATATTTAACAGAATAGCATGATTTTAGACAAAATTATCAATATGACACCGTCGCCCGGAAGACTTCGCCCTTTTGTCCGAAAAACATTTAAGGCTTTGTTCTCAAACATCATTTCACCCAAAAAGTGTTAAATGCTTTAACAAAAAAAACGAGAAGGCCCCGAGTTTTAAGCTTTTCCTTTTTGACCGTGTGTACGATTGTGTTCACCCATGAATAAACATATGGACATGTGAATAAAATGTGATAGATTGATGGAACGTATGTCTGTAAAGTAAAATAGTGATTTAACACATCCACTTTATTTATTTTGTTTTTTCTTTTTCTCAACCTCTATAAATATGTTCCAAGTTCATTCTCTCATTCTATCCAAATTCACTCGTACTCTCACGTTTCCAACTTAGTCATTTGTGGAGAAGATTCTCTCTTCTACCAATGAATTTTTTGAAGAATATTTTTGGAGTCCAAGTATGCATTTTATATTTTAATATATTTTAATATTATAATTAATTTTTTATATTAAATATATTTATCACTTTTATAAGATTTAAAAGAGATTTCACAATGAATTCATCGAATGTAATTTTGTTGATTACATTTGAAGGCCAACAAAAAACTATCGAAGTTCTGTTGACACTTAATTTTGAGGATTTCAAAAAGATGATTTTTGACAAAATTAATTGTAACCAATGTGAATTTGATTTAAAATTTTTATATAATTTTTCTGGAGTAGATACTTCTGTAATTGATGTTACAGATGATGAGTCGTGCTCTATACTATTGGAATATTATCATATCAACTCGGTAGTATTAAATGTGGAGAAAGAAGCACATGATCTTTTTTCATGATAAGTTGTTATTTTATAAATGAATATATAAGTTGTGATATTTTTTGTCATAAAATTATTAATCGAAGTTATTTATATTTAGGAACCAACACCAACTTAGTATGAGTGAATTACTTTATAGTTTTCAAACTTCATGTCATGGAGCTGATCCAAGTACAAGTAGACAAGAATTTAACTTAAATGAGACTCAGAATACACAAAAATAGAGATGTTGAAAATACAAAAGATAGATCAGATGAAGAGAGAATTGAAATATCAGTTGAACATTCATCAGATGATCAAGAAATAAGTGAACATTGCAATGTTGACACTTTAAATTTTGTTAATGAATTTGAGAGTCATGTTAATCCTGAGTGGATAGACAATGTTATTGTTGATAGTGAATTTTTTGAAAATGATGACAATGATACTTGGATTGAAGAAGCAAATATTCCAAACATTCATAACTATGTGACTGATGAAGTAGAGACATTTAAAGAATGAGAGATATTTACGTCAAAAGAAGATCTTATTAATATGGTTGCTGAATGGTCCTTAAAAAGAAATGTACAATACAAAACTAACAGGTTGTCAAAGTCAAAACTTACTTTAGTTTGTATTGCTAAGGATCAATGCAACTGGCGACTTCATGTTATTGTTTCAAAAAGAGTAGGTGGAACTTGGAAAATAATGAAGTATGATTCTAATCATACATGCTATACTCCACTTCAATTTTTTTGTCATAGACAACTAACTTCAAGTATGATATGTCGTATGATTCTTCCAATTATAAGGTCTCATTTAGATATACGATAGAGGAAAATTAAGGATATGGTTGAATTACAATATCATATGACACTGTCGTATATGAAAGCTTGGGATGCACGAAGGAAAGAATGTTGTAAACTTTTTGGAGATTGGGAGCCTTCTTACTACAATATTCTTAGATACATAAAAGCTATAAAACGGACTATGCTTGGAACAGTTTACTCAAATATATGTGAAGAAAACAGTCAATGTCTACAATGGATATTTTAGGAGTTTTAAACCATCTATGGATGGTTGGAGATATTGTCGACTAGTGTTATGTGTAGATGGTGCATTTTTGCATGGTAAATATTGTGAATTACTATTAACAGCTTCTGGAGTTGACAATAATCAAGATATTTTCCCACTAACATTTGCTATTGTAGATTCAAAGAATAATAAATCTTTAGAGTGGTTCTTTGAACAATTACTATATTTTATTCTAACTATACAAGAACGTTGGAGCACTATGTGTATTATATCGAATAAACATGCTAACATTAAAGAAGGTATAGAGAAGTATTTTCCATATGCAGCTCATCTCTATTGTCTTCGACATTATCGTCAAAACCTTCAAAGGCATTTTTCAAGTAAATAGCTATTTGAAAGAATGTGGAGGGCAGGTTCCACATTTGATCCAAGAGAATATACATGTGAGATGGAGCAAATTCGAGATATTAATAGGTATGCTTATGACTACCTTCTTGATGTGCACCATAAACAATGGACAATATGTTATGATGGAGGAAAGAGATTTGGTATCACAATCACAAATCATGCAGAATATTTAAATAGTATTTTAAAAGTAGCAAGAGATTTACCCATTCATGTTTTAATCCACATGACATATCATAGGCTAAGAATGCTATTTTAGCATCGTCGATCTATTGGTTTTAACTTGGATACAATTTTGACACCTACATATGAGAAATTGATGCATGAGAATGAAATGAAAAGTAGAGAGTTTAGGGTACAAACCAGAGTCAATTATAGAGGATGAGAAGTTAATAACATGTATGGGCATGTTTTTAGAATTAATGTCCAGCAAGATGGCTTTGTCAAATGCTCTTGTTTGCAATCTCAACTTCAACATATACCATGCAAGCATGCACTATTGCATTAGGGTCAACAAATTGGGATCATTATCAATATGCTTTTGTATGGTATACAACTGCTCGATATCGAGATACATATGAAGGAGAATTTCATACTATTTCAGATAGTCATAATTGGCCAAACTTTGATAGGCGTGGATATGTGGTGCCTCTTCTTCCTCCTTCAGTCAAGCAAGCAGTAGGCAGACCATGAAAGAATAGATTACTAATGATCATGGATCAAAATCCTAATCAAATGGATTATCATTGTTCTATTTGTGGAAGATCTTGGCATAATAGAGCAAGTTGCTCTAAAAAATAAATGTATGCTTTTAAGTTTATTTGTTTTAAGAATTTTCTTTGTAACCTTTGTTGTCTTGATGTTTATAAGAATGGAGTTTGGCCCCATGATGTTGCCTTGGTGTTTACAAAAAAATTTTTCACGACAAGCTCAACCGAAAATTAATGATATTCCTTTTGAAATATATTATTACTTTAAGATTAAATATAATAGTTATTTTTATAATATAATAATACTTTAAATATGTTATGATAAATAATTAAGCATACATCATATTATTTATATTTTAATTATAATTGCAAAGATTAACAAGTTTTTAAATTAATTATAATTATTTTTAAAATTTTAAGAATGATCAAGGTTTTGAATGATAATAATAATTTTAAATAAAAATTTAAATATTAATAAAACCAAAGGAAGAAAAGTGGCCAGCGCTTACCAATTACATAAAATATTATGTTAAATATTTTTTTAGTCAAGAAGAAACATATCCATTCATTACAACAACATAAAGGAGTACATATAAGACATTACAACATACTTAAAAAAGAAAAGATAACCAGACACGCTAAATATGGAAGGAGTTCTGTTGGGGATTAACTTTTCCAAGAGATGAAGATATAGCCATAACTCGACTAGCACACATAAGTGCATAAATGGTCGAACAACAGAGTAAAGGACTCCATCTAAGGAGTTTGACAATTACCACGAGACCAGATGATCACACCAAAAGGGTGTGGATATTGCCCAAACTAACAGTCTCGAAATGAAGTTAATGGCCATGAAGACACCAAGAAAAGATAACAAGACAGAACTCAACCATAAGATAGCAGACAACAACAAAGAAACAAATAAACATAACAGATATAGACAAGCCGAACTCCACAATTCAAACGTGACAAAAAGAGACAAAATGCCTAAAAAACCCATTTAGGCAAAATGAAGGAAAGGGAGCATGGGAGGGAGGAAAAATCCCCCCTCCCCAACTAAAACAAAGTAAAAATAGCAAAAACTAAACACCCCCCCCCCCCAATTTTCAACCAACGAGCTAGGGAGGTTGAAATGGGTTAAGGGGCAAGAGGGTATGCAACAATGAGGAGACTTGGTGGAAGAGGGGTTTGTTGAAAGTGGGCAAGGAAAGCCAACGAGAGGGTCAGAAGGAGAAGGGGGTGAGGGAGTACCTAGGCGGAGGAAGGGAGGCGGTCAAGGAAGAAGTCGGAGAACAAGGGGAGGTCTATGGAATCTGTGGGGTCAAGGAGACAAGGGCTCTATCGGGAGGAGGGCTAGGGGAAAGCTTTGTTGATGGGGGGCACCACCGAGCGTAGGAATCTACCAGGGCGAGGGGATCGGGGTGAGGGACGTGCATTGGAGTCTACTGGGGACGGAGTTTCATCACCTACTCTGGGCTCCGCCAGGGTGAGGAACCAGGGCAAGGGAGTCCGCCGGGAGATAGGCTTTGCCAGGTGTTGGGAGTCCGTCGAGGGCTGGAGACTGCCTAGCGTAGGGAGTCTGTTGGGGGCAATGGGAGTCCACCTGGAGCTGGAGACCACCTGTCACATGGAGTCTGCTTGGCACTGGAGATGGCCGGGGGCGATCCAATGTTAAATATTTTCAAGACAACGTTAAAGTCTCCCACAGGTTGGGAACAAGATATTTTTAGACAAAATTTTAAATGCTCTCGGACAAAAGGGTGGAGTCGTCGAGTTTTTTTAAAAAAAATAGCACAATTTTTTATTTTTAAAAGTAGCACAGTAAAACTTTTAATTGCAAATCTAACATAGTTTGGTAAAAATCGAGTTTTGAAAAATCAATTTTCCTCTCTGATACAAACCCCACGTGATTCCGGTAGCTAATGGTTTTTAGCGAAAATCGAGTTTTAATTTAGAGATTTTAAAGTCGAGTTTTTATAACTTGATTTTCATACACCCCTTTCCACCTCCTCTCCAGTGGCAACGTTGCCAAAAATTGAGTTCTAGAATCCTGACTTTCGGACAGAACATTTCCATTGTCCGGACTGCTTGTAGTATGCTAAAATCGAGTTCCATAAAATCGTTTTAATCCCCCTCCGCCCCCCGACTCTTTCACGCTTTACCTTGTTCCTCCGTTTTTACCACGGCGGCGTCCTGTTCTCTCCCGGCGACGACGTTGTGCTCCTCCGGCGGCGGCGACCTACGACATTTCCAGTGGCTGGATTGGCAGCTTGGGCGGCGGCGGCGGAGGATGACAGCAGAGGACGGTGGCGATGCAAACTAGGGCTGACGTTGGTGGGGCAAGCTAGGGCTGACAACGGTTTCGGTTGGGGGCAACGAAGAAGGGCTTGGGCGGCTCTCTTGGTGGCAGCAATGGTCACCTTCTTGGTCTGTGGAGGTGGCAACGGCTAGTAGGTATAATTTTATGCTTAAATTTGTAAATTAATTTTACATAAACACAATTTGTATAGATTTTTTGTTGTAGGATAATATAAAATCTTAGTTTATCGTTATCATAATTTATTGTCGCAGATATAGATTTTTTTATGTTTTGATAGGTGGGCACCAATTAGTTTAGCATCGGATGAGATATTGTCGGACCGGATCAATTTGATCCTGCGAACAAATTGAATTAGCATTAGATTGGATATTGTCGGATGGGATCAATTTGATCCCGAGCACAAATTGGATTAACATTGAATCGAATATCGTCGGACGAGATTAATTTGATCCCGACCACTACTATTGAACAAAACTGCTATACAATTGTTAGGTTAAAAACCTAATCCTAATTCTAACCCCATCCTAAGAAGTGGAAGGCACCTGCTATTTAGAAACAAATACTCGCACATATGCCCTATGTTTGTTGGCATGCCGCTAAAAACATATGTCCTCTGTTTATAAATTTTTACCTGCTCCGTACCTCTAAAATATCATGTATTTGTCCATTTCGATATGCGATCTTAACAAGTTCATATTTCAACTAGTGTCAAGTGTCAACATAACAAACATATGGCATCGAGAGTAATCAATGTCCGACTAATGTTTGATAGAATGCTTTCTATAAGTAATGATTATGCTTATTATTATGGTGGATATGGACGTATCATCGAGATATTGGAAGGATGTAGACACAAAGATTTTAAGAGTTACATATATGAGGCAACTAAGTGTAACTCAAGATCAATAACTTTGAAGTTATTATATAATTACTTTGATGGTGTGAACAATGTTGTGGATGATAATTCTACTAAAATATTAATAACGAGATGTCTTGAGGTTGATGAGGTTGATGACATCGTATTGTACATTATAAAAGAATGTCTGGACATGTCATTTGAGATTGGATGTAGTACATGGATTCCACGCACTTATAATCAACCAACTATGACATAGTTGTTATCTCAAGTTCAAAGTAATATGAATGAGCAAAATGAAGCACATAATGAAGATGATGAAGATGATGAGGATGATGAACTACCAAATGAGATGGTTAATAGTATCTTGGCGGTTGATGCATTCCATGATGGCGAAGATATAACTTGGATTAATAATGCCATCACAAGTAATGTTTTCATTGAAAGTGATGAAGAAGATGTTGGAGGGGAAGACACAACTGTAATAAGGGGTGAAGGAGAAAATGTTGACGATCTTTCAGTGGGAGATGTATTCAGATGTAAAGAAGATGTTATACATGCCGTTGCTACTTGGGCATTGAAACATAACATACAACATCGAACAGATAGATCAACAAAGTCGAAGCTCACGTTGATTTGTCCGTCAAGAGGTGAAGGGTGTAAGTGGAGACTACATGCTTCTGTCAGCACTCTGGTTGGAGGGTTATGAAAAATTATGAGTTTTGAAAATAACCACACTTGTAACACTCCTGTTTGTAACATGCCCCATAGGCAATTAACATGCACCACAATTTGTCATGTAATCATGCCTATTGTTCGTTCTCGCTTAGATATTCAACCAAAAGACATCATGGATATGGTTCAAGTAAAATATTCCCTAAGACCATCCTATTATAAGGCTTGGAATGCTTGAAGAAAAGCTTTTAAGAAGTTGTTTTGTGATTGAGAAAGTTCTTACACTAATCTTTTTAGATACATGGAAGCGATTAAGATGACCATGCCAGGGACAGTATATACATATTTGTGTGAGAGTGATAGTCAAAAATTGTTATTTTTCTTTTGAAGTTTCATGTCATGCATTGAAGGTTGGCGCTCATGTCATCTAGTTTTAAGTGTTGATGGTACTTTTCTTCATGGGAAATATCGTGGAACACTTCTAGTTGCTTGTGGTGTGGATGCCAATCAAGGCTTATTTCCTATTGCATTTGCAATTGTAAATACTAATAATGATCGATCATGGTCATGGTTCTTTCAACAAATGTTGCATCACATTCCATCTGTAATAGAAAGATGGCATGAACTATGTATCATATCTGATAGACATACTAGTATTAAGAATGCAATAGAATGTTGGTTTCCTTTAGCAGCCCACCGATATTGCCTTCGACACTATCGACAAAATTTTCAAACACATTTCACTAGAAAAAATCTATTTAGAAGGATGTACAATGCAGGCATGGCTTCTAATAGTTTGGATTTCAACAAGTGGATGGAGGACATACAATTGCGTTGTCCAGATGCATTTGATTGGTATTACAAGTTAATCCAGAACACTGGGCTCTAGCATTCGACATTGATGGTAAAATATTTGGAATCATGACAACTAATTACTCAAAATGTTTTAATAATGTTTTGAAAATTGCAAGAGGTTTACCCATTCATGCTCTGGTACACATGACATACCACCGGCTAAAACTTATGTTTTTTCAATGTCATGCATGCGGCATGAATATGGAAACACAGTTGACCTCTAAATTTAAGAAAAAAATGCTAGAAATGAAAGGAAAAAGTCATGAGATAATCATTCAAGCCCGAGTAAATGTTGGTGAGTGGGATTTAAACGATGCATATGGCCGTATATTCCGAGTTGGCGTTGACCATGAGTCGGCTACATGTATTTGTTGTGAGCCTATACTTAGACATTTTCCATGTAAACATGTCATGACTGCTTTGGGGTCAGTAAATTGGGACCCGTACACATACACATCAAAGTGGTACAGTAGTGATTATTACCGATCAACTTATGAAAATAAGTTTCACACTATTTTGGATACACGTTAATGGCCATCATTTAATGCAGACAGGAATATAATTCCTTTGTTACCTCCGTATAATATCAGAAAGAGTGGTAGGCCAAGGAATAAACGGTTTCCAATGGTAATGGACCGTGGCTCAAACAGGCAACAGAATACATGTAACATTTGTAAAAAAAGAGGACACAATCGTTCAACTTGTTGTAGAAACCCACGGTATGTATTCTTAACATGTGTAATCGAAACATTTTATTACCATGTAATATTCAATTTAAAGCAATTTTGTTACCGTCATTTTTTGATTTTCTTATTTCTACACATGTCTCATAACACTTATATGTTTTAAATTGAATTGAGGACATGGAGCGAGCACCTCATGATGCATCTGTACTGCACGATCAGGCTCACCATCGTTCGACGTAGCCGGAGGTAAAATTCATTTTTATGTTGTAAGCATTTTTTTAAAGGTTGAATATCTTAGCTTTCATTTATATGTTGTGCATTCATTATAATTCTTTGATTGATGTCCATTAGCTTTCATTTATCTTTTACATTGTAAAGAAAAAAAATTGTAATTTATCTTAGAATAGCACAGTATGATATCGCATTGTTGTTTTTGATGGTATTTTTGAATAGCACATTATGATCTCGCATTCTATTCAACACATGCATTTCATTCATTGCATTTCTTTGACAGGCTAGGTCAACACTATATTTGGTCTCTCATTTTCGTTAGATGTCATTTTGGCCGATTGAAAATCATACAGTTTTGGGTTTTTTAGAGATGGCTGGATTTATACATTTGTGTCACCTTAAGGCTTTCACTTTAGATAGACAGCTTATCACGGCTCTCGTGGAACAATGGCGTCCCGAGACATTGACTTTTCATCTTCCTCGAGGAGAGATGACAATTACTCTTCAAGATGTGTCAATCATTTTGGGTATTCAGATAGATGGTCCCGCCGTGATTGCCCCCCCCCCCCCAGCCCCTGGGTTCCTTCTGAGGAGTTTATAAATTGGGAAGATGTTTGTGCCCGATATTTGGGAGTTCGACCCGTGCAAGGGGGTGAGGTCGAACCATTTGGTCAAAGTCTATCCACATTAAGGTTAGCTTGGTTATATAGCGAATTTGGCTAAAAGGCGGCAGAGTTACCGACTAATGATGATGACGAGTCCCGCTTAACATGTTTATATCATACTAGGGCTCTTATACTTATGTACATTGGCACTCTTCTTCTACCGGACACCTTCGGAACCGAAGTCCACATGAAATATTTATTTTTATGGAGGATCTTGAGGACTGCGGCAGGTTATCGTGGGGTAGTGCAGTGCTCAGCTATTTGTACCGTCAGTTATGTGGGGCTACGGCTTTGAAACGGAACCGAATAGGTGGATGTCTTCACTTATTGCAAGTACATATTCAACCATGAAAAATTAAGTTGTTATTTTTACTTTTGTAATATGTAATTGACACTTTTTCTCTGCTTAGATATGGTCGTGGGAGCATATCCATGTTGGTCGACCACATTTGTCACTCCCGGTTGGTGGAGAAAGACGACCTCTTGGATATCGGTAAATTTATTAAACAAGTCTTTTAACGATGTTGGTTATTTTCTTATCGATAATAGTATGTAATTTGTACAGGTGGAACCCACAACCCAATTGAAAACAATATAGGTTTACTTTTTTTTTACACGAATGAGCTTGATACCGAGGAGGATAGCAAGTAATTAAGTATATTGTCATATCTTCAATTGCTTTTTTCTCATTTATTTTGAAGCATGTTTCGATATGATTTTGTGCATTTGTATTGTGTAGATTACTTGGCAACCGTATACCAACCAAATTTTAGAATTTGTACTTGAAGTGGCTGTAGAGAATACCGCACTATGGCTTGCCTCGGTATCACTCATTTGTTGTTCAGTGATGGAGATACATGCCCCAGAACGGGTGGTTAGACAGTTTGGCCGCATCCAAAGAACACCGCTTAATAGGAACCAATATGACCGTAAAGATTGACGTGGTCGTTATTTGACTGACTGGACTATAGTATACGCTTATTATATTATATGGTGGAATGAACGGGCAAATCATGCATATGATTATTCTGATGAGGAGATAGATATTGCGGAACAAACACAACGGTATGAACAATGGTATATGGAACGCACCGTTCCATATCTTGTTCATGATGCTCTTCAACCTCCTGAGCAGTACTTTCCTAGGGGTCCCATGGAACGAGAAATGGTAAGATTAGGTAATTTTGAGCTCAATTATTTCTTTTATATTTAACATTAAACACAATTGTTCGTTATGTAATTTTTTTATGCCAACTTCATACACACCATGAGATTCAACGCATGCTCGTCTTCGGTCATGTCAGTGAGCTTGAGCAAACAAGAGTAGACATTTTGGAATTGCAACGAGAAATGCACGAAAAGCTTCGTATGACGATGCCAAGGTGTTCTTCATCAGGAGAATGGCTCGAACGTCCGTTTGCTTGGAGTGGACAAGACAGTGTTGGACCTTCGAGTGCCGGTCCTTCGGGTGCCGGACCTTTGAGTGACAGCCCTTCGGGTGCCGGACCTTCGAGTGCCGGTCCTTCGGGTGTGGGGCATTCAACATACACAGTGGACCGTACATGTGTGGGACTTTCAACTTATATGTGGAGACGAGTACGTCATCCCTCCATGATTACTCCAACGGGTGCACAACATGGAACGTAACAATCACAAGTTATTGACAACATCACTCTGTCAGTGCCTGTCCGCCCGACTCGACATGGAGAAAACATAACAAGTGATGTTTCTCTGAGTAGATTGAAATTATCTCCTCCTGAAGAAGACGAAGAAATACTTGTTAGGAGGAAGACTCGTCCAAAGAGAGGAAGGAGAGGGTGATTTCACTTCTTTTTTTCAAGTGAAGGAGAGGATAATATGTATTTAAGATTGTGGTGACCTTGTTCTTTAGATATAATATGTTCTATGTTTGTATGTAAATGAATGATGGTGTATGGAATTATCTTTATATATAATTTGTTCTATGTTTGTAAATGATCGATGGTGTATGGGATTCTGTTGTATTTTTTTGTTTCTTTGGAAAAGAACTTGTGTATGTTGGTCTTTGTATAGAAATAGATAGTGTATGTGGTAGTATGGAAATGAATGGTTTATAATTGAGGTTTATGGTTGTATGAAAATAAATGGTGAATGTGCTTGTATGAGAAGAAAATGGTCTTAAACAGGTGTTGCCGGCATTGCCGGACATGTTAGACAGGACCTAGACGATTGGAAAGGGTTATGTCTGAAAATCGAGTTTCAGAAACTCGATTTTCAGAAGAGCACAGGAACGGGACGGCAGAAATGTTCTGTCCGCCAAAACGAGTTTCAGAAACTTGATTTTAGCAGACAACAGAAGGCCCGGACGGCGGAAATGTTATGTCCGAAAATCGAGTTCAAGAAACTCGATTTTCAGGAGAGTCGCCAGTGTATGAAAATCAAGTTACGAAAACTCGACTTTAAAATCGCTAAATTAAACTCAATTTTCGCTAAAAAACCATTAGCTACCGGAATCACGTGGGATTCGTATCAGGGCGAAAAATTGAGTTTTGAAAATTCAATTTTGACCAGTGTTAGATTTGAAATTAAAAATTTTACTATGTTACTTTGAAAAAAAACTGTACTATTTAAAAAAAAACTCCGGAGCAGTCCAGGTGAGGGTGCTATATTGATAATTTCTTCGAAAATCTACTATTATGTTAAATATATTTTCAAAGAATGACAGTTAAAAAAAAAGGAAACCGCCGTCCATCGCTAACTCCACCATGCACAGATTTGGTTGCCTTCTGTTTCTAGTACTCACCCTTGCGTGGTTTTCTTCTGTTATAAAACAACGGAGAAGAAGAGCAGCCATGGGCCAACTCGCCAGCTCTCCGTCTATTGTCGCTCCCGTCCTCCCGTTTCTCGGAGCGATAGGGCCGGCGGCATCTCCGCAGCACCTCTCGCAGTTGCATGCTGGCATTACGTGTATATAGATATAAGAGAGAGAGAGAGAGAGAGAGAGAGAGAGAGAGAGAGAGAGAGAGGTGCACGATCACCTTCGAATTCGAAGGAGCAGTTCTCACAATTAAGCCCGAGGTGCACGATCACCTTCGAATTCGAAGGAGCAGTTCTCACAATTAAGCCCCATCATATGCACTTAATGGCGACTCCCCTCATCCTTCTCTTCGCTCTGATGGCGGCAGCACTGCTGATCGCCGTGCCGTCAGCGGAAGCCGGCAGGTCCATGCATGGCGTCGTCCACCATGGCGGCCCAGCTCATCGTCAGGTCCGCCTTAATCGCAGCCACGGCAGGTTCAACGTCGTCCACCATGGCGGCCCTCATCGTCCGCTCCACCCCAGGCGCAACCACGGCAAGTTCAAGCCCGGGGAATGGAGCTTCGCCCACGCCACCTTCTACGGCGGTAGCGACGGCAGCGACACAAGGGGTAGCTCGGCTCTCTTTGTTCTCTTATCGTGATGGTTCCTGCCTGTACGTTGATATAGATATATAATCAAAGGGGTGGGCACCATATGTGTGATGACCGTAATCGGAGGTGTCCCCCGCCTCGTGGCGGAGTGGGACACCTTCGCCCTGCGGAGCGTCTGATCCCGGGTTCGAACTCGGCGTATCCGTCCCGTCGTGGGCGGCTCCCCCCGCGCAGAATATCACTGTGCCATGACCAAAAAAAAAAGACCGTAATCGGAGGCATATTGCAGAGGAAATATTTTAAAGTAATGTATATTCCAACATTAAAACACAGAAAAAATATATTTCCAAAATTAACATACTTTTTAGAAGTCAAATTACTTGAATTGGACTTTCCAATTTTACACACTCAACTTGTAAAATGAAGCTGTGCAGTAAAAATGTAATTTCACACGCGCGCACACACACACATATATATATATATACATTTAACTGACGAACTTCTCAGGCAGCTATGCCACCCAACCTCACCTATGTTACTAGACTTTAGTTTACAAGTTGAACTTTTTGAACTGATCAACTTCACTTTTCCATACAAGGGAGGTTGGTTATATCTGGCTTAATTCATCTTTTTCTCTTGAAGCCTAATTAAAGTAATCAGGTTTTTAAGAAATTGTGTTGATCCCAAAACTAATCTTTTTCTGGAGATATTCAAAAATCAATGCCTCCCAATTAACTCTACGAGTATATATATATATATATTAACGAGAGAAGACTATTCTGTGTGGATCGAATGTTGCATGCATGCAGGGGGATCCTGTGGGTACGAGGACACCGTCAGCCAAGGGTACGGCCTGCAGACGGCGGCGCTGAGCCCGGCGCTGTACGGCGACGGCATGAGCTGCGGCGCCTGCTTCGAGATCAAGTGCGTCGACGACCCGCAGTGGTGCAAGGCCGGCGGCAACGCCTCTGTCGTCGTCACCGGGACCAACAGCTGCCCCCCCAACTACGCCCTCCCCAGCGACAACGGCGGCTGGTGCAACCCGCCCCTCAAGCACTTCGACCTCTCCCAGCCCGCCTTCCTTCGGATCGCCCAATACAAGGCCGGCATCATACCCGTCTCCTATCGCAGGTAACGTATACTACGTACCTACCTGCCTAGATGTGCATATATATATAATGCATGCAATAAGTCTGTAGATCGATATATAGATCGATCTCACTTAATTAATATGCTTTGCCAAGCTAATTAATTAACTGTGTATGTATATATATGGTGCAGGGTGCCGTGCGAGAAGCAAGGAGGCATTCGGTTCACCATAAAGGGGAACCCCTACTTCAATCTGGTTCTGGTGTGGAACGTGGCGGGCGCCGGCGACGTCCAGAGCGTGCTGGTGAAGGGCAACAAGCTGGGATGGACGCAGATGAGCCACAACTGGGGGCAGTACTGGCAGACCAACGCGCAGCTCGTCGGCCAGTCGCTCACGTTCCGGGTCACCACCGGCGACGGCCGCCGCTCGACGTCGTGGCACGTTACGCCCCGGGACTGGCAGTTCGGCCAGACCTTCGAGGGACGAAAGAACTTCAAGTTCTGATCTCCCTCCTAGAGTGTCTCTGTGTGTAGTCCTGATCGGTGGGTACTCTCTCTTAGCCTTCCTCTACCTTGTCGGCTGCCTGCCCGTCCCATATATTAATTAATTCATTTCTCACAAGAAAGAAAAAACGAGGAATACACTTAGGGCCTGTTTGGTACCATAAAATTTTGGGGATAAACCAGGTTTATCCCCGAGTTATCCCGATACCAAACAGCACCTTAGGGTCAGTTTGGTTACACGTAATATTAGAATTTTAGGATATCTCTCCCATGTAATCATCTTTCCAGGAAAATTAAAATCAACATAGTTTATTTGGTAACACGTAAATCATTTTCTTAACAATCATGCTTTACTGTAATAAAAAGAATTAGAATGCATTTTATTTCACTTTAAAATTTATTATTGAACATTTATGATTTATAAATTGTGAATATCTTTTCAAGTTAGTTATTTTTGTTAGTTCAAAAAAATAAAATTTTACATTCAATTTTATAATAAAACTAAATTCTATTTATTAAATTTACGTTTACACATAATGATATAGATCTTGAATAAAAATATTTATTTAAATAAATAAGTTTACAAAAATATTAATTATATATTTAAATAAATATTTTATTCAGTTAAATAAATCACTATATATATTTATGCATGTTCACGGTCTTACATTTTTAATGGGACTGTTGTGCAGAAAGCGGCATACGCCTGTTCCTGACGGATGCCAAAATCCGTAAAATTAGGAGTCAACGGAGTTAGTTTTACATTGACTCCAAATTTACATGCAAACAAATGAACTTAACAAGCACATTTTCGGGAAAAGCTATTACTTCAGCGCATTTTTTGGATAAACAAACGGACCCTTAATTACTGGTGTTTTTAGTTGCACGATAGATTTAGTTCTTTTTGCAAAAATATATTTTCGTAAAATAAAATCTTCTGGAACAAAAAAAAATTCGAGACATTCCTTTTTATCACTAGTGGTAATTAATTTCTCGCCTGTTCCTTAGTGACCCCACTCTTTCTTTACCGTATCTCACATAATATAATAAATTTATCATTTTATCCTAATATATAATTGTATCATAAAATATATAAAAAACTTTTTTGTCACTAATTAAATACCCTATTAAGTTCAATGACGCCAACAGCGCAAAAGTTGTTCTTGACAATAGTTTTTTGGCGATGACTAATTCAAAGTTGTCAGACGATCATCACAAAAAAATCTATCACTAATCAGTATTTATGACGGCTTAAGAGAAAATCCATCCCGAGTAGTATACCAAAGACGGCCTAGACTCATCACTAGTATATTATTAGTGATGACTCATTAGCCTTCAAAAATTAGTAGCCATGACCTTAGGTTATCATCATTGTAGTTCACCCAACATTCAGAAAGAATTTTGAATACTGAGTGAGCTGCAGTGATAACAGGTTGTGATGTTTCAAATACAAAATTGATGACAACTTTAACCATTGCCAGTAATGCGATAGTAGCCGTCGCCAAAGCAGTTCACCAAACATCCAAAATTCTCTTTGGATGCTGGGTGAACTGCACTTGAAATAATTGGCATCATCGCTAATTAATACTTAATTGCAATGACTTTAGTCATCACCAATAATGTTTAATTCAAAAAATTTTGAATGTTGAAAAAATACTGATGCATGCACCAATTTTGGAATACCTATTGTCAAACATAGTCGTACATAACATGTACATCAAGATGACATTAAATCCATCCTCATGCAACTTGTACATTCAAATTGACATTCAATACACTCAAATTGGCATTCAATCCATTCTTATACAACCTATACATTCAAACTGTCATTCATACATACAAACACATGTTATCATAACATACAACATGTTCCATTCATCAATTTAATTAGATACAACATGTTTAGAACTCACACCACACATCTCTTGCATATGTGATGGTCTATTTTTAATTTCTTATTTACAATTAGAGCTCGCGACTCTTGTCAACCATGTTTACACACACAACATTCACTAATTTCTATTTCTTTCTTACTATTTATTTCCCTCCCTTTCTGATCACCCGAACTAGTTCTCCAATACCCAAGTGACACCGAGGTCTAAACATTCCACATAGAGGGAGAAATATATCATCTCTAGTGATAGTCACCCTAGTTACCCTGAAATCTGTGTTCACAATGTCATTTCCAATTCTGACAAGAATATGTCATTTCCAATTATGATTAGTATAAATAAATATCTAGAAAAATAATGTTTATGAATGATTTAAATGGAGAATGAGAAGAAAATAAGAAGATTTAGTAATGGGTGAAGAAGAAGAAGAAGAAGAAGAAGAAGAAGAAAGAAAGAAAGAAAGAAAGAAAGAAAAAAGGAAAGGAAGAAGAAGAAGGTCGTAGTTTAGGATTAGAAGTGGAAACATTAAGGATAAGGAGAAGGTATGGAAATGGAAGAAGAAGAATATTTACATCATGAAGAACGAGAAGAATAAAAGGAAATTCAATTAGAAAGAGGAAAATTTTAAATAAATGTAGAAAGAAGGAGGACATTTAGAAATGGAAGAAGAAAAGTTGTTTAAGAATGAAAGAAAAATAAAAAATAAATAAAAATAAGAATAAGATGGTGGTTTATGATTAGAAGAGAAAACACAAGAGTAAATATTAAAAAATGAGTTTAAACGTATCTCATGTATGAGTAGTGGTAGTTATTTAAACTAGCCAAACTAATAAACCAAATTGAACCAAAATGATCAAACTAAATCAAAATGACCTATTATATTTAATTCAGATATTTGAATATTCAGATTTTTGAACTAAATCAAACCAAAAACATTTTATCTGTCTCGTCCCGAACTGGAGGTAGAAACATTGGCAACATAGTCAGGGAAAACAACCCTTAAAATAGAATAGTTTGGAAACATAAAATATATACACAATGTTCAAATACTCAATGAAATTAATTTTGGATCATTATCATCTAATTTTAAGCATTTATAGAATTCAACAAACAGTCATCTAAATAATCTTTCATTAACCTTAAAATTTCTATTTACAAATATTCTTTGATTCCAGCATCACTTGACTCTTAAAAATTATTCTCACTTCATTCTAATACATAACTCCAATTCCCTAAGAAAAATGTTCTTTTGCATTACCTTGGATGGGATTATAGGTAGTAGGCTTGTCCAATGATGCAACTAGGAAAATTAAACCCTCAAACAAAGTGATTTGGGAATAGAGAAATTAGTAACATTTAAATATCTCACAAAATAAATATCTAATTTGCCGTGTTAAACTTTCCAAAATCTACACAATTTTTTACAAGAATTCGAACTATTTACCATGTAAATAAATCAAAGTAATCTAAAATTAACCCAAATAGATCAACTCTTCAAATTCTTTTCACCTCAATTTTGACGTCACTCCAATTCTTTGAAAATGTTCAACTGATAGAAATGAGTCACGATGAAGGTGCACTCAGTAGGCCTCGCCTCACCCAACATCGGTTAACCAAATAGTCAAGTATCCACAATTTCATACAAACACAAAATCACAATTTCAAACAAATAAAACATTTATTTCAAAACAATATAAAAATAACCATAGAAAAATATATCAAACTTTTAACTACGAGACAAATAATCTTACTAAAACACTAACTATGATGAACATAACTAATGTGAAAAAATGCAAAGTCATTTTTCACTTAATTTTTACTTTTTTATTAAGCTTGATAACAAATTAATTTAAGTATCACGAGCCAAAATATAAATATCACATGTAATGTAAATAATCTTATCACTTAAAAAACTTCTTTCCTCAACTCTAACATATAATATTTAATAATCATATAGCTATATAAGTTAACTCCCGTGCATCTAGGCAATGGCATGTAAAGACAAAACTATGGTATTTAGAACTATCAGGTTCTTTAGACAAACTAAGAAACCCATTGCCCTTGGGTGACTTAAGTATAGATCGAGAAAGCTCAAATTAACATATTTCCAAATAAGCCAAATGCAAATGTAACATATACATGTCTAAATTCAAATACAAGTCCAAATCCAAATGGTTCAAATACAAACTTATTTTAAGCATAAATGTCAATTTCAAATCCGAATTCAAATGATACATGATATCCTGATATAAGTTAAATTTTAATTAAATGTATGTACAACATCTAAAATAACTAAGTAATTCTCATAATTCAAAGGCATCAAATAATATACAATGTGCATGATACTATGCACAAAAAAACTAATTTAACAATATATACAAAATTTTAGATTAAATCAAACTAATGAACAATGAGATTGATCATCATTATCTTATGAAATAAAACATCACATATATTAGTATATCAAGATCCTTAAAGTCTTGTTTTAAGAATCCTATAGCTAAAAACATTGCATATCTTTAGATAATTGATCGTATTATCATGATCTCATCATGACACAATCATCATTGCATGTGATCAATGACTTTATTATGATATATGCATTTAATAAGTGCTTGTAACATCATTTATTTTGAATGAGATCTTTCAAGAAATGTTGAATCAGATCAAATATGATTGACTTGTATGACATACATTTCCATCAAAAATATGGTATCGATTATAAAGAGAACTTCTCTCTAATCTCACATAAAAACTCATTTATAATTATAATGGCACTTGTGGCCCATTTTGATCTAGAGTTGAATCCAATGGATGTAAAAATGGATTTTTTGAATGGGAATCTAAATGAGGGGTATATATGAATCGAAGAAGTCCTATAATAACTTGGAAACAAAAATTTGGTATTAAATAAAAGAAATTGATATATGGACTTAAACTAGCTTATGAACAATGATACCTTAAATTTAATGATGTGATTATGACCTTTGGATTTAAAGAAAAAATTATGGATCAATGTATATGTCAAAGGGTCTATGGAAGCAAGTTTATCTTTCTCATTCTATGCGTTATGATATTTTACTTGCTAGCAATAATCAAAATTACTATTTGAGACTAACCAATTTCTTTAACACACATTTGAGATAAAAACTACGCATGAAGATTCAAATGTCTTAGACATTGAAACTCACAGAGATAGACATAAAAGGTTCTTAGTCTATCTCAAAGGATTTAAATCTTAAAGCTGCTTGAAAATTTTGGAATGAATAACCGTAAGCCTAACAATACTCCAATTCAAAAGGGTAATGAGATTAGCAAATCACAGTCATTTCAGAATAATCTTGAAAGAAAAGAAATAAAAGGATACCGTATGTTTCAACAATTGGTAGCATAATGTATGCACTAACATGTACATGCCCAGATATTGCATTTTCAATAGGATTACTTGGTAGATACCAAAGTGACTCTACTTTGAAACATTGGAAGGTTGCTAAAAGGGTAATGGGATACTTGCAAGAAACAAAAGACTACAAATTGACCTACAAGCATTTAAATAACTTGAAGATTACAAGCTATTTAGATGATGACTTTGTTGAATGTCATGATGATTATAAATCAGCATCTTGATATGTTTTCTTATTGGCTAACAGAATAATCTCTTGGATAAGCGCAAAATAAGAGCTTATTTCATCCTTTACAATGCATGTAGAGTATATAGCATGCTATGATGCTACATCCCAGGTCGGCCACTTAGGATCTTCGTTAAAGATTTTTAAGTAGTTGACTCTATTTTCAAACCACTTAAGATATGTAGTGACAGTCTATTAGTAATGCAATTTGCAACTTAAAGAAAGTCGTCGAAAAGGTCAAAACATATAGATGTCAAATATTATGTCGTCATAGACAAAATCTAGATGAAAAATTTGTCACTTCTTCATGTGAGCAGACATGTGAGTGCAGACCCTATGACTAAAAGCTATGGGTTTGCTTATTAATGAAGGGTGATGGTCTATGATCATTCATATTTGGGGTCAATGAATAAAAGGTTCTCATCTTCTTGGTTGACTATCCACATGTAACTACAATGTTATATTTGGTTTAGATGAAATAGTAAGAGTGTGATTATGGTAGGGAACATTGTTATAAAAAATGTGACTACCATAATTCCTCTAGCTATGTTTGTTGAATCAAAGAATAAAGTGATTATGATGGAATACACAAGTCATTATTTTATTTTAAGGCGTGCATATATAGATAATAATGGTGGAACTTCTAGTGTTTTGATTATATCAAGGGTTAAGTGGAAGAATGTTAAATGTAAGTGATTCATATAACCCATGATATAATAAGCGAATTTTAAGAGAAAGCCATTAGAATGGAGGGGAGTTAATAACTCCCATAATTTATATGTGACAAAGAAACAAATGTTTTTCAAGATAGCCTTGATGGGGGTTATATTGTCTTATATTTTCTAGAAGGTTACGTGTGGCCTCCCCCCCCCCCCCCCCACACACACACACGGTACAAAAGGAAGAAAAAGGGGAGCTATAAATTACACAAGAAATTTTCTCCTTATTCCATTATCAAGTCTTCCCTCAAGGGTTTGCAACATGGGAGAGGTGGAAGTCATTGTGTAAAGTAGAATGTTCTTCGTCGTATACTCATTTGCATCTAATTGTGTGACTTATTTCGATGTTACTATATAAGTTCCAATTTACTTTGTATATCAAAAGCAATCTCACTATGCTAGATATTTGCAACATATTTTTTGCCTTTCGATGTGCTCTAACAATATATAGTCTAAGACTTTTAACATTAAGAATGACACAACATTCAAGTTCCATCCAACATAACAAAATTATTTTACATAACCAAAGAGTTAAAGCCATACAACCAAGGCTTCAAACCCAACCCATCACAACCAACATTTAAGCTCCCTGTATTCTCAAATCTTTCGAAAGGGTAATCAAACTCAAGAAGTCATGTCTTCATATCTTTGTAGAGTTCAATCTCCCTTATCATTAGTAGTAGGTAGATGTCAAGAGTTTGGTTGGCATAGTACATTCCAAAATATCTAATATTTGTTAGTTGTTTCGAATTGTGTGTGGATGTTTGAGGAGAAGTCACATAGGGAATTCACAATCCCTAGAGATTATCAAGGTGGCTCTCTATTTGGGTGAGTCACCAGTCAAATTATAGTGCTTAGTCATGGGATAATGATGAGAGTTGTCTTGAGCTTTCACCCAATTCTCTATGTTTAAGATAAGGCTTAATGGGGCTTCGATGAGGGATGGTGGAGGTGAGGTTGAAGGAGAAACTTCATACTCATCCTCTTCATTTTTTTTTCATCTATTGGATCCCCATGATTGTCTTACTCTTCTTTTCTCATGACTATCTCATTAACTATTATGAAATGTATATTGGTCTTCATAAAATGCTCATTATAGGTGAGTTCCAGGGTGACTATTGTGAAAACCCCATCAATTTAAATAAACTCATAAAACAAAAACAATAGTGTAAGCATAGTACCATAGGGTAGGATAAATTCATTCATTTGGTTTGATTTGAGAAATAGAAAGAATCTTACATAATAAGGTACATTTGTTAGTCTTCTTCTCATTTAAGATGATGACCAAAAAAATATTGTATCTTTTTTTTATGTATGAATGTTTAATTGTGCACAATTGTCTAAATTTATTCTAGTTCTTCGTTACATGATTCTATTGTGTAAGTGATAATGTAGTTTATCTTTGAAAATGTGAATGGTGGTTTGTGTATGTGAGAATTTTATTTGTGATTTGGAAAGAAGTAAATGTTGTGTATGTGGTGTGTGATTCTTCCTATTGAATGTTGTAAAATGAATGGTGAGTGGTTGAAAGTGTGTAAATTAACTTACATGCAGTTGCTTAAACTTACGAATGCACTGTACAATCCATACATGCACGAATTTCTATTTTTTAATATATAATTTTTTAATTAAACATTATTTCTATGGACATCTAGCCATCACCAAAAATTATTACTTACAACTAAATAAATACTAGCGATAGTTCAAGACATCACCAATGCAAACAAGACAACTCCCGAATAAATTTTGGGTGCTAGGTTATCTACACTGGTGATTTATAGCTGGGAGTCGTCACCTCTAAGGCATCCGTTGCCAACACCTATTGTGTGATGGGTTAAGGGCATCCTTGGTAATATATTTGTGATGGTTGGGAACCGTCACCAATACCTTAGTGTGATTTTATACTAGCTATCTTAAAAAGTTATTGACGACGAGTTTATTTGTGATAGCCTTACGATGATTTTGTAGCCATCGCCAAATGTTTTGTGATGGCATTTTCATTTTTTAGAGATGGCTTCTTACTGTCACCATTGTCTCTTTTTCTTGTAGTATATGATTTCTATCCTAGTCTTTCTTAGCATTGATTTTCTCTTGTACTCCATGGGAGGTTGAACGTGTGTGGCTATTTATTTGTATCGTTAAATTGGAGTTGTACAAATTATTTCATGGATTAGTTTAGAGCGTCTCACAAGCCTGATCCCTCTTGAGTTATGCTTCTATTACTTATAAAAATTTTCTTATTAGGTACAAATAAAATGGTATTGTTCTTACTATATACATTCTCGATATTATCTGATACATGATGATATTGAATTAGATGCGTAAAGGAGAGTTGGATTGCAATGAGTTTATGATAATTTGTGTAACTCTTTACAAGTTTGGTGTTTCATACACTTTATAAATACCAAGATAAATTTATAAATTTTGTAGACTGTTCAACTACTCATTCATGAGATAAAAGGAATGCATCTTATATGCCATTGTTTAATTACATCATAATTTATTCCAAATACTCATTATGAGTTTGGAATTAAATTTTTATAAATACTATACGATTATTGATAATCAATTTTAAGATATTGATTTTATAGACTTTATTACGTGATTTATGCCCAAACTTAAATAACGTATTTGGCATTGAGCTAAAAATATTTAGAATATATATAATATATTTTAAATGTTTTACGTTATTCTCATATTATTTGATTTTAAGGTAATAATAGCAGAAAACTTTTCTGGGGAGTAAACTGCAGTTTCTATTCAAACTCAGTCTAATGGGGGTGGTTTGGTCACGCAATAAAGTTTTATTCAGTTTCAGGGTAAAAAGTTTTATACGGTATATTAAAATAAAAATCAAGATACTTAAAATTATAAACGTATCTTTGGGATATAATAATAAAAAATAAGGATCATATATAACAATAAAAGTTGGGAGATCATCAAAAAGGGAGTTCTCATCTTTTTATATATCTTAAATTAAATTTTCTATAATTTTTTTATAATAATTATCAAATATCTTATAAATAAAATTTATCATAAAAATCTTTTTTTATAACACAAGCTCAATTTGTAATACACAGCAAATCCGTCGTGTATCGCGAGCGATGGCATTTCTGCCTTGTCAGGACCGCCGGCCATTTTCACGTGTCTTCGTTTCTCCCGTTGGTTGGGAGAGCTGGAAGGCGGGATCCCCCTGCCGTCAGGCGCCGGAGGTCCTGTCGTATCGTCTCGTCCGGCCACGTGTAATCATGCTGGCCTTACGGCCCTCGCGGCATGATCATGCTGCCTTACTCTTTCCCTCTCCTCCTCCCGCCCTCTCTACGGCACTCTCTACCCCTTCCACGCCGAGGCGCTAACTCTCTCTCTTTCTCGCTCGTCACCTTATCCCAATGGCTCTCTCGCGGCTCTCCGCTACCCGTGCAGAGCCCAAATCCCTGTCCTCCAGGCCCGCGGCGCCTCTACCCCGTGGCGCTACCGGGGTCTCACGAGTTCAGCTGCCCAGGAGGAAGCGTCTTGGAGTGTTCTGCTCTGTCGCCTCCAAGTATGGTTCTTCTACTCTTCTGCCGCTCTCCGTTCGGTTGGTTCTTGTCGGCTGTCTCTCTTATTTGCTGGGTTCTACGGCAGCCAAGTGCAGTCGACTGCTCCGCCTTCTTCTGTAGCTGATGCGCCCAAAAAAGGGGAGTGCTTTGGGGTTTTCTGCACGACGTATGATCTGAAGGCGGTACTGTGTTTCCCTTCGCTACTCTTGTTTTGGGCTCTAAAACTTGTGCTATATCAATGCGCAACTGAACATTTTACGAATGTAACACATGAATCAATCAAGGACTTCACTCGTTCATATCATCGGAAGGTATTAAGTTCGCTGGCTTTTACTGAACATCCCCCCTCCAAAATGTCGTGTGAGAATAATTCTTCTCTGAAGTATAGAAACTGAAATTGCAGAGATGAGCTGCCTGTGCGTAGTGAAAGAACCCTTAGGTGGTGTTTGTTTTAGCTTCATCTGAATTTATAATCTAAATTATAATCTCTTAATTCTTGCTCTAATCTATTTTCTTGTAGAAAAGGTTATTAATTCTATTACGACAATGTCAATTGAATTTGTTTGATTGCAGTTCTTGCTTAAAATATGAATCACATCTACCTAATTAGCATTATCCCTTTGTTAAAGACAGAAGGCAACTTATGGCTATGACTGTTTTATAAATTTTAATATATTTTAAAACAGATAAGTAGAGCTTTAACTGGAGTTAATTAGATAAGTATGGTGCATAAAAGATTAAAATTTGATAATATAAAAAATTTTAAAAATAAAAAATAACAGATAATTTTTGTACGTTTGTTTTGCCAAGAGCTTCAATATTTTTTTAAGAGCCTAATTATGTAACAAATATAGGCTTGGTTCATCCAAACAAGATATAACTTATAAGACAAGACATTGTGCTTTCCATCTTCACCCTAAAATAAACTTAATATTTTTCCGATGGCTAACATCAAATATCGATAGTTGTCTGCGTAATCTTTTATCACACTCTTTGACATGTGATTCTGCAACTATAGACAATCAATGATGGTGCTTTGTTCCAACTGCAGCTGCCATGTTACAAATTTCTAATGTTAGGAATAAAATAAGATACACTTCTAACAAAAAAAATACAAGAAATATGCAGACTCAAATAAAAAATAAAGATAACTTTTTAAGTACGAAAATTACTATGCTTGCCCATTTAATCATGATAAACATTTGCATAGTCTTCAAATTTCCTGTAAGTACAAGGAAAACTAAAGATGAAACTATCAAATATATACATGTGATTGCTGATTATGTGAACAGGAGAAATCAAGTAGTACACATCTTCTAATTACTCCTTACCCTTAGTCTTTTGCCCCAGGATTTCCAAGCTAGAGAAAAGCCTGAGAACATACGATCCAAGAAAAGAAGACATCCATGGCAGCATTTTTGCCCCAGGATTTCCAAGCTAGGGAAAATACATTTCTCAACATCTCCCATTGCCTTGCCAGAAAAGATGACCATGTCACAGTGGGGAAATCCTTCTCCATGAGGGTTAGGATCTGAAAAGAAAAAAAGTTAGACCTGAGTTCTTGAATTTTAAGAGCCTATTTAGAATGTCAGTTGTTAGCTCAGAGAAACATTTAGATCTTTTACCAAGCAATAAGAGCCTAACCTCCTACCAACTCAGAGGTTACACATTCAGTCAAACCAATCAACCACCACCTTAGTGTATTTGAACTCAATGGATTCAAAATATGTTGTCCTCACCGGCTTTTCTTTTTTAAATTTCTGGCTTCTTTTATCTATTTGTTTATTGCCTACATAATGTTTCATTACTCCCTACAGTAATAAACTTCATGGATAAGAATGAAATGAGTCTCTGATTATGGAAATAATAGTCTACACTGAATTTTTTTTCTTTAGGTACTGAAATCTTCGTCAAAGGGTACCTATAAGTGCCCTGGATATATTGTATTATCTAGCTTTAAACCCTTTTTCTTGTTCTCCAGGAGGAACAAACGAAATCATGGAAGAGTCTAATCAGTGTAGCCGTATCTGGTGCTGCTGGAATGATATCCAATCATCTTCTTTTCAAGGTATGCCCTCTTGATAGTTCTCCTATTTTCTCAACAGGAAGCATAGAAGAAAAGCAATTTGCTTTAAAAAGTTCCTCTTGGGAGAAACTTAGCATAAAACATATTATCATCTTATCAGACTGCGTTGATGTGGTTACGCAGTATAAAATTGAAGCTTAAAGGTTAAATTATCTTTTCTATTGTTATCTGCTAGACTTCTCTGTTCTTATATTTAACTATATTTCTGTGTATCCTAGCAAGGCAAGATACTGCTAATCAATTTTCAGATAAAGCAAGTTTTAAAATGGTTAATGGAAAGATTCAATAGGCATACTGTTGAAGCTGTTGGGACAAAGCCAGCATGAATAGCACTTACGATCTTGATCCAGGTTAAAGCCTATTGGCACATGATTTGTAAGGCTTGGCAAACTTGCAGGCCACTCAGTACCAAGAAGTACGGTTGCTTTCTTGACCCTCCTTCAGTAGCTCGGCCATCCAACCTGGGTTTGGCCAAATCTCCTACTTAATGATCTTTGGTAGGAAACAACTTGTTTCATTGTTTATTATTTTTGTAAATTTGGAATATCATTTTGGTTTCTTCAGTAATTGACAAGTAAATTGAGCGAAATGTTAGTCTCATGCAGCAAGGATGCCATTTAGAGTGGAATCCATGCAACACTTGGTGTCTAGATGAGTCACATCAAGTGCTATTTAGACAACATTGTATAGTTTGTGATTGACAATGAAGCATCTTATAAGGCTATAAGGAGAAAGCTGTTGGAGGCCAGACCACACTTATTTTGAGTGCCATATGTTGCACACACCAAATTAGAGGACATTTGGAATGAGCCATTGGTCATGTCCTCATCGAGTTAAAGACAATTAGTTATATCCTTACATATAAACATCCTAAACTCCTGCACATCATGAAAGAACATATCGATGGTCATGATCTAGTGTGACTTGGTCCTGCGAGATTTGTCACTCATTACATTGTATTAGAAAACCTGCTGAGACATCGGCATGATTTAAGAGTTTCATACTTTTGTCCTCGTACATCGATTACATGACTGACTTACATGGCATAACGGACTAGTTTGAGATCCCAGCAAAGATGGAGCATCTGATTGAAGATAACCAATGGTGGAAGAGAATTCAATATTATTTATCTATGAAAAAACCCCTGGGACATGAGTTGAGATTGGTGGATTTCAATGACAAAAACTAAATGAGGTGCTTGTATGATGCAATGGACAACGCAAAGATGAAATCAAGGAAAAACATCCAAAGGTTTATAAGCAATGATGGGAGATTATAAACAATAGATGGGATAAGACACTTCACCACGAAATTTATGCCACATGTAATTGTTTATATATTGTAATTCATTTAAGTCTTATAGTAATATGCTACTGTCATTAATAGTTGTCTTCCACTTTTAGTAGGATATTTCTTAAACCCAAGGATACAATACGGCGGACAAGCATCTAATAATGTAGAGGTTATATGTGGTACATTGTCAATGATTAAAAGTTATAACTAGGATTCCGCAAGATAAAACAAAAACAAAAATTGAACTAAGTTGTTGCGTGATACTTATTGAGTTTTGAAGACCAAGAAATTAACTTCTTTTTCATATCATATTTTAGATGACATCATATAAACATCGAATTGGAGTCTACGGAGATCCAAATCTATGGTATTCATATGATAAGGTTTCTAACAGTATGTTTGATAACATTTGGTATGTGTTAAATATTTTTGTAAGAAGATTACACACTTACTATACTACCTATTATTTTTGGAGTTGAGTGGTGGATTCAAGTGAACAACATAAGCAAAAGGAATGCGTTGACCGCTATTGTTGTATGTGTATTGAGTCAAAGCACTAAGCCATCACAGTGTGAGAGGAATAAGAACATATTCAACTTGTTACACACAAAAAGAAGAAACATGCTAAAGAGTGAAAGATTAGAAAAATTAGTGTTTTATCATTATAATATGCAGCTAAAAATCAAGAATATTAAGAATCGGCAAAAAAAATTTGAAGATAGATTTCTAAGATTTGCAAGTGGTTCTTATAAGCAAAGACATGCTATAGGTGATCAATGATTGTCTTAGGGGGATGTTGACTTGGAATATTTTTTTAAAAAAGAACATTCACTTTCAACTTGGATGGATGACAGGGATATTGAACCAACTCTAAAGTTTGACGCCAATGATTGTGCATGGTCCAAAGGAAAGCTTGACAGTGTAGTCAGTGATGATGGATAGATGCAAGAAAAAGAAGAAGGAGGAGGAGGAGGAGGAGGTACTCAAGTTCCTTGTATAGCTCCAGTTCAGGATCTACTTTACACCACAAATCTAGTCACAACTCCATGTCCACCGCTTCAGCTATAGGTCTTTTTACTATCTCGAAGAGTTTACAAAGGAAAGAAAGATTTGGTGAATTTAAATCGTTGAAGAAGGTATACTAGTATAGTATTGGCCACAGTACGCAAGAAAAGGAAGAAGTGGCAAAGGCCTACATGTCTCAAGCTAGTACCCAAGTATATTTCTTAGATGATGAAAAGAAAGAGTTCATGTCACTTATACAACAACAAAATGTAGGTTGTTTAGGTGAAGGTGGAGGTGGAAGAGGAGAAGGTGATTTTTTTAGCGGTGCATATTTAAATGGAGCAAGTCCTGATAATTTGGGTCAGAGACAATATTCAAGTGAAAGAATTAAATGTTGGAAAAAATTAACTTTGGAATCTAGAACTTGCTTTAAACTTCTATGTTATCCACCTTCAACTTCAACTCTAATATCAGATAATGTGTATGATTTTAGTCAGATGTCTGAATCATTATTTTCATATGGCTACGGGTCAATCACGACTAATCAAACTCCATAGTGTATTCAAGAGAATCAGGAGAACTGAAGACTATGAAGGATAGGATAATTCTATAGATGGTGGTAATATGAAGATATATTTTTTGTTGCATATGATTTGTGCCATTTTCTTTATTTATTAGAATAAATATTGATATTATTTTATATTCATTTGTCTTAAAATATCTTATAGAGTCATAATCACATGAAAGTGTGTTAGATGCCCAAACTCTTGATCTAGATTGATTTTGGATTATGATTCTCCTGAGAATCGGATCTCTCTAGTGATAATAAAAAGCATCACATCATGTTTTATTCAATAGACTGCATTGAACTTATTATTTTATAAATGCACATTTGTGACCATTTATACATTGTAAATGGTAAAGGGTTATGGCATTTGGCTCAAACAATGACACAAAACAACGACATGAACGTTAGCCCTTGTTATGCTGTAAGTGTGCTTTTGAATCTTTTTTGTAAAACATCCTATATTTTACTAATCTCGTTCAGAATTTAGTAATCATCTTCATATTTTACTAAACATTTCTATATTTGACTAAAATATACATAATTTATTAATTTTCTATATGTTATTGACCATACTTATATTTTATGAACCTCATTTATATTTTACTAACTCTCTTCATGATTTACCAGCCGCACCATATTTTACTAACCCCTCCGTATTTTACAACATTCATATTTTACTACATCTATATTTTACCAATCATGTCCACCTTTTATTAATTGCTTTTATATTTTACTATCTATATTTTACTAATCTCTTTCATATGTTACTCCTTGTTTTTGAACATAACCCAGAGGTTATTTTCCAAAGGTTTTTTTTGGGACTTCCACATTGGTAGAAGCTTAATGTGGTTTTATATGTTACTAACCTTATCCATATTTTACTAACCCCATTCATATTTTACTAGCTGTCTTCATATTTTACTGAATTGTCCATATTTTACCTACATCTTTCATATGCTACTAACTCCATTCATATTTTACTAGCCCCTCTATATTGGCATAAATTATCTATATTTTACTAACTTGTTCATATGTTACTAATTTGGTCCATATATTACCAATCTCTTATATTTTACTGACGAGTTGTAATTTACTAACTTGGTCACTAGTTTATTATCGTGATCATTATTTTACTAACTTTGTTGGATGATAATCGGCACTAGCCCGATTTTAGGAGAGAAAAATTGATCCATAATCAACCTAGATTGTTTCTTCAAAAGCTAGAAAAAACAAAAAATAAAGTTTACATCATATTACGGTCCAATCTGACCCTTGGGTGGTAGTGTCACTGCAAGGACTAGTGTTGTGCCTTCTAAAGTCATTGGATATGCGATATGGACCCCTGGACCTGATACAAGTGGGTCTGCAGCCATGTGGGGGGCAGCGGCTCCAGCATAGAGCCACTGCCGCCATCTCCAATCTAGTCCTGGTTAGTAGATTTTCATCTTACACTAAACAGCAATGCGACTAAACTATGCTTCTGGCCTGTATATTACTAGCAACATCTTAAGAGGCATCTGCATATTCGATTCACAATAGTTTGAAGCATGCAATTTTTGTTTTGTTGAAACTTGGAATTTCAGCTCGCATCTGGTGAAGTTTTTGGGCCGGAACAGCCAATTGCTTTGAAATTGTTGGGCTCTGAGAAGTCATTTCAAGCTCTTGAAGGTAAACTTTCTCAGTTTCCTCCCAAGTTCTTTGACATTGCACATTTGCCATTAACGAAATGTAAACATTCTTGTTCTGAAAACCACCAAAGTGGGCAACTTGCGCTTTGAATGCCTAAATATAACTTAATTTAATCAACCTAGAAAGAAATTAGTTTGGAAGAAATGAAGGTAGTAAGGCCCAATTTGGTAACTGTGTCGAACACCTCTATCACTATTAATTTTGAAATTGATATTGATATAAATCTTCAATTAAGTGTTTGGCTATTGATATCAATATTGAAACTTTTAGTGCAAACAAAACATGATACGTAACACAAATGTCCAAGTGAATCAATTTTGATATTGGTACCTATCCTCTATAATATTAATATCAAAATTGATATAATATCATTTTTTATATTCTAACCAATCAGGGCAAGTAATTGAAAATATTTTTATTTTTCAAAAATTTAAGAAACCTCTTTGGTTAAGTTTTTTTTGTACGTCTTCACATAAGCATAAATTGATTTTATATCGTCATTGTCAGGTTCTTCAAAGTTTTCCATGATAGTGATGTCTTGTGGTTCATTTAATAGAGCATGAAGCTTTCCTGATACTTGGTATTTTGTCATGTTCTGCAGTGGAATCTATACTGGAAATAAACCAAAGCATTGCATTAGATTACATTTAGGGTAAGAAATTCATGATTTGGTTGAAAACCCAATATAAACTTGTTGATCCTCGTCTATAATTTTACATCATTTGTCGGGTGCAATCCAATCAGTAATTTTCCAACATCGATACGACAAAAAACATTAGTTTGAAGAGTCAAGAGACATCTACAGAAAGTAGTGGGATGCTCTTGGAAAAAACTGATGAATATTTTCTATCCAAGGATTGCGGAGTTTGTTGCCTGCTCTTCAATATAATATTTCATAACTTCTCTTTGCCTAATAAATTTTATCTGGCAGTCAAAATTGGGGCTTAAATGTGGCTATGACTTTTGGAATGTCGAAGCCTTATCCTACTATGGAGTTCCTACGTTGAATTTCTGAAAATTGTTGGTTGTTATCTTTTGTCAACGGTACGTGACAACTGACAATCTAAAACATGTTGCAAGAGCATCCTAGTCAACTAGGCAATCCCTTTATGCCGTCTGCCAGTTTTATCTCTATTTCTTATTTTATTTTGGTCCATTAAGCAGTCAAGTCCCAACCATTTACTCATGCTTGTAGATTGTCTTGATCTTTGATGTGGGGGCTTTCAACCCCGGCCCAGCCTCACCAATCGCATCAACCATAGTTTGAAAATATGGACTCATGGCTGTATATGCCGAGACACCTACAAATTCAAAAATAAGATAAGAAGAGATCGTTGTTTATAGAAATATATAACAATAACTTCATATCAACAATCAAATGCTAACCACAACTTCATCAAAGATTTATCTGCATGTAGAAAGAACTTAACCATATGCTTTAGGGCTTTCTTCGCTGTCCCAGTCGAGGCCTTCACCCCTTTAAACGCTTGTTTTATACCCCTATGACCTCTACCACTCTCCCTATACATGGCGGTGTCTCTCGTCGGCCGAACAAAATGTGTCCTCCGAAATTCAGGCTCTCGAACAGGGCGTGTGCCCGCCCCCACATTAGAATGTCTGGCAGGAGGAGGAGCAGCCGAACCTCCTGCTCCTCGTCTTCGTTCTCATCCTCATAGGCATGAGCCCTACTCTCATGTACAGCTCTCCTGACCTGAGCCTCTTCCTCATCTGATGAAGATGAAGAATCAACTTGGACCCTTTCATGTGCTGGTCCTTTTCCTTTTTTACTCTTTCTGGCCATAAGATCGGCGTCTCTCCGACCTAGCAACTCTTCATATAGGTTTTATCTCTGACCAATTCTCACCTCCCTCTGTGATGCCCTTCCAGTTAAATAACTCCTCATCTCCTCCCTAAGCTCAGTCGGTACTTTATCACACTTCTTTACATTACCACTCATCCCATCTATATGTTGCTTTAGCTGATACACACCTCCATTCATATCTTTCTGGCACCACTTGCATCTCTTTTTTCTCTGAATCAAGGAGATGACAATGTTGCCATCCAATGTCACGAAATTCCATGGGGCCGGTGCCATGCTCCTCCTCCGACATCTTATCTACACCACATAAAATCATACACATTATTAGACCAATTTAATCCACCCCCAGCCCCCAGGCCCAGGTGCAATTCAACCCCCATTGGGGGATGAAATAATCCTCCCAATGGGAGAATTAAACCCCCCTGCCCAAGGGGGGTCTGTTCACTTGAACAGTCACCCCTTCGGTGGTGATTGTTGAACACCCCCGAAGGGGTGATTAGCACCCCTTTGGGGGTGCAATTCAACCCTCATTGGGGGGTGAAATAATCCCCCCAACCCCCCCGCCAAGGATTGCGGGATCGGAATCGGAATCGGGATCAGTGGGTACCGATCCGATCCGGATCGGATCGGATCGGACCGATTCCGACCGATCCAATGGAAGAAAATCGATCCAGAATCGGTAAGAAAAAAAAAGCAAAAAAAACAAAAAAAACTGATCTGGTTCCGATTCCGATCTGATTCCGATCTGATTCCGGACCGATTCCGGACCGATTCCGACCGATTCCGCAGAATTCATGCCGGAATCGGTCCTTCCGCATGGCCACCGATCCGATTCCGGAATCGGTCGGAATCGGTCCGATTCCACCGATTTTGTAATCTATGCCCCCCGCCCAAGGGGGGGTCTGTTCACAGTGAACATCGGGAGCGACTGTTCAACACCCCCGAAGGGGTGATTAGCACCCCTTTGGGGGTGCAATTCAACCCCCATTGGGGGGGTGAAATAATCCTTCCAATGGGGGAATTAAACCCCCCCTACCCAAGGGGGGGTCTGTTCACAGTGAACAGACTGTTCAACCCCTGAAGGGGTAGTGCCCCTTCGGGGGTGCAATTCAACCCCCATTGGGGGGGTGAAATAATCCCCCAAATGGGGGAATTAAAACCTTGCACTGTAGGTCTTGCAGTGCTGGGACGGGGGAGGGGAAGGGGAAGGGGAAGGAGGGCCTGGAGGCACCCCTGCAGCCTGCAAGGGTGCCGAGGAGTGGGAAGGGGTAGGGGGAAGGGGGGATCGAAGGTCCCCCCCTTACAAACCTGTTGTAGGGGTGAATCGGCCTCTCACAGGCCTGGAACGGCCCTCACAGCCCTGGATCGCCGGTGATCCTGGCCCTAGATCTCCTAAGGGGACTTGGGGGAAGGGGAGGAAGCAAGAAGAGGGTTTTGGGGGGGAGATCGGACCTTAAAACAGTCCAGAATCGATTCCGGAATCGGATCGATTCCAGGTCTTCCGGTTTTTTGGAGAATCGGTCCGATCGGTCCGGGATTGACCGATCCGGACGATTTCAACCGATCCAACTGGGACTCCCGACTGGATCGTTTGTTTGGTCCGGAATCGAATACTACCGATCCAATTCGAGAATCGGCCGATCCCGATCCGGTCGACCGATTATGCGAACTATGCTGAAGATGCCCTGCCCACCGGGGGGGAGTATGCGGTCACGACCGCCTAGCCTCGACACCACCCCTAGGGGCGAACCATCGCCAGCCAAGTCGGCCCCAGTTCACCCGGCTCGATCAGCCAGTCCTCCTGGCCGATGCGATCAAATTGGGTCCAAACCCTATTCAATGGGGTTCATACCAGTTCAGGGCCAGTTTGGTCAGCTTGAGGCCAGTTCACGCTTTTAGGCTGGTCGAAGCCCGGTTTAACTACTTTTGGGCCAATTCAGCTTGGTTTAAGGTTGGTTCGGGTCCGTTTTGACTAGTTTAAAACCAGCTCATTTTAATGTTAGCATGTTATAGTTATTTTGGACTCCCTAACATCGTTTCGAAGCACTTAACGGTTGGTCCACCTGTGTCGTCCCGCATCAGTGACAAGGTTAACCAGGTAATTAAAATAGGACAAAGGAAATGGAGATTGACGAAATGGATTTTATGTGATCGTAGATTCCTGATATTCTACTAAAATTTAAAAATAAATTATTATATAACTATAAGATCTGCATTATTATATGATGGTGAATGTTGGACAATGAATAGATAATACTTAACTTGAGTTTTATTCCCAAATTATTTGGGGACTGATTGTATAAATTATATTTTTCCACTCATGTTGAATTGTTAAGTTACTTTTCACATATATTTAAATCATCTAATTCATAATGAACTATTCTTCTCCTAGTTAACCTAGTGTCTATCATATTCTTTTTTGTTTCTGTTATTTTAATTTTTTTCTTATTGAATTAGGTTCATCACATTCTCCATCTTTCTGAACGAATGATACATTTCCAAAATAAACGTGGTCTTAATAGGCTAGCTTGAATGCATAATAAATATATTAGAGAAATTATGGGGTAAAGGCAATTGCAAAAAATTTTGAAAGAAGGGAAAAATGGTAGACTTAAGTTAACTTGGAAAGGGATAATTCATTATGATTTGAATGATTTAAATATCTCTAAAAATCAACTCAAAATTGATGTAAATGGAGTAAATGAAGAAAGGGAATCTAAATGGCTGACCCCGACTAAGGGTTGAGTTAAGTTAGTTTAATTTTCATGACATTACGTCTTGTAGTTGCAGGACTTCATAACTCATCCCAATTGGCATAAAGCCACAGATCAAGATCACTTTTCACCCACCTCCATTACTTGTCGTCTGGTCAATCCGACCTGCAGTTTGCAGTATTCACGTATCCAGATCGGGTACTGTAGATGCTGGCCTGATCTAGAGAGGGTGCCCAATCCATCACTCGATTTCTGTTGGGATCAGATTGGCTTAAATCAGCCAATTTCAGACTGATTCAGGGTTGATCACAGGATCACCACCAGAAGGTGGTAGAGAGGCAGCATGGCCCTTGCTGCCGTGCACATTCCTATGTCAACTCAAATTGATCTGCTCGTATCCATCTTGAGAGATCTATCAACTTAAGTTAGGGCAGGGAAAACACAAGGGCTGATACGGCTGCCTCCTGCCGCTGCCCTCCACCGCTTCCCAATGGAGATCTTGTGGGATACAGGCTGCTCTTCCACCGATCATCACCAGAATATTTTTTTTTCTTACATTTTAAAATTTTTAAGAATCAATTCAGGCTGAATTCTGACCCACCCATGATCATTTATTGTATAATTGGCTTGATGCGGATGAACCGGCTAGACCGGACTAAACAGACCGAAAATAGGACGGACTGGCGCTAATCGCCGCTAAATGACCTAAAACAAACCCAAATTGAGACAAACCGGGCTTGAACTGGTCAAATTAGGCTCAAACCGGCATGACCCAGCCTGAACCAGCCGGTTCAGTGCCAGAACCGGACTAAACCGGTCTAAACCGGGTCCGAACCCAATCGAACCGGCTCTGGCGGCTGGTCTAGGCCGTGGACCGGCCTGCGCGTGCTCGCTTGCTCGCGAATAACCCCGGTGGGGTTCGTGGTCGCGCGAGGAGGGGCCGGGGACGGGATGCGTGGCCACCTCCGCGCCATAGCCTGCCTGTCGACATAGTAGCATCGCCGCGTGCGTGAGGATGCGGGCAGCCGGGTCCCGACAAAACCCGCGGTGCTCTCTTTCACGTTCGTCGTCTTCAGCTGGTGCGCGCAGGGTTGGCGGGGCAGGGGCAAGGGCAGGGAGTACACGCCGGAGAGCGCAGGTGATGACGAGGGTCTCGGAGCCTCCAGCATCGTCTACTTCTTCTTTCTCCTTTGTCTGTTCGTTGTTGTCTCGGGAAAGAAGGAGTCCGCCACGCTGGAGGAAGCTTCCGGAATAGGGAAGAGGTCCGGGGATCGCCGGGTCTCCACCTGCTGCAGCTCTCTCTCCTCTCGTCCCCTTCTTCTTCTCCCTGTCTCGTCCATCGTCGGCATCGGATGGAGAGGCAATGTTGTGGCGTCAGGGGAGGAATCCGAAAGGAGGCGACAATGAAGGCCCATGGGAGTGGAAGGTTACAGGGATCGCCGCAACCATCTCCTCCAATGCCATCAACATGCTGGAGCTTCAGATCTACGTTGGACGTGGGTCTGTCGGTACCCAGCGGAGGTGAACCGAGAGGGGGGGAAGAAGAAACGGTCCTTGTGACCAGGGTGGGGAAGATGGGAACCGGCCTTACTGCCGGAGGTGGATAGAGAGACGCCGAGATCTCTTCCCGGAGGTGAAGAAGAAACTGACAACCCTCAGTAGCCGGGGTGGGGGGAAAGAGACGAAGGTGAGAAAAAGGAGACTGGCCGAAGCCCTCACTTGGGAGAACTAGCGCCCTAGGCGTTCCAAAAATTCCTTCTATTCAATGCTTTGAAATGTTACGGGAGTGCCTCTTATAAAGAAAGGTCTCACTATTTACAAAAAAGATCCTATCAGAAAAATTATTTACAAATATAGACCGACTTTTAAATCAAAATTTAATGACTCCTAAATTTTGTCTCCATCATTCTCTTCGACCGGGAAGAAACTCGACCTCGAGTTTCAAGCCGTTTTATTTACTTACGGTCAGAAACAAGCTCCCAAGACTCGACTTGTGAGAACGAGTCGATCCTGGGCTCTGATACCAAACTGATGCGGGACGAACCAGCTAGACCTGACTAAACATATCGAAAATAGAACGGACCGGCGCTAATCGCCGCTAAACGACTTAAAACAAACCCAAAATGCGACAGACCGGGCTTGAACCGGTCGAAACAGGCTCAAATCGGCATGACCTGGCCTGAACCAGCCTGTTCAGTGCCAGAACCGGACTAAACCGGTCTGAACCGGGTCCGAACGCAGTCGAACCGGCTCTGGCAGCCGGTCTAGGCCGCGGACCGGCCTGCGCGTGCTCGCGAGTGAGCGAGTGACCTCGGTGGGGTTCGTGGTCGCGCGAGGAGGGGCAGGGGACGGGGTGCGTGGCCGCCTCCGCGTCGTAGCCCGTCAACGTGGCAGCATCACTGCGTGTGTGAGGAGGCGGGCAGCTGGGTCCCGACAAAACCCGTGGTGCTCTCCTTCGCGTTCGTCGTCTTCGGCTGGTGCCCGCGGGGCTGGCAGAGCAGGGGCAGGGGTAGGGAGTACACACCGGTGAGCGCAGGCGATGGTGAGGGTCTCGGAGCCTCCGGCATCGTCTTCTTCCCCTTTCTTCTTCGTCTATTCGTTGTTGTCTCGGGGAAGAAGGAGTCTGCCGCGCTGGAGGAAGCTTCCAGCCGGGTCCCGACAAAACCCGCGGTGCTCTCCTTCGTGTTCGTCGTCTTCGGCTGGTGCGCGCTGGGCTGGCAGAGCAGGGGCAGGGGCAGGGAGTGCACGCTGGCGAGAGCAAGCGATGGCGAGGCTCTCGGAGCCTCCGGCATCGCCTTCTTCCCCTTTCTCCTTCGTCTGTTCGTTGTTGTCTCGGGGAAGAAGGAGTCCGCCACGCTGGAGGAAGCTTCCGGAGCAAGGAAGAGGTCCGGGGATCGCCGGGTCTCCACCTGCTGCAACTCTTTCTCCTCTCGTCCCCTTCTTCTTCTCCCTGTCTCGTCCATCATCGGCGTCGGATGGAGTGGCAATGCTGTGGCGTCAGGGGAGGAATCCGAGAGGAGGCGACGATGAAGGCCCACGGGAGTGGAAGGTTCCGGGGATCACCGCAACCATCTCCTCCAATGCCATCAACACGCCGGAGCTTCAGATCTACGTTGGACGTGGTTCTGTCGGTACCCAGCGGAGGTGAACCAAGAGGGGGGAAAGAAGAAACGGTCCTTGTGACCAGGGTGGGGAAGATGGGAGCCGGCCTTACTGCCGGAGGTGGAAGTAGAGACACCGAGATCTCTTCCCGGAGGTGAAGAAGAAACTGACGGCCCTCAATGGCCGGGTTGGGGGGAAAGAGACGAAGGTGAGAAAAAGGAGTCGGGCTGAAACCCTCACATGGGAGAACCAGCGCCCAAGACGTTCCAAAAATTCCTTCTATTCAATGCTTTGAAATGTTACGAGAGTGCCTCTATTAAAGAGAGGTCTCACTATTTACAAAAAAGACCCTATCAGAAAAACTATTTACAAACATCGACCGACTTTTAAATCAAAATTTTATGACTCCTAAATTTTTTCTTCATCATGGCTGATCCTGGATGGTTTTGGGGGATAGAGAGGATGCAACCTAGCAGGATACGTTGGTTTCCACCTGGGTTGCACTCAATTCTGTTGGATCAGCCAATCCCAATGAGATCTTCTGGCACCTGCACCTTTCCCATCCTATCCAGTGGGGAAGGTGACCAGACCCAATACGTGCTACCTTCTTTGCCTGATTAGGGTTGGAAAGGTTCAGGCTGCCACTGGAGTGGCTGATTTGGTTAGATTCAACCTGCTGCTTCACCAGGGATTGATTCAGAGTGATTTTTGGTTTTAGTTTTAGTTTTGTCTTTCAATTGTTTGAAACACAGATCCAGCCCAATCTTAGATCTGTTTTGCTTCTAGTGGATCAGCGGAGCTGGCAATCCATTCTTGATCCGCATTGGGATTGGTCCTGGCAGATCTCTACCCTATTGCGTTCTGGAATTTCTGGGCCATGATTGTTCAGTTTCAGGGTCTATCCAATCTGGCTGTGTCGTGTTCATATCATCTTTTAGGAGACTGATCCCATATTCTCCAACCTTGATTCATGATAGATCCTAAAACTGTCATGTCCTTTGTATCCTTTAGTTGTTATTTTAGTTGATTGTGCTTTCTATGCCTGAAAGGACACCTATCTTTACCTCATGGGCTTTATTTTATTCAGGTGTTGCTATGGAGTTGGAGGATTCTCTATATCCTCTACTACGGGAGGTCAACATAGGAGTTAATCCTTACGATGTGTTCCAGGATGCAGAATGGGCTCTTTTGATTGGTGCAAGACCTCGAGGGCCTGGGATGGAGCGTGCTGGCTTGTTAGATATAAATGGGCAGATTTTTGCCGAACAGGTTAGTAGTCTATTTCTGGTGAAGGCCCATATATTTTTCCTCACATTTGTATATAGTTGCTAACATCTGTTGATGTTTTAAGGGAAAAGCATTAAATGCTGTTGCATCTCACAATGTCAAAGTTATTGTTGTTGGCAACCCATGTAATACAAAGTTGGTGCTTTTTCTTTAGACATTTTATTATATATACTTTAGTATTTTCTTTGTCACATGAGATGGCAAACTTTTTATTATCCTTTACATGCAGTGCTCTAATTTGTCTAAAGAATGCACCTGATATACCTGCAAAAAATTTTCATGCGTTGACAAGGTTGGATGAAAATAGAGCCAAGTGTCAGGTAAGTGTTCTCTTGCTTACGTACAGGCTTAGTAGATGCAATAAAATTTTGAAACTTCTAGCAGTCAACTCGACCACTTAATTGATCATGTTCTACTTTTGTGCTTTCAGCTAGCGCTTAAAGCTGGAGTCTTTTATGACAAAGTTTCAAATATGACTATATGGGGAAATCATTCAACTACTCAGGTGGTTTTTTCTTTATCAGATCTAACGCTGTCTCCCTAATGCCAAGCTATATGATAATTTGTTTATTTCTAGTGATAGACCACCAATGTTTATATAGACATAGAAACCTATTTTAAAACTCAGCTGAACTCAAGCCTTAATATCAAATTATTTGGGTCGGCTACGAAGATTCTTGATCTGCACTCACATCGATTTTGAGCTCATTTATTTAGAGATATTCAAATCATCCGAATCATATTGAATTACCTTCTTCCAAGTTAATTTAGGTCTACCATGTCTTTTTATATTTCTATTATTTTGATAAATTTTACTTTTCTAAGTAGAGTTTTTTTAATGTTTATGTTTAATATGTCCAAACCATCTCAATATTTCTTCTTTCAATTTATCTACAATTGTTGTCACTCACATTTTCTCTAAGATATTAGATACATATTCCAACTCAGTTCAACGACACTTGTTTTGAAACCATGCTTTTCCTTTTTCTTTTCCCAAAACTCACTACCATGGAATGCGATCTCCCGAGAATCTCTCGAGATCTCCCGAGAATCTCTTTTCTTCCGTGCGTCCGAGAAACGAGATAGCCGAAACAAGAATATCTATGTAGTACATGTGATACCTTGATATTCTCCGCCTATTATTATCCCCAACTTGTTAGACGATCTTGTTAAGTTTCCTTCTTATATTACCAATTTTATTATGGAATCCTTCCAAATATTCATCTAAACATTATTGTTTTATAAAATTTCATAGCTTAATATTTTAATAACTATATATGTACAATTGACCCAAAATGTTATCAATCTCCTATCTATATTGTTCAAGACAAAACTTTGGTCTGACATAAGATCCTTTGTATGTTTCATACTAACAATAGTTCATCTCTGTATTACATTTTTAATTCTCTCACAATTTATTTTAATTTTTAATGAGTTCTCTTGTCCTTTTTAAAAAGATTATATGACATTCTACATCTAAACATGCACATTGATTGGTATTTCCAAGATCTAATCCCTTGAGATTTTTTTCGAGATCTTTTATCTTCAATCTCCGTGAGATAAAATATAGATGTGAGATGGCAATCATTGGGTAAAGTATACCCTACATAAATGAAATTCGAGATCCGATTTCCCGAGATTTTTTCGAGAATCTCACGAGATCTCTTCTCTTTCACACTTCCGAGATGAAGCCGAGATCCGAGACGACAATCCTTTCTCACTACCATACAAGATTTTGTGATAATTTATTTTTTCAATTTTGTTCACATAAAACTCCTATAGTCAATCTTCACTCCATCTATTACGTTTTAATCTATGGTTAGCATCATCAGCACAACCACCATTGTTATGAATAATTGAATTCAAATATTTAAATTGAATGCTTTGAGATAATATTACTTTATCCAAACTAACTTTTCATTCGTTTCCTTTTGAATTTCATTAAAATTACAATTCATATATTTTGTGTTGGTTATACTTACCTTGAAACCTTTAGACTAAGTGTTTCTTCAAAGTTTTAGCTTACTATTGACTCATTTCTCATCTGTCAATACAACAATGCAAGTGAAACATCATAATAAAAACTTTACCCAACAGGTTCCTGATTTTCTTAATGCAAAAATCAACGGTTTGCCTGCAACAGAGGTTATCAGAGACATAAAATGGTTAGAAGAGGAGTTCACGCAGAAGGTTCAGAAGGTAAAATTATGCTAGCTTCACGTAAAGAATTTTAGCCAGTCATTTAACATCTTGATTGTGTTTCGATGGTTTTCTTAGATGTACCTTTTTGGACACCGTTTCTTTCTTGCAGCGTGGTGGAGTTCTGATCCAAAAATGGGGGAGATCTTCAGCTGCTTCCACAGCCGTGTCAATAGTTGATGCAATTAGGTCCCTTATTATTCCTACTCCCGAGGGAGACTGGTTTTCTTCAGGAGTAAGTAGTAGAAAACCTTCATCATACTTATGTTGCATTTACTGAAATATATGGAACATGTGATTTTGCCTGGGTGTTTAATTGATCAAATATGAAGGTTAGTGCAAATGGTGATGGCGAATGGTTTTTATTTTCTTTGTTTTTTTTTGGAGGTGAATATACACTATAAAGTAATCATATTCTTTTGTCAGTATGCTACTCCATTTGAGTCTCTCAGATCAATAGTTTGACATTCATTGCACATCCCTGCTGGGGAATTTATCAGAACGCGAAATATCCTAAAAGGCTTGTCATGTGGTGGTCCTCCCTGTGAACTCTAGCATACCTCAACAGTTTCTATAGGCCATTAGTCTCAATCCAGTGGAGCGGAATGGTGTGCATAATCCCCAGCCAATTCTGCCATATAAGATGCATCTTACAGCTTGACATCCTAGTTAACTTTTGTTCACTTGCAGCATCATTACATCAACAGATCAACTGAATTAGTAAGATATCACATCTCTTGGCTTATAATTAGGGTTGATATCAGAGGCATGAACTTGGGCCAAAGAAGCATTCAGAAGAATATTTTCACCAATCATCTAGGTTGAGCCTCCATTATAGGGAAAAAAAGAACTCTAATCCCATCATACATTGATGCTTATGATTCACGGCACAAATGTGTTATATCATAATTCTATTTACAGAATATGGATTACACTTAGCAATGTTGTACAGTCATCTGGTGAATAATTACGACAATGCAATGGCAGGTTTATACCAATGGAAATCCATATGGGATTGCGGAGGATATTGTGTTCAGCATGCCTTGCAGATCAAAGGTTTGTTGGTCAAATTATAGATCTTACTCTTTTCTCGTTAAGTTTGCACTGGATAGTTCTTCTTATCCCTCTTTTACCCCCATTTAGTTTGCTTCTCTTTTGGAGGCTTCTCGGGAGCACTCTATAATGCAATAAATTATATTAAAACTCATTTATTTCTATAATTTATGTTTGAATTATACCCGCTAAATTATCCAAGTAGTTGCCGTCAGTACTTCATTCCGTCAAAACGCCATATTTCTTTGTATTGCATTGAAAACAGCTGGTAGAATATGTTGAGCGTCCAGAACTTGTTAGGTGGGTATGATGCATATGGAAATGATAGAGAAAAGCTATTTATTACTTGGACTATAGCTTAACTAAATCTAGATCAGTTGGATGCTTCCGGGCAATTGAAGCATGTATTATTGTGATTTTAGAGTTAAATATCCAATGAAAGGATTCATAGTTAAATACACCTTATTATATAAGTTGGCAAGAATCTTTCTTTTAGGCCCCTCCTCAAACATTGTCTATCTTTTTAGGGAGATGGTGACTATGAACTTGTAAAGGATATAGTCATCGACGATTTTCTGCGCGAACGTCTGAAAAAGGTATGGTTTTGAGATGCCTTCACTTGATCAGCATAAAGCTCATACAGGATGTTTACACCCACCTTCCCTTGGTAGACTGAAGCCGAATTGCTCGCTGAGAAAAGATGTGTCGCTCACCTCACAGGGGAGGTAAGCTGTATTGGTAGCATCATCACCATCCTTTTAGCCCTTCTAAACTACAGCTCCATGTAAATACCCGATACAACTCTGCCTTGCAGGGCAATGCTTTCTGTGACCTGCCGGAGGACACCATGCTCCCCGGAGAACAATGATATGTATCACCCGCTCGTATCATTCAGATTATTCAACAGAAAGAGTTGCATGTCACTCAATACCTGTTGAAGCCATCGTCGACGGATCAGGGTAGATTCAGCAGAAATCCTGAGGGGGTCTTAGTTTGGTGGAGCAATTATCTCATGTAATAAGCTATCAAAAATGGCAGCAGATGAGCTTTCCTGGATACCATTTTTCTAAGAAGACATGCGCAGTCCGTAAAGTCGGTGGCGTAGCTTCTGTTGATACCAAATTTGCTGCGTCTGGTGTATATTGCATAAAGAGGACATGAAAAATAAGTTATCTTTTTTTTTTCATGGTGATCACTTCCTCAGTTGTGTAGGTTCATGACACAATGTTATGAAGTTTCACCTATCTCTTCCGTTATTCCTATAGCAGGCTTGGAACATGAAGTTAAAAGCCGAAAAAATGTAGTGACATGGTTAGAGGTTAACATTTATGTATGTACAAGTTTATTCTTCTCTTTTTTATTTGTTATGTGAATCATCAACGCCCGTCATGTACTTTTTAGGATTTCAGCTCATGCAAGCTTTTGAACAAGGATTAGTTAATACATTTATAAACAAGCTTGTGTTAAATTTTAAGTCGCATGGAGCATTGCTGAATTGCCTGCTTGTCTAGATTGCAGGTAGCATCATGCATCGTATGTGCAATATTGTACCGTTTATCAATCACCATAAGCTAATGATAGTGCAAATCAAAATCATCATGCATACAGAACTTGGGTAGCATGCTGATTCGCTGGCTGTCTTCTCCTCAATGATGTAGGACTCACAGCATTAAAAATATTTAAATGTAAGGAAAATGAACTAACATGATCCGACGTTTTCCATTTATCTTAGCTAATGCCCTGTTTGGTTAGAATTTCATTTTTGGTACCATATCAATATTGATATTAAGATTTTTAAATGTTGGAGTATCAATATCAAAAGTAATACAAGTGGACACTTGTATTACATAATATGCTTTGCTTGTACTACAAATTTTAAAATTGATACAATTAACCAAACACCTCTTAATGGTTCTTATCAATATCAATTTTAAAATTGATAGTGATAGAGGTACCTAATAATGTTACCAAACAGGGCATAAGCTATCTTCGTGCAATTTGCGAACGTACGTACTAAACTGAAGGAGAGTCTATATATTCTTCAAAGTGGATGAGACTCTGCTAAAAATTTTCAAATTCTCTCACTCGCGATTAGGGTACTCATATGCCTTCACTACATAGTCGATTATTACCCAACAGTAATAGTCACCAAACATGACTACTTAAGTTGTTTGTTATAATTATTTTATATTCGGAGGTGAAAAATTATGATTTGTGTTTCACCGGAGAAATTAGAGATGAAATTAAGAGTTAAAATATTTTATCAAGTCAAATCAAATGTCACCTAAGTTGGGGAGTCCTCTTGCTACCGTACCAGTTACCAAGTTTCTTACCATGTATATCATGATGTTCTAACTTTTGGTGTGGCGTCATCTAAATCTATAATCTCACGCTTGGGCATGCACAAATACTTATTCTATAGGGTATCTATCACTTTAATGATAAGGGGTGCATGCATCGTCTGATGAGTCATGATTTCTAATGAACTTAGTAAGTTGTCATATCCCTACTCAACTTGTCAAGTAAAATATTTAGAAATGGAAATAGATATTAAATTTTAAAAAATAATTTGATGAATATAATCATAAGCATGAAGGAACAATATAGACATAATAGGATCACAACATAAATCACAAAGAATGAGACTTAGTTATAAATGAGATTATCTTACCTATAAGGTAATCTCATTTATTATTCTTACACTATCTTGACTCGACCTCTGGAACTTCATAACTTTGAATCTTAAATCGGTCTTTAGGGGACATAGACCTAAAATCCTATTATGATACATATCCGTCATGTCTATCGTAACTAAAAATTAGCACTCTCTATCAGAAATAATGTTTCATCAAAGTCTCTTGACCTCACATTATCTCTTTAGTTCTTATCTTGATATCTTATTCATAAACCTTTTACTCGGAGAACCATAAAAATCTTATGCATCTGCCTTCTTGTGGGACGTCGTAGTTATCCACATGGCGTTGGCATCCCACACCTTTGATGGGCATACTCTTATTATGGTTAAAGAAAGTCGTGATATATATTAATATATAGTACTTATACTCGAGATCAGTTGAACCTTTAAAATCTTTAGAAGATGGGTCGAACCATCTAGAACATGCTTGACTTCTAGATGGTCGATCAGGTTTCTTTTATGATGGGAATGCATGATAAGATCTCGCCTTCTTTGCCATGATCTTATATGGAATAGTTTAATTGTAGAACATATCCTAACGTGAAATAATTTTGTTATGTAAAGACTCTTCTTAACGTGTATGCCGTGGATAACACTGTTGTAAGCGTTGAAACCATTTGTATAATCTTGCTAGCACAATTCATAAAATGTTTATATGTTGATGAATATGGAGAAGATCATTCTTCAATATTTACTAAGATCATACCAAGTATAGATCGATAATAGTATATCAAATAACGATACCAAATCATCCGTACTAGTTATCATGGTGTTAACTAGCAATCATTAATCTTGAGCATATCATAGACATAAGAATGAACAAGTGTGGTGAACACAGATCGAAGAAGCACGAACATGTCATATGTATATATATAAATAAACTGAGATGAGGCAATAATCATTGAAAAGAAGTTAGCAAGAGATGATACGGTAGGGTTCAATCAGGTAACCCCTTAAAGATACTAGTTGACCTACTGATAGGTAAATTTCTAGTAAAATCTTCTCTTGAATGAGGTGAATTCTCGTAAATTTGGTAGGGTCTCTTCTGACATATTTCGAAAATATCAATATCAAAATTGATATAATATCATTTTGGTACTCGAACCAAAAACAATAATATCTTGTTAGGGTTGTTGGTAAGCGGGTTGCTCGTCTGGTTGGAAGTTTGGGTTATGGTTTGGTTCGGATTTTTTCGAGTTAACTTTTATGGAACCAGATCAACCCAATGACAGTTCTCAACCCAAATTGGCCTGACATTTTCGATTTGGTCCAATTCAGGTTCTTGGGTTATAGCCCAAATAGTGAACACCCTAGACATATATGATGTAGATCATCTTAGGATGCATTTGGGTGCACCATGTTTCCTCAAATATACATTTTATACTATCATTTGATTACACCTAAAATTGAAGTGAACGTAAAACATTTTATCAGTGTATGTATAACCAAGATTTTAACATCCAAAGAATCTTGATCGTTGGTAAGTGGGCTGGTTGGAACTTCACGTTAGAGTTTGGTTTGGGTTTTATTAGGTTAATTTTTTTTTGGAACCTAATCAACCCAATGATACTAAACCCAAACCTACCCATTATTTCGGTTTGGTCTAGTTTGGGTTCTCATATTATCCCAAAGAGTGAACACCCATAGGCATGTAATGTAGCTCATCTTAGAATGCATTTGCATGCATCAATGTTTCCTCAAATATACGTTTCATACTATCATTTGATTACACCTAAAATACAAGTTAACATAAAACATTTTACTAACCCGTGTATGCTAGAGATTTTGGCATCCCAAGAATCTCTGCATAATTTTATGGTGACAAGTTTTGTAAAAGACATGTTTTATGCATAAATGCTAAAGCACCTATCAGAAGTATATTTTTACTTGAAATTTTAAGTCAACTAATCTCAAAAGTTTAACTCAACCAGAGCCTTAGTCTAAAATTACTTAGGGTCAACAATATGGATTTTCTTTCCCCACTCATATTGATTTTGAGTTACTTCTTCAAATAAATTTAAATCTTCTAAATCATATTGAATTACACTTTTTTAAGTTAAACTAGGTCTACCATGTCTTTCTTTATTTCTTTAGTTTCATATATTCTATTTCTCTTACCAAAGTCTCCTTAAGCCTTGGTTAACATGTCCAAACCATCTCAATCTCTATTTTTTCAATTTATCTACAATTGTTATTACTTCTACATTTTCTTTAATATATTTATTTCTTATTCTAAAATTACTTATTCATCTTAACATTCTCATTTCAACTTATTTTACAAAGATGTTTTTCTTTTATTGTCTAACATTTCAACTTGTACGATAATTTTTTTTAATTTTAATAGAATCTTATGATCACATAGAACATTTGAAGTTAATCTCCACTTTATCCAATCTAATTTAATCTTATGAAACATATTTTCATCATATTTTTTATCTTCTTAAATAATTGATCCAAGATAATTGAATTTGATTTTTTGAGATAATATTATTCCATTCAAACTAATATTATCACCAACTTTTTAAATTTTTTATTAAATTTACAATGTATATATTCTGTTTTATTTCTATGTATCTTGAAATCGTTAGTATTTAAAGTACTTTTTCATAGTTCTAACTTCTTATTCAATTTGTGTGTCTCAACTATCAATACGATATTGTCTACAAATATCATACATCAAAATATATCATACTGTATAATTTTCATTAATTTATCTATAATTAATGCAAAAATAATGACTTATTACATATTCTTGATGTAAGTCAATTACAATAGAAAATTCTCATATTTCTCCTCCAATTGTGCTTGCTAATAGAGTGTTTGGTTGTTCTTTTTTAAGTAAAAATCTTATTTTTGAAAAAAAAAGAGAGACACACATTGCAGTATCAATTTTAAAAATATAAAAAAACACATTTTGTAAGTTTGACAAAAAGCATTAAAATTTTAATATTTATAGAGTACGGTTTGACAGGATGACTCAAGAACAAGAGAAGCAATGATGAATATACATATGTTAACGTGAGTACGATGAGTAGGATGATGCTTATGTAGCAATTTTAATTTTAAAACTAGCTGGTTGTTTCATCTTACATATCTTTTATTATTTTTATATATCAGATGGACACCAACTTGGCATCTTTCATTCTAACACCCACCACAAAATTCCTCTTGAAATTTTATCATACGTAAATCTTTTGTATCTGTTCCCCAAAAGAAATCTTTTGTATCTCGATATTTTTCTATCAAACACCTAAAAAAACTAATTAGATATTAAACTAAATTTACTAGTTGAAATATCATATGATTTCATAACCACAGTTTAGTAACTCATTTTCATAATTTCACTCATGAGTTTGATCTCTCTATAATTTACACAATTTTATATTTTTTTTTCTTAAAAATAAATATAATAATACTCTTTCTCCGTTTATTTCATATTTTTTAAATATTAAAATTTTATTAAAAAATTAAGTTAATCATTCGATCTTTAAATCTTCAAAATATTTTCACACTTCAATAAAAACATTATCCAAATTCCAAATCTTATTTTCATCTTCAATGTTTCTTTTAATTTCTGAAAATTAAATTCTTCTAATACGAGTTAAATTAAATTTTATCACATTTTTAAGTTATCTATGCTTTAGTAAAGTTGCAAAATATCAAAATAATTTTTTCTTTCTTTCTTTCACTTCATCACCTTTGATTACAATTTTTACTTGTTAATTCTTCATGGAAAACCTAGATTCATGATACATTTAACTAAGAAAGCCATTTTCAATTGAAGTTGAGAAATTTTTTTTAATCTTTAAGCAATTATATCACACATAATATGTCACTTCCTCTTTTTGTTCATACATTCAAATAGATCAAACATTTCTTTGCCGGGTGTTACGGATACAACATATTTTATAACAATAATGTCTAAAAACTTTGGATCAAATAGAGAAGACATTTTAAGGAATATATATTTTTTATGCACCAAATGACAAATTTAGATACAATTTTCTTTAAAAAAATTACTCCCATGAAAAACAACTCAAGGAGTTTCTTTTACTAGCAACCAAATACACCCGAGAGAGAGAGAGGCAGTTGTGCTGTGCCCTTAAGGGTGAGCTCACTAATCTACTACCAATTTCACACGTCATAGACAACGGACAAGCGGAGGCACCTTACACCGACTGCAATGGAAAGAATGATGCGATGCTGAGAACGCTGGTGTAAGCAGCGCATTCACGAACAGCGCCTGGCGTGGGGTCGAGTAAAAGGAGACCCGATCGGTGCAGTAAGCCCCAGATGTCTCATGATCTTCATTCGGCGCATTCTTCTGGTGGAGTTATCCGGAACTGCCAAATCCTGGGAAGACGAGGGAAAAGAGGATCAAAAAAGAATAAACACATCTTCGTAAACCTCGGCAATTGATTAACCTGCAGCATCGTATATAATTTCTATGATGTCAGGAGAGCAAGTGATGAAAACCTGCGACCCCTATTGCACCGATCCATATGATTTCCCAAAATCCTCCTCTCACCTTTTTTTAGAACTTACCACGTAATTATGTACTCGTTTAGTTTGCAAACACCTACGAAGAATTGTCAAAAAGTTGCCTGGGGCCTTGGGCCATAAACACCCCCCCACCCACCAAAACTCCAGCAACTCCCGCCGCCTCTGCCACATCCAAGAGCTTCAAGCTCATATTGTAAGAGAGTGGATCACCTCAGTCCCCGAGTGGGAGGACTTGCCTCAGTCCCCAATCAGAAACGGTCACATACCCCGCCACTCAAGTGGCAGTTCAAAAACCGGTTTGGTGAACCGCTACCGAAAAGAGCTGAACTGCTATTGACACCTTATTAACTCGTTACCGACGGGTAGTGAGTTAGTAAGACGTTGGTAACAGTTCAGCTCTTTTCAGTAGCGGTTCACCGAACCGGTTTTTGAACCGCCACTTAAGTGGCGGGGGTATGTGGCCATTTCTGATTGGGGGCTGAGGCAAGTCCCTCCACCCGGGGACTGAGGTGATCCGCTCTCGTATTGTAATGGGAATAAAAAGTAATATTGGTCAAGGTGTGGACAACAAACTACTACCTTCTCAAAGGTGCCTGTCCAATTCCTGAATAGCAAAATGATGAAATACAAAAGCTATCAAGGTAGTAAAAAAATAGAAAAGTTAAGAAACAAGCTGGCTGTCCATATGGAGAAACAAGCTGAACCTTAACAGAGATGAAGCTTCCAATTGCATGTCAGACAAAATGCTGTAGTCCCGTTTGCAAGTAAAACTCAAATTGCTGACCGGATGCATTCTATCTATGCAGAAGGGGCCTTCACCAACCGGACTGTATCAGCCTGGCCATCGCTGTCTGACTAGCTGGATCCAGTATTTTTGTTTTGAGGTTTTTTATTTTAGATCACATTTCAGACTTTAATTTAATTTTTAACCACATCATTTAATTAATGTATTGTACAGTCCTCTTTCTGTTAAAAATAAAATTATTGATCCTCTCCACTTTCTACCTTTCAAATTTCATTATTCCAGTTTTACCCATCGACAATGCGAAACCCTTAAGACGCCCACGCAGACACTCCATGGCCACAGGTTCTAGGGTTGACAGCCACTCAGAGATTTGCTCCTTCGGCAGCAATGGACTCCTACAGCAATGGCCTCCTTCAACGGCAGATACTCAGTAAGGCTCTCCAGCAGTTCTCCGGATTTTGCTGTTATTCCAGTTTCCAACCAATGACCCAAGTCACCCAACCACTTCCCTGCCGTTGCTATATCCACATCCAAGTTCACTGCTGCCTTAGTTTTTGGTGTCTTGCCACTGGCTGCCATCGGCCCATTCATGGGGTAAGTGCTTTGCAGTAAAGCCTTCCATCACTGCCGGCCATCTTCACCATCGATGCGCTTTCAAGCCCTTTCCATGGTTGCTATATCTGCATCCATGATCCGCATCTAGGTTCTAAACCAGTTTTAGCTTTTGCTGTCTTGCCGACCGGTTGCTAGGTGCTTCGCGGTGCAGGCTTCCATCGCCCTGTGAAGGCTGTCCAAGGCCTCCTGTATGGGCTTGTTCTCAGGAAGAGAGTGGAGTGGGTGCGCATGTTTGTAACTTTGCATAAACATCTTAATGTTTAATTAGGTTTTTTTATCTTAGAGAAATGTTGAACAGCAGTTTAAGGATGTCGATATGCCCATTTGAGATTTTCTTTTTTATCTTTGTATGCCCAGTTGAACACAGCCTACGGCAGTTTATGGCATGTCATTTGGTAAAAGCAGGTTTGGAAATGTTTCTTTGAATCTGCTTGATAAAAAATGATTAGGATGTTTAGGAACATAGAGCAATATGGACGCTAGCATTTGAAAAAGTTGTCTATAATTGTGATGAGTGATAACAGTGGTAATCGTTCGTATACAAGATAAAGCGGGTTTGAACGGAAGCAGTTCCTGCAGTTGGAATTGCACAGCCAAAATGTCAATTATTAGGGCACGTGCCACAAATTTTCTCTGACGAAGATGATAGAATAAAGTATATTAGTTAATGAATTATTTACTGAACAGATGAAAAAGAAATATAAACACTTTTCATAGACTTTTGTTCACTGCATATTGTGTTGTGGTTGCAGTATCAATTCGATTGTTCAAATTCAGATTTGGGGGCAGAGGGAGAGGGTGAAATGGAGAAAAAAAAATTCAAACAGTTAGCATTGACGGTGGTAAATGAAAGTAGGAGTGGAAGTTATAATGTTTTTAAAAATGGGATTATAAAATAAAGAAAAAGGGTTGCATGGACTAAAAAAAAAGTTCCCTTGAAACATAGGAGCAGGAGTTCATTTGGCCTTTTCTTTTCTTCCTTCGGAGAAAGGTGTTAACTGGATTGGCTTCGATAGGCTGATTCCTGACAATTCGGAAATGTCAAGGCTGATCCAGGTAGAATGGCCCAGGAGATCATTCCTTAAGGGTTAGAATCAGGTATGAACCTACGGAGCACAATTCAGTTAGCTAACTCTGTAAAACATGCGCTGGTAAACCAGCCTCCATTTCATTACTCTCAATTAAACCCATTTCCTTCTTAATGTAAAGATGGTGCTGATAATGTGTAAGGTACATAGCTAAGCTAATCAAGAATAAAGGTGGAATAGCTTATCATACTTACATCTCCCATAAATAAGATGAAAATGGTGGCAAAATAAAATATTTGGTAAATAGTAATTGGACTTCAGCACAAATAGGAAATGCAAGGGAGCCAAGTATAAGCCCTCAGCTAATCTTACGGCGTGAAACATAGATCATTGCTGCAGGATGAATATGGCTTGGATTTCATGGTTAGTTAAGAAGTAAAAGTGGCGCACAAAACTACAAGAAACACAAGGTGTCTACTTCAGTAGAATCAGTAGGGAGTTCAACCAGGAACGCAATTGCCATCTTTTTATTACTTCAAGATCTGGATGTTAGGTACGTTGAGAGTTGAGACTGGGATCATCTTAGTAATTTTCTTGTAAAAACTGACTTTAGAGATATTGAATGTAGATCCTAAAAACAGGATTGAATTAAAATGAATAAACAACAGGAAGGCAAACAAAAATCAGTTCACATTTCTATCAAAGTAACAAGAAAACAGTAGCAATGAGCAAACAAGTCCAACTTACATCAAAATGTACTTTTGGTTTGCGCATCCTTTTCCCCTTTCTTTCACTTACAGGATCAACATTTGTCCTGGAACAGATTAACATCCTCCATTTACCTGCTAAAAAAACCAGGTACACAGATGAAAAAACTGCAACTTCAACCTAAATTAGACCAACGGACTAACTTGGCTGATTCATTCATCAACAAGACGAAGCTTAAAAGTGACTGATAATCGATACCCCAAAAATAGTTGTCATATTATGTATCTTGTCTCCTTTTTGACTGAGACAAGCATTAGAGCATCCTTAAAAGTTCTGGTCTACCATGCACAAAAGCTCAAGATACTTCAGAAATAGTGTGTACATATACACACACATATACATGTATAAATGCATATATATCACAAATATTTATGAAAACAAATACTTTACAATAACATACCACAAGATTAGGTACATTTATAATACAAATGGGCTTTAGAACTAAGTGAAAGTGATTCTAGAGAGTTAAGTACTCTGAATATATAGTAGACCAAAAGGATCGGGAGGACAAGCTGGAATTAACGAAAGAAAGTAGGACAGGCTGGGATGACCTTGGGCATAGTTGCTAACATGGGAAATGGAGATGGGAAGTGAAGCAAGAAATGAAAGTAAGGATAGAAACCTAGAACTCTTGAAAGCTTAATTCAAGGAGGATCAGGAAATGTGAAAGAAGTTAGAAAGATCGGAAGGTTCTACTTTCAGTATTTTTTATATTTAAAAAATAAGAGAACTTCTGACGGAATAGATAAATAAAAGTACAAGGCTAGAACCTTGAACTCTTGAAAGCTTGATTCAAAAAGGATAAGGAAATGTGGAAGAAGTTGAAACGTTCTACTAAAGTATTTTTTATATTTAGGAATTAAGAAAATATAAGAATATAAGAGAACTTCTGAGGAATAGACAGGTGAGTGGTAGGTGGGGGAAGCTAGAAAAGGTCAAAATTGAACGAGACAGTAAAAAACTAAAAACTATTTGATCATGACTTGTTTAATGAATAAAAGTAAAAATAAAATCCTGAGAAATAGTTGGACTTTAGTCAAAGCAAATAGTTCTGAAAGAACAAAAATCGTTTGACTTAAAGGAAAAACATTTGAAAGAAGAAAACCATTTGTATTCAACCGTGGGACAGGTAACTCTACCCAAAAAATGCATAGGAGACTTTCTTATTATACCGCTTAAGCAAGAAACAATAATTCAGAATGATTGATTCAATTTAATTTTAATATAACACAAGCATATGTAAAACTCAACTTTAGTCAAGTCTTAATCCAAAATTATTTGAGGCCAACCATATGAATTCTCTTTCTCCACTCACATTGATTTTGAGTTACTTTTTCAAAAATATTTTGATCATCCAACTCATATTGAATCACCTCCTTAAGTTAATTTTTATTTCTATTATTTAAATATTCTTCCTTTTATAATTGGAGAATCTTTAGGTCTAGGTTTGGTATACTCAAATCATCTCAATCTCCCTTCTTTAAATTTGTCTACAATTATCACCACTCATATTTTCTCTACAATATTCATTCCTTAATTTAACTAATCTAATACCGCTACTCATCCATCTTAACAATCTCATTTCAGTAATCCTATTTTAAAAACATGTTTTTCTTTTATTATCTAGTATTCACTACCATACAATATTCGAGGTCTTATAATCATATAATAAAATTTTTCTTTCAACATTAGTAGAATTCTACAATCTCAAAGAACATTTATAGTCAATTTCCACTTCATTTATCATGTTTTAATCCTATGGTTAATATCTTTATCACATTTTCAATATTTTTGAATAATTAATCAAAGATACTTGAACTGATCATTTTAAGATAATATTATTCAATCCAAACTGACTCTCTCATCTTCTTCTCTTTAGTTGTCATTAAATTTATAATATACATATTATGTCTTAGTTCTACTTATCCAAACCGTAGTCAGTAACTTTAAATTTTAATTGCATCATGATAATTAATATTCATGTCATATTGTAATAAGTATATTTATATTTTTTAGGGTGACAAAGTCATATTTTATTAATACTCAGATAAAAACAAGTACGCATGGGTAAAACAGAACAAAACATACACCCACACAACCACGCAAACTACCCCACTCTCTACCAAGATGGTATAGACGTGGGAGAAGACCCAAAAAACAGCACTCCAAGCCAACATATGTTTACCAAAGAAGACATGGTCCAGTAGAAGACCAGAGTATGCAAAGAACCGATCCATGACAAAGTGACGGTATGCAATAGAATGGAAGATGGATCCTAGTAATGATTCTGTGCCTTCCAGATAGACCATAACACAAAAAGAAAGAAAAGGCTCCACAGAGGATGATGAATGATGAATGTTACATGGGCACATGTTGCACCATAAGACAAATGGTTGAAGAAGGTTTCACTATAGATTCCAACTTCTTAAACAGATAGACCATATATAATTAGTGACACTGCAATGCACGAAAAGATGATCAATATCTTCAACTTGATACCTACAAAATACAAACTGCATTGAACCAAGCTTGAAGGTCTTAAAAAGATAAAGCTTTGGTGGTAAACCTTCCTCTTTATATCTTCCATAGAAACAACATAATCTTAAGAGAAAATAAAGTCGATTAGACAAAGTTCCACTAGGGCACTTCCATACCACCCCCACGAAATTCTCATACAAGTAGATTTTAGAGAAAAGGGAGTTCCCCCATTAGGAGTCCATAAGAGTTTATCCTCCTGAGAAGAGTTAAAAAAGAAAGCACTCAGGATCGACCAAAACTGCATACTTCATGGTTTCCTCATCTTTGAGATTTCTTTTGAAAGACAAACATTACTTAATGACTTATCATCCACCTCATCTCCCCACAAAGAGAAGACCTTTGCATCCTTATACGATGTAATATTGAACAAAAGAGGAAAACTATCTTCCAGAGTTTGATTTCCAGCCCATCTGTCCTTCCAAAAGCATATTTTCCTGCAAAATACCTTTCTAAATCTCCGACAATCTTATGCAAAATATAAAATCCCAAGCCCATCTATCATGAACCATCTCCCATACTTGGAGCTGAGAATCATGCCCATGATTGAGTTTCCACAACCATTTTGTAAGGAGTGTTCTATTGACACACACAAACAAAATCAGGTCGGCTCCTCCTTGCTCACTCCTACAAACATGATTCCAACATACTACGTAAAGACCCTCACCACCTCCCCCTTGCCTAAAAAAAATTAGCTCTTAATTTTTCTAGCTTGTCACAAAACCTTTTAAAAATTTTGAGAATTGAAAAACAATAACAATGGGAGACTTTCCAACACATTTTTAGATAGAATCCACCAGCCACCAGCTAAAAATATGTTGCCTTTTCACCCTTGCAGTCTTCTTTCAAATTTTTCATGACAACAATATGTTGCCAATTTTTAAGTTCAGAGGCCTTGTCAGACAAAGGCAGCCCCAGTTAATACAAAAAGAGCTCCATTGCATATAAAAAAATCTAGCATAGACAATCCCTAAAAATTTGTAGACATTGCTCCCAATCAATTCACACTTAATGATTTTGAGACAGCCGTTTCTGAATCAACAAACTAGAGATAAAAATGAGTTCCCCATTGAAACCCACTTCAATCCCCTCAACAAGACCAACCTACTCAGCCTACTCCACAGTAAGCTCATAGTTTGCCCCAGAAAGACAAAAAGAAGCAAAGGGGACCTCCCTGCCTAAGCCCCAAGGACATAGATTACGGAATCGGTCGGGTCAAATCGGATTGGAATCAGCCAATTGCATAATTGGATTGGTTGCACTATATTCAATTACCGCCTGGAGGACCTACCCATAATCGATTCCAAGTGAAATTGGTCTGGATCGGTAAATCGAATCAGAATCGGTCGAAGGACTTATGCCCTGGGCCTGAATTGATTTTGGGACCAATTCGGACCCAATATCAATCAAATATAGAGCCCATAAGGGGAAATCGGCTCTTAATCGGCCAAAAACTCCATTCTCCCTTGAATCCCCTAGGGCTCCTGCGACATCGATGATTCTGGTGATTTAGCATTGATCTGACAACTTGGCATCAATCCATAGATCCTCAAGCGATCTGCAACAATTCTCCATCAGTTCTTTGCAGTCCTCAGCAATATTCGGCGATCCTCCAACGATTCAGCACTTTCCTCTTGCAGTTCCTCTTCCTACTATACTCCCTCTTCCAACAATTATCCCATTCTAGCCCCCACCTCCCATGGTTCCTCCTCCTACTCCCCTGTGTGCCACCTCCTATCCCACCCCATCCCCTTCACTTAGTTGAGGGTAACTGTCACTGAAAACAGGCTACTTCTCGTTCCCTCCCCTTTTAGCCCTCTATAAAAGGTTAACATCATAATTTTTTATTAATGTTGTAAACCAAGATCAAGAAGCAATAGCCAAGCAAAGAGGCAGCGGTGTAATCACGATATCGGGTGGGAACATGACTTTTTGGTGGACGTTGATAAAAAGATGGTACAATGTAAGTGGGACGGTAAACAAATAAATTGGGACATTGTCCGCTTAAAGCAACACATTGGTGGGATGGATGGAAACGTCACGAAATGTGACAAAGTGTCTAGAAAAAGTAATAAGTCTATAATAATGTACCATATTGAACATAGGGAAGAGTAACATGAGGAATTGCTAGAAAGAAGGGATGATAGGCCTAGTAAAACATACAAGGGAAAAAGAAGAGCTTAGGAGGTTAGGACATCAATTGAGTCTTGAGGAAGATGAAAGCCTAAGAAGAGCATTTCATGTAAACAAATAATCACAAGGAGAAGATGAGGATAGAAGGAGTGGAGTAGAAGACTTTGGAGCAAGAGAGCAAGGATAACGTTGGTCCCACTCGACCCGACCCACACCTCATGAGGATGTGAGAGTAGGAGAGAAAGTATTTCGTTGATTAGCTTTAACAAGACCCGGACCCAATGAGGACATCCACATGTTCAAAAGACAGAATAGCTCACAGAGAACAATACGAGCATTTAAAAAAGTCAAGGCGATAACTTCAGCTGCAAAGCAAGCAACAAAATATATTTACAAGTGGTTTTTTCATACATATAACAATATGTCATTGATCATCTTAGACATGTGTATCATTTATTTTTCTTTGGTGAGTTAATAACAATTATTTTCATCTATGATAAATACATAGTTGTCAAGACGACAAGGCTCCCAAGGCGTTGAAAGGTACTGATTCTGCTTAGGTGACAAGGCGACCGCTTATAGGGTGTTTGGTAGCGCTTTTAAATTTAAGATAACCTCATTTTTGAAATCAAGATTGAAAGACTTCTCAATTTTGTTTTTAAAATCAAAACAGTCCAATTTTTTGTGTTTGGCAAAACTGTCACAAATTTTAAAAATTAGATAGTAATGTTTGGTTATGACTTTAAAATCAAAAGGACTTCTACGGCACACAGTACATGTCAATACAACATAAAATATCACAACATATTTAAAAAATCCTCAAGTTTCACGTACGCACGCATGTATCACAACATATTTAAAATGTAATATACAACCAAACTACACAATTTATTATGCATCCATGGTATGGAATAATTATATGTAATATACACGTATGCTGAATGTAATATACACATAATTTATTATGCAATATAACTAAGTATTGCTGGTAACTAAATTTCCAAGCTGATAGAGGGTTGGGAACGTAGAGATGAGGAGGTAAAGAATCTGATCCACAACGATGAATGCGATGGAGGCATCTGCTTATAAATCTACTCGTCCCCCCCTGCGGCGAAAAGCAGGGGAACTGGCTGGCGTCGCCGCCGAACCATGCCATGGCTGCACAGCGACGGCATCGTCTGCTCCCTCCCCTTGGCTTGGCCGGCCCCCCCTCTCCACAAAGCTCCTCGAACTGCAGATGGTTCAGCCACGTTGATCTCCAGCGCTGCATCCAGCAGCTCTCCGCAGGTTCACCCTTCTACCCCTTCGTCCCTGCTCCCGATAATCCTCGATTACCATCTCCCGCCTCTGTAATTTTTAATTGCTGGGTGATGAAACAGAAAACCTGATCGGCAAGCTCCCCGACGGCTCCAGAGTTGCCGGAAACAGGGAAACAGGGGTGGTCAGCCGGTGGCAAAAAGAAAGACCAGCTACGGTGGAAGGGTTGGGAGTCAAAGGTGATGGAAGAGGGGTTTCGGAGGTGAGGAAGAATCCTGGAGCACGTAGGGTGAGGTGAAGTTGATAAACAAACCAAGGATGAAGCTGGAGCACGTAGGTTGAGGTGAAGTTGATAAACAAACCAAGGATGAAGGAAGCAAGCAAGCCAATACTTACCAGGGGTGAAGGAGATGGCTGGCATTACCGTCCCCCACCCCCCCCCGCCGCGGACAAGCTCCCCGGACCCCCGCTGCGGACAAGCTCCCCGCCCGCCGGCGCGCCGCCGCCGTCCCCCCCGGCGCGAACAAGCTCCCGCGGGCGTCCGCCGGCGCGCCGCCCCCCCGCCGTACATCGTCGCCCCCCCCCCCGCGGACAAGCTCCCGCCGGCGCGCCGCCCCCCGCCCCCCCGCCACGGACAAGCTCCCCGGACCTGCCGGCGTCCGCCGCCGTCGACGATGAACCACGTACCTGATGGCGGGTCGCTGCCGATGGAGGCGCCTGGACGGGGGAGACGGAGATGCCGCGGGAGACGCCGGAGACGGAGATGCTGGAGACGGAGATGCCGCGCGAGACGCTGGACGTGGGAGACGGGTGAGAGAAGACGTGCGTCCGCGTCTCTCTTGAAAATAAAACAACTCCTTCCCTGTTTTATTTCCGAGAGAGCTATTAGGAATAGAATTCTTCGTTTCCAAAAAAAGGGGAGCGGAAAGAAGACGTGACCAAACACCTCTCTTTCCCCATTTTCAAATTTTAGGTAAAAAATAAGAAAAAAATTGCTACCAAACACCCTATTAGGCGTCGCCTAAGCGGTCAAAGCGGTATTCAAAGAAAACTAGGTCTGGAGTCGTTATACATAAAAATAAGTATAAATATAATTATATTTTTATGTTATAATTGAATATGAGTGTTTTATCTATGTATATAAGTAAATATGATGTGTGTGTAAAAGCGAAAAGAGTTAAACATATTTTTATAAAACATAACATATTTATGATTATAAAATTTATATATGTGCGATAGTATAAGTGATTGTAAAATATTGTTATAATATTATTAAATGGAGGGAGCGCTCAGTAGTCGTAGATCGACCTACGCGGTCAAGTCGCGGGAGTCAAAGGGCAACGCCCCTTGTGGGGGGTTGTCATGGGGGTGAAACCCCCGAAAGAAAAAAGAGTATGTAATAGTATAAGTGATCTTATATGTGTAATTATAAAAGTGTAATGGGGTGTTTGGTTGCATGATAATGACGGTTTTTGTTTTAATTTTTAAAAAGTGTAAGAAAACTTGTTAAAAGAGGTGTTTGGTAACCATGACAATTTTATGTTTTAAAAGTGATTTTCTTCTTAAACAAAAAAGTGGGTCTCACCTCTTTCTTTTTTCTTGTGGTCCCCCACCTTGTTTGGTCATGTGTGGTAGTTACTCTTTTTTGTAATCACATTCTTCCAAACATGATAATTTTATGTCATGAGTTGGTTCACTTTTTATTTTAATACAATTTTTTATCATGAAAGTGTACAAAAAATTATCATGCAACCAAACACCCCATAAGTCTTTATTTTTGGATAAGGAGTTAATCTTGGTAAATTAAGTGAGATAGAGAGAGAGAAGAAAGAGTTGAAAAAGAACTTAATTATATATTCAATTTTGGATAAAGATGTATAAATATATAATATATGTTTATAATCATAAATCTTAAATATGTATAATAGTATAAGTGATAGTGAAATATATTAATATGTTCAAACTATCATTAATTAAGTGTCCCTTGTGAGGGTATCAAGGAGGCAAAACCCCTCAAAATTATTTTTTTAATCATGTAAAAATACCCATGACGCCTTGGGCGCCTAGGCTGGCGCCTTAGACGCCTTTTTGGCCCCAGACAAGGCGCCCTGGCAAGGCGCTGTTGGAAAAGCGCCTTGCCGCCTAGGCGGGCACCTTGACAACTATGGATAAATGCAGACATTGCAACACATGCTATCACTAACTCTTACTTTTATACCATGGTTGATACAATTCAGGATGTTGGACTAGGATTAAAGATCCCAACCAACCACTATAATTTACGCTATCGGCCTAGATGACGAAATAGATAAACTAAAGGCCTGGATAAATGGTTTTAAGTTGGTTTATAGGGAGAGGGGATACACAATAATATGTGATGGGGTGGACAGACATCACAAAGAGATCAATAATTAATTTTCTTGTTAAATGTATAGATGACACAATAATTCCGAAGTCTATTGATTATCAATAATTTTTAATTACTTATGTTTTATATTTTATATTATTACATAAAATATTATTTTTAAATTTTAGAATATACCCATTGTATTTTAATAAATATAAAAATAAAAGATAAACTACAATATATTTTAAGTAAAATGTATAAAAATATATATTATAAATAAATAAAAATAAATTTATTGTATGATATATAATATATAAATTAATATTATATATAAAATGAATATATAAATATATACTATATTATACATAATATACCAACACAATTTTATGTTTTACCCCTACAACTCCTCGGCAAAACATGAGAGGAATAGCAAAACAAATATGAGTAGTACAGAAAAATGCATTCCTCATTATTGCTTACTGGCAATAATTGTGGCCAACTGGGAAAATTGCTGGCTGCATTCTTGATGCATTATTAGCACATGTTAGAATGAGAAATTAGATACTTGTATAAACCCCGTGGACAGCCTGGGCAAGGGATGTCCATCAGGACAGAAGAAAGTTTTTGTGGCGCTTCCACTGGATGGATGTTTCAATCAGGTTGGATAGAATTGGCAACTAATATTTCAGTGTAATTTGAAAAAAAAACCAATGACTTGTCGACAGTCATACAGGCATCATGCCTGAGTAGCCCAGCTAGAATTTACAACTACCAATATGTTTAGGCAATCTAGACATTTTTTTCTATATGTGAAAGTAACAACAACATTTCAGGTTACAACAATTGGTTAACCCTGATTAAGTGGTCGATGCATTAAGCACCAAATGTATGCGTTTTGAGGCAACACATTTCTTCAGAAATTAAACTCGATGGTAGTTAATGGAAACACAACACAACAATGAGTAAAAGGGCAAAGAATGACCAGAGCTTCCATCTGATGGCTCGGTAGATGTTGCAGTTTCCTTGCTTGCTGTTGCTGGTGCCTGTGATAACGAGTGTCACCATGGAATCCAAAAGAACGAGTATGTAAATCATGATGAGATGCAAGAAAAACCTGGTCCAAAGCATCTTCAAATGTGTTAGAGGTACCTGTGCACCTTTCCTCGTAGTGCTGATTTTATTAGAATACATTCAACTCAAAAATGAGAATATAGTATTGAAAGAATGTGAATCTAAATCAGATGAGAAAAAAACCTGATCCAGGGTGCCTCTGAAAGTGCTGAAGGTATCCTTGCACTTTTCCTCATAGTACTGGACCTGCTGGTTGACTCAAGATTATATTGGATATATAAGAGGCAGAGAATGCTGTAAATTGTGCACCAAGCTCAAAAATTACAATGAATAAAAGAATCCTCAGTACACCAGAAAAGAGCAATGTTGTGTCATTTGAACCAGCATAATAAATGATTTCAAAAAAATGTCAGATGATCACGGTGTTTCCAGTTCCCCACCACTTGACCATTTGTCATTCTTTGTCCACTCATTATGTCATTTTCCCACAAGTGCTACAAAAAGAATTTGAGGCCACCAAAAGTTATTGCCAGTTTTAGGCTCTTAATTAATATCCTGTACGTTGTCTTTGTTTGCTGTTGTGCCTATTTGGGGTTGCTATGTATATTCTTGCTTCCTGTTGTAAAGTTGATCTATCTCATGGATACATTTAAAACCCAACTGTATCCTCCATTTGAAGCTTTCAATAAATCACACCCGTTTTGGGTTGCCTTCAAAAAATTGTCCTGACAGAGTTCTTAAATTTTGACAGGAAAAATATGATACCAAAGGTTTCATGCTTTGCTCAACAATCATAAAACTCCAGCCTCTCTCATGCATCCTCCAAAGCCACTTTCTAATCTATTCTACAACCATGAAAATTGTTCAAGGTTAGGGTTGAGTTAGCCACCAACTAAACTTCCCGCTGCACCATTTCCTCAAAGAAACGTCTTAAGCTCTCAATTATCATTGTCATCAGTCATGGATAATCATCTTAATCTCCCAGGCGTACCCCACCATAGGGTGTTCACGGCTCAGTTTGGTTCGGTTTATAGAGATCTTTCACCAACCCAAACCAACCTGATGAGAACACTCCAACTGAACCAAAATAGATCGGGTTGGTTCAGGTTGAACCAAAATTGTAATTTTATTAATTTAGGGATAAGGTTAACTTATCCCCAAAAATAAATAATCTTTGATATCCTATAGATTAAGGTAGGATCCTGATCCTAGGTAGGACACGTAGGATCTCATCCAATCCAACAACGAAGCGATGCTAACAAGCTTTAGCCTTTACTTATAACATTTTCCAGCCCTCTTTTCCTTAAGATTGTCGAAGTGGGAGTAAAGAGCTACTTGAGCATGGGCAGGGCAGGGCAGGGCAGGGCCCCAAACAGCTGGCATGTGGACGTGGACAGCTGGCGAGCATAGGCGGACAAGCACTCTGTTTAGTCCCATATTGCCCAGATTAGAGGCTCTTCACTGCTTATATTATTCTCAAGATTGAACCCATCACAAAATGTTCAAGCGGGCTATGCTGGGGGGCCCTGCGGGTTCGACGCTTGCTGACAGTTGGGTTTGTTCGGTTTATTTTTTAAAACCCGAATGACCCGATCTTGGAGCATGACCCGAACCAACCCAACAATTTTGGGTTAGTTCGGTTCGGGTCATCGGGTCAGCCCAATGAGTGAACACCCCTGCCCCATCATAGTAGAATAGTCATTTCACCATAATCACTTGGCACTCTGTCAACTGCGAGGATTAAAAGCTGGCTCAACCATTATTTTTGTCCAACTGCTTAATGCAACTTTCTGACTTGGGATATTAGGATCAAGGATTGCCGTCTCGGAAAGGTGAAAGAGGAGAGATCTCGCAAAATTCTCGAAAAAATCTCGGGAGATTGGATCTCGGATTTCATTTACGTAGGGTATAATATGTAATAATATAAATTTGAAAATACATGAAAAAAAGCTTAAAAATAAACCCACATATAGGTTTCTATGGAACTTACGTTCTGATTGGTCCCATTTTTGGTCACATTGGTACTGTATTATGGCGCCGAAGCTGCGCAATCGCCGCAACACACCGCTGCGGCTCTTCCCCGCCCTATTAGGCGGGGAAGACGCTCATACCGGGGTCCAGAGGACCCGATACGAGCGGGATCCAGTCACTTAAGTGATTGGATCCCGCTTTCAACAGATATCGGGTCAAGAGGACCCGATATCTCAAGATAGTGACCAGATCCCTCTTTTAGGAATTATCGGGTCAAGAGGACCCGATATCTCTAAGATCCGGTCACTTTCCCGCTCTACCGGGTCCTCTAGACCCGGTACGAGTGTCTTCCCCGCCCGATAGGGCGGGGAAAAGCCGCAGCAGTGGCTCCGCCGTCTCTTGGCCGATGCCGGCCCTTGGACTTCCGAAACAGCCTATTTCAGCTGTTCCGGATCTCGCAAGGCCGCCGAGACCGAGATTCTCGCAAGATTTCGCGAGAATCTCGCAAGATGGCAAACCATGATCAGGATACTCTGAACAAGGAGACAACACTAGGATCTCTTTGCAACCCTAAGAGGAATCTACATGCACACTGGGGACATGGAACTACAGCAACAGTGCGAGTCAATCTGCAGGGTGGACTGTGGAGGGGTGTCTGTGCAACTGCCTCAGGGCCCTCAAATGAATGACAGTTTGAGCAAAAGGCTTCAGCTGGAGAAGAGAAAAAGCAGAGAAGAGGTAGTGTAAAATGCATGAGGACAAGGTACATATCAATGTGAGAGAGGGAGAAATGAATGGGCACATTGGCACTGGACCCAAGTGAGACAACTGTGAGATGATTTTGGACTAGCAGGGAACTGTAAGTGTGGAGGTATGTGGTGATGTGATGTGGTGGGAGGTGCAACAGCTACAGTGGCAGAAGCACAAGTTGCAGGCTGCCAGTTGACAGGATCCAGCAAGACAGTTGAATGGAGGCCATACTTGTGGGTTACCTTTAGCCTTGGGGTCAACTGGTTCAGTGAAAGTAAAATGGATTAGTAAAAGTAAAGGAGGAGAGATATGAACAGGGCAGGTGCATCTGCTGAGGTGAGAAGGAAGAGAATAAAGTGATAACAAAAACAGATGAAAGAGAGGTATAGAGCAAGGAGGGAAAGAGTATAGGAAGCTAGGAGGCTTGATTATTTCAACTTTGTCATTTGTTTATTTCTCACCGACAATGTACAAGATACTCCTTCAAGGAAAGGGCATTTTTGCATACAACCTGACACTCCCTTTTGTCAAAATACTATTCTGGTGACAATATACCACCAACTTATAAGCTAGAATTCTAGAAAAATGTAAACTGACTTATACCACCACTAAGGACTAACTAAAATATAAGAAAAGGTAGATAAAACTAGACAGTACTAAAAATTTCCAAAGTGCTGGTCAATCCCGATTCTAGAACTGTGCATATGACACTATACATAGAAGAATAATGACCTGAGGCTCTGAGCAACAAATGGTCCACCAAAAAAATTTCCCTGAAGCTACAGAAGTCTTTCCTAGTCATGTCATACAAGGAGTCAAGACAGACAAAGGACACGTCAAGGTGCCTCTATGAACTGCTCAGTAGGCTGCTTGACATTCGGTGGCATCATGAGCATTGAGCACAGATCCATCAGTCCAGACTCAACCTCAGGACGACTATTGGTAAAAATGTTCTTCAAGCTAGAGTTGGTTTTACATAGCACTGGGCTGACAGCCTGGCACTAGTCAATAATGAGGACACCAGCACTCGAGTCTAATTCAACCCCAACACATTCATAGGCACCAGCTGACATGCCTCAGATTCACTTTGTATCGGTAAGGTTGTACATTAGTTGGGCCCATTGCACATCAGAGGCTACAACCTCTATTTTATCTTATTATATTTTGTCTAACATGTGGTTAGAAACTTTCTGTAAACAAAAAAGTAAAAAAAGGCATTTGCTTTAGTACCTTTACTTAGTAGAAAGTTTCTTCAGTTTCTTTTAAATTTCAAGCAGGTCTATGCTATGTTTCTTGCACCTTTAAACGACCCATACAAAGAATGCTTGAACAATAAAACCTCCCATACTGAATTGTCTTATTCTCCTCCCAACCCCCCCTCTTTGCCGAGGCTTCTTCTCCCATCCTTCTATCTGGCTGAGAAGGCTCTCTCTTTCCTTCTCTTTCTCAGCTGAGGTCATTCCCATGTCCATATATTCTCCTGTAAGCTGCACCAGACACCTAGTGAACTACCAAAAGCAGGTTGAGCCGCCCAAGACCTGCATGGTTCAGTCCCAAGGCCACAATCAAAGAACTGGTGGAAGTGGTCCAAGAAGAACACAAGTTGCACAGGCTTCCAGGATCTCTACAAAGCATGTCCAAAGAACAACTGCCCATCACACGGAAACCATGGTAAACATCACCGTGGACATGTGGCATTGTTATTCATTTATGATTCCATTGGCCACACACAAACCAAATTATCCATGTAACAATTCATTCTCCTAGAAAACAATTTCAACTTAGCTGAGGCAAGTATGAAGATAGGACAGGATGAAAAAAATCAGTTTTCTGTATGTTTGTTTCATGTTAACCATCTACCTTAACCACAATTTATCACAAACCTCAGCTAAGTTGACAATCACCACCTACCCAACTGGTTCACAATTTTTTTTCTCATCAGCAACAAGAGTTAGTTAGTTTATATAAATGTTTTAAAAGCTCAAATCAAACTTCTAATCTTGACCACATTTACTTGCAGCTTTCAATATGAAACACTCATTTTGGCATTATGAAATAATTTTATTTACTTTACCTACATCAAAGTTCTTTGTCCTCTTATTAATCATTAATTTTGATGTCCTTAGTTCACCTGCAATATCTACAGTAAAGACAAAACATTAAAAAGAGAAGATCAAAAAAATCTATTTTGCCTAGAATTGTAAGTAGATACAGCCTTTTTGGTAGACTTGTAAAGTTTTTTCCTTTTCATAACAGTACATGGTAAGGCATATCATTAATTGCAGAACATGAACAAAAAATAGACTAATTGGTTTTTAAAATTGCTACGATCTGTTGGAATGTAGTATCATACCAATATCCTTTCTACAAAGTAATAATTCAGATTAGTAACAATTAAATAAACATACTTCAAAATGCCTACATAGAAATTTGTATACTCACATCATTAATTTGTGTAGCATTTATGACTGGATCAACCCAAGCACTGACCAAAAAAGTTAGTAAGAGCATTTTCCACAAAGGCTTTCTTCTAAATGAGTAGAAAATGAAGTAAGAGCATTTTCCACAAAGAAGAAAATTCATTTTAGAAGTGGGAATTCTCAATTACTAAAACTTGACAATTGTTCGGTCAACACTACAGGTAAGCCATAACTTACTGCTCATATACACCGCAGAGTTGTATCAAAATCAGCCTTTCATCCTGTTCATTATTATCACATTCAGTAGCAGCTCTTTTATCCACAACCTAAAAATTATCCATCAGAGAACCACAAAGTATGATATCTAGGGACATATAACGGAACACATTCATTTATCTGATACCTCTGCTGGCCTCCAGACATGATAACCAGTCTTTGCCCACACCACACTTCCAGGACTTATCTGAGAATTTATAGATACAATGACCTTAAGCATAGATTTAGTAGGAGATTCAGATGATGACTGAGCAGTAAGGTCGGATGTGATTGGTATTTTGACATGGTTACTTCTCTGACTGCACAAAAAACAAAAACCCAGGTAAAACATCTAAATGAGTAACCTGATGAAAGATTACAGGTGAAGACTATGATGGTAAGTATTCTGATAGAAAAAGGCACGATATTGAGTAGAGAGCAGTATTAGCACATAAATCAATCAGCTACAGGGGGATAGGCTAATATGTGGAAAACATCAAAGAAAGGCACAAAGAAGAGGGCTTCTAGAAAGTAGCTCATAAAAGCTTATGAATGTAAATGAATCTTCAGAAAAGATAAAGCAGGTGCTCAGAGAAGATAGTTCCTTAATAATAAGGAATGGAAGTTGAATGTTAACAGAAATCATCAGTTGAAAAAAGAAACAAAAAATGGAATGTGATCAATGACACAATTCAGAGCCATCCAAAAATCAGAAGCAACTATAAGTACAGGCATCAATTATCAGCATTACAGCTCAAAAGCATAGTTGTTAAGGCGGCCAAGGCGATCAAGGCGACATAGTACCGCCTTGGTGCCTTGGCGATAAGGCAAGGCGTTAGGCGACACCTTATTTTATATAGTAAAATAGATAAAATAATAAAGATATATGTAAAAAATGATGCAAAATAACTTTGACACCATGCAAATCAATCAATAATGTGGGAAGTGCATAGTTACATAGACTAAATAACTTGACAAATTAGTTAAGATTACTATTTAAATTATATCATCTATTAGTAAACACTTAAGAAATCATTTAACCCTAGCTATTATTCATCAAAATGTTAATTTATAGTCAAATTAACTATTAAAACTAGTTGTTTTTACTCTAAAACAACTTAATTATATGATATTGACACTTAATTAGCATTATTTATTATTAAAATAAGTAAAATAGTTATTTAAGGCAATGGGCGCCTAGGCGCCCATCGCCTTGCCCCCTCTGGGGGCGCCTTGTCGCCTAGGCGACGCCTTGAAAACAGTGCTCAAAAGAGACTTAAATTATCATTTCACTGGGGGTAACATACACATTTGTTGACAAGAAGATGAACCAAGTTGGTGACAAGATATTAATACTTACCAATGACTGTCAGTAGGTAACAGAAAGTCCTCTGCAGCTGATTGTACTTTAGTCGGTGACAAGAGTCCAGCACTGAGTGATATGTTGCATTGAACAGCAAAAACATCTTGAGCTACTTGTGTTGAAACAGAGCAATTTGTTGCACCATCATATGTTGATGATGAAGCACATGGACAAGCATCCTTTAACCCTGAGATATAAGGGGGGGAAATGTTAGCTCTTGTCACAATGTCCCTAAAAAATCTCTAACTTGGGACATTCAGCTTCTTTTATCCAGTTATTATAGATCCATATATCTACTCCAACCCACATTGTAGTTCATAGTTGTAGACAAATGCCTACTAAAGCAGATTCCATGACAAGGTTGTGAAATGAAAGTGATGCACTTTGGGAAAGCCGAGAGACAATGGAAAAACTCAAAGAATAGAAAACAAGAACCCTCTCAAATCCTTTGTTTGAAAAAGGAAAAAAAGGAAGTTCTGTAAACTCCTCCATCTGATCTGCATAATAATTTTGTATTCAGCATCATCAACAAAACATGGGAATCAAGAATTATCAAGCCAACTGAGAAAGGCTTTTCTAAGAAGGCAAGTAATCACCATTAAGCATTCAAGAGAGAAAGATGAGCACACAGATCAAAAGATTAAAGATCAAACCTATAATGAAGAAACTTTGCATAAGAAAGGTGTCTTCACACCACAACCACAGAAGTAAGGCAATCAAGAGCACGATATCTCTATTGTGACCATAATCATATTCAGAGAACAGTTTTAAAACCAACTCCTGATGACAGCGAAACTTGAAATGTTTCTTACAAAATCCAGAAGAGTAGACAAATACTACTTTAACGAGTATTTTTAATCCCAACCGGCACGTTCTTAAAGACGGTCAAAAGCCCATCAGTTCCACGACGAACTATTTAGCAAGTTGGAAAGAGAATTGGGCAATAAATAATTTAAACTGACGTCGGAAACCAACTATTTGGATAAACAACTTAATGTCTTTTATCAAAGAAATTCAATGAACTGATATGTTTAGCCTAATCTGTAAGATGGAGAAAGCTAACATCAGTTGGCTATTTAAGTAAGGAACCTTTTGAATCAGACCAAGAAGCGAGCTTCTTCTCCATTATCAAAAAACTGGACCAAAACCGCAGTTCTATGGAAAAGTAGAGACTTTCAAGCGGAGGGTTGAAGGGAATAAAAGAATCAGCACCGGCATTCGCTTTTCAAAATCAAAAACCAAAAAGCCAAGCTTCCAGTTGCGGCGCAAGGATCCAAGACCTAAACACAAGCATATCTAAAGGTAGAATAAAACACTTGGAGGCGGAGGAGAAAGCAGCAGCGAGACCTAGAGAGGGGCGCTGGCGAGAACCCTGGGTCCTGGGTTGCCGGCAGGATGTAGGTAAGTGAAAAGGCTGACCAGAGAAGCCCTTCCTATCCATGAAGTTGGAAGAAGAACCAGAAGAATGTCGGAGAAGAGAGGGTTTTCCCAAGGCTCAGCCCTCACAATCACACAAGGAAACGCAGAAAGAGAGCGAAAGAGCGAGAGAGAGAGAGAGAGAGAGCGAAGAAGAATTTGGGAGAAGACAACGGGAAGGGGGACAGCATAGCGAGGAGTCCCCCGCCAACAATGGGCTGGGTCGTTGGGCTCGCTCGGGAGAGTACTCACCGCAGGGACCCCCGGGTATGCAGCAAAGAAGGCGGGGACATCGATACCATTTTCCGCTTGCTTATCTACCCCGGTATTCTGTTCATTCGTGATACTGCCCATGACGGAAAGTATCATACCTAAAACTTCCGGGGTATATCTGCTAATAACAAAGGCATTTTGAAGAAGGCCCGGAGACTGGACATTTGGAGTACGCGGGGGCGCGGAGCCACTTGGATCCCGATAAAATAATATAAAATAATTATTTACTAAAATACTTTCTTAGTTTATTTGACAGCATATAAAAATGAATCATGCTAAAAGGGATTACATAAAATAACATTTTTATAATTTATTAAAATATAATCTATTATTTGATTTATATGAACTTTTTTTTGGACATTGGCGCAGTGGTCTGCGCGCGCGAGGAAGCCGCCCTCGACGGGGCGGGCGCAGTTCGAGACCGCGAGCTGCCGCCCCGGAAGGCGGTGGCGTCCGACTGCGCTACGAGCGCGGGACAATTTATATGAACTTATAAGTTGAAATGCTCATGACAGTATACAAGTATAAATAAAAAATATGTTTTATTTGATAAAAATAAGTCTTTATCCACTAATCTAAATTATAAATAAAATTATTTTTAAGTAATTTACACTTAACAAAATTGATAATATTTATTTAAAACAAATATATTTTATTTAGCAAAATAAAATTTCAAAATTAATTTTACCATAAAAATTACGATTTGATTTATTCTCGTTTATTTTAGACTTACATTTTACGGGTAACCAAATACTACCGTTAAAAAGTTTTCGGGAAAAGTAACCATGGTTCCATTTGGCTGTATGGAAAAATGTAGTTGGTAAAATTATCGTGCAAGGAATTAGTTTTCCTGCCAATCTGTTATTTGGCATACTTGAAATTGATTTTCGTGAAAATGATATCAACTGTTTGGTTGATTGTAAAATGGTTTTATATTATTTAATATTAAATTCTTGAAAAAAGTACTTGATACCAAAGTTTTATCATGTATGAATACTTAACTTTTCAAAAATTATCTTATGTTACGTTAGAAATATTTTTACAAGTCATCATTAGGGGTGGCAATGGGCCGGGCCGGCCCATGGGTTCGCGGGCCGGGCCGACTACGGGTCATTTGACGGGCCAAAGATTTTGGCCCGCAGGCTTTAGTCGGGCCGACATACGGGCCGAAGCGGGCCAATGGGGGCTAAAACGGGCCAAATAACTTTTAATTTTTTTGTCAAAAATATCATTTTTACTATTAAAAATATTTTTTAATTAAATTATTATTAATTTTATAATGTTATCTTAAATAATTAAATTTATCATATTTAATAAATATTTATTTATAAAATATATAGTTGGGCCGGGTCGGGTCGGGCCAAGTTAATAATTTTTGCGGGCCGGGTCGGGCCGGGCCAACAATGTAGTGCGAGCCGGGTTGGGCCGGGCCAATATATTTTGGACCGGACCCTAAGCGGGCCGACCTCGGGCCGGGCCGGGCCGGGCCCATTGACACCCCTAGTCATCATAGGTTTTATTGTCTAAATGTACCTTCTAAAATTTAAAAAGTGCAAGGACATTTTAAAGAGATCCAAATAGATCCTTAGGATCCATTTAAATGTATGTAAAAAAATTGAAAAAATATTTTCTGTAAAGTAAAAATTTTAATAAATTAAAAACATAAAGTTTTATTTTATTATTTTTAATTTACTTTTAAAATATATTTTCAATTTTTTTAAATTTATTTATTAAAATATTTATAAATTAAAAAATATTTAAATAAAATAATTTAAAATTATTTTAATATTTATGTTTTATGTTATTTTTATTAATAATAATATAAGATATAAAAATATATGAATATTTATAATTAAAATATTAATTTTGTAAAGAAAGATTAATTGTGCAAGAGATATGTAACACGTTTCTACAGCCGGAGGAAAACGACAACCCTACAAATACAGGAAATAACAAAATCCTAGATTTTTGGGATTCAATGAATTCATATTTCCCATGACCATGAGTGTGCATGGAATATTTTTGTATTTTTATATTATTAATTAGACTATTATTGTAGTATTTTTAATTGTTTACGTTATGCACTTAAATTATTTTTAAGGTGTCTATATAAGTAGGTATTTTTTTAATTATATACATTATGTCTTACTAGTTTATTAGATGGTTATATTTTATTTAAATTAGGTATTAATTAATTGTTTAATCTCTCTCATTAATTTTTTTCTATTCCCTATATATACACTCTCCTCCGATACCCTAGTTGCACTGCCACCCCCTCTCTATCTCTCTTGCATTATGATTAGGGGTGCAAACGAGCTGAGTCCAATAGTATGGTGTTCAAACTCGGATCATTTATTTTATGTGAGTTTGAGTTTGAGCTCGAGTTTTTACGAATATGTTGAATCTTTGTTCAAACTTGGTTCATTTATTAATCGAGCCGAGTGGAGCTCAAACTCAAGTAATAGCTGAACTAAAATTCAATTCACATTCAAACTTAAGATATATACAAACTCATTTATAAAACTCAAAATCAATCAAAAATCATTTATGAAACTTTAGATTTAGCTAATTTATAAAACTCAATCTAAGTTTAAACTCAAATTTCAAATTATTTAATATATTTAAGTGACAATATATAACTATTAATACTCCTAATTTAATTTTTAAAAATAAATATACAATAAAATATTTAATCGAGCTACTCACGAGCTTATCAAGCCGAGTAAGAGTCTATTCAAGCTCAACTCGTTTAATGACTCGAGTTTTATTTTGTGTTCAAGTTTGATCATTGAACATAATAAACGAGTCAAATCGAGTTTTATCAAGTCGAGCTTCGAGCTACTTGTCGAGTGTATTGGTTTGTTTGCACCCTTAATTGTGATGCCACTCGTCGTTGCTTGCCTTGTTGTCATCCACCATCTCACCCTAGCCTCGTCATCTCCCTCTCTCCTTGTGCCACATGCCCACCCACAAGCAACGCCCCTGTCACCTCATCGTTGACTTCCCCCTCTCATCCATGCACCTAGATGCTGCCAACGCTGGCACCTTCGCACATGTCAACACTGTCCCTCTGGTTGTCGGCCACCATCTCTCCCGTGCGCACCATCGTCGCCATCGCCTTGCATCTCCTTACCCTGTCAATGTCAGCCGCCGACATCAGCCCCATGTAGTGCCTCCTCATGTATTGCCACCCATCACCCATCGGTCGCCGTTCCACCCTCATCTTCTACAGCCAGTGCCACTGTCGTGTGCCCAACCCCATCCATAATAACCTCATTCTCTCTCCTATCTTATTCTCTCTCTCTCTCTCTCCTATTATCTAGGGCATTTTTCCCTTAATTTTTATCTCTTCATCCCTTGATCTGATGGCATCCCTTTGTATTCAAGCCTCTTTTTGCAGCAACATTGGTGGTATGAGATAGCATGTTTGGATGGATCGGTTTGTGCACCACGTCGTCGACATCCGGTATCATTTTCGGTCACCAATCCTTGACTATTCTAGCGTTGTTGAGGTAGGCACCCCATCTACTACCATAAAATTCATATTTTTAAATCATCCATGATTTTTAGAGATTTTTAATGAGTTAGTTAGTCAAGTTAGCATTGTATGTTATTAACTAGTGTTATTAGTGGTGTTGTTCTCCTTTGTATGTAATAAGGATCTTGTTAGGGTGATATTATGTTGTTTATAGCATGTTAAATTGGTAAATTTTGGTTGGTGACATTCCTTTTAGTTTAGCATGTATCTAGTATCCTTGTTATCCTTTTTAGTTAATCTTATTATATATGTGTGGTGAAAGGTTAACGAGATTAGTTTTGTTTAGTTTGCTTATTAAATCTGATTTTTGGCCATGTGTGTCTTTTAACCAGGTGGTTGGGTCTGATTGAGTATGGTCATGACATGTTTGATTGAGTATTTGTTGTGATATCATCTTATCTCCTGTCTATGTGTGTCATTTTAGAGTTCTAGCATCATGAACAAGTTGTTTAGATGTTGTTGATTATGATAATTGCATTGGTGGTATGTTTGTTATGACATAGTATGGTTTATGTCATTTAATCTTGCATATTTGTGATCATAGCATGACATGATTTATGTGAATGAATGATGCATTGAAAATTATAATGGAAGATTGAGTTACATCAAACTAGTTAATCGTGACCTAAAGGCAGTGGGGGGTTAGAACCATCTGGTGCATCCTTCAATCATAGATCCCATGGGCATCCTAAGTGCCACTATTACCTAGGTGCACTATGAGATTTCATTTAGTTATATGGCACTGCTATATATGATAGATCTGGTGTTAGCTATTTGAGATGGCAAGACAACGCATTTCTTGACAATAAGAAAAGATGTGGTCTCTTAGTAGAGGATAGGTGTATTTATTGCATAGTATTGTGAATTCGATCTTTCATTAGAAGATATGTGCATTTGTTGTGAATGCGGTCTAGTGATGTGCATTTGTTAATCTTAATAAAATTTTGTTGCATAGTATGCATGGTCCGTCTTATTTGTAGTGATTCAATCATATGTGATATATAGTATGTGTTCATGCATGTCTTCTTTTTTTTTGAATTTAGGTTGTCTTTAGGTGCCTATAGGTGCTGGTTGGTAAACTCATAAGTGTAGGTTGGTGTGTTTATAGATGCTAGTTGGTGATGTAAAATATGTGGTTAAGTCAAATATATAATATATTGTTTAGTTCTATACTTATATACAATGGGTGTAGGTCTGGGTACCTATTTATTTATCATTTAGGGCTGTTTGTCTATCCGATCTGACAGATGATGGATTGTCTACTGAGTCATCGTACTTAGTCCAATCCTCTTATCAATTTTTTAGGTAATCAGGTTTAATGTAGCAAAAGCATGGTGGTTCGATTTTTGAGAAGACAATTGAACGATCCTTACATTTTAGACATGTGTATGGTTTGTTTAGATTGTATCATAGCAATGTATTTAATTAAAATATGTAGATTTATGAATGGGGACCTAGTTTGCCTTCACTTTTCCCAAACTGATGTATTTGAGGGGTTAATTTTCCCCAATTGCATCATCAGATTATTTCATTATGCATGTTAAAATTTGGGGCATGACAGTGCATTCAAGTATGAAAGCTAACTTAGTTTTTAGGAAAAGTGGTCCAAACAAGACATTTTACGGATAACCAAATGAGCCAATATAGTAGTTTTTCAAGGTAACATAAACAGATCCTAACGAGGAATCGAGCTTTTACTACAATTTTATGTTTTTGTGATAAAATTTGTTTAAAAACGTTTTGACAACCCTTACAAATTTATTAATGGTTTGATATGGGGTATACAAAATAGAATTTTAGAAAAATGACCACAAAAATTTTGAAATTTTTGTCAGAGGTTTGAAAATCAAACTTCATTTACAGAATTTTAACTAAAGATCCAGGGCAAATATGTTGAGAACAAATATTTTATTTTTAAGGGATATAGAAATGTCAAAAGATGTAGTTTTCAAACTCTTTTGTTTATTTCTAATTCATATAAAATGATGAGTGGAATGGTTATTCTTCTATAAAAACCTAAAAGAAGACAAGTTCATAAGATGTTGATCTATCTGAATTGATGAATCAAAATGACCCACTTATTTGGTTTGGTTCACTATAAATTAAATTAAAAATATGTAGATAGTTTTAAATATATATAAATTATTTTATATAAAGTAAAAGTATTGATCAAATCTGACCAAATCAGATTTGAAATTGAGAAATGATCGAGGTCATCTCGACAAACCCAAGCAATGTGGCTTTATAGATTTTACAATAAGTGAACTTGACTAGAACTTCACTAATAATCACCATACATCGTTGTACTCCACTGAGACTTGGACAAACACCCACTCACTTCAATCCCCAGAAGTAGGGGTGCAAATATCTCTAGTCGAGTTAAGTAGTATATTGTTCAAGCTCAACTTATTTTACACAAGTTCAAGTTTGAGCTCTTACAAATATGTTCAATCTTTATTCAAACTTGACTCATTATTTAATTGAGTCAAATTCAAATTTGAATAACAAGTTGACTCAAATTCAACTTTAAAGTTGATATGAACACATTTATAAATATCATATTTGAAACTGAGAGCCAATCAAGGACATATTTACAAACGCAAGCAATGTGGATCACAACATTTATTTTACTTATCTCATGAGAAGAGTTAGTTGTATTTTCAAGTAATTGTTGTAAACTTATCTTCTTGGACTCTGTGGTTGTCACGTCTTTCCTTTGTTCTTCAATCATTCAATGAGATAATTCATATATATTTCTCTTAACCCTTGGAAAAATGAAATACAGTTGTAAAACAATTGATTAAACCAATTACATATAAGTCGATGCAATGAAAGCAATTAGTAGTAACAATTTTGGAGTAAAATAGCTTTTGTATTGCTTGGTAAATTTGTATCTTGCTTATCAATCCAAAATTTCATATGTTAATTCTAATAAATTAGTAAAAATTATTTTGATCATTATAAATGTTGCTAATGTTAGAATATCATATAACAATTCACAAACCTTAAAATGTATGAGTTTGTAATAAAGTGGCTAAGACGACAAGATTTTACTTTCATTCACAATTAAATTTTCTCACAATGTAAAGAGTATGATATGTATGCAACTAAAAAATAATATTAAATAGTTGAAATGTAAAATAATGGAAAATAAGGAATTCAAAGTTAGAAGATAATACATCTCATCTGTAAACATCAAATTTTGACGTTGAATATTGTTTTCATTCAACCTTCAAACAAATGTAGTTGTGTTATCCTTGATGATAACAATGCATAGTATGTCTATCAAAATAAGAAACTTGTTTAATGATTGTGGATAGTAATTAAAGTATTAAAATTAAATACATACCAATGAATTCATGCTTTAGCTTGGTTGTCGACGAATGTTAAATATATAAAACACTATTTGTCTCTCCTTCTTGAGGAATACAATCAAATAGATATAATTCAAATGATATCTACCCCATTTTCATTTCTCTCTTCTCCTGTATACCATAGTTTATATCTTGTATTTTCTACTTCTTTACCTTTTTCTCCTATCCATTTAGTTTCTTGGATACACATAATATTAATCATTCTCCTCTCCATACTATCAACAAGTTCCATAAGTTTTCCTGTAAGAGATCCAATATTCCAAGTGCATATTCTTATCTTTCTTTCAGTATTTTCTTTCTTATATTTATTTTTATAATAATGCCTATTTGCATTTGAGTTTATTGTAGAACTCATATCTTGCTCTTTATTATGAACTAACTTTTTTACCCACACATGTCCTTGATGTGGGAACCTTGACTTATTTAACACCACAATAAGGCGCTTACATGACGCATCGCATGTGGGGAATGCTCTCACCCTTGCTGTATTTTTCGCCACACCCAGGCTCCGGTGTAACACGTCGTTTGGTGAGTACGCCCCAACGTTTATATCATTTGAATCTATATAATGAGATGTGACTTTATTTTTACGCTGGTTGTCACCTACTGCAACCCTCCTTTCTCATCCGGGCTTGGGACCGGCCATGGTGGAGTAGATTATTTTGTTTGATAAAACAACTAAATTAAAATTTTGTTAAATATCAAGACAATATACTAGTTTACTCTAAATATATATAATATTTTATAGAGTGTGTTTGTCAAATGATAAAAATTAATAATTTAATAAAAATATAATCCATGCCGATAGCCATGACTAACCTTTAAATTTCTAAATGATAATAATATTAAAGCTGTGGGAAGTCTCAACCACTGCCACTTCTTGAGTAGGGTGAGCACAACTCAGTTTTATCGGGTTGGGGATCATTTTTTTCAAATTGAATTCTCGATTCTAGACAAAAAATTGACAAAATATTTAAGATAAATAATTAATTATCTAAATAGATATTTTAATTAAAAATATAACCCACGCCAATAGCTATAACTAACCTTTAAATTTTTAAATGATTATAATATTAAAGCTATGGGAAGTCTCAACCACTGCCACTTTTTAAGTAGGGTGAGCACAACTCAATTTTATCGGGTTGGGGATCATTTTTTTAAAATTGAATTATCGATTCTAGACAAAAAATAGACAAAATATTTAAGATAAATAATTAATTACCTAAATAGATATTTCAATTAAAAATACTTAAAATAAATATTATGTGATTAAAAATTATATTGGCATCATTTATAGCAATAATGTATTTTTTAACAATACCTTAACTAATTTAGTTTGAAGTTTGATATGGTGGTGTGGTTCAGTTGGGAAGACCATAAGATGGGTTGGAAATAAGTTAGCTAGTAGTTTAAATCAAATCGATCTAATCCAACCATAAGTTAAACTGTTTAATGCGCATCTCAATTATATCGGGTGCATCCTTTTTATTAATAAAGAGTGTTAGTGCAACCCTAATTTTATATTTTAAAACTATAATTCATTTGTAATAAAAACAACATATTCATCAGTCTTTCCGAATTAGATATTTTATTAACTTATCGGACATATAAGTGGTGACCCTAAATTATGGTGATAGACACCAACCAGAGAAAGGCAGGATTTAACATGATATTTAAAAAAATACGGGATATACAACCGAAAGTATAAACTACAAGGTTTGATTTTTTAAAAAACAGGGGATATACAACGAAAGTATAAAATATATGGTTTAATCATGTATAATATAGTATTTTTAATATATTGATTTTTATCAAAATATTAAAACACTGGAAGTCGGCCCATCAAGAGATATCGCACATGATATACTTCGATCAGACGATTCAAAAACAAACTGAGAAGAGCCTGGCTCCTCTAAGGAGGTCAAGCCCCTCACATCAAATGTGAGGGGTGATGTGATGGCATCACCTCACATCATGAAAATGTGAAGAGCCTCACATTATAATTAAATGTCATCACATGACCCTTCACATTTTCATGATATGAGGGTGATGTGATGGCATTTAATTATAATGTGAAATCCCTCACATTTTCATGATGTGAGGGGTGATGTGATGGCGGCCCGACCGGCTCCTCTTGGCCCAACGGGAGCCAATCAAGCCCCTCACATTTTCATGATGGGTGATGTGATGACATTTAATTCATGATGTGGTGAGGGGCATGGGTCTCCTGAGGGGAGCCGGGCTCCAGGAGCCGGTCAGGCCCCTCACATTTTTATCACATTTCCATGATATGAGGGGTGATGTGATGGCATTTAATTATGATTTGAGGCCCCTCACCTCCTAAGGGGAGCCGGTCAGGCCCTTCACATTTTCATGATGTGAGAGGTGATGTGATGACATTTAATTATGATGCGAGGGTGATGTGATGACATTTAATTATGATATGAGGTCCCTCACATTTGAGAGGCCTGACCGGCTCCTCTCAGAAGACCCTCCCCTCAGGAGAGGAGTCGGCCAGGCTCCTCATCATGTCATGATGTGAGAGTTGATGTAATGGCATTTAATTATGATGTGAGAGATGATGTGATGACATTTAATTATGATGTGAGGCGCTTCACATTTTCATGATGTGAGAGGTGATGTGATGGTATTTAATTATAATATGAAGCCCCTTACCTCCTGAGGGGAGCCAGCCAGGCCCCTCACATTTTCATGATGTGAGAGGTAATATGATGGTATTTAATTATGATATGAAGCCCCTTACCTCCTGAGGGGAGCCAGCCAGGCCCCTCACATTTTAATGATGTGAGTGGTGATGTGATGGCATTTAATTATGATGTGAGGCCCTTAACATTTTCATAATTTGAGGGGTGATGTGATGGTATTTAATTATGATTTGAGACCTTCATATTTTCATGATGTGAGTGGTGATGTGATGGCATTTAATTATGATGTGAGTCCCCTCATATTTTCATGATGTGAGGGGTGATGTGATGGTATTTAATTATGATGTGAGACTATTCATATTTTCATAATGTGAGGGGTGATGTAATGACATTTAATTATGATGTGAAGCCTCTCACCTCGTGAGTGATGATGTGATGCATTTAATTATGATGTGAGACCCTTCACATTTTCATTATGTGAGGAGTGATGTGATGCATTTAATTATGATGTGAGACCCTTCACATTTTCATTATGTGAGGGGTGATGTGATGACATTTAATTATGATGTAAGGCCCCTTACATTTTCATGATGTGAGGGGTGATGTGATGGCGGTATGACCGGCTCCCTCGGCCCGAGGGGAGCCGATCAGGCCTCTCACATTTTCATGATGGGTGATGTGATGGCATTTAATTATGATGTGAGGCCCTCATATCATGAAAATGTGAGAGACCTGACCGGCTCCTGGAGCTCAGCTCCCCTCAGCAGACCTAGGCCCTCACATTTTCATGATGTAAGGGGTGATATGATTACATTTAATTATGATGTGAGGCCACTCACATTTTCATGATGTAAGAGATGATATGATAACATTTAATTATGATGTGAGACCCCTTACATCATGAAAATGTGAGGGGCCTAATCGGCTCTCCGCCGGGCTCTAGTTGAGGTCTCTCAGATTTTCATAAAGTGAGGGGTGATGTGATGGCATTTAATTATGATATGAGGCCCCTCACCTCCTAAGGGTAGCCGGTCTGGCCCCTCACATTTTCATGATGTGAGAGGTGATGTGATGACATTTAATTATGATGTGAGTCCCCTCATGGCATTCCTTCACACGAAACTCGTCGGCTAGGGCTCAGAGGAGCAGAGCGGCAGCTAGCCACTGGAGTTCGAGGCGTTTATCCCCGTCGTCGACCTATACGAAGGCCCCAAGACATATCCCTGGCGAGTACTGGCCGCGCAACGGGGCCCTTCTCCCGACGGCGCCACCGAATTCTATTGCCTGACCCCTCGTGGGCAGAGGTACAAGAGAGACCTACGCCCCGATCGCACCGTCAGCCGCAGCACTTGGAGCGCCAATCGTAGCAAGCGGTTTGTCTACGACAAGAATGGCATCTTGCTGGGAGGCATCAAGAACCTCACCTTCAAGATCCTCCAGCCAAAGCCCGGCGGCGGTGTCGAGAACGTCGACACGATCAACACCCACTAGGTCATGGACGAGTACACGCTGGAGGCTCCGCTGGAATCATTCTAGAAGATAGTTCTCTGTAAGGTTCACAATCTGAACAAAGAGCAAAAGATGCGCAAGCGTGTTTGGTCGCAGCCCTGGTGGGAGAAAGACAGTGGCTGGATGGATGATGTTATCACCTGCCGCGGCACCAAAAGAAAGCAACGGGCGGTGACGGCGGAATATTCCTCCAGCCAAGAAGTAGCTATGCCGGCCACACTGCCTACTGGAGACGACGGAGATGATGTTTCTCTCTTCGCCAAACAACTGGAGGCAGAACTTTCTGACTGTTCAGAGTAGGGCGTCGCAGAGTGCCCTCTGACGTTTCTTGCCCCAGTCCTTGCTTTGCCGCCACCGCCGGCGGAGGAGAGGATGCTCAACGACGTCAGCCTGTTCTTGGACCAGCTAATTGTGCCGCCGGATGACTACTTTTGCTGGGACGACGAAATATGCCTCCCGGGCAGCTTAGAAGAGCACTCTGGCAAGCCATGGTGATCGATTTTACTTTCTTTTCATGTACCTGGGGATTGCGCAAAAATAAAAAGCTAGATTCTAGCAACCCTAGCTGGTTACACTCTAATGTACACCCATCATTCATCCTCATCCTCTCTCTTAAACAATTTTCTTGGATCGGTTAATGAAAGGAAACCCTATTGATACAAATCCTAAACAACAAATTAAAGGTGCCTGTGTTCAAGAGCTCTATTAAACCTATGGCATCAAGAGCACTGTCTTGGCTGAATCTAGTTGTTGGACAATGCTTAAAGGAGGGCTCACAGTTGATTCATCTGGCCCAGAAGAATTCTACTTTGAGGAAAGCTATTTGTAATTGTGTTTAGGAACAACTGAAGAAATCCTTAGCTATTTGCCCATATTGTTGGGTTAGTTGGGCTAATTGGCCTTTGACAATGGCTAAAGAGACATTCATGATTCAACATGAAATGAACGACGACAATAAGACAATCCTAATTGTGCATAAATGTCACCGATTCAAGTAGTTCCCCAAACAACAATGTAAATATAGAAGTAGGTAGAAATATGTAATGTACAGACAATGCTTCAGCTCGGACTATTGAACCATCCACAAGTAGCTACATGGTGAATGAAGGGAATAACATTTATCTGTTTGCTTGATCTAAGATGGACATATGGATAGATACTTTCACAGACCAAAAAGGGATAAACAGCAAGATGCCTTGAAACTGGGGACAGGGTCTTCATAATTTTGTCTTGTGGTTGTGCTCTCTCTCAAGTGAAATCTGAAATAGAGAAAAATCTTCAGCCTTACATTGCAAATAGTACAGCAGTTAGGTGATCATCATAACAAAGTGCACCAAGCATTACGATTTTCAAAAGACAACACCATACCTAGCACGTCGGCTACCAGAATTGTGTGTTTTCATGGGTTGATTGTACAATGAGAATAGCATAATCATGTATAGAAGAAACAATTATCAAAACCTTTAACCACCTTAATCTTTTATGTGCCAAAAATACCTTGGAGAATTCAAGATTATGAAGGCATGACATTCATCCTTTTTGCAGATAGTAGATATGACCAAGGAAGTTTGTGTTGACAGTGTCTCTTTACAACCATTTACAGAAGAGGAATGGAGAACTTACCATGCGAAAAACATTAAGAAGGTAAGTCATGGCAAATATGAGAAGCATGAAAAAAAAATCAAAATAAGTTGCAAGTAATAATTATGTTAAGTTCGTATTTTAGTAATTAAATAACTAAGCACATATTAGAATTTCATTCTATCATATGTCCGTATGTAAAAAGGAGGACAAGAAACTTACTCAAATAGGAGGTACAAACTCTGTGCAACTCAAGTAAAACATGTGAAAAGAACAAAGACCAAAAACACAATACAATATTCAGCAACAATTATGCTGAAGTGTAAAGAAAATGACCATTTAAACGTACATGATAAAAGGAACTATTTTAAAGACCAAAAATACAATACCGCATTCAGCGACAATTATGCTGAAGTGCAAAGAAAATGACCATTGAAACGTACATGATAAAAGGAACAGCTTTTGATCGCCACAACAAATTTTCATATGTCTTGTGAACAATAATTAAATTGGGTGACCAGACTTAAGTTTCAACTCAAAACATCATGTATAATATTCAATTCACTGGACATATAAAAGAACAAAGATCAAACGTACAATACTGCATCCAACTGCAATTATGTTGATGTGCAAAGAAAATGACCATTTAAACGCACAAGATAAAAAGAGCTGCTTTTGATTGCCAAAACAAATTTTCATACCTCTTGTGAACAATAGTTAATTTAGGTGACTGATCTTCGTTATTTTTCAACTCAAAATATCACGTATAATTTTAAACATCAAACTTCCCTTCCTAAATCCTACTGTAACTTCTGTTATTCAATTAGACCATGTACGTACAAACATAATAGAAGCTTATCGATTCCAAACCATAAAGATGATGAAAGAAGACAAGGCAGAAAGAATAGTAGGAATTCAAATTATTATAAAGAGAAAATCTCTCACGAATAATACCGTCCATTACCCTGGGGAAGATAGCAAGACTGTATGTTTTCTTCTTTGGTCCCCACACTCATTTCTCAAGCCCATAATTGTGCTTACATTCTCTACCAAAACCAGAAGAATATGTCGGAATCATAAAAGCAACTCCTTGCTTCAAATGACTGAATATTCAAATATACAATAATGTAAAAACTTTCTTCTGGTAGCAAACTCTGATGGTCATATCTATGTCCAACGAATTCTATCCAATGAAATCTGAAGATACCGAACCATATTGTCACTTCAGATGTACATTAACCAGCCATTGAGACCGTCACATTAGTCATTTCTTTTTCTTCCCTCTGGCTTCAACTTCTCAAATTGGCAATGATGCGTAACTTTCCACCAGAATTGCAATTTCCAAAATGTGAATCTCTTTCAGCTAACTACTCAAGGCACAGAAAAATTCGTCCCCCCCACCAAGCCCCTTCAAGGAAACCATCCAATGATGAGAAACTAATCATTGACTATGTGCATAGATGAAGCGTTCCATTGGTTCATCAAAAAATATTCAAACAAATAAAATTAACTAACATTTACCTTTATAAAAATTACTTATCCATCTGGTTACTGTGTCTACCAAGTTCCTTCTTAATATTAATTTTCACGGAAATTGCTTCAATCACCTTGAACACTAATTCATATATGATGATAACTTGATATGTTATCTTTATCTCTCTAATTTTCTCACTGTTAAATTGTGAGTGCAATCCACTTTTGGGTACCTACATTTAAATGAGGAATCAACATAGCAAATATTGCTGATTTTTCAAAGCCTCCAGAGAAACTCTCTTACCCTCAGCAAGTTGGTAAGCTTAAATTCTTAATTGCAGGAACTCTTAAGTTAGTTGCATTTCACCACCCTATAATTTATGTTTATTTCTCTATTTTCAACTTTTGTATTCTGGTCCACAACTGTTACATGCATTGGAGTTATCTGGTCACGTTATAGTACGATAATTACACTGGTGCGAAAGAAGCCATAGAGTTGTATGTAAATTTTGTTTAATTTTTTTTTTAATAATGGAGTTCAGAGATCAATCTCTGCTGCATCTGGCATCCTTTTGAACCTAATTAGTTGTGTTAACATTATTGTTTTTCCTGAAGATAGACTGTTAGTGCTTTTTATGATGTTATTATTTTGAGTGCCTGATATGCATGTGTGAATAGATTCTGCAACGTGTAAGTCAATATATTGTTTCATAATGATGGCAAGATTTCTTATAATGATTCCATATGGAAATAAAGTCTGAACATATTTAAACAAAGCATAACGATGCGAGAGAAAAAGTCATATCACTACAAGGAACAGAAATAAGAATGCCAAAGAACATGCAGCAAAGAAAGAAACTAAATGTTAATGCTCATGTATATACATTGATCAACATGTTTAACTTTTAAGCAACACTACATAACTTTATGTTTACTACAGTAATCATAACGTATATATCATCAGAGTTTAAATTCCTAAACGTTTCATAATGTATATTCGTATATTTTTTTAATATGTAATGAATTTTATTGGAGGTCTAAGCACAAGATAGAAAGTTGAAATATCCTAACATGATCATAGGTAACAATCTTTTAGTATGGGTGACAAAAGATGATATTGTGTAAAGGCCTATTTAGTTGTAGTATTGAAATCAATAATGCATCAAATTTGACATTACGCTAGATACATTAGCATCTAATTTGATATTATCAAATACTCAAATCAATATGATGCAAGTGGCTAATATCCAAGCAAACCGTAAAGTAATCTATGAATGAATTGTTTTCTGATTTACCTTCTAGATTAGAGGTCGATCAAGTTGACTGACAAACTATGATGCCAGTCCAAAATCATTTATCTACATAAACAAAAAAGAAACTTAAAATGAATACCCTTTGGCAAGTGGTCCTTCCGTGAAAATAGAGAGGATGCAAGGGAAGGCACAACGAGCGCAAAGACCCGACGGTGGCGATAGAGGCCATCAGCGAAAGCTGTGTGCAGGCTCAGCAAAAGCTCAGAAAGTTCCCACAAAGAGTTCCCATGGGCCACGGTTGCGTGCCCCTTTTTGCTCTCTCTCTCTCCCCCCGCCTAATCTGCTGGGCCTGGGTCTCCTCCTCGGTTATGACAGCAAAAATCTCAGGCTTCGTATATTGGACTACATAACAGATACAAACCTGCAGCGTAAGCCGTCACTATACACACGGGGGATGAAGGAGCCTCTGGTGACAAGGATACTACGGAATGGAGGGGTAAGTGGCCATAACGGGGGCTGATTCGAGGAAGGAAAAGGGGAAAACGGCCGGCGACCTCATCGGCAGTGGGATAGTTGTAGAGCACGAGGGCAAGGAAGGAGAACAGAGGAGATAACTGGAAGGGATTTGTGCACCTTTGTTCCAGTGGGCATAAGAAGTGTACCTCATTACGTAACGAGGGAGAGGAGGTTCCGGGATAGCGGAGAAAACATAGTGGGGGTAAGGAGACGGAAGGGAGTAGAATTGCTGCTGGGTGAGGGGGTGGCAGCGGGGGGAAACCATCGAGGGCGGAGGGCCAAGATGCATCTTTGAGGATATCGTGTGCAAGTCCTTCTCAAGAGGGGGCGGCCGAGCGAATCACGACGTGTAAGGGGCCGGCTACGGCGGAACTGCCGAGTGAGGGCGTGGCGGAGGGCGAGCAGTTCGGCCAGCTCGCAGGCTGCCAGATCGAACGGTGCGGGAAGGCAATGCACGGATGACTCGGACCTGCTAGCATGAGATGGAACGCGATGAAGGAGAGGATGTAACGGCGAGGAGATGGAGGCGAAGATGGCGCCGGAGGTGGAGGCGAAGACGGCAAGAGAGGGGAGAAAATCAGATGACTGTACGAGGGAGGACTGAGATCGGATGTCCCTAAGGGTAGGACGAAAAAAAGCGACTCCCGTTTCTTATATTAAGTTAGATTAGATTATGAGAAATTGTTCTAAAAATTTTGATGCAACATAAACAATGATTCCTTTAGTTTTCATGGTCGCAGTCTTAATCGAAATCGAACAACAAAAAATCAAAATCAGTTTCGATATAATTGAATATACTTTTGCAGGAATCTATTAATTTCCAAGACCGGAGAAGAATAAATGTAAAACACTCCACACTCTTCAAGTCGCCCAAGTGCATTACCTCTAGCAATATCTATACGTACTTTTTCTATATACGGGTTTTCCTGTGTGTTAGACCTTATGATTCATCCCAAATAGAACTCCATCACGAAAAAAATGTGAGAGAGAGAGAGAGCGCTTGACCATGAAATGACTTCGCTAGTAATTTTTTTACAAAATTTTCTCAATTTCTACAAATTACACACATACCCTAGTGTTTATGGATCAATTCTTATATATATGACCAACTATACCTAATAGTCTATTTAGTTGAAGTATAATTAAAATAATAATTTATTTTAAGTTAAATATATTATCTAATAATAGATTTAACAGCTTTCTGATCATGAAAAATATAAGTCACATCTCATGATCCCAAATGACTTAAGATGATTTTATCTTTATTGAACATTTTCATCACCAGTTACCATACGGATATAAATCCTCATTCATCCAATGCCCGGTCATATAGAGATATGACATCAACTATAAATCCCTTAGTAAACTATCACTCTAAGATCATGCACTCGAAATCAGATTAATTAAAAATTTTATTTTTTTAATTATTATTTCTACCCTGGTTTGCAATTTAGAGTGATATCATATAAATATTCTCTCTCACTTACCAAGAGTGAGCGATCTCCTATTATCCTCTCAATTGTCTCCACCCGATTTTTCTTATACCTAATCTATTAACTATATTGGACCATTGGACATGGTCATCCATGAGTCAACAGTCACATTATAAGATATGCTCGGCAAGTCATCTTTGGCGATTCAGGTCAAAGGTCCAACTGTACAAATACGATGATAGAAAATTCTGATAGACAGTTACGTATGATATCATTTAGGGTTTCTAAAATAGTTATTTAATGAACTCATTTCTCTAATGAGCACCTATATGTTTATCTCTATATCTTCATATTAATAATCAATGAAATCGGCATCACCCGGTCGATTTTCGCGATTACTCTATGTCGTATTTAATTATAGTATGTCAATACTTCACTATCACTTATACTATTATATATATAAGATTTATAATCATAAATATGTGTCCTATACTTAAATTTTATAAAATCTATATTAATTCTCTTCTTTTTCACACACATATCAAGTTTGTCAAGAATAATTATATTTGGTTAAAATTTATGATTATAAATATATGATACATCTTAAAATTTATAAAAATTTTTCTTAAGTATTTTTACCTTCTCACTTGAGAGTAACTCTTTCACAACATATACTAATACAACATAATCACGAAAAAATCATATTTACTTGTATACATAGAAACACTCGTACTCAATTATAATATAAAAATATTTATATTTATGTATAGATAAATATATAGAAAATATTTTAGTTTTTAATGTTTATATTTTTTATAATAAAATAAATAAAATCTGACCTTGTCCGACTATATCAATTTTAGAGCCAACTGACCCCGGACTCACCCCGACCCCCGTCTTCCTTACGTTAGACTTTTCTAAAACATTAGCTTCTTCTAACTTTCCGAGAATTCTGATTTTCAAAATATTTAACGATATGTCTGAACTAACATTTAAATATATCACTTAAATCTTAAATAACCACTCAACTTTGAATGTTTTGCCGTAACTTCTTATTTTGAAAGATGAGATCTTTTAAGATTCTTTTAGCAACATAAGATGTTAAAAACAAAATTAAGATATTTTTAGGTATTCAAATCAAAGCAAATCAAAGCCAACAACGCTAATCAGAAAGAAAGAAGTGAGACGGAAAGAACCACCAAAGAAAGGGGACGAGTTACGAGTACTTGTTTTACTTGTGTATTTGGAGGTCCGGTCCCAAAACAAATGCTTCGTTCTGTGTGGAACAGGACGGCTTATCACACGATGAATGGCGACAGATTGGGCCATAGGACGCAACCGTGCAAACAAGCCAGCTCAGAGTCGATTCACTTATTTTACACAAGTTTGAGTTGAGTTCAAACTTATTACAGCTCAAATTTAGCTTATCATTTAATCAAACTAAACTCGTGAACATATTTGAATAACAGTACCACTCACATTCAATTTACATTCAAATTGGAACTCTATGAATTTATTAATTCATAAAATTTTAACTTTAACTTATTTATGAAAGTCAATCTTAGTTTAAACTCAAATCAAAATTTATTTTGACTTCTATCAAATATTTAAAATACACAATTATTAATATTTATAATTTATTTTTTAAAATACATGATAAATAAAATATTTGATCAAGAAGAATCCAACAAGAATATGTTGAAACTCGTTTAATGAACCAAACTTTATTTTTTATTCGAAAATAGTAAATGAGTCTGAGCAGAGTTTTTATTGAGTTTGAGTTTCCAACTACTTGTGGAGTGTGTCGACTCGTCTGCACCCCCAGCCATACTCGACCATCAATTCTAAAGAAGAATTGAAAGCATCGCCACAGCATCCTGACCATGGCCACATCGTCAGAGCAGAGATTCCACAATTAACACACAAAGAAACTTGTACCTATCACCTGCCTCTTTTCACTGAGCTGGGCCCGAAAGATGTCTTGAAGCATACAGTTCGGTTTCTAGGACGAGTTTTATTTGTCTGGTCCGATATCACGAGACCCAGTGTTTATGTAAGGCCCCCTGAATGTTGCCTGAGGAGGGAGAGGCTTTGAGGAATCGATTAAGGGACGCTGCTTGGATGTCCTGTATGGTGTATGTATAAGATTGACATAAGAAAAAAGAACGCTTTCAGGATGGTGCCATGCGGAGGACCAGCAAAGTTGCACTTACACGAAGAAAAAAGGGAATGCTAGGCCAGCTCCCGCAAAGGCAAACAAGCCACCTGCAACAACCAGATTGCGAGCGCGAGACATCGAGGCTGCCAAACAGAAAAAAGTCGAGAAGTACTATCAATCTTCCAAGTTCCAACTATGGTCAAATTCAACCAAAAAATGTACAGACATACTACATTTAATGGGGGTGTTTAGATACAGTTTGGGCACCACCTCTGTTAATCTTACTTTTGATCTTGATATTGATACATACTTGTCAATAGGAAGGTGCTTCCTTCGCACGTGTGCAGTATTTAAAATAATTATAATCTTTAAATTGTCTTGTAAACTTATGTTGAGTAACATATTTACGTATACATATTTATTGTTCATGTACTTATTTCACAAGTAAATATGCGGTAATTCTCCACATCTATTTTTGAAATATTACATACGTTTTGTTATGAACATGTTCATTGACACTAATAATCTATATAAGTCGTGAGGTTATACAGGGAAGTAGGAAAAGAAGGTATAATACTAATTGTTTGTTTAATATTTAATAAATTAAATTCAAGAATCACGACGCATGATTGTCCATAATTTGTTATGGTGATTTCATAATAATAATAATCATGTCCCACAATTTTATACAGGAGATACCAAGTGATTTATTTCCAGGCTGTAGCAAGCAGACTCCCAAAGGAATTGCATCAACAGGTTATATCCAACGCAGGTAAACCTTGTTTAGGTTTATTTATCTCTATATTCCACTTCTAGCCACTCCAAATAAGTTTATCTGTCACCAGTTATATTGATTGGTCCTCTATCAGTGTTTCTTTCCCCAGGAAATTATCAAAAGCACAAGAACCTCAATTTTATTCTAAATTCAACATATGATTTTTGGCAGGTAATGAGTTCGAAGTTCCATCAAGTTAATTTGACTTTCAATTTCAACTGTAAATCATTTCTTGAAGTACCTTCAAGTTAAAACATTTTGGCAACTTAGAGCTCTAATCCTAGTAGAACGTGGATAAAACGCAAGGCTGCCATTAGCAACTGTTGACACGAGCAAATAGAGATGTCACAAGGGCAAAGAAGTTTTGTTGTACTATGATGCTTCATCTCTATCCTGTGTTTTGGTGGGGAGATGTTTTTGGCTTCAACATCAATTTGATCTGGCTCATCCTTGATATCTAGGGTTCAGATGTGCTATGATTGATGCTTTAAGCACTTTTCGTAATAAGGACGGTCGTATTTTTACATAGGAGATATCAAGTAATTGAGCACATATAGGACATGCTTCTTATAGAAAATCTCAAACAATGATCACAGGGGGAATCTTTCTACTTACTGGCACAGGCGTTGATCTCCTTGATAGCCGGAAAATGAAAAATGATGAGTTGACCGAAGTACTCGGATTGCCTTAAACGTCAAGGTTTACAAAGTTATTAACAATTTATCTCTAATGTTTGGTCATCACAGAGCAGAGAAAGGAGACATTTTCACACGACTTAATAAAAAGAAGTCAAAACTGTAAAAACACTACGCAATGAATAAAAAGAATAATGTTGACTACAAGGTATCAAGACAAGAAGTGCAAACTGCAAAGCACAAACACTGTAGAAACAAAAAAAAAATCAAGGTGTTGGCTTATGCTGTTAAAGTGAACTAAGATCAATGCATGGATCAACTGTATAAATCTAAGGACCAAACATGCAAGATAAAGAAATCTTGGTGGGATGCATTGTAAATTTATCTCCTATTCTTTATTAAATAACCAAGTTGAAGTACCATCTGCAAATCCTTGTTCTTTTAAAAAAAACATACTTAAAAATTTTAAATATGGGAAGCAACCTCTATGTTAGATGGTTTAATGTAGAAATCACTTATCCTAACAATATGGAGTATGTAGTCTCTTACCAAATGCAAAAAATAACCCCCACATAACTGAAGAAATACAGAAGAGTCAGTAGTGCATGCCTACAAAATCACATGACTAATCTTTAATCTAATTACCATCTTAAAATGCTTAAGCATCATTAAAGCTGATGGTAGTCTATTAGATGCCTGAAGAGGATGTTGCTGGGTGAAAATCACCTGCGGTGACCAATGTGTGACTGAGAAACTTTTTTCTAGAATTTCTTCAACAAAGCCTGCCTCATGACCCGCTTACGGCCAAGCATAAGGTACCAGGTTATCCAGTCATGGGTGCTTTGGAAGTTGTAAATTTGGACTGTCTATCAAACCTCTGCGTTGAAGAAAAATAAGATGAATAAAATCCACCAAGTGAGGAAGCAAGAGATTTTGTGCACTGGTATGCAGAAGAGAATGTAGACAAAGGAAGCTATGGAAAAGGCATCATAGAAGGCAGTTGAAGTCTACCCAAGAAGTTTTGCACAAAGACTTGTGGAAGAAGAGCAGGGAAGAGGATGATGTGTAGGAAATAAAAGAGGATGACATGACTGAAGAAGGCAAAGGGGTCAGAGTCCAAACTGACAGGAATGGGAGACGGTTTGCCCAAGAACTACCTCTATGATGCATGGGATGGATGATGGAAGGCAAAGAGGCCAAGGTGAATGATCTGCAAAGCATCCGAACAACAACCTTTTGAAATGGAAGAGGCTTGGAGAACAGCAAGTGTAAGGGCATTTGGTTTGATGGAAGGAAGGCGAAGAGATGAATGAGATGCCATTGAAATGGAAGAGGCTTGGAGAACAGCGAGTGCAGAGGCATTTGGTTTGACGGAAGGAAGGCAAAGAGATGAATAGGATCATAGTTGTCAAGGCAACAAGGTGCCCAAAGCGTTGAAGGGTACCAATTCCGCTTAGGCGACAAGACAGCCGCTTAGGCGTCGCCTAGACAGTCAAGGTGGTATTCAAGAAAGGTTAAGTCGGAGGATTGTTATACATAAAAATAAGCATAAATATAATTATATTTTTATGTTATAATTGAATATGAGTGTTTTATCTATGTTAAATATGATGTGTGTGTGAAAGAGAAGAGAGTTACATAGATTTTTATAAAATTTAAGTATATAACATATTTATGATTATAAAATTTATATATGTGCGATAGTATAAGTGATGGTGAAATATTGTTATAATATTATTAAACGGGGGGAGCGCAGAGTAGTCGCCGATCAACCTTGTGAGGGGTTGTCAGGGGGCGAAGTCCCCGGAAAGAAAAAATTATGTAATAGTATAAGTGATCTTATATATGTAATTATAAAAGTGTGAGTATTTATTTTTGGATAATGAGTTAATCTTGATAAATTAAGTGAGACAAAGAGAGAGAAAAGAAAGAGCCGAAAAAGAACTTAATTAAGTATATAATATATGTTTATAATCACAAATTTTAAATATGTATGATAGTATAAATGATAGTAAAAGATATTAATATATATATATATATTCAAACTATCATTAAATAAGTGTCTCTTGTGGGGGGTATCAAGGGGGCAAAACTCCTCAAAATTATTTTTTTTAATCATGTAAAAATACCTAGGGCATCTTGGGCGCCTAGACTGGCACCTTGGACGCCTTGGGTGCCTAGGTGGGCGCCTTTTTGGCCCGAAACAAGGCACCCTGGCAAGGCGCTGTTCGAAAAGCGCCTTGCCGCCTAGGCGGGTGCCTTGACAACTATGAATGGGATGCACATCAAATACAAATAGAAACCCTCAAAATGGAAGAGGTATGGAGGAAAAAGAAACACCATTAATCTAGCATATTTTCAGTGGAATTTAAGAATCTGAAAAGGCGGTTGTGAGGCAAACTGCTCAAGGCATTATTTCGACCAATCAGAGACAAGGCATTTTGATGGCAGAAATGGCAAACCATGTTACAACTGAGGAGAACATGTAAAATAATGGCCAACCAAGGGAAAGCAGTAAAACAACCGACGGAAAAAAGAAAATGTGAAATGACAAACCATTTGCCCTGAAGACAAAAAAAGAGATTCAAGCTTCTAGTATTAGTATAGATTAGCAATTGGTATTTGGATACCAATTTCATTTTCAAAATTGCTAGTACAAAAACAACCCAATACAGGTTGCCACGTATTGAAACTAAAACAACTCAATGAGACTCACACTCTATCTCTCTCCTCCACAGGCTCTCAAGTCTCAACAACTATTTTGATATTGATGGAACTGGGATGATGGTCAGCAGCAACGCTAATGCTGGTGACATGAGTGTAGGCCAATTAATTTTGTAATACGATTAATATAACACTATAAAATATTTTGATATTTGTGGTTGCTAATTTTCATTCTATAGAATCAACTAAACATCTAATATTAATTTTAATATTGATATAGTGTTACCCAACAACTTAATAGATTTGATACTGTCAGTTTTGTTATTGATACCCTATCCTCTAAAATTGTCAATATCAAAAGTGATATTGTACTAGTTTGAATTCTCTAACCAAACAAGGCATAAAATAGGATCACCTAGACAAAAAAAAGGATGTTTTAACCTTTAAGAGATGCCACCCCATTCTCTTAATTCATCAAGAAAATATCTTTAATTTATTTCTCAAATCTGAGCCCTTTTGACTTCATGCTTAGAAATTGTCATAACAAGACAAAAAACATGGGGGAAAAAGGATCCCCTGATTCAACTACCACAAAATCTAATAGAACATAAGGAGATCCATTAACCAAAAAATATAATTGAGTGTCATCCACATGATATCAGCCACTTTAGGCATTTTTAAAGCCCATGAGCATCATTACTTTGAAGATACAAGCCTAAGTGACTCCACTAAAAGTTTTTCAACATCAATCTTCAATATGAGGCACTTCTCAATAAAATTGATTGTTCGAGTAAAGGCCAACTTTTCCACATCCAGTAACTTAGTGATGATTCTATAGCAAAAGTATTAGAGATGACATTGAAGCTGCCATTAGAGATCAAAATGCTCCATAGTCTATGAAATGAAATGGCATTATTTTCTTTTAAGTCAAAGCTGTAAAGCAGAGTTGAATCATGTGATATCGCAACAACTGACCTCAAATTTCCAACCGAAGTCATGACTCACGCACATTGGCATCCTATAATTGATGATTCCAGCCATCTGCCAGAGGCCCAGAATCTGCCAAGAGTTGGCCAATGCTCACTCCATTCACTCTGCTCGGCTGTGACTTAGACCAAGTCAGGTTGGAACCAGTCAATTCCAAGCAAGGATTGGCCTATTCAGGCTCAGGATCAGCCAATCCAAGCTGATCAGCAGGCAAAGCTTGTTCAACTGGATTGGCCTGGATCCACCCTGGATTGGTCGATCTTGACCGATTCTGGGTGAAGTTCACTCTGGGATTGATCACCCTTCTTGGGATCAAATAGGTTGGTGCCAATCCCAATCCAAAATCAGCTGATACTGATCCATACTACAGATCTTGCAAACCATGTCCATTAGATTATACATCCCAAAGGGACATCTCATAAATGTTAACATCATGTCCCTCCCTCCCCAATTCCTTTCCAGGGAATGCATCCAACTTTTAATTTACACACACACACATATAAATATATGATATAGAAATGCCACAAGATTTTGATTTACGAAGATGTTAAAGCTGCAAGATTATGGATATGAACAAAAAAGACCAAAATAAAATGTTCACCCATGTCCAATCTGGGTCAAGTTTGGTTGGTTTTCCATTCTTTTAATTTCCCATGCAAAATCAAACAGGCATTGCGAATTCTGATGCATTACAATCAATGGTTTCTTCAAGTTTGTTTTCCTGTTTCATATCTTTTCTACAGATCTGTTTCTTTATAGCTATAATGACCGCTGAATAACTTCTGCTGAAAATCACTCCTTATGAAATAAGACCTTGATCATTATCATCTCAGAACTTTCAAAGGGATAATGACGAAGTATTGTTACCTCTCTAGTAAGTCCTGTTACATGCTATCATTTTCCCTTGCATCCAATATTCACTGGCCACTATTAGCCAAGTAGAAACAGGCATATGGCATACCACTATTATTTTCCTATGCATCCGATATTCATTGGCCGCTATTAGCCAAGTAGAAACGGGCATATGGCATACCACTCTCTAAATAATCTGTTTGGTCAATTGGCAATCACCTTTACTAAAGTTCCCATGAGCGAACTACATCCTCCTTCAACTGAATAGCCCATCATTTCTCTCTGTCCTCAATAATGTGAACAAGTAAATCCAGATAGAATGCAGTCCATGAGGTTCAGTTCTGCCATTGCTAAGGATATAAATGAACACCATTCCCAAATAAATACAAAATTTTCTGATGACTTCATATGATGATACATTTTCTCAAAAAATAAGATGGTTAGATTCCCTTAGATTTATAACTGATCTCAGCCAGTCCTGAAACCAAACATATCTCTACATGTGAAATTGTGAAGCCCACAGAATTTACTAGTAAAAACAGCCACTTTCTACATAGACATTAATGCAAACCTGGATTTTCCTCCAAAAATGCACAACACCACATAATTTCTCAATTTACATTATCAGAATACTTCCCTCTAACCCTCAACAAATAGCCAGCTATTAACATGGGTAAAACTAAACTATTTGAAGTCCTGTCACAAAAAAAGCATGGTACCCTTTCTAACACTACACTAGTACTAAGATGGTTTTAAAAAAATGCATATTGCTAAATCCATTTTGATGGATTACATATGAGAAAGATACTGCAGAAGACAGCATTCTTTACTTGTCAGAAATGCACTTGAAAGAGGCTTGATTCATTTTAACATTTTTCATGCTCTGTAAGAAGGGATAAGATGGTTGCTTATTACATTTTGGCGTATCCTATTTATTCAGGCCTCTTCACCATTTAGAGTATGCAGTCCTGCAGGAATAGGGAAAAGCATCAGCTCCCAAGATAATAGTTCCCACAGATGTCAATGCTCTCGTCACTGTACAGATAACCACAGTGAATGCAGAAGCTGATACAAGTATAGCCAATCTTACATTTATTTTCTCTTTAAGTATAGTGTTGAGCGAAAATTTAAAATTTTAAGACCTCCAAACCCCTTATACTCCAAGATAAGTCTTCATGTGAAAATAGTTTTCTCTTATCTTCATCTGTGAATAAAGCAACTGGCTGAGATTACTTGGAATAACGAGAAATGCCTCTTCCCATATCATCATAGAAAGTTGAATATAAGGCATGATTCACATGAACCTGTGTAAAAATGGCTCAATTCTGCACTTTCTTCTTTGTTTCCTTTATCAGGAAGACCAGAAAATTAGGTACAGTTTCATCAAAAAGCATAACAATGCAACAAGATAAAGGATCAAAAGGAACTTCCCACAAGATACAAATGGGGAAAAATATAAAACCACAAGTAAAATATATAAAGGAATGGCTAATCTGACTGACAAAATTATGTCCTGTTTGTCGAGAAAGAGACGGGATCTCTCAATGAGTAGTTGGAGAGAGTGCACTCCAACCTAGATACATACAAGAAGAGTCCACACACCTTTTTTTAATGCACTTCATTTATTATCTTTGTGGACAGTTTTTGTGTCTAGTTGGAGGATACTCCCACAAACTAGTGACTAAGGGAATCCTCTCTCGTCCAAAAGCCAAAAGAGATAAAAAAAAATGAGTTGTTGTCAACTTGATCAAAAGGAGAACACAGATCATGAAGAAAACTCAAGGAACTTCTGAAACTTACAGCTACAGCCTGAAATTCTGTTCAACAGCCCCCTTGTTTCTAGACCATCAAATAATCCAGTGCACCCAGCGTTGGAGACAAAAACAGTCTGATCATCCTTATAATGTGAAGCAAGCAACTTTCAGCATTAGATTTCTGATATCATGGGAGTCATAAAGATATCATAACTGTTTTAGACAAGGTGAACCTATTGTCCTAATAATTCCACAGCTCAGAGAGAGATGATTTCCTCTCTATAGATTTCACAGAAGGAACATCTTAACCTGTTGAATCTTTGAGCCAAAGGAGGTCATCATCAGACAGTGATCTTCTCCTAGCAATGTTCGAGAAAATTCTATGATTTTTCAAAGGCAATTGTCTATGCAAAACCTGGCCAGGCCAGTTAACCACCATTCTTCCTCTGCTGAACATTACCTTAGCTGAATTTACTGAAAATTTGCCACTTCGACACCACATCAATCTTCACCATAACTCTTCCTTAGACCAACTTGATTTACCTGTTTACCTCTGGATTTTTAAGAACTCAATAATTTAAAGACCATGCCAAGGTAGCACTTTCTGAAGCTTGAACCACAAAAACCAATGCCTCTCAATAAGTTACAGAAGTCTGTTACCTGTTCATTTTTTATGTTGAGCAAGTAGTATTGTTTAAATATGTCCATCAGTAGCCATCGTTCAACCAACCCTCCTTCGAAAAAGAACATCTCTACTATCGCCTACTACCAATTGACATACCTATAGATATACCATAACTGAATAATATTATCACATAAGTGGCTAGTTTTTTTTTGGAAGGCGACTGAAGGTCACAATTCATTGAAATGAAAGTGAAAAAAAACACAGTGAAATTGCTTCATATAATAGAAATCGAAAAGAATCATCCTGACTACCAAGATGGTAATCAATAGCCATAAAACTGGGGTGAACAAAATATGATCAGCTAATTACCAAAATGCTTCCATGAGAGAAAAAAAATCTCTTTAAAGAAGTCGCCAGCCAGTTGATTGCCCTTAGCTGCAAACAGCTAATCCTTGACCAAGTGTGCTATATGAAAAGGGATGCAAGTTGGGTTAATGAAGTGATCTTCAAATATTCTCTCATTCTGAGGCTGAGCTCTCCATATGAATCAAAGCATTGCAGACAAAGACAATTTTCAAATATGAGGTTCAACAGACCACAACAAAACCCCATTCCATAGTTGAAGCAAGATAGTAACATTCATTGTCTCCACCAAATCAACACTCCAACTGAAGGTGTCTCCCAGATAAAAGTAACAACTCCACACTGAAGAAATAGGTGATCTATATCCTCTGTCCCACGACCACAGAAAACACAGGAAGTCACCTCCATAGGAAACAAGTGCTGAAGAAAAGACCACGTGGGTAGTCTGCCCATACAGATTTTCCACAGGAAAAGCCTAATCATAATGGGAAACACCAGATCCCAAAATACCTTCTGCCACCACACATCTATGCCCCCCAAACATAATCTGTGACAGGCAGATTTTACCAAGAACACAGTCTTTTTCCAAATTCCAAAGTAGCTGATCATCTTTCTCAACACATTTAAACCTTTCAAGGACAGCCAACAAGTCTGTGAACTCGGTCACTTTGACATCCTTCAAGTTTCTTCTAAAGGAGAAAGTCCAGTTATCTATCGAGGCAGATTTGTCCCAGTAGGAACTAACACAGGCATTCTTATTCAAGACTAAACCAAATAAATTGGGAAACCTCAGCTCTAGAGGTCCTCCATCAGCCCAACTATCCAAATTGAGTGGCACAGTCCAGATTCTATTTTTCAAGACTACTCTCAAATCCCCTAACTAACTCAATCCTTCTTGATGAAGACCTTCATTGCACCTTTTATGCCAGTATACTATCATGATTCAAATTTCACCATTCCGATGTACTGGCATAAACACATATTGCTTCAGTATCAGCTTTTATTTTCATAATCTTAGCTTGACCAAACATTTATCAGCCTATAGACCTAATTGGGATCATTATAAGAGAACTCGCAGGTAGGGGTGCAAACGATCCGAGCCGAGCCGAGTAGGGCTCTGCTCGAACTCGACTCGATCGTTTATTTCACTGTTCGAACTCGGCTCGATACTCGACGAGCTTCCAAATGTCTTGTTCGAACTCGGCTCGATTTAAGCTCGACGAGTTCGAGCTCGGCTCGTCGAGCTGCTCGTTTATGTAAACAAGCCTAATAGCTCGAACTCGAATCAAAATCATATTCGAACTCAATTTCAAGCTCGAGATTAAGCTCGATTATTTGGAACTCGAATTCAAGCTCGAACTCGAATTTAAGCTAAATTTTAAAATATGTTAAAACAATAAGGGTTTAACACACGATAAAATCCTGAAAAAATATTGAATAACAGATGTTAAAATGACTAACAAAACTCTTTATATGAAAATTTGACATTAAAATTGGTTCTGGTCATTCACCTCCCTCTTTTCAAGAGGATATTAACTAAAACAAACTAACACAGAATAGTAAATACAGGTATTTGATTAATACCCTCTTTCCCATGAAATGAAAAGTAAAATGAAATGAAAGTCTCTTCAATCACATGGAATCTGAACTCCAAATCTGCAACTTGGTAATCTCTGCATATGTTGAGCTCGGAAAAGATAAAAAGATTGAAGATCCTGGCTGCAGGGATATAGGTAATTTGCAAAATTTCTGTATTTGTTGCTTTCCATGAGCATCTCAAATAGCGGACACCCTATAATCAGGCGCTTGATAGAAATTGAAAGCAAAACAAAATTGCAAAAACTGAATGGGAGAAAGGCACAAGTAAAGAGGGAGACCGAGCTCATGCCACTTGCTAGCGGAGTCTTGATCAGGGAGCAGGCAGAGGCGGGCCAGCAGGCTGCAGCACTTGAAGAGGGAGACTGAGCTCACGCGTCACGCTAGTCGCCAGCGGAGTCCTGATCCGGGAGTAGGCGGAGGAGCTCACGCAGTCGCCAGCGGAGTCCAGATCCGGGAGCAGGGCGGAGGCGGGGAGGGGTCAGTAGGTTGCAGCGCGGAGTCCCGATCTAGGACTCAAGAGCAGGCAAAGGCGGGGTGGGCGAGCAGGCTGCAGCGTGGAGTCCAAATCCGAGAGCTGCGGAGAGGCTGGAGGCGGCCGTCGGCCCGTCGCGAAGAGGATGGAGGCAACCGAGAGTTGCGGGTGGGCGGGCTCCTGCGGCCGCAGCTGCGGGATATGCGCGTCGGGTGATGTGGGAGAGACAGAGAGAGAGGAGGGAGATAGAAATGGACCCTAAAAGGTTATGGGGGTGTTTGGTTACGTGATAATCATCATTTTTTTTTTAATTTTTGAAAATTATAATGAAAGTGCTCTCGAACTTTTGTTTGGCACCTGTTTTCGTTTTTTATTTTTAAAACGTTTTTGATCGAATGGGTAACGTAAAAAAAAAAGACCACTTTTTTTGTTGAAAGTGAAAGAGCGTCTCCCAGCGAAGCCCTCGCGACCCACGTGAAGCCCTCGGCGACCTCCCAGCGGCGGCACTCTCCTCCTCCTCCCGGCGCTCCTCCTCCTCCCAGCGGCGCCCGCTCCTCCTCCCGGCGCTTCCCAACGGCGGTCTTCTCCTCCCGGCGCCCTCTTCACTCCTTCAAGAGCTCTTCAATAAGGTAACATTCTCCTCCCGGCGCGAGCTCGGGCTCGTTTTCCCTCTCTGTGCGACGAAGGCGGCGGCGGTGGCAGCAGCAGCAGCGCAGGGTGGATCGTCGCGGCAGGGCAAGCTCCGTTCCTTGTTCCTCGCTCTCTACTCGTTCTCGGCGTCTGATTCGTCTCCCGGTTGAGAATATTCGGGCTCGGGTTTTCTCCTCTCATAGTGTGGGGATTCGATTCGTTAGGGGTAACGGCGTCGTCCCAGAGCTCCTGCATCGTAGTCGGACAGGTGTGGCGGCCCATGGAAAACCACTTGAGAATGTTGGAGCGCTCGTAGGTTTGCCCCGTGCAGAGAGTCACCGGATCGACCATGGGCTCCAGCGAGATCGGGCAGATGAACACCGTGGGCACGTCGTCCGCCGAATCCAGCTCCTCGATCATTTTCTTCAGATCGATTTTCTCGGCGGTGCCCAGCCCGCCGCCGACCACCGGGCCACCCAAGATCCCATCCTTGACGGCCGTCTCCAGATCGATGATCTGGGCGCCGCCCTCCAGCCGCCAGGAAGCATGGTGGTGCCAGGAAGCATGGTGGTGCCGGTACTGAGGCATGCCTCCCGCCTTTGCTCAACTCGGCTCCTTCGAGCCCAGGTAGGAAGGGTAGAAAAAGGAGATGGGGAGGAGAGATGGGGATGTTTAGGACGAGAGAGAGTCCCCCCTAAATCGTTCGGGAAGCGGGTGAAGGGCAGCGGGAGAGCTAACCCAGATGGCGTCGCTGTCGCTCCGCTCTCCCCCCGGGAATCATCACCTGCACTGCCGGAGTAGTGGCAACGGCGGCGTGGGTAGCAGATTTGCCCTCCGGTGCGGTCAAAGGGATCAAAACCATCAGCGTCACCGGCATCATAGACTTATAATCCCCTCGTCGTCCTCTCCCCGCTCCCAGTCCCAGCGCCCCCTTCCTGCCCAGATCTAGAAACCCCACTTCCGAGCAAAAGCCGGATCTAGAAACCCCATTCACAGATGGTTTTCTCCTCTCATCTGGCGATGCACAGGTCATCTCTACAAGGAGGGTGTCAAACATATCTCAATCTAAATTTGCACAGAAAGGTGATAGACGCTGCTCTGTTCCTTCCTTCCGAGATGTTCTCTTCTTCTCCCACTTCTGAAAGGGGTGCTTATAAATTTCTCTGAATTGCCTTTATGAATATATATATATATATATGCATTGCCTTCAGGGTTTTCAATCGACGAACGGTCCAGATTTCATCTAATTTTATTTTAAACTGTATAAAATCAGTGACGACGAGCCAATGACAGGCGAACAAAGGGTATTGATCGTCTAATATTATTTGAATATAAAATTAATTGTATAAACATATAAATATATATTTTTATTAAATATACAGTAAATATATATTATAAATAATATTTATTTATAATTTAATTATTAGATCGAGTAGTTAAACGAATAGTTAATCGAGTTACTCGCGAACTTATCGAGCCGAGCAGGTCTCTGTTCATACTCGGCTCGTTTATAAGCCGAGCTTTTATTTTTGTTCAAACTTGTTTATTTAACTTAATAAACGATCCGAGTCGAGTATTTAACAAGTCGAGTATCGAATTACTCGTCGAGCGTATTGGTTCGCTTGCACCCCTACTCGCAGGCACTCATTTAACAGAAAGTGCTTATTTATGCTGGAGGTATCTTATAAGTTTCTAAAAAAACTTATGCGAACGCAACACCGAAGGATATTTACGTAAATGCCTACTTAAAAATACAGTCAGTTATTCATAAGATACGATAAACAGGGCCTACAGGTGGATAAAGTACTTATCTAGCTATTCGTAGTAGAAACAATAGGCTATGCAGAAGATTAAAAAAAAGGAAGTAAAATAACAGCTCCCGCGGCCAGATCTAATGATCATTACATCAATTAGAGAGGCGAACACCTGGAAGTTATAGACAGGAGTGTAACGATCTAGCGCGATAAAAGAAGGTGCCGGATCGGGTATCAGGCATGAAGAGAGAAAGAAAAAGAAATTTAAGAAAAACGACGAGCACTTTACGGGAATCAGGCGCTAGCAAGGCGCAGCGGCAAGGGTGGTGAAGAGGTGGGCGCCTGGTGGGACTGCTTCGGACGCTGGAAGGGGCATCCGCTGGGCGAGGAAGGAAGCCCACAGGCCACAAGGGAAGGAGGAAGGACACGAGACGGGCTGCATCACCTTGCCCTGGTGTTCCTACCTCCCGCTTCCATCACCGCTTACGTCAGCTCCCGTCGTCCGATTCGGATGCCACGTTGTTTGATTTTTCTAATAATATTTGGACAAAAAAATAGAGAAAGTTAACGACAGTATGGTATTTGTAACGGTGTGAGTGTCGTCGGCCGCGCGTGGCGCGGTTGGCACGACGCCACCCCCGGGGGGGGGGGGGGGGGTGGCGGGGGTTCGAATCCCGGCTGTTTCAGCCGGGGCCTTCGGGTGCTCGCCGGAGCACTCGAACCCTCGCCGATGCGCAATGCGGCGCACTTCCTGGCCACTGTGCCATGTAAAAAAAAAAAAAAAAAACGGTGTGAGTGTCACCGAGCTCGAGAGTCCCTATTGTCATACTAATAGGGCGCTCAGGCTCCAAGCGCCCCTTAATGGGACACCTGGAGAGAGGCTCCTAGAGCCCCACTAACACTAACAGGGCACCCTATTAGTAGGGTGCTTACCTTTTTGGTCACCTTCGATTTGATGTCAAATCAAGCCTGCATTAAATGCACCCTATGATTAAAGTGCACCATTAAGAGGTCATTTCGGTAGGGGCCTTCCCTGCGGGGGGCGGGGGTCATCTTGTGGGGTTCGGGTGCTCGCCGAGCACTCGAACCCTCGCCGCGTGCGCAATGCGGCGCACTTCACGGCGTGCCATGTCGAAAAAAAAACGGTGTGAGTGTCACCGAGCTCGAGAGCCCCACTAACACTAACAGGCGCGCCTAGTAGGGTGCTTACCTTTTTGGTCACCTTCGATTTGATGTCAAATCAAGCCTGCATTAAATGCACCCTATGATTAAAGTGCACCATTAAGAGGCTGTTTCAGCCGGGGCCTTCCTGCAGGGGGGCGGGGGGTCATCTTGTGGGGTTCGGGTGCTCGCCGGAGCACTCGAACCCTCGCCGGTGCGCAATGCGGCGCACTTCCTGGCCACTGTGCCATGTCAAAAAAAAAAAAAAAACGGTGTGAGTGTCACCGAGCTCGAGAGTCCCTATTGTCATACTAATAGGGCGCTCAGGCTCCAAGCGCCCCTTAATGGGACACCTGGAGAGAGGCTCCTAGAGCCCCACTAACACTAACAGGGCACCCTATTAGTAGGGTGCTTACCTTTTTGGTCACCTTCGATTTGATGTCAAATCAAGCCTGCATTAAATGCACCCTATGATTAAAGTGCACCATTAAGAGGCTGTTTCAGCCGGGGCCTTCCTGCGGGGGGGGGGGGTCATCTTGTGGGGTTCGGGTGCTCGCCGGAGCACTCGAACCCTCGCCGGTGCGCAATGCGGCGCACTTCCTGGCCACTGTGCCATGTCAAAAAAAAAAACGGTGTGAGTGTCACCGAGCTCGAGAGCCCCACTAACACTAACAGGGCGCCCTATTAGTAGGGTGCTTACCTTTTTGGTCACCTTCGATTTGATGTCAAATCAAGCCTGCATTAAATGCACCCTATGATTAAAGTGCACCATTAAGAGGCTGTTTCAGCCGGGGCCTTCCTGCAGGGGGGCGGGGGGTCATCTTGTGGGGTTCGGGTGCTCGCCGGAGCACTCGAACCCTCGCCGGTGCGCAATGCGGCGCACTTCCTGGCCACTGTGCCATGTCAAAAAAAAAAAAAAACGGTGTGAGTGTCACCGAGCTCGAGAGTCCCTATTGTCATACTAATAGGGCGCTCAGGCTCCAAGCGCCCCTTAATGGGACACCTGGAGAGAGGCTCCTAGAGCCCCACTAACACTAACAGGGCGCCCTATTAGTAGGGTGCTTACCTTTTTGGTCACCTTCGATTTGATGTCAAATCAAGCCTGCATTAAATGCACCCTATGATTAAAGTGCACCATTAAGAGGGTGCTTTGACACATCCAAAAGTTTTTTTCTTTTCTTAGTTTGTCCCTCTTTTGTGATTATAAAAAGACCTTTCTTTAACATTTTAAAAGTTTCCACTCTATCTTATTCACCACAGCACAATCAACACTCCCAAGCATTCCTCAAGCCCTTAAACCACTTAGGAAACCCTTCTGAAAGCCCAAGAAACCATATTTTCTTCTTCAAAAACATGGTTTTCTTCCGACTTTAGGAGGCTCCATAATTCCCCCTTGCTTCAAGGCCAATTCTCTCCTCCCATAGTTTTTTTGGTGTCAATACTACCTCAAGAAATTGTGTTGGAGCTCCAAGGATCATCCAATAGCTCAGGGCAAAGCAAAAAAGAAGGATTGTCAGTCTACCAGAACAGGCCCTGGCGCCTCACCAATGGGGCACTACTCCTAGTGCCCCACCATGGGGGCACTACTCCTAACACCCCACCAAGGAGATACTTATAAGCAAGATCTATCTTCTTGTATTTTTAAGGTTTTGCACCTTCTTTTTTAGTCCCCTACTACTCTCTTTAGTCTGAACTTGCATTCTTATGTTGTGTGGCATACATTAGAACATCCTTACATATTCATGCATTTTTAAATCACCTAAATTAGGAGTTGGGATCTAGTCCCAATACAGTTAGTTTCTAACTTTTTGTCTATTTATCTTTAATTTGAGCATGCTACTATACTCCTTTCAATTCTAATGTTACTTTTGTCGACTCCATGGAATGGGTTCCCCGAGTCGTCACCTCGGAAGAAAAGAAGTAGAGTGGTGAGAGGAAAGGGAAAAACTCTCACCTCGGTCCCACACTCACATTGATCCCCGAACTTTCATATGTTGGCGTCGCTCGATCACCAAAGAGACGGTTCGGGTCATGTAAGAGGAGAATGAGGGAAAGAAGAACTTAAAGCATGTAGAATGATGTGGTCACCAGGAACCGCGGGCTCTGCTTTATGCAATGGAAATGAATAGAAAAGTGATTGTATGTGTACTTAGCGGGAAGAGTGTGGGTTAAAGCTTTTTTTTCGGCTGGCCGATGAATAAATAATGATTTATTCTAAGCTATGAAAATATTAAACGTTCTAAGACATTGAATGGCAAAGTGTTTGTCAATGGGAGCTTAATAAATTGCTTAATCATATTAGATATGTTTGCTTCCATGAAATGTGTAAATATTTCTCTTAAGAGAAAATAGGTTGATTTAAAACAACCTACTATTTAGCTTAATATAAACATGAATAATGTGCTAATGAGTTGTTAGAATTTATATATCTATGTGTATGTTAAGACATGTTTATTACGGCTAAAGAATAATATTTATACTTTATTATTTTCAAAGATGATGTCTCTAGGTATAGATATAAGTACTTTATGGAGTACAAATTTGAGGCCTTTGAGAAATTATCGAAGATTAAAAATAATGTTCAGATAATAATAAAAACAGTACTAGAACTCTTTGATAAGATGAAAAATATTTGAGTACATAATTCACATATAATTTTAAGAATAATAGAATTTAATTTTAATGGACACCTTTTCACATATCTTAGCTTAATTGAGTAACTAAAATAAAAAGCCATATTGTGTTGGATATAATTAGGACAATAACAACTTTTGTGAAATCTTCTTTGTCTATTAGGGCTAAGTATTCGATATAATCACTTTATGTTAGATTGGTACATCCTAAGCCTATTCCAATCACTTCATATAAGATACGAAAAGGGGTTACACTTCACCTTAAACAAGTTAAAGTTTCAAAATGTCTAGCCTGGTGAAGAAACATAACCCTAACTAGTTGTAATATAAGACTATGAAGTGTTGGTTTATGAGATATTTTAAAAAACTTATAGATATTTAAATATACCACCATTATGGAAAAAGATATAAGTTGCTCAGCTCACCATATTTCTAGAGAAAGAGTTCATTCTAAAAAAATATAATGGGAGCTATGCATATTATAAAAATTTTAGTCTCACAACCCAAGGGCACTTCTATTAAAATACTAATTAATAATTACACATGAGCAAATCATAGGACTTTACTTGTGTCAATTCAACTTAAGAGATATGTGCGACATATCTTTTATGGAAGACATAAGGCATAAGATAGTAATAACATTGATCCTATGATCTATAAAAAACCAATATGAGATTGATTCTAAAATGAGAATAGACAATAAAACCTGAAATAAACTCTATTTATTCTAATCAAGTTTAGAACTTGATAGATCCACCCGAGAGTATAGTATTCATAAGGTATAAAAAATCTTTAATGGATAATAGATGTGAATTGGAAGGTAGAGACCTTCAAAGTAAGGATAGTTGAAAAAAATATCGTCTAAGTCAAGTAATTGACTATGAAGAGATCCTTTACCCATTGTCATAGTTTAATCTATTCAGATATTAAATTTTGCACTCTATGACTATAAGATATGTCAATTGGATGTTAAGATAATATTTCTCATTGATGATTTTGAAGAATAAGTGTATATGATACAACTCATGAAATCAAGTCCCAATAAGCTAGATGGGTGATTGACTTTAATACAAGCGAGAGATTGATAAAAATATATGCTTTATAAACTAATCATATATGATATGATCCAACATTTCTACAAATATCTCAATCAATTAATTAGACACATCTTCATTACTAGTTCTTATTAGATGTATACATCAGAATGAAGTTCTTGATCACATGCATTGATGATTGAATTATGATAAACTCATAATAATGATATCAATCATCTAGAGATATGTGATTTCAATATTCCTAGTCATAGGATCTTTGTAACGGCATATCAAAGATCCATATAGATTAGTGTATGTGTGATGTCTTCACATGTGATGAGGATGACCGATTTTATTGATTATTAGTGTGGAGACACTGAAATACGCATACATGTACTCATTAGTCAAATAAGTTTAAAGAATTAACTGAATTATAAATCCTAAATGGTATCTTACCGAACTGTCAATCAGGATATTCTATCATCATGGTTGCACGATTAGACATTTACTTGAGTCAAAGATGCCTTGTTGTGCGAATCTTGTACTTTGACTATTGACTTATGGATCACCATATATATGGTGTAATACAGTGATAGATTAGGTACAAGAGAAACTTAATGGAAACAATTGAGTGAACAAGGGATCATCCACTCTCGATAAGTGAGAGTGAATGCTTTATAGGATAGTTTCTAAATCTCTGAAAAATGTACAAAAGATAATTGGAAAAAGAGTTTTTTAATTGATTCGATACCGAGTATAGGATCCCATAGAGTCAGTATATTGAGGAGTTGATAGTTGATGCCATACTCCTATCAGACCAGGACATTGAATGGACGATAATTTATATCCGTGCGATAATTGCTAATAGAAATGTTCAATATAGATAAGATTATCCCCATAGTCATTTGAGATCATAGGATATGAGTTATACCTTTTGTGATTGGTACAACGATTATTCGATTGTCGAATAATATATTTAATGTAATTAAATAGAATTATTCTATTATGATTACTTCTCAACCAAATAGGCTATTGGGCCTAGTGAGTCACACATATAACGACTTATACTTAAGTACATGAGCAAGGGCATAATTTAAGAAAATTTTAAGTTTTTATGAAAAAATTAAAATTCTTAACAAATACTAATAGTTCCAATCAAATCCTATCAAGCCAATGTGAAAACCACGTCCTCAGCCTCCTCCCTACATATTCTCTTTTGGGAAGATATTTATAGGTGATGGAGCTCCGTTCGGGAAGAGTTCTCGTGCCCGATGGAAAAGGAGAACTTGTTATGGATAAAGTTCATGTAGATACCAATAGAGATCGAGCACTTGAACGGTTTTAAGAATTTGAAAAGTGAAATTTCTTTCTCTTCAAGGAATTAGATGAATCCTTACAAAGTACATTAGAACCTGTTTTAATCAATTTTTTTATTTTCATTGTTTGATTCCGATCAAGACAAGATCAACATGAACTCAAAAAAATCATCGCTTACACTACACCAAATTTCATAGGGTGATATCTTACAAACTCAACCCAACCCATTGACACAACTACATATATTTAAATGTATTTATTATTTAAAAATATAAGATTAAAGAGAGAGTGTAGAAAGAAAAAGTGTAAAAACTAAAGAGAAAGAAAATATAGATATAAAGTAGAGAGAAAAATATATAAGGAATAGAAAAAATATATAGAGTGAAAATGTAGAGAGAAAGTGTATAGGAAAGAAAAAATAGAGAGAGTGAAAGTATAGAGAGATAATGTAGATATAGTAGAGAGTGTAAAGAGAAGAGAGTGTAGAGAGAGAAAATATTGAGATAGTAGAGAGAGAAAATGTATAAGCAATAGAGAAAATATATAGAGAGTAAAAGTGTAGAGATATAGCAGAGAGAGAAAGTATAGCTTGCCTAGAGAGAGAAAATATACAAGAGTAAAGTGTAGAGAGGGAAAGTGTCAAGATAGTAGAGAAAAAAGTATAAATCAAAAATAGAAAGAGAAAGGATATAGAGAAAAAAATAAAATGCATAGAATATAGAAAGAGAAAGTGTAGAAAGAGAATATTAAGAGATAATAAAGGGAGTGTAAAGCGAAGAGAGAGAGTAGGGAGAGACTAATGGGGTGTTTGGTTGCATGAAAATGGAGATTTTATTTTAATTTTTAAAAATTGTACTAAAGTTTTTTAAAAGAGGTGTTTGACATGCATGACAATTTTATATTTTGAAAGTGATTTTATTCTTAGACAAAAAAAGGGGTCTTACCTCTTTTTTTCTTGTAGTTCCCCACTTTATTTGGTCACATATGGTGGTTACACTTTTTTTGTTATCAAATCCGTCCAAACATGATAATTTGGTTCACATTTTATTTTAATATAATTTTTAATCATGAAAGTCTACAAAAAATTATTGTGCAACCAAACACCCCATAAAGGTAGAAAGTTTTAATGGAGAAAATATTGAAAGATAATAGAAAGATTAAGTGTATAAATAAAAAAAAGTAGAAAGAGAAACTAAATAAGAAAGATAAAAAATGTGAAGTTAACGTGTAGTGAGATAATAAAGAAAGAATGTAAATAGAGTTGACAGAGACGGGGTAAAGAGAATAGAAAAAGTGTAGAGAGAGAAAATTTCAAGATAGTAGATAAAGAAAGTGTGTAAAGAAGAGAGAAAGTATATAGTTAATATATAGAGAAAATGTATATAAAAGGAAGAAAATATAAAGAAAAAGTGTAGAGAGAGAGAATGTCAAGAGATAGTAAAAAAGGAAAGAATAAATAGAGCGAGAAAGTGTACAGAGAAGAGAGTATAAAATAGTAGATAACGAAAGTACACAAAAGTGAGTGTGGAGAAAAAAAGTGTACCCAAAAGAGAGAGAGAATGTAGAAAAATAAAATATCTGAGGAATAGTAGAAAGAAAGTGTACCAAAAAAAAAGAAAAACTGTTGAGAAAGAGTAGAGATAAAATATGTAGATGAAGAGTGAAGAGAGAGTGTAGAGAGAGAGAGAGTGTGTGTGTGTGTAAAGAAAAAAAAAGAATGTATAGACAAATAGATGAGAAAATGTTGAAAGAGTAGAGAGATAGTTTTAGGGATAGTCACTTTTGTTGTGCTATTATTAAGTAGTTTAATGAAAATAAACTAAAATTATAGTATGATTATTAATTCTTATTGTTTAGAAATATTTTTAATGTATTTTATACTTTTCATTTGAACGAGGGATCTGGGAATTGATGATCATAAATATAAGAGCCGAATATGTGGAGCCTAATATAAAGGAAATCTATATACATAAATCATTCTACTTAACATAAGTGATGAATCGGATAGAGTTTTTCCCTTGTGGAGGTGCTGTGTCCATGACCACTTGGATGATTTATTTATATAGATTTCCTTTATATCAAGCTCTACAAACTCAACTCCTATCTTTACGATCATAAAATTCCCAGATTTCTCGTAGGGTCATAGTCCATTATAGTCATCATTCTTACTTCCCTTATCACGCTATTGCTTCTTACCGTTCAACTTGAATCTCTTTATGAAACCTTACTATCTCACGTTTCAGTGTCCACTGATGTTATAGGTCCTAACGCGTCTCTTACCATGTAATGGCTCACTGGGCTTTTGCCCACTGTCGTCCATAACTTTGTCATGACGAGTTTTCAGCTGTTAGATTCGATTGGTCCCTCCGCCTTGTATCATTATATTGGGGGTAATAACAACTGTTCCTATAATTACATCATATATATTGAATGCTCAGAGGAAACCCAAGTAGGCCAATGACATAAAATTGTCAATGTTTAGAGGAGCTGTGATGATAAAAAGAAGAGAAGAGAAGGAACCAAATGTATGACCAAAACAGGTGGGGGATAATTTTGTAGTGGTTTATTAGTGAACACCTCTTTTAGCAAATCTTGTCAATTGGTCGGACTCAGTACGACCAAACACCCGTTAAAGATTAGATGCGATGTATGCATTGGGAACTATGGTTTAGCATTTTAGTAGATATGCACACTCAAACGACGATAACGATGACACCATCTGAACGCACGAACTCGATTAAAATCGAAGCAAGATACGAAGATAGGATGATACAAGAACAAAACGAGAACAAGAAAGGAAGGATGCGTAACAAGAACAAACGTGAATTCCCAGCAGGAAAGCTCAGATAATCACTCTCCAGAGCTATGTACAAACGAATCTGAATTGAATTGGGATCCTGTCGAAGACAACCGGAATCAGAAGGAGATTGACGACGGAGGAGGAAGATGAATACACAGCAGAAATGAAATCAGGGAAAAAAGTGCCGATCTTTCGCTCATGATCTGTTGGAGCTCTCCCATACCTCCACACCCTGCAGCCCCTTCCTGGCCACTACCATCCTCGTCCCGCCGAACCCCAAAGCTGTGATCTTCCCCTCCGCCGCTTCCCCGCCCCTTCCCAGCACGTTCCTCCGCATCAGCCGCTCCGCCGCGAACACGTTGCCGCCGGCGGCCACCAAGACCTCGCTCCACATCTCCACCTCCTCTCCCCTGCTGCAGAACACCTGCTCCCCATAGCTTTCCACCGTGCACCCGCTTCCCTCCTTCCGACCGGTGCCGCTCGCCCTCCTCGGGTCGCCCAGGCACGCCCACGAGTCCCCCAGCTTCCTCAGATCCGCCATGTACAACTCCCCAGAGTTTACTCCCACCTTGAAGATGGAGGAAAGGGCGTCCGAAACGGCCACATCAGCAAAGCAGTCGGAGTTTTCCTTGAGCTCCCACACGGCGGCGTCGCCCGGCGACCTCACATCCCATAGGCGGATGGTGCCCTGGAGACCAGACGGGCCGGCGTGGGAGCCCGCCGCCATCAAGAGGGACCGGCTGGGGATCCACCGCAGCTTGGTGGCTGGAATCGCGGACTCCAGCTCGGCGCCGTAGATTTCCCGCCGCCCAATTTCCGCCACAGGGAGAACCGTCCCTCCGACCAGATCGAAGGCTACGATCGCGCTGGCGTTGCGCCGGGACGATTCGAAGCTGCCGAAGAGCAAATCAGAGGAGGCTCCTATTCCCTGAACGGTGGAGCCGCCTGTAGCCGAGGGGTGTGCCGACCAGTGGAGAGCCTTCTTGACAGCACCCTTGCCAAGATCGACGATGCGAAGGCCGGGGAAGTCGGTGGCTCCAGCGGCGGCGATGGAGGGGGAAAGCGCGAGGAGGGAATCGACGGCGGGGAAGCAGGTCAGGACGGTGGACTTGCGGCGGAGGGACCAATCAAATGAGGTCACCTTGCAGCCGTGGGCGACGTGAATGGAACCAAAAGGAGTCGTGGAGACGGCCGACGGCGGATCCCGGCCGTTAAGGGGGAGCACGGCCGATCTGCGGAGGTCGAAGGGGTCGAAGCGGGAGGCGTCGGCGAGGGAGGAGACGAGGAGGTGGCCGAGACCGTAGAATTCGGCCTCCGCTATGAGGTCCTGGAGGTCGAGGGACTCAGCCTTGGCGGGGAGGCGGCCGGTACGGAGGAGAGATAGGAGAACGGAGAAGAGATCGGGGTCCCGGTCGACGAAGGTCGGGGCAGGTGAGGAGGAGAGGGAGACCAGGAAGGAGGCGGGGCCGGCGAGGGCGAGGGTCTGGGGAGTGGTCTGGAAGAGCTGGCCGCCGACGTTGAGGGAGACGATGTTGGGCTCGGCGGGGGCCTTCCGGGAGAAGCCGGGGAGGAGGGCGGGGGCGCCGGAGAACGGGGGCATCGTGTGGAGCGTCGGGGAGAGCGGTGCTGGGCGAGGTCGCGGTATCCGCCGCCCGTCCCTAAATAGGGCAACGTTGGAGGACGGAGAGGAAGGGTCCTCGGTCTGGAAGGTCAAACTTGGACCGGTTCGGTCAAGAATGGCGCTTAACGTATCTTTGTAGTCTCTCGTCTTGTGCTCGACGAAAGAACGGCGGGTAACGGTCAACGTTGAACGACTGACGGGCGTGCGACGTACTTTTGATTTATTTATTGGCATTCCTTTTTCTTGTGGTTTTGCTATCTGAAACTTGTTCTGGCTGTGCAGAGCGAGATTTTTTATTTTAATAATAGAATTTAATTCTGATAAAAAAAACAAGAGATTCGTAAGTATGTTTTTACCTTGTAAAATATCTACATCCAAATCGAAAATAGTCAGTTTATATCTGATAGACAATTAATAAACATGTATATGAATTTATAGTATAATAAATAAGATATAAAATATTAAAATCTTTATGTATATAAATTTAAAAATAAATTAATGTTGTATCAAAGATAACAGTAAAATAGATTTTGCTTACTGATTTTCGATAAAAATAATAGATATCAAATTTTAAAAAATTGTTAGATTATATTTTGACTACGACAACATATTCAACATAAAATTAAAATACTATAATTTATGATTTAATTGAAATTAAAATCAGCAAAGTCTGATTAAAATCTAAATGGAGAAGCATACAATGCTGTCGCCAAATCTGACCTTTCGCAGCTCTATCTGTTCTGCACTTTTATATTTTGAAATTATATGATAAATTTGATGACAAGGTAGTCTAGAAAAAATTGAATGGTATATTCTAGAAGGATAAAGTTAGATTAAGCTCTTGAATAATTTATCTGATATCGATCATCAATTTGTCATCGTCATTTCGTTGAAGCACCAGACTTTTTCCCGCGTGTCTCTAACTTTTTTTCCCCACGTGTCCCTGCACGTGGAAGGAGCGTTCCGGTTTGGCCGAACCTTTTATTTTATTATTAGAGAAACGGCCGACACTCTGGCTTTTTTCCCGTCAAATCAAATTAATTTGATTTGATCCTATTCAAATTATATATTTATTAATATAATATATAAGTTAATTAATGGTTTCATTTCATTTATTTTAAATTATATTGTATTAAAATTTATTGTATATATTAATAGCATTTCTAAAATAAATATATTTTCATAAAAGATACATAAATATTATAATGTATAACTTTTTTTAACATAGTGTAGTGGTATGCTGCGCCGAGGGAACCGCCCATGACGGAGCGGATGTCGAGTTCGAACTCGGGATTAGACACCCTGTAGGTGTTGAGAACATGACCGTCATTTTTAGATTTCACTGATAATGTTAACGATTGTCTATTTGTCGGAGATTAACCTAGAGTTGTCTTGATCCAAGGTGTTGAGCCTCCTTCATCCGAGAGCAGATTACCTCAGTTTCTCAATGGTGAGAATTTTCGTAGTCTCCAATCGGATGATGTCAAGTGGTGTAACGGAAGACCAGACAGAGATACACTTTAATAAAGATGTGATGTGGGTATGATGTTATTTTGGTAATGAGTTAGTAAATGGTCGGTAACTAATATTTGGAGTCTCAATAGCGAGTATGTAGCCTCGGTAGCAGGTCAATAGAGAGTCAGTAGTGGTTCTTCAGAGTCTTAACAGTGGGTTCGTAGTTTCGATAGCAGGTCAGTAGCGGGTCTTCAGAACCTCGGTAACGATTTCATAAAAGTTCGATAGCAAGTCATTGGAGCCTTAATAGCAAGTCAATAGAGACTCGATAGTAGGTCTTCGGAGCCTCGGTAGCAAGTCTCAGTAACAAGTCATTAAATGCTCGGTAGCAAATTATCAAAGGCTCGATAGCAAATTTGGGAAGTTGAAATAGCGTCACGCTGTTATTTAAAACACATCTCTATCTCATCATTCATTACATTGCGTGTTGTCAGACTATGAGAGTTCTCTCTACTCGAAAATTGAGGTGATCTGAACTCCATCAATTCACATATCCACATGCGAGAGACAATCACGACAACTTGGATAGGGAAGTAGAATCAAGCATATTCTAAATATTTTCATGTGCGTTTAAGTTGTATTTGATTTATGTTTGCCAAAATCTCTAAAACTAACCTCAAAAAAAAATTTGACATAAATTTAGGTGACTACCTCTCAAATTTTCAAAATCTCTCTTCTATTTTTATGCAATGAAGCCAAAACAAAATTGGTATATTTTGTTAGATTTTTAAGTTGGCAGACATTTTTGACGAGAATTTCTCTTAGAAAAACCCAACCAAACCTAACTTGGGTATAATAGATTATGGAGGAAACATTATTATAAGAGATGATAGAGAATAGACTAGCTAGTGTACCTCCAATAGCGGAGCCACCTCTTGATTTTTGAAATTAATTAATCACCATTCTAAGGTCTACAATGGGCATCGACCTGTTAGGCATCTTAATACTTTATTTTCTAATTCCATCTGAGTAGGATTGTCAATTGTTAAGTATTAAGTTTTCATAAAAAATATGCTACAATCAATGTAAAAATATTATCAGTTCATTCATATGTATTTGGTGTAGTCTAATCTAGATGTATTATGCTAAAGGTTATACGTTACTACAAGGAAAGATATACTTAACGACAACAATTTCATAAAACCATCCTCAATAAGTTTAGCAGTAACAACTTTGAAAAATATTGTCACAAATGCAAATATACTTACCCAATAACTAGTGACAACTTCTAAAGTCGTTATATACTATATTTGTGATGGCTGACACCATCTTGAAAGTAGTAAAATTATGCTCAAACTTTGCTTCAGACATATGCACTCACTAATGATGACTACATAAGCTAATGCCACTAAAACTTGTCACCACTGATTGAAAGTTGAATGTTCAACTGTCGGAATTCAATGTGAAGTCATCGCCATTAATTATAAATGTATCAGTGGCAACAATTGTAGGAGGTTAGAGTGTAAAATGTACTAGCCTTCTACAACAGTCGCCACTATTAAGAATCATGTGCCCCCTTTCATTCTCTCTCTCTCTCTCTCTCTAGTCTGGTGGCTCTTCCATTCTCACATGAGACCTCTATCAATGCCACTGTTGCCATTGTTGTCTTCCTCATGCCTAGATCTCCTCTTTTAGGTATATATAAACCATACTTTCTCTAGTGTTGATTAAGTGTAGTTTGTAAAATTTTGATTGGTTTATTGCATAGATTTATAATCAATAAATAGAATAAGGTTTATATTTTATATTAATGTGATATAGGGTTTATACGAATTTGGTTTAGGGTTATCGTGAAAGTGATTTCATTGATTAAGTTTAGATTTGAGATTAATAACCAAATAGATTGATTAAGTCTAGACTAAACTAAATAAAATTAACTAGGGGTGTTCATAAACCAAAAAAATTGGTAAAGCTGAACCTAACCAAATCGTTCAATTTGATTCGATTTGAAGTTGTATTGTTGGAATATCTAGGAGTTGACAATTGATTCGTACTACTATCTAACAAAGACATTGGATGAACGAGAGTTTATATCCATGCATTAGTTGATGATGAAAAAATTTTATGGAGAGGAGTTCATCTCCAAAGCTATTTAGGATCACAAGATGTGACTTGTACCATTCATGATTAGTCGGCCATTAAATCTATTATGAGATAATAGATTTAACTTAAAAGAAGTTGTTCTTTTAATTAAGTCTTAACCAAATGAACTCTTGGGCCTAATAGATAACACACATAATAACTAATCCGTAAGTTTGAGAGTGTAGATGTAATTATGGAACTGACAGGGGCTTTGCGAAAAACTCAGAATTCTATAAATAATAGCAAAAAGAGCACAACCCTTATTAAGCCAAGGGTAATCGTTTCGTCCCCAACCACCTCCTTCGTCGTCTCTCACCTCAATAGTCGCCATGGGATGGTGGAGTTCTATTCAAGACAAGTGATCGACGCTAATGTGAAGGAGAATCCAACTTTAGAGACAGTTCTTGAGAATATGGCTAGAGACTACACACTTGAGCGGCTAAGAGAGCCTGAGAATACACGATCACAAAAATACATGTTCAAAATCATTTCAAATACCGGTTCAGTTACATTGTTCAGTTTCGATCAAGACTAAGACATTGATATTTGAGAAATTTAAAATTTTTCACCGTGTCAATTTGATTGGACTGATTCCTTAAAGGAGGGACGAGTAAATGTATAACTTAATTTATTGAGAAAGAAAAAAAAGTAAATGTTTAACTTTATTGAGGAAGAATAAAATTGAATAATAAGGTATTGAGAGTCATGGTTATCTGTCATGTAAGAGAATCGACGCACTCAATTAAAATATTGATAGAAAGGGGACATAATATAAGTTTAGCATAAAGATGAGTAAGACTGATCATTGTGTTAAATTGTGCATTTAGGAAAGATAATATCGGTGACACGGTTAACCTTGTCAATATCATCGAGGGTATCAAGAATATGAATATTTTGAGCATATGATGTGAGACGCACGTAGAAATATGATAATTATTTGTCAATGATGCGAAAAGAACTGATAGCTCTGGTCAAGTTGAGGATAATAGAAATGATGGGAAAAATTGGTCTTTGTATTCAAAAAAAAATGTTATCTAGACAATATCAGGCCTTTAATTAATTAATTACTTTAAAATTTATAAATAATTACCAAAAATGCCAGACATCTATGGTGGGATCGATTAATGACTTAGAAGATATAAAACACGAACAGCTATTGGTTAGACAGTTTCGAGAAGAATAACAATGCTCAGCTAATTAAATAAATATTATCTACATATGGTGTATGCATAACGATATTAAACTCTTCGGAAATTAAATTAATTACAGTTAAATTCTTGAAAGGGTTAACATATCTGAACTATTTCTTTTACACAGTTCGCCAAATTCTTGCCCTAGCCCCTGTAGGTATGACACCAAAATTTTATCCTTAGGGCTAAGCCCTACACAAATTCTTCAGTTTTTTTTTTAATTTAAGCCTAGGTCAGGCGATTTCGTTATTGACCTTGAACTTATTTTTATCAAAAATAGACTTAAACTTGGCCAGTTGGCATTCCTACCCATATGTCATCCTGACTGCATTGACTCTGTCATTCAGTGGACCATGTCTACCCAAGACCAACAAGCACCGGCAGAGGGAAAACCTTGATGATTGATAACATCAAGAACGCCCTACAAGCATCCATTCATCTGATATTTTATGCATTTCAAATAAACAAAGAGATCAGTTCATTCCTTGCCAACGCAGTATGAGTTATGAATCTTAACTTTAGCTAGTCAGAAATAGCACATGGAAGTAGAAAGATTTGGACACTGATTGCTTGCTAGTTTCCTTTTAATGCTAGAAACAATTCCTTGAGTCCAAGTGGTCCATGGATAAGCTGTACGAGATCGTTGACCTGTTCTATCTCCATCTTCTCTCCAGAAAAGAAAAGCAGAGAGGATCAATCAGCACTCAGCAAAAAAAAAAAAAACAGCAGGATAGTCTGTCTGAGGAATGTTCACAGAACAAGAGAACTAACAATTACTTCCAGCATAGCTGAGGACAAATAGGACAGAACAGTACAGAGTTCACAGCGCAAAGATTCCTCTTCCCATGCCTCCCATTTATTTTCCATTCACGGTGCACCAAAATTCTTTATTTTTTTCATTTGACATATGTACAATAGCTGAAGCATATGCAACTCCATGGATAGTTGGCAACCGTAAACTAAGCTATACTGATTTCTTGTTACCATTGACTCGGAATGGGATCTGGAATTCCACATCTATGTTTGGTTCAATAAAGCTTGTCAGTCAACCCGTTCCTGACTGTGACATGGGAAAAAACTTCCAGTTCTTATGCTGCCTGGACTCATCACCGACAGCCTTCTCATTTACCCACCAGTCTGATTCAACGATAGCTCCAGTGGAGCTTTCATCAACATTATCAAACTTGAAATCTTTTGACACTCCATAAGATGTGGAATGATGCAGCTTTTCAGGCAAGTCATGATAGTTAACATCCACACAACAGACATCAGGATTCGATACATTTTCAGGACATTGATCAGCTTGTGCTGTAGATTGTGTTGCATCCAAGAGAGAATTTGATGCATGCCTAGCAGGGACAGTGGTTTCTTTTGCCAAGCGACGTGTCACATCCTCCACAGTTAATTCAAATGACACTCTATGATCGATTATTGTTTCACCACCACGGCATTTGTTATTGGAACCTCCAGCAAATGCAGCAGCAGAAGTTTGACCATCCAGAGGTGAGCCACCATGCATAGAACTCTGTTCCTTGACCAAGTCACAAGTCGACAACCCTTCAGCAGACAAAGTCATTTGTGGTTCACAAGTAGGGAATGCAATGAAAGTATCTCTTGAAGAATGGATCTCGCGGTCAGGAAAAGGTGATGAAGTACCAGAACACACAGAGCTTGGTGAAATAAGATGGCCAATTGGGCTGCCTGGGTACAAGAGATATGACTGAAAATCGCAAGGCTCACCTTTTCTAGGATTAGGATCAAGAGAGGAGGTTAACAGCCGAGCAAAAGGAACTTCAGGTGATGATGGAGTTGTTAGATGTACAGGTTCTGGGGGAGGAGTTAAAGGTGCAGTGGATGGCTCAGTGGTGAATGTGGAGAAAACAGGTGGTGAAACCAGTTGCGTCTCATTTGCATATGGCCCAATAGCAAAGATAGATGCAGGGCCACCAGGAGAGTAGACATCAGTAGATATAGCAGTGAAGGACAGAGGAACTGAAGGGGATAGGGCAGCGGATGTTGGTTCTGATAAAAATGAAGCAGGAGAGGAAGGAGGTACAATAAAAGGAAGTACAAGAGCAGGTGGATGAATTGGATTTTGTGGTGGTAGGGAATCAGGCCTTGGCAATGATGGTTCAGGAACAAATACAGCATGACTAATACGCTTGTCATGCTTCTGGAATCCAAAACACCAGTCTATGCGAAAGCAGCTTCCCCATCTTCTTCTCTGATGTCATAAATAAAATATTAGCCTGAAGAATGTTGAATAAATTCTGTAAAGACAGACACCATCAAATCATGTCAATTTATCAAAATGACACTTTATTCATGTCATTGACATGCATTAAAACTTATAAGATCCACAAAGTATCAACATAATAGCTAGAGCATAATGAACAGAAAACAAAGTGGGTAAAAGATCAAGTACGTTTCTCTCACCATAAAACATCAGGTAGTCTACTCCATGGTAATTCTTTCCTAACATAGCTAAACAGCCATGTTGGTTGGGTTTAGGAATATGGTTATAGCATTCTTATAGCTTCCGCACAAACAAATGGTAGTATGATATTAGACATACAGGACCAGGATATTTGATGATCCAAGAATAGTTAATGAAAACTATAAAGTTTCGAGGTATTGGTTCGTCTGGCATCATATCAGTTTGAACAAGGAAATGCCCGAAGGGATAAGTACCAAGCTAGATGCATGTGCTCCTTTTACAGGGGTTCTCTTTGTCCATAAGCCTCCATCAGCAGCTGTTCGGGCTAGAAGAACGCCATCCAGTCTGTCAATACCCTGAGGTTATCCAATCTAAGAATTTTTGTCACACCTATGCTAGATCATCAAGGCATTTCAATTCTATACTTATTCCCATCATTCCTTAAATCTTTTTTTGTTATTCATTTTTTTTCTATAATAACGTCTATTTGCTTTAAATTTGTCCCAAAACTTAAGCCTTACTCTACTCTATGAATTAGCATTTTTGCCCACAAGCTAGCCTCCTTTATGTGCGGATTCTTGTTTATACATACATGTGCTTTTGATGTGTCGTGTGGGAAACACCTTCCACCAGTACTATCTTTTCACAATACTCAATGCTTGGTACAATGCGTTGTATGAAGAGGACACCACAATGTTTATATCAAATGAATTTGTATATGAGATGTGACAATAATTTTATGTTGGTTATCATCTATCACAACTTTTCTCATTCATCTTGACTTTGGAACCAACCAATGAAACACAAGTAAACTTGTATTCATGTGGAGTTAAATAGATAAAGGTCTGCCAAAGTGGATAGCATTAATCACATGTGTTAAAGAACACATTTAAAAACAAAAAAAAATTGATTAGCATAAAATAGTGAGATTTTAAAATTGTGAAGCAAGAGATATTTAATAATGAACGTCTCAAGATAAATAATTAGAAGACAGATGTAGAATCCAATGCTATATGGATGAACATTACTACAAGAATTAGATAACTAGAAAAGTATTTGGAGAATCTAAAGGAATGCTCCACCAAAAAATAAAAAATAATGGTGGAGTGAAAAGTGCAAAAGAAGACAAAGAATAAGTGAAATTGGTATAAAACAGTGCCTATAGGCATTAACAACAAAGATTATAAACAATATAATATAGTAAAAAATGAAGCATAAAATATTGTTAGACGAGTAAGAGATGATGTTTTCAAATGAATATGAGAAACTTGCAACTAAACAAGGTGAAGAAGACATTTATAGATTAACAAGAATAAGAGAGAGAGAGAGATCATGATCTTAACCAAGTTAAATGTATCAAAAATAACGAAGAAAATATTTCAATCAAATATGATAAAATTAAAGAAGAATGGATAAGTTATTTTAATACTAATGAAAGCTTTGCACTAGAGAGATAAAAGTCATAGGCGATACAGTAGAACATAATATGAATTGCCCTAGAAGGGTTAGATTTTCAAAGATTAAAAAGGCATTGAAGAGAAAAAAAATAAGCACATGTGACCCTGATAGAATCTCTATTGAAGTACGAAAATATTCATAGGGTTTAGTTGGTGAAATTGTTAACACGACATTTGAATTTATCACTCATTTATATATTCAAAAAAATAGATTTGACATGGCGCCACATCTGCAGAACTTTTTAAGAAACTTCCTTACAATTTGTTCTCTGCTAACAAGTGCAAGGACTACCACCTTGGTAATATCTTCATATGATCACCTTTCTGATTGAATCACTTTTGGTGGTTCAATGTCTTCCACTTAAGAAAGAAGAGGCCTGTGATATTTTGGGTGCCTCTTCTTGGCACCTACACTCGTTCAAATGTAACTTATCCTTATTGAAAATTTTGCCGAAGGGCAATGCGTGGTTAGTCATAAGCGAAAGCTCTTGCTGAATAACCCTCTTACCACTCCTCAGCCAGTATTATCTCCGGAATTCAGCTATGGAATTCATCTGACATTCTTCAGTAGGATCACCATACATTAGCATCATCACCAACTTGAAACAAGCATCCTCTTGATTGCTGGAGAAGAAGCCATCTTCTCTACACTACCTTTGTCTTCCTTAAAACTAAAACATGCCCATTCTCCACTTATTGCTACCATTATGAAACCTTGAACTAAACACCAATGCACCTCCATATATCAATGTATTTTGGGCCACGATGGAATCCTGGATCCACCAAGGCAGATCAGGATCCTAGTCAGTAATCCAACAGAAACCACCAATCGGCTAAGAATCGGACCATTCTGGCCTGACTTGGCCCAAGTTGACTGTGATTCAGCCCTACTCGGCTGTGACTCACCAAAGTCAGGGTAGAATCAACCTATCCTCGCTGATTCCAAGTTAGGATCGGCCGTTCCAGGCTCAAGATCTGCCAATCTTGGCCAATCTAAGAAAGGCCAAGAAGGTTCAACTACATCAGTTGAATATTATTTAGACATAGTTGTTAAGGCAACAAGGTGTCCAAAGCATTCAAGGGTGACAATTTGGCTTAGGCCACAAGGCGGCCACTTAGGCATTGTCTAAGCAGGCTAGGCGGTATGTATACATATGTACATATACACAATCATATATGTAATTAGATGTTAATACTATATATTTATGTATGCATACAACATGTATACATAAATATAATTATATTTGTATGTTATAATTGAATGTGTATGTTTATTTGTGCATACATGTAAATGTGATTTGCATACAACATGTATACATAAATATAATTAGATTTGTATGTTATAATTGAATGTGTATGTTTATTTGTGCATACATGTAAATGTGATTTTATTTATGTAATTATGTATGTGTGGGTACATATTTGTTGGGAAAGATTTAATCCTGATAAACTAAGTTAGAAGCATAGAAAAGAGAGTTGAGAGAGAATTGTATACATTTTAAGTTATAACAAATATTTATAATTAAAAAATATGAATATATGTGATAGTATAAACGATAATAAAATATATTAATGTTTACACTATCATTAAATGAATACCACAAATCGCAGATTGACTTGCGCAGTCAAGATGTAGGGGTCAAGGTGGTAGAACCCCTTGTGAAGGTATCAAGGGGGCAAAACCCTCAAAATAAAAAAATTTAATCATGTATAAAGACCTGGATACCTAGCCTAGGTGCCTTTGGGCTCCCCAAAGGGTGCCCTAGCAAAGGCACCTTGGCACCTAGCCTAGACAACTATGAATCCAGATACAGCTGATCCCAACCTTGAATTGGCCGATCCAACCAGATCCAGGACAATCCTAGGTGAAGTTCACTCTGGATCAGCCATAACATATAAGCTTGGTTCAGTTGGTGACAATCTTGATCCAACATTGGCATATCTTAGGCTACATACCATGCATATGTCTGGTTGAGAAGATGTGCTAACTTGATATAAAAGAGCTGTTTAGCAGAACCAGAACTAATTTCTAGCCATTTTGGTTAGATCTGTCCAAATCAAGCCCAACATCTAAAACCACACACCACCTCTTCAGCTCCTCCACATAATAGCCTTCCCTTTTTTTTCATCCAGTGCCAAAAGGAACCCCCCCCCCCCCCACCCTGAAAAGGTTTTCCTGATTTCCATGATATTTTGAGAATGGTGATATGTTCCATCTGACTCAAACTAGCCAGCAGGACATTGAGCTGACTGCCCTTTCCCCACCATAACTCACCGCTGGCAGCAGCTTCAACAGAATTTTCAAATGATAATAATGGGTTTATGGGTAGTTGTAATATTCTAAGATATATGCCATGGCTAATTTGGACATCAATCTTATCAAAAGTTTAATTATCTACATTTGATAAGTACATTAAGCAGTATAACCTTCTGATAGAAAATGCAACAAGAACCATGATGTCTACTTATTCCAAAACTATATCTATGGCAGCACAAGGCCAGGTTCATTCATAAGCCATCGACATAAAATTCAAATAGAAAATAGAACTTTTCATAATCCAACGCGTTTCTCAAAGAACTATGGCTTAGCTACAAGCCTACAACCTAATATAGGAGAGCAATCCTCAAAAATCCTTTTAAGAAAATGTAGTAGTATACCATCTTCATTGCTTCAATGTGGATTCCATCTCTTGTTCCATAGAAAAATTTGACATGAGATGTAAAACTTCACAGGATGAACATTTCAGATGAGGAATGAAAAATCGGAATGACACACCATCTTACTAGGTGACATAGTTTTCCTTAGAGAATAACTTTCGAGATCCATGCTCTGGGCTGCATGCATGTAATGGGTAGACATACAAGTACCCATTGATGTATCCTTTAATGACACAAGGAATGTGATTCTCCAGTAGTTATAAAAATGTAAACCACTTAAAAGTAGTTCACAAGTGCCAAAATTCTATCACCAAAAAAAAATGATGTAACTCTTTGGAAGCTCAACAAGCAGCAGTACTAGTCTCCTTACTTTTCATTTTTCCAAATGTCATAATTATACCATCAAAGATCCTGATGCTAAAAATTTATGTTTCTTCTACTATGGCATAGAAAGCTTCTCTTGGATCCAAAAGCTTATGCCCTGTTTGGTAACACTATTAGACATCTCTATCACTATTAATTTTAAAATTGATATTGTTGGTAATCACCTCGAGGTGTTTGACTAATAGTATCAATTTTAAAATTTGTAGTGCAAACAACACATGTTATGTAATGCAAGTGTCAACTTGTATCAATTTTGATATTGATACTCCATCTTCTAGAAATATCAATATCAATACTAATATAGTATCATTTTTGATACTCTAACCAAACAGGCCATTAGGTAGAAAGCAATTCACAAAAAGCAACCAATTTGCATGTTTTAGGTCAAGAGTGGCCACATAAACCAACAGTACCGTAGCACCTTTTGTAAGAGCTTGTTATTGAAATTCAAGAAAAGAAGAGAATTCAATATTTCAGCTATTCCTTTCATTTCCAAGTTGATGTTAGTCCCATAAATGTAGTGATGTATATAAACAACTACAATCCCTAGATTGTAGAATCAGTCGAATTGGATCGGAAACAGCCAATTATGGAATTGAATCGGATCGATCCGATTCTTGCTTGAAGGACCGATTCTGACTTGAATTCTGCTGTAATCGGTCTAAATCGGTCGGATTGATCTTGAATCAGTTGAATCAGATCGGAATTAAAATTGAAATTGGAATTAGAATTGGAATCTTGATTTAAAAAAATTCAAGCCGAATCAGCTGGAATTGACCTGAATTGGACCGAACCGGCCAGAATTGGTATAAATCAGAATCAGAATAAAAAAATTTAATTTTTTTTAAAAAACTCGATTTTGGATTGGCTTCTCTTTCCTGAGAGTCAGTTTGAATCGGACCGATCCAATCCAATTTGGATCAGTCCCCACCGATTCGGTGACCGATTCCGATTTAGAAATACTTGCTACAATCTAAGATTCTAAGTTAGGTGTTCAACAACTCAAAACTTCATGAAAGCATAATACTAGCACTATGTCAGGAACAAAGACTGCCAAATGTGGATATCAACCAACACAAACTAATTAACTATTGTTTAAACAGTGAAACCTGAACTATCTACACTTCTCCATGCCAGCATGGTAGATAACTCAAAGATTTCAGGATCAGGTCAGACTTGGAAGTTGGGATTGTCCAGGTCAGATCCTGATTTGGATCAAGATGGATGACCATTCCACCCACTGTTTGCAGGATTGCCCAATTTGCATCAGGAAGAGCAGGTCCCGACCCAATCAAACATCGGATGCCAGATCCTGGGGAATCTCACCTAGGATCAGCCTAGATCCAGCCAGATTGGATAGTATCAACCAAAATCAGAGAGGATCTGAATGATACAGATTGGAATTAGCAGATCAACTTGAACCAGCTTGGCATGGCTGAGATCGGACAGGGTCAGCTGGTCTTGAGCCTGATAGGTTGATCCTAGCTTGGAATCAACCAGAATCCGCCAACTAGGACCTAACTAGACCCACGTTGACCAACTCACAGCCGATACTTGGTTTCCACCAGCTTGGCTAATCCGGCCAATCCATGATCCAAACCCAACCCTTCCTTCTTGATTCTGCCCCATCTAGGTGGTTTTTTGCTCTTTAACAAGAACTGTATGCATAGTTTTTGCTCCTTAGAAAGAAATTGCATCCACAGGCATTAATAAATATAGAAGAAAAAGTTCAACCATACATCAGAACGGCACACATATAATGTTATAAATGTTCTTTAACAACAAACATAAAAAGAATCAACCCAGCATGGATAGTAATCTTATATAGCTGTGCAGCAGATCAAATCCATAAAATTTGACCATTCCCTCAAAAAGCATGTTTTTAAGTTATTGCATTTAAGAGAAAAAGAAAGGAGACGAAAAATGGTGTATATATAATACAAAGAAACATGTCCATCCCACTTAAAACAATATGCAAGTCAGTTTCTTTTTTGTGATAACAAAAAAGAGACACTTCGAAACGGTTGCAGGAACTAGAGTTCCATAACACTGAGCCAAGAAAGTCAAACAATTAAGTAACAACTCATTACCAAATTGTAATCAGTTTCACCATTATATTCCCACCGGTCATCTTGAGCGTAAGCAATTCTTGCCTTTTTTATCCCGTGATGAAGCTAATCCACCAAGAATGTTGTAAACAAAACGTAAATAGTCCACTGCTGGCCATTGATCTGCCCCTAATCTAGAACAGCAAGTTTTGATATCTATTTCTCTAGATATAGATATATAATATCTTTTCCAACGCACATCAAATATTAAATAGCTAATGAACATGAAGAGTCATCAACCGAAATCCCGTAGCAAAACAAAATTGCCCTCTACAAAAATTGAAGGCCAACGAATCTACCGGAGAAGTAACTTGCTGGACACGGCTCTCCGCGGTGACGATAGCTGCAGCGGCGGCATTCACCGTCTCGACGCTGTTGTTCAACCCCCTCATCCCTTCCTCTACACAGAAGAAACCCGCCTCCCTAAACCGCACCTCCCTCCACTCAGCAAAAGCTCCGATTCCTACTGCAGCCGCCACGTGGAACAAAATCTCTCACCATGAGCCCGCGAATTTCTTTCCGCTTGTACCGGGAGGTTCTGGCCGAGATCGGATCGGAGAGATGGATGTGGACGAGCGGATCGACCAGAGAAAGAGAGGGAGAAGAGAGAGAGGAGGGCAAAGAGCGGCGGCCGGATGCAGGAGGATCCCGAAAAGCACTCTCCGATCTCCCCCTTGGAAGGCTGAACAGTGGCATCCGATAGATGGGAGGAGGGCCTTCCCCCCCACGCACACAAGGTTAGTCAAATACGGCGGTAAGTGGCCGCTCCAAGCTCACGCTGAAGCCCACTTGAAATTATCTTGAAAGCGCCGTTGACTTCCAAAGCAGCACCGTCTTGCTTGGACCAGAGATTCTGAAGGGAAAAAAAATTTAAAAGATTTATTTATTTTGTAGTTCACATCTATCTTGGTGATTTAATTTACACCTTTTACTATCTTTGTTTACTTTCTTACTTTCTCGTCATTATAGATTTGTAACGGGAGAGTTGACTTTGTTGACCGGGCGTAGGACGCACGTGGAGCAATACACCAATGAGGCCGGACGATGACGTCATGATGAGCATGGATCTCGGCTCCGCGGAAACGGACCCGAACGCTTGAATCGATAAAAAATATACTCTATTTCTTTTATTAACTTCGATAAATAAATTTAAATAAAAAAGTAAATCTCTATTCTTTAAACGTGTGGTGTTGGAGCAGATTTCGCTGGACTCAACACCCTCGGGTGTAACTCGATTAAGCATCCGGTTCAATAGTTTTTATTTTAAAAAATTAAGATTATAAATAGTAATAAATTATATATTGTCAATTGAATATATAAAATAATTTTAAATACAGCATGATTTGAGCTTAAACTTACATAGAGTTTTATAAACGAGATAGAATTAAAGTTTTAAAAATAACTTTTGAGTTTATATCGAATTTGAACTCCAACGTGGATTGAGCTTGATTCCCGTTATTATTTGTAATCGAGCTCAAAGTCGGCTCGGTTAAGTAACCAATTTTGAAAAAAGAATTTAACTTATTTGATAAAAGTTAAAGTTTAAACTGGTGTAAAATAGATAAGTCATAAATAACATATTACTCTACTGAGCTTAACTTATTCAAACTCGTGTTAAAGTTCAAACTTGCTTTTTTGATTCGATTTCAATTCCAATAACCGTAAGGGCATGTTTGGTACGAGGATAACTTGGGGGTTTATCCCCAAAATTTAGGGGATAAATCTAGTTTATCTCCAAAAAATTTGGGTGCCAAATAGGCCATAAAAGCCCGGGTAATTTTGCATTTTCCAAGAAATGTAGAATCCGGTCTTTTCACATATACCCGAACTAGCAAGACAGATCGCTTGAATAGGTCCACAACAAAATTGAGAATACAGGAAAATAAAAGTGAGTTTGGTCGATATTATAAAAAAATTTACACAATAAGATTTTTACACCTTTTTTAAAAATATAAATTATTTAATAATTAATAATTATTATATTAATTTATTGATGACTTTTAAAATTTTAGAGAGAGAATAATATTAATCTACAAACCAATAATTACAATTTAAAATGAAAATAAAATCGGATGCTTTTAGATGGAATTATGTGATGTTATGGCCTACTAACATTATTAGATATTTCTATCATTATTAATTTTACAATTGATATTGATACACTGACTAATAATATCAAATTTTTTAATATATATATATTATATAATACAAGTTATCGACTTATATCAAGTTTGATATCGATATTCTAGAAATCTCTAGAAATATCAATATCAATATTGATATATTATTATTTATTATACTCTAATCAAACAAGTTATTAGAAATTTTCAGTCATTATCACTTTCATGTAACACATCCTAAGTGTGTAAACCTTATTATTGAGGAAGATCTTGGATAATTGAGAACTAAAATATAAAGTTGTCCACTCTATGTTAGAACAAAATTCAAAGATCTTGAGGAAATAGGGTTTGAGATAGATCTATAGCACGTATTATCATATTTAAGACCCTATTTGATAATAGTATTAGACATTTATATCATTATTTATTTTGAAATTGATTCCGATATCAATTAACGGGTGTGACAAATAGTATGAATTTGGAAACTTACAATGTAAACAAGCAACCTTATATCAATTTAACATTGATATTTTATCTTCTTAAAATATCAATATCTGGTGCTCTAAACAAACTAGTTATAATATCCTGTTTGATTAGAGTATAAAAAATGATACTATATTAATTTTGAAAATGATAATTTTAGAGAATAAAGTATTAATATTAAAGTGTTGGAGTTTCTAGAAATACCTGACGACGATCCAAACTCCATAGCGCTGCAGAAGACAAGAACGAGAAAGATCCGCTGGATAGGAATCGCCCGTCTCCTTCAGACAATCCTCTAGTTTCCTCTCTCCATTGAGCCTGTATGGTGCAACCGTATGGGGAGTCACAGCCCTGCCTGTGCTTATATAGAGAGGAGGGACTAGTCTGAGTTTGACTAGGATTAGAATCCTGCCCATAGTCAGATCCTGGGCCTAATAGGAGATAAGGCCTAATAAGCCATGTTCCATCTTATAAACCTAATAGTGTGCTAAGTCAAGTCCATTAACAAAGTGGATCACTTAATAAATGTCGGGTTAACCTAACATTCTCTCACTTGATCCATCTTGTTCCTTATACATCAAATCTTCTCTTTGAACTATACATATAATACTAATATATATAATTTTGAAAATGACTATAGAAGATTTGACATCACAGGCTCAGACTTGAAACGAGAAAGTCGGTATGCGCGCGCTATAAAACAGAAAACTAGCGCACTGTCTCTATTAGATGGAACTCAAATTGCTCAGGTTATAGTAGGTTAAATGACAAGGGTCATGGCAGTAAATGCATTCAGTCACACACCACCTTCCATGTACCACGTGTCACCAACTTTTCCATAACTGAACACTGTATATGGCTGTCTGAATAAACTTACACCTGATGTTTATTCGATGGTCACCACTTTAAGTTACATTCTGCATACCTGAAGTCTATTACTGAAGTGTACACAAATGGAACATGCAGAATACAACAACAATTAAGAATCAATCACACAACTGTATTAGTGTCAAACTGAATCACAATATATCAAGAGAACTGACAAGACCCATCCGAATCACATGACTACAAAGATGCTAACCAGTAGTCCCTTAGTGAGTGGATCTATCACCATGAGACCTGTCTTAATATATTCAATTGACACCTCACTAAATCTCTAAGACAAAAAGTACTTTATGCCTAAGGTTCTACCACCCTTAGACACCTTATTGTCCTTAGAGAAGAACACTGTAGTGGAATAGTCATTATAAATCCTTATAGGCCTCAAAAGACTACAAAAGATAGAGAAACGACCAAATTCCATAACCAAATAGCATGTGTACTAGCCTCATAACATGCATTGAATTCTGCCGCCATGGTGGAAGTAACCGTAAAAGATAACCAAAAGTAAACCTTTGGATATCAAGCAACCACCATAGTCTGTATCGGCATATGCAACTATCTCAAATTGATATGACCTCCTTTATGTGAGCATAACACCTATTGTGCCTTTAAGATATCCAAAACCTTCAAGGTCATAAATGGAACACCGTAGCATACTAAATTATTATCTTTAACAATGGGTACCTTATTGGGTGTGTAAGACAGCAAATGGAACCTTCTAGAACCATAAAGATGTAAGAGTTTTGAGAAAGACCTAAAGAGCCTGATGGTCTAACCCTAGTGTTCTCTAAGTCTGAGACATACCGGGCTACACCTAAATCTTCCATCTTAACAAATTCTCAGAAACTAAAACCTTAGTTTCATGTAACAAACAAAGATTACTATTAGCAAGTAATATGTTATCCATACACAAAAGCAAGATAAAATTTACTCCCACTGACCTTTAGGTATGAACACTTATCAAAAAAAATGTTCTCTTTAAACTCAAAGGACAAAAATATCCCATTAAACATGAGATACCACAGCTGGGAGGCTTACTTAAGTCAGTAAATGGATTTCCTTAACTTGCATACCAGATGTTCTCTCTATTAAACATTAAACACTTGAGGTTGCTCCATGTACACCTCTTAATCTAAATCCCAAACTCCTTGTGGCATCCTTATTAGGCGTGTGTGTCTACTTTGTCTTAATGCAGTCAACACATGTCACAAAGTCTTTAAAGTCAAGAGAAGAAAATACTCTAACTAATCTTTGAAGCCTCTTAATAGAGATAATTACCTAATCTCCTATGCCACAACATGGATGACTCATCTTATATGCTTTCATGCTTATTGCCATTAAACCAAAGTAGGTAGGCTACCGTGGACATGTTAAACCATAGAAGATATACTCAAATTCCATAAACCATCAGAAAGATTGCCAGTACCAAAAATAACTGAATCTTTATTTTAAATTAAAGGAAAAAGTTCCAAAACTAAAATGGAACCATTTACAATCAAGTTTCGATACCGACATCATAATTCTACTATAAAATGGTCCATAGAATGTGCCATTTAAATTTGAAACATATCCACTACTAAATATAGCCTAAAACGTTCCTATAGCCTTCACTTGCAAGCACGTCCTATTCCTCAAGAGAATCGGCTGCTCACCCTTGTGGATTGATTTTATGAATAGGAATCCCTACACAAAAGTGGCAACAAGCACAACAAACCTTGAGTCAAATCACCAAGAATCTAAAAGAATAATAACCAATTAAGACTCATAACATATATGATAAGAGACCACACCTTTCTTCTCAAGCCACTGTTTGTATTTCTGACAGTCTTTCTTTATGTGTCCAACCTTGTGGAAGAAGAAGCATTTATCATTCTTTCCTTTTCTATTTTTGTTATTCTTCTTCTTACCCTTCATTTGAACACCCATTCCTTTCACTGAATGTTCACTTCCATTATGAGAGGTAAAATTAACAACATTATTCCTCTCTCCTCTCACTCTCTCTTCCTCTTGTACACACATGGTCATCAACTCATTGACCAACCATTTAGCCTGATGTGTGTTATAGAAAAATTTAAAAGCTTCATATTCCATAGGCAGAGAGTTAAGAATGAAGTGAACCAAAAAAGTATCAGAAATTGTAGGGTCCGTTTGGCAACTTAGTTGAAGTACTTCCGATAAAAGTACCTTCATGTGGAAGTCACTTCAATTAGAAGGCATTCTCATTTATAGAAGTGAAAGTTGTTTGGTTATATTTTTCCATCAAATAAAAGAAGTACTTCTATAATAGAAATAGAAAATAGTAAAAAAATAAATAAAAATAAAATAATATATGCAAAGTTTAATAAAAATAAAAAATATGTAATTAACACAAAATAGATATTTCACTATATGAATTTTGTTTAGGGTATGAATCCTTTGTGAATTAATATGACTATGCACCCAACAAATAGAATAGTATATATATATATTTTCCTTGCATCTAGCGTGGACGGCGCTCACCGGTGGGGTGTGGGTACGTGGGGCGCGGACGGCGGCAGCGTGCGTGGGGCGTGGACGGCGCTCGCCGGCAGGGTGAGGGGGTACATCGCAAAGGGAGGCAAGGGCGGCAGGGGCATTAACGCTCGCTGGCAGGGGAGCCGTAGAGGCCAGCGAGGTGCTCTCGTTACAGTGCAGGGGGGGAGTTGCAGGGGCGGAGACGGCGGTCGCCGATGGGGTGCACCTGTCTGCCCGGGGGGGATGCTCGCAAGGTCGTGCCAGAGGGGGTTGCAGAGGGAAGAGGGCGAGGGCGAGGTGCACCTGTCCAGCGGGGGGGATGGTTGCGGAGGTCGGCGGGGGTCCACGGTCGCCGGTGGGGAAGGGGACGGAGGGGGCTGCGGATGCCGGCGGGTGCACTCGTCACGGGGGGGTCGCGAGAGGGTGAGGGTGGCGGGGGCATGACGCTCACCGGTGAGGAAGGGGAGGGAGGGGGGTTGGGGGTGGGGTGCTCGCAAGGATGGTGGGACGGGGGGCGGGCGGGAGATAGTGGTCATCGGGAGGAAATTTTTTGAAGTCGGAAGGAGAAAAAAATTCCTCCTTACTTCTACCTTCCGTGAGAAAGAGAAGTGAATATTAATGGGTATCCAAACACCATAATTAAAATAAGAACTTCTCATTGAAGGAGAAGTAAAAAAAAGTACTTCTAATGGATTTCCAAACGCACCCGTAACCTCCATGGCATTGAGTTGAGCTAAAATATCTCTCATCATCATGATATGCTCTCTAACACTCCCACTGCCAGTGTATTTCATCGAGGAGAGTTTGGCCATCAAGGTACTTGCCTTAGCCTTGTCAGAACTGACAAACTGCTCCTCAATAGCCTGAAGAAACCCACTAGCACTAGTTTGTGTAGGGATCGATCCCTTTATGTTCTGACTGACGTGCCCCTGAAGAAATAGGAGACACAAATGATTGGATCTCTCCCACTTCTCAAAATGAGTCTTCTAGTCAGGTGTACTATCAACTGTAATAGGAGCAGGCTGATCCTCACGTAAGGCTAAGTCTAAGTCCATGCACCCTAAAGCAAAAAGTACTCTTTGTTTCCATTCAGTAAAGTTTGTTCCATTAAAATAAGGCACAGACCCAGTAAAAGGTGCAAAGAGTGGAGAAGCAACTGCAATTAATAAACATGCTCACATGAGATAATGCAACTTAATCATGTACGAGGCAACAACTTAAAAGCTCAAAATAATTATAATAACCGAAAAGAATTACAATCAGTCCAGTGCATCGTTGTAATTTCTCCTTTGGGAGGTAATCACAACATGCTGATGGACCAACTCTCCAGATAGACCGAAATGATAGAACTAACATCCATATATACTTTGATGTCTAGAGAATTTATACCTTTGGGTACCAAACTCCCAAGAGTCGCCGTATACATAAATATCATTCTATCCTACTCTTAACATAGAAATAAAGTACTTCTTTGGGAGTTAAGACTTTATCTCCAAATTAAAAGCACAAATTTAATACTATCCTTATTTTCTTTATGAGGATTATTCAATATTTTCCATGTATAAGGCCACTTTGGTGATCTACTCACACACTTCAAATATTAAATCTCCTCTCCTCCAAATAAGAATAATATTAAAACAGTAAGCTCACTTGATGTTATTTAAACTAAAGAGTAGTAAATTTTATTATCCCTCATGATTGGTGCCACTTTGATGATCTACTCAACCACTTAGAATGCAAAAATTCACTATTAAACCATATAATAACATCAAATAATAACTTTACGTGAGCTAAGGACATTTCCATAATATTATTGCAATAAAAAATATTCATGCTCAAATTAAAATTTAAGAGGTCATGATTGCATGCTCAATATTTCTAACCAGAATTGCAATAATTAATGTCCAATTTTGATGCTAAAATTCACTGAAAATAATTTAATACAGAAATTCTAGCAATCTGTTTGCATATATATCCAATTCTACTGCAGAAATATCTGCCAGAATTAATTCTGAATTCACTGTTTTACATACATGCCCCTATATCCTTCAACATGGCTTCGCTTAATAGATTACAACCCTACATGATACTTAATGAGCCCAATATCCTATGAAATAAGTGGATACTGGATAATCCTTTAACCAAATCAAAGAACAAGCACATTTAGCTTTAATACAAAATAATTAACCTTGATGATTTAGAAATAACAAAGATATTTCAACCGGATATCTTAATGGATATCAAATCAGATCTGAACTTAAATCGGATTCGAATCTAATTCCTTAAAGGATTTAAAATCAACTTAATTTAAATCCAAATCAGATTTTATCTTAAAGAATCTAAATCTGAATTAAATCCAAAAGCCTTAAAGAATACCAAAATGGATTCTAATTTAAAAATAGATTCGAAATGACTCCTTATCGGATTGAAGATTCATTCACCCAAAATCCAAATCTATTTCATCTTTAAAACCAGAATCCAAATCAGATTCTAACACCAACGAGAATCTGAATCCAAATACCTTAGAGATCCAAACTCAAACCGAAATTGGATCCAAATGATTCTTATCGGATCTTGATGAACTTTAAGATCCGAAAGCAAACATAAAATCGGATTCAAACATACAGGATCCGATAGACAGATCCAAATTAATATCCTTATTAGATCCCAAGCGCAAAAAGGTAAATAACATCTCCTTCTCTCCCACGTTTCTGCTTCATGGAGAAACCCTAGCCGTATGGATTCCTTGGGCAGCGGCGGCGGGAGTTGGAGGACTGGCGGTTGGGCAGGGTGCAGTGGCTGGCAGCAGCGGCCCCCTCGTCGGCCAGACATGGCACAGCGGCGCCATCCAGCGAGGGCAAAACCGTCGGCAACAAATTTTTTTATATATATATCTGAAGGAGAGAGGATCACCTCAGTTCCCGGGTGGAGGGAGCTCCCGCAGTCTTCAATGGTGTGAGGACACCTGGTGTCGCGGAAAACGAAGTGTCAGTGCGCTTTAAATAGGGCGTAAAGTAGATATGACGTCGCTCGGTAGTGGGTAAATAGAGGGTCGGTAGTGGGTCTTTGAAGCCTCGGTAGCTCGATAGTGGGTAAATAGAGGGTCTGTAGTGGGTCTTTGAAGCCTCGGTAACTCGGTAGTGGGTAAATAGAGGCTCGGTAGTGGGTCTTTGGAGCCTCGGTAGCTCGGTAGTACCCTCTATTAATCCACTACCGAGCCTAGTTTAAGTTGCTACCAAGTCTTTAAAGACTCGCTACCGAGACCTGTTACACTTGCTACCGAGCTTTGAGGATCCACTACCGACCGTCTATCAACTCGCTACCGAGTTACTGAGGCTCTAAAAACCCACTACTGAGCTACCGAGGCTTCAAAGACCCACTACCGAGTCTCTATTAACCCATTACCGAGCCTTGAGAATCCACTACCGACCGCTTATCAACTTGCTACCTAGCTACCGAGGTTTCAAAGACCCACTACCGACCCTCTATTTACCCACTACCGAGCCTTGAGAATCCACTACCGACCGCTTATCAACTCGCTATCGAGCTACCGAGGCTTCAAAGACCCACTACCGACCCTCTATTTACTCACTACCGAACTACCGAGGCTTCAAAGACCCACTACCGACCCTCTATTTACCCACTACTGAGCGACGTCATATCTACTTTACGCCCTATTTAAAGTGCACTGACGCTTCATTTTCCGCGACACCAGGTGTCCTCATGCCATTGAGAACTGCGGGAGCTCCCTCCACCCGGGGACTGAGGTGATCCGCTCTCTATCTGAATCGCCTTCCCGCAAGCACATGCCCGTACCAAAGCAGCGCCCACGGGCGCTGCAGCTGCCGCCGGCCGCACAAGCGGCGCCAACCAGGGCTCTCGGCCCCTTGCCCAAGCCTTGCAGGTCCCCTCGCCGGCTAGAGAGGGCGCCAGCGACGCCGTCCATCGAGGGGCCATCCCGCACGCCAAACGCGTGAGACCGACACCGTCAAGGTGTTGCTCGCACCCGCCTTCACGGCACGCACAACGGCGAGGATGGCCACCCAGAAGGACGCCATCGCCCTTTTGCCGCCCGGCAGCACAAACGCACCGTCAGAGGCATTGCCCCCTGCCCCGCGGGCCCGACCATGCTGTCGCGGGCCGCGGATGTGCAGCCACACACAGCCGGGCGGGTGGAGTTCGCCCCTGTCCATCAACCTGGCGTGGCGAAGAACAAACCGCCACAGCGGCCGGCGTAGGGTCACCCCGATCAAAACCAAGTCGCCGTGGGATATCCCTATTCCACCGCCGTGAGCCAACGGCGGAATCGCCACAGGCATGCCCTGGATTGAGATGAGCGCCGCCGCGGACAAGGAGAAGATCAAGCAAGAAGAAATCGAACTATACAAATCTATCGATTTCATCGTACGTTGATCGTAGGACAGAAATCGGATAAACTATAGATCATCGGTTTCTGACGTACCACAAGTCCGTGAGATAGAACACGGGATCTGATACCATATATTGGAGATTCTAGGAATACCTGACGACGATCCAAACTCCATAGCGTTGCGGAAGACAAGAATGGGGAAGATCTTCCGGATAGGAATCGTCTGTCTCCTTTAGACGATCCTCTGGTTTTCTCTCTCTACTGAGCTTGTATTGTACAACCGTATGGGAAGTCACAGCCTTATCTGTGCTTATATAGAGAGGAGGGACCCGTCCGAGTTTGACTAGGATTAGGATCCTGCCCATAGTCGGATCCTGGGCCTAATAGGAAATAAGGCCCAATAAGCAATGTTCTATCTTATAAACCTAATAGTGTGCTAAGTCGAGCCCATTAACAAAGTGAATCACTTAATAAATATCGAGTTAACCCAACACAAAGTTCATACAAATGTACACTTAAGGCAACTACTTTATTTGTATTACAAGTATTGAAATTGATACTATCAATCAAACATTTCTTGATAATTTATATCAATATCAATTTTAAAATTAATAATAATAAATATGTCTAATATTGGTACCAAGTAGAGCCTTCGTCAGTAGTGTCTTTTGGCCATGCAAACTAAATGTAATTTATGCAAAAATAAAAATAAATAATTTTTAAACTAAATTTGTACCCAAGAGAAGAGTTCAGCATCGTATTAATGTATTAGTTCAAATGCTTTACCAAATGTTTAAAAATATTGAACATTTATTTTTTATTTGATTAGAATATCAAAAATGATAGTATATCAACTTTGATATTGATATTTTAAAAGATTAGAGTGGCAATATCAAAATTGATACAAGTTAACATTATATTACATAAAATGTTTTATTTGTACTAAAAGTTTTAAAATTTATATTAATATCTAGATAACTCATGTTGATTTTTATCGATATCGATTTTAAAACCGACAGCGAGATGCCTTTACCAAACTATTTGCCGAATGGCTATGGAATTAGAGGTTGGACGGTGGTTCCACCCAATTGAATCGGTCCCAAGGTCAATTCAAACAAATTTATCAACCATGAGGGAATTGAGAGGTAAATTTCAAGTTGGGCACTGGCCAAGGAGTCATCATTTGACAACTCCTGACATTCCTTCGAGGCCATCTGCCTACAAGTTTTATAACTCCCATGTAAACTAAAGCAGCAGTACTCTCGTAGGCTAATAGGGTGTTTCAGTCTTCTTACGGATGAATAGGGTGTTTTGGTTGTACAATAATTGTTTTGTACATTTTCGTGATAAAAAGTCATATTAAATAAAATGTGAACTAGATAATGACATAAAATTGTCATGTTCGGAGAGTTGTTGCGACAAAAAAGAGGGTACGATATATAATCAAACAAAGTGGAGGATCACAAGATTAAAAAAAAGTGAGATCATCTTTTCTGTCTAAAAAAATTATTTTAAAACTATAAAATTGAAATGATAATCAATTATCTCTTTTAACAAGTTTTATTACAAAAATATAAAATTATTAAAAAAAAACTCAATTTGTCGTATAACCAAACGCTACGTACCTATTTTGTTGCACAACAATCTTTATACATGTTAAATTCTATATTATAAAAAATCTTACAGCCTATTTGAGAATGGCGTCATCACTATTAGTTTTAAAATTTATATGAATATAGACCGTCACAAGGTGTACGACTATTAATATTGAACTCAAAATATATATAGTACAAATAAGATATAAATCGTAATACAATTAGTCTCACCTATATCAACTTTGATATTTTCGATTAATCCTTTAAAAGTATCAATACTAAAATTGATATAGCTTCATTTTCATACTCTAACCATATGGGACCCAAGATATCCAAAAGTAAAATAATGATTCCTGCCGAACAAAATAAGGACTACGAATAACTAACAATTTTGTCCAAAAAACAGTTATCTATAAAAACAAAATTTTGTAAAGATTGTCAAGCAACCTTTTAAGTAAATTTTGTTACGAAAGCTTTTTTTGTAACAAAAACTCAATTTATGAGATGTTTGTTTGCATGATAAAATTTTAGTAACAAAATTGGTTCAAAATTATGTTTGACAATCATGATGATCTTATGTTTTAAGAGAGATTTTGTTATTGGACAAAAAAGGTGAGATCTTCTTTTTTTTTGTTATCACCTCTCTCCAAAGCTAACATTTTTATATCTTTGGCTGGTTTAAATTTTAAATAACTTTTAACGTAAAAACGCATAAAAGTTTAACCGTGCAACCAAACACCCTATTATCATACAACAAAACACCCCCCATTCGAAGCCTTTCTTTTTTGTGCTGTTAGATGTTAGCTTTTCAGAAAAGAAAAGAAAAGAAAAGAATATCTTGGGACTACATAAATGAGTTTGGCAGGGTATGGCTCGAGGGGAGAGCACTCAACCGCAATACAATTTTGCCTTGTGAATCGAACATATATGCAGACCTGACCGCAAAAAAACTTATGGGGTGTTTGGTTGCATGATAATTTTTTGTACACTTTCATGATAAAAAATTGTATTAAAATAAAAAGTGAACCAACTCATGACATAAAATTATCATGTTTGGAGGGATGTGATTACAAAAAAGAGTAACCACCGCACATGACCAAATAAAGTGGGGGACCACAAGGAAAAAGAAAGAGGTGAGACCCTCTTTTTTTGTTTAAGAAGAAAATCACTTTCAAAACATAAAATTGTCATGGTTGTCAAACACCTCTTTTAACAAGTTTTCTTACAATTTTTAAAAATTAAAACAAAAACCTTCATTATCATGCAACCAAACACCCCCTTAACAAAAATTGCCATGTCTGTAAGAAAACAAAAACAAGCACGACAGGATCATCCAGGAACGGGCCACTCACTTGGTCAGCTCACGGTGTTTTCCATCCTACGAAGCTCTATGATTTACTCCCTTCGTTGTCATACTTCTCGGCCAAATCCGTCTGAGCAGCAACCTTAGTCGAAGATTCAGAAGTGGCAGTTTCTGATGCAGGTGTCGTATCAGTAAGCATCCAGGGAACCTAGCATATCAAAATGGGGTGTCAACGTCTTGATTACATTGCACCAACTTGAGAAACGGAACTAAATCCGACAGAACAGAAATGATAAGAAAGTTTCGGGCAGAAGGCTCATAGTTCTGAAACCTTGAGGTTGATCTTCCAGGTTGGTCTCCTGCCCTTGACGTGTTGCAGCAGATGAGCATTCTGCTCTCTAGTAAGTCGCACAAGATCTTCGCCAAAGTATGGACTTTTTGTAGAGTGGGAACCATCTGTAGCATTAACAGATCAAAATTGTAACCAATATGAAGCCTTCTTCGACGGGTCTACACTTTCAGTTAGTATATACTCATGGCAGTCACATGGTAGGCTAATTAGTTAAACACTTCTAAGCAGAAAGACATCACTTAGAAATGCAGTAGCGACTATGAAATGAGTAGCGTAAGAAGTCACCAATCCTCTGCAGCAGTCACAGAACAATGTTTGGTTTTAGAGGGTTGTATTTGTGGATAACTTAACTGATGAGAAAATCCAACAAGTTTGCATCGAAATAATTCAAAAAGAATCCCCCTTGAAAGAGGTTCTGTTTGGGAAAGTAGGTTAAGATATGAACTCAGCTCGATGAAGCCTTTATCGCAAATTATTTGAAGGTCAGCTACAAGAATTTTCTATCTCCATTTTCAGCGATTTTGGGCTACAATTGAAAATGTGTGAATCTCAAAATCACACTGAATAATATCTTCGAAGTTAATCTTAACTTTATCCTATCCTTTTATTCTCCAACTATCTTAATATGCTTCACTTTTCTAACAACAGTTTCCCTATATCAAGTTATGTAATATGCATTATATAAATATTTTCAAATTCTAGTTAGTTTCAATTTAGCTCCGCCATGGTCAGTCCTAAGACTGGATGAGAAAAAAAGGAGGGTAGCGGTAGATGAGAGTCATTGTAAAACAAACTCATATCTCATGATATGAATTCAAATGATATATATATTGGGACATACTCACCTAACAGCACATTACACCAAAACACAGGTGAGATGAAAAGTACAACAAAAGTGAGGACATTCTCCGCATGACATGTCACATAAGTGCCCTAATGTGGTGTTAATTGTTAAATATGCAAGAGTTCTCATATCAAGAATGGATGATAGGTGTGGGTAAAGAAGTTAACCCAAAAGAGAGAGTAATATATAAATTCTCGAACAAACTCAAGCAAAAAAACATTATTATAGAAAGAAATCTAAGAAAGAAAATATTTAAAGAATAAAGAGAATATACTTATAATATTGGATCTCTTATGGGAAAATTTATGAAACATATTGATAGTGTAAAGAGGATAAAGATGAATATCATGCATATCCAAGAAACTAAGTGGACACGAGAGAAATGTAAGGCTTTGTTTAGTACAAGGATAACTCAACTCAACTAAACTCAACTAAAGTCTTTATCCCAAATTACTTGGGGTCAGCCATATGGATTCTCTTTCTCCACTCATGTCGATTTTGTGTTATTTCTTCAGAGATATTTAAACCATCTAAATCATATTGAATTACCCTCCTCCAAGTTAACTTAGGTCTACCAAGCCCCTTTTTTGTTTCTGTCATTATAATATTTTCTATCTTTCTAACTAGAGCCTCTTTAAATCTACGTTTAACATGTCCAAACCATCTCAATCTCACTTCTTTCAATTTGTCTACAATTCTCGTTGCTCCTACATTTTCTCTGATACATTCATTCCTTATTTTATCTAATATAGTATGACCACTCATCCATTTTAACATTCTCATTTCGGCAACACTTATTTTAGAAGTATGTTTTTCTTTTATTGTCCAACATTCACTACCAAACAACATTACGGGTCTTATACTTGTACGATAAAATTTTCCTTTCAACTTTAATGGAATTTTACGATCACATAGAATCCCTAAAGCCAATCTCCACTTCATCCAACCTGCTTTAATCCTATGATTAACGTTTTCATCACATTCTCCATCTTTTTGAATAATTGATCCAATATACTTGAATTGAATTTTTTGAGACAATATTATCCCATCTAAACCGACGCCCTCACCTACTTCTCTTTGGTTTTCATTAAATTTACAATGCTTATATTTTGTTTTAGTTCTTCTTATCTTTAAACCTTTAGTCTTCAAAATATTTCTCCATATTTCTAACTTCCTATTCACTCCTTTTGTTTCATCTATCAATACGATATCGTCTGCAAATATCATACACCAAGGTATATCATCTTGTATAGTCTTCGTTAATTCATCTATAACTAATGCAAAAAGATAATGACATATTGCAGACCCTTGATGTAAGCCAATTGAAATAGGAAAATCTCTTGTTTCTCCACCAATTGTACATACGTTAGTAGTTGCATCATCATACATGTCTTTTATCATTTGTATATACTTAACAGGCACCATCCTTCATTCCAACACCCACCATAGAACCTCTCTTGATACACTATCAAAAGCCTTTTCTAAATCAATGAACACCATATGTAAATCTTTTTTCATATCTCGATATTTTTCTATCAAACTTCTAATGAGAAAAATAGCTTCAGTTGTAGATCGACCCGGCATAAATCCAAATTGATTAGTTGAAATTTTTGTACAGCTCCGTAATCGCCGCTCAATAACTCTTTCCCATAATTTCATAGTATAACTCATGAATTTGATCCCTCTATAATTTGCACAATCTTGTATATCTCTTTTTTTTCTTAAAAATATGTATAATAATGCTCTTTCTCCATTCATTTGGCATTCTTTTCGATACTAGGATTTTATTAAAAAGTCGAGTTAACCATTCCACTTTTAAATCTTCCAAACATTTCCATACTTCAATAGGAATATTATCCGGACCACATGCCATACTTGTTTTCATCATTTTCAATGCTTCTTTAACTTCTGAAAATTAAAATTTTCTAACATAATTTAAATTAAAGTTTGTCACATTCTCTATGTCATCTATGTTTTTAGCAAAGTTGTCATTAAAAAGAGTATCAAAATAATTTTTTCATCTTTCTTTGATATCATCATCTTTAATCAAAATTTTTCCTTCTTTGTCCTTTATGCATCTAATTTGATTAAGATCTTGAGACCGTCTCTCTCTCATTCTTGCTAGTTTATAAATATCTTTTTCACCTTCTTTAGTTCCAAGTTTTTCATACATATATTTAAAAGCATCATCTCTTGCTCTTCTAATAACCTTTTTTGCTTCTTTTTTAGCTATCTTGTATTGTTTATAAACTTCATTGTTATCACATTTCGACAATCTCTTATAACAATCTCTCTTATTCTTTATCGCCTTTTGCCCTTCTTCATTCCACCACCAAATCTCTTTTTTAGGTGGACCATGTCCTTTAGACTCTCCAAGTACTTTTTTAGCTATCTCTCTAATTTTTATAGTCATATTCATCCACATATCATTAACGTCTATGTCTAACTTCCAATCATTTATCTTTAAAAGTTTGGTCTTAAATATTTATTGTTTCATTCATTTTAACTTCCACCATTTTATTTTAAGAGAATACTTTTTGTATGTGTTTTTTTGTGTTTTAATCTTAACATCTAAAATCACTAACCTATGTTGGCTTGCTAAAGTTTCACTCGGAATTACTTTACAATCTTTGCAAATAGCACGATTGGATTTTCTAGTGAGAATGAAGTCAAATTGACTTTTATTTTATCCACTTTTAAATATTATTAAATGTGATTCTCTTTAAATAAAATGAATATTTACGAGGATAACATCATAAATCATAGCAAAATCTAAAATATTTTTCCCCTCTTCATTTAAATTTCCATGTCCAAAATCTCCATGAACATTTCCATATTCATGACATTTGTTTCCAACATGTCCATTGAGATCTCCTCCAATAAATATATTTTCTTCATTTGGTATACTCTGCATTAGATCATCCATATCCTCCTAAAATTTTTCTTTAATCTCGCTAATTAATCCAATTTGTAGAGCATATGCACTAATTACATTAATTATTTCTCTTTCTATAATCATTTTTACCATAATAATCCTATCTCCTACGCTTTGAATTGAAATTATTGCATCTTTTAATGTTTTATCAACAATGATACCTACCCCATTTTTATTCTCTCTTTTCCTGTATACCATAGTTTATATCATGTATTTCCTACTTCTTAACCTTTTTATCCTATCCATTTGGTCTCTTGAATACACATAATATTAATCTTTCTCCTCTCCATACTATCAACAAGTTCGATAAGTTTTCCTATAAGAGATCCAATATCCCAAGTGCATATTCTTATCTTTCTTTCAATATTTTCTTTCTTACATTTCTTCTTATAATAATGTCTATTTGAATTTGTGTTTATTCTAAAACTCATATCTTGCTCTTTATTAAACTTCTTTACCCACACCCATCTTTGATGTGGGAACCCTTGCTTATTTAATACCATAATAGGGCGCTTATGTGGCACGTCGCATGTGAGGAACGCCCTCACCCTTGTTGTATTTTTCGCCACACCCGGGCTCCGGTGTAACGTGTCGTTTGGTGAGTACGTCCCAACGTTTATATCATTTGAATTCATTTCATGAGACGTGATTTTATTTTTACGCTGGTTGTCACCTACCGCAACCCTCCTCCTTTCTCATCCGGGCTTGGGACCGGCCATGGTGAAGTTTTTGGTACAAGGATAAGTAGGGATAAAATAGGTTTATCCCTAAACCCCGTTTGTTTCACATATAAAATCAAAGTTAATCTAGTTTAACTTAATCTGGTTTATCCTCAAAAAGAGGGATAAAGTCATGGATAAGTCATCCTTAAGGATGTATGAGACATCTTACCCTAGGTCCACTCTTTTGGGGAGACGATGGAAAGCTTGGCCATTGCCTATGTTTCCCATTCTTCTCCATGACTCTTCAAGCAACAATGATCTCTCCTCCTTTGGCGTCGACTTCTTCCTCCCTTGCAACTCTATGCAGCATTGACCTCGACGATTTCTCCTCCTTCGTAGTTGATCTCTTCCTTCATCAACAACATCAGTCTCCACGACGTCTCTAGAAAGAGCCCTTCGTGTAAGATAGAAAGGTTCTTAAGAACACAACGATTGAAGCCCTAGATCTTGCTTTTAATAAGTCAGTGAAGAAATGGATTGGATTTTCCCTCGCTATTGTTGCTTGTAACGATTTGTATCGACCTTTGCTAAATTTCCCTTGTAGTTCCTCCGTGAAAAAGGAACGACACACAATCCCATTATACAGATACAATAAAATGAAAGATACTGAATGAAGCCTGAATATTTTTTTCTATGATCTGTAGTTGAGACCCCCTTCCTTTGTCTCTAAGTCTCAAGGTCTTCCCTGTTTGTATAATGTCATTGTGAATTGACTGCAACATTTAGAAGAGTTTAGTGAGAAACCCGATTGCTCTTGCAATCTTCTTTCGCTCTCTTTTTTGAATCTCCAAACTCACGTCCATGCAATCAAAACCCTCACAAATCTTTAAATCCTCAAGTCTAAAACTTGAAACTCAAAATTCTCATAAAAGCCCAAAATTTTGAAAACTCATCTTCAAATTTAAATTAAAAATCCCTAAAACACAACAAATTTGAAAGACAAGTCAAGCAAGATGAAACCAAAATACGCAAACCATTAAACCAAACATGAAAGAAACTCAACTTAAAACAAATCACAAAAGAGAAAAGACACTAAGTAACAATCAAGTCAAAACCAAAATTGAAACACATCCCGAACAAAACCCAAATCAACCCAAACCAAACTGAACTAAATTCAAAACACTAAGTTTGCATTTCAACAAGTTCATGGAGCCGTAGCTCGCAAGTGTTTATTTTGTGGATGTATATCTTCTATTTACAAATTGCTATGATGGTTAATCAAGGGTGTTCAAATACTTGTTCGATAAACACTATAACTTCACAAGTCCGATGGGGAGAGGTTAAAAAGAAATTTTCAAAAAAAAAACTCAAAACATGTCAAATAAATAAAAAATGAGGTTTACATGGTCAAAGTGATAGGGTAATCTCCATGTTGACACTTACAAGATCTGTGGAGCTAACTTTGTAAGTTTCAAAATACACAAACCACACCTGGAGCTAACTTTGTATGTTGTAAAATACACAAACCACACCAACTTAGCTAATACTCATAAAATACCATATATTTTCATAGTTGTCGAAGATAAATCACAAAATAAAAATATTTTCCAAAAACAACATGAATTTTCTTAATTTTTAAAAGTTTGAGGTTACATCAGTTGATATGAGATAAAGGAATGCCTGAATGAGCTAACGCCCTAATTTTAACAAAAGAAGACATCGAACGGAGGATAAATCTCGGGTTCCCAAAATGCTTTTCAAATATTCTTTTGTTTTGTGTGCCAAATTGACCGAGGCATGGCTCTCCATAAAACAAGGTCTGAATCCCAAGGGTTCCAAATTGGCCAATCTTGCAAAAGTGAAATATTGCTATCAGGTTCCTTCCACTGTAGCTTCTAGCTTTTGATAAGGACTCTCCAAAGAAAGTTTATAACTCCTTGAACAAATAGATGATATATAGTTACATCCTTGCTTAGAATAATCTCCCAAAATAATTACCATCCAACTTAGAGAAAGGAACATAACCGTTAAGTATGACCTTTTCTCTTGATTTTCAACACTTTAAGAACCAGGGAAAGGTATTGGACATGAACATTTCTCTATAGCATGAAAAGAAAAGTAAGAACATGAAGCTTGTACTTTGGTAATATTGATAAATTTAGTAAATAAGAGACCTCGAGGAATGCCATTCTCAAGAGTCACATATGATAATAGCATGCATGTCATTTAAGAGCATTAGAATACAATTACTCATTAATAATGTGCCATGTACTTAAATACATTACACGTAAAAAACCATGTTAGAATTACCTAGCACTGTTGACCATAGATGTCCGATATGGACAATGGACAACAACATAAGGTACAGGGGTAAATATCCAGCCTCCTTTCCCTCCTTGGATCTTTGAGTGTAAGAGAAATGTTGTCAAATTGATACATGCTCTAACATGTGATGCAACTTTGGAACACACTGCCGAAATAATGGCTCCAGATGAAAAGAAGAAATACTTCTGGCCCACCTATGAGCATCATACATTTTATCCCATGCCTGCACAATCTCATAAATCTTGAATTACAGACCTGAAAGTGAAGAGGTACTAATGAGTAATGTAGAAAGATAAAAAAGGTTAAGGAAACAATATTCAGCAACCTAAATTACATCTACCTTCTTGGGCTGTTTCATTAGAGCAATGGTTCTTTATCATCACAGCAAGATCAGTTGGAGATGCTCCTGCAAGTTTAAACTTTTCAACAGATGCCTCCAAACATTCTTCCCAGATAGGAATGTTTAGTCTGAATTCCACTATAGATCGCTCATAGAGTATAGTGCCCCATAGTACATGGATCTGTGATCTCATATTTGATGCCTTCTCTGCAGCTTCATCAGTAGATACTTCTTTGAAGAGAGCAGGCAATCCCATTGCCTGCAGTAACAGTTTTTCCTTGTTAGGCTTAGAAAGATCATTTAGACGCTTCTCTTCCATCTCCTCCCACATCTGAGTTCCTTTCTCCATATTGTCCTCAGCATTGTTAAATAGCTCCATGACTTCAGAAGATGGCCCATCCTCCAAATCTATCTTGCTTCCAACTGCATAACACCAAGAAAGCTTTGCCTGCTCAAACTGCTGCTGTGCAAGTGCAAGAAAGCCTTCAAAAAAGTCGGGTTTTAATTTAACAGCATCTTGAAAACATTTTGCTGCTTTGTTATATTCTTTCTTGGCATATTCATATGCAACCTTGGCCAGATCAAGTATCACATCCTGGGGAGCATCTTCAGGTAAGACCGATGTCTTTCAAGAATGGGACATGTGAACATTTCCCCAATTAAAAAGTGCAAGAGCAGACAACTCCTGAAATCTTGTTTCATCCATGCCAAAAAGTTCTTTTGCATTTTCACTTGTAACCGTATCCTCTATTGCCTCAGAGTATAGCTTCATCCCAAGCTCATGAAGATCCAGATATGCATCAGAATTGAAGCCAACATGATTTTTGAACAGCTGAGCAAACTGCAGTATCCATTCCTCAATGCATACGGTGTCCTTTTCGCTTGCGTTATGGATGCTTGCACTTTCACAAACTACATTTTGGTCATGGTCGCAACCTAGATTTGCTTTGGGACCTTTTCTCAATCCCCCATACAAGGATGTAAAAAATGGGTCCTGCTCAGGATTGACTTGTGTTATGTACAACCTGAATGATCCCTGTGGATCACTGGATTCTTCAGCCCATCTTAATTCTTCCGAAGTCGTAATTGTCACCAAGTCACCCTCTTTGTCTTTGAATTTCACAAGAACTGCGTTGGTGCTTGGAAACCGGTCTCTGACCATTTCTCTCAGTTGCAGGATGCTACAATTACGGGGAATCTGAGCAACTCTGATATCCTCCCCTAGAACCAACTTGACCTTGAAAGTTTCCACTTTGAGATCCTCCTTGCTATTCTCCTCTACAACAGTTTTATCTGTTTCTATCATCACATCATCTGCACGCTCCTCAACCACTACCTTGTCCACAGCCTTGTGACTCTTTTTCTTCTTCTGTCTATTCCTCTCTTTTACGACCACAGGCTCTGGAACTGGATCATTCAACCTATCATGCAGGTTAATTCCCCGATTAACCATCTCTTTTCTCACTCTCTCATATATGTCCAAGGCGGCAACATTGTTTAGCTCCGCAGCAAGAATCAAATTAACATCGCTCACTGCAAAATCCAACCGGTCGAGGGCCTCATAGCACCTAGCCCGCTTCAGGAGTGCCTTATTGTGCTTAGAGGACACTTCAAGAGCCAGGTTACACTGCTCGACAGCACGACGGTAATCCGGTGGCTCCATCTGCATGTAGCAGGTAGCTAGGTAGCTTCGTATCAAGGCAATATCGGTGTGCCCACAAGGAAGCAGCTTGACGGCCTTCTCATAGGTTAGAACTGCTCCCTTGTAATCTCGTTTCTGGAAGAGCCTGCTCCCCTCCGTCTTGAGCTCCTGGGACATCTCAATGAATACGTTGTCATCCGCATCAAAGTTCCTCCTACTTAGGATCTGCTCTTCTGTGGGGAAGGCGTGTTTGGGCCAGTGCCATTGTCCTTGGTGCCGGAGCTCTTTTTCTTGTTCTTCCCGATGGGTTTCCCCATCCTAGAAAATTCCAGCTGCCATTTCAATGGAACATTTTATATCTCCTAAATCAGACACAAAAAATTACGAAGTAAACCCAATAAAAGAAAACTCAAGCCTTGCATGTCCCTTCTAGGTCTAGCAAACACCCGTATCCCCCAGATTCCATCCACCCCAACCACAATAAGCAGAATAACATCAGCTGCCGCTCGCGCACATGCGCAGGATTTAGGAGATTCACACATCAGAAATTGGAAAAACTTTCCGAGTCACAAGAAGATTAGCGTACCTGATAGAGCTCGAATGAGGCGCCAAAGGAGCAGAGTTTTAGAGGAGCTCCGGAAAAGGTGGCTCAGAGGTTGCAGAATGAGAAGATGACGCCGACAATCTCCGAATGCGCTGCTGGCCCTGTCGCAGGGTCCACTTGACCCGAAGCGCTCGACGAGGATGGCGGAGATGCTGAGAAGACGATGGGGATCGTGACGGAGGAAAGCGAAGAGGCCGCACGCCGGAGCAGAGGCGCGCTTTTTGTTTCCCTCTTTAAATTGTCCGGAATTTTTTCTTCGCCGTGCCCGGTGAGACCAACCAGTAGGAATTCGTCACGTCTGCTTGATGACGGCTACGTGCGGCGGCGAACGCACAGCCGCCGGCCGGTGAAACGGCATCTTAGCTTGGCGTCGAAGGGTGGTGGTCCTGGTGGAGGTGGCGGAGTCGGCCGTCGCCGTCGTCGTCGCCGGCGATTTCTTATGGCGGAAGGAAGACGGCTCCGTGGGGAAGATCGCTCGCCCGGAGTTCAGGTATCGCATTCTGACACGCCTTCATCGCTGTGAATCACGTGCCGTGGCCGCCGCTGCTCCGCGTGACGGAGGGGACCGGATCCTCTGTATACTCGGGTGTGCACTCTTATGCACACAGCACGATAATTGGTCCACTTACCTCGCATGAACAGGGAAACGCCCTTTGAAAGAGAAATGGAGACGACGCCGTGAAAAAAAAAGAAAATAATCTCTATCACGTAATTGATGTTAAGATGTTCACAGTTATTGTTATTATCTTTAATCTTCGTCTCTTGCTCTAAAATAATTTAAATTAATATATAAATAAATTAAATTTATCTTCAAATTAATAATATGGTAAGATTATTATATGGATAAAGTAGTTTTATTTTTAAATTAAGATCGAGCTGTAAATTATCATAAATTTATATTTTTAAAAAAGTGGATAGAAAAAGATTATTCTACGGGACAATGGTAAATAGAGAAATTAATTCTCTTAAACATGAATCCAAAGTTTATTGTCTAGCTATTAAGTTTAAATATTATTATTCATTGTGTTAATCATATAGACATTACTGTGGGATCAATAAAATGTATTCGGTGACAAATTAATTCATCCAAACAGCATATATATACACGTCTCAATCTAATTAATATTATGATTCATAACATAAATAATTAATAAAAAATTAAAATAATAAAATTTATATCCATAAAATGATAAAATATTTTTTATCTTTGTTTATTATTTTTTACAAACGGCCTACTTTATTTCTCTTTCAAATGGCACTTCCCATTTGGTACCCCGGCTGTTCACTCAAGTGAACCAATGAACTTGCGGTGTGCATAGAGCTGCATCCTGGTATACAGAGGATCCAGTTCCGCGACGGAGGGCCACCTTAGGAATCACCCTTCAATTCCTTTACGGCAAAAACAGGCATATACCTGCTTTCGATTTTCGTAAATTTAAATATTTATCTTTAATCGTATAACATAATAAAGTAAAATTACGTAAATTCTAGAACTATGGCGTATAAAGTGATGATAAAATTAAAATAAGATGTTAATTTGATCTAAACAAAATTCGTAATTATATAGTGAATATTTTAGAGATTTTAAATTTAATTTTGAAAATGGGACTAAAATTAAAATAAATTTAATTTAATTTAATTAGAATGAAATTTTAATTACTTTTTAGTCCTTCTTGCGTGGCAGTAAACACCTGCGCAGCCCTTTAAAACCTATCATACCCCGAAACGGCAGATTTTTAACGTCCTAAATTTCTTTTTAGTCCTCCTTACGTGGCAGATGAGTAGAAACAAATCTAACACTCTTGGTAATTCATAAACTAAGGCTGATTAAAAGTTTTGATCGACTTATTTATTACGTTAAACAAAACATGTTTGAATGAACAAAAAAGAAGCTGGATTACTTAATGAGCCCGGTATGATTAGACCTTTGCTCAACCAGATGCAATTTAGATTGTAACTAAATTGACGTTTATTTTGTCTTAATATGAAAATCTTAACTCTTAATTTCATGTCTAATCGCTTAATTTGTAATAAAAAATTACTTAAAGTAATTAAGATATAAGTGATTAGTTTGTTTGATAAAATATCTAAATTAAAATCTTATTAGAATATATTCAAACCAAGACATAAGTTGTAATATATATGTTAATGGTGCATATTATGAGCAAACAATTTAGGCCAAACACTTTAATGTAAATATTTAAATTTAAAATTATCAAAAAAAATCAATATGACATCTATAAATATATTATAAATAGATTAAAAAATAAATATTTTGAAACTACTTTAAGAAGATAAAACATGTAATAAAATGTTAACAAGTTGTACAACAAATATGCATAATTCTTCATTTTTTTCTTTTTAAAGAATTGTATTTTTCAAGTAACGATGAACCAACATGCGAAGGTTCTGAAAATATTAACGCTGCAACACGAGACAAACGTCCGGAAATAAAAAGCAACTTACATGGCTATCAACGAACACTATAGTAAGATGCCACGTGGAAATCTTATAGGCAATAGGTCTAAGCACAATGAACATCCGTATTCCTTAGATTTTAATGTTGCTGTCTCAGTTAGAAACGAACATATCCAAGAAAATAGATTTGAATAATTTCAAATATGTCTTCATGGGACTCATTCAATTGCTAAAGACAAGAGAAGAATGAGTGTATCCATACTGTCTAAGTCATCCAAGTGCATAATCTTTAGAGATTTTCACACGAACTTCTTTTGCGTAGGTGTTCTCTTACGCATCGAAACCACTATCTCCTTTCCGCACCACCGATCGAGTGGGGAGGCAACAGAGTGGACCGCACGTTAAGAAAAAAATTTAAATTCTAGATCCGTAAGGCATGAAATCTGATCATCGGACTGCACGTTGAAGTGATTATGTTGAAGTCGAGGAGACGTTATTTTTTCTTGTGAAATATGTTTTTTTATCTTATTAATTTTTATCGTGAATTTGAACGGATCATATACCAGTATCCCTCCAACTGCGTGCGACTGATAAAATATATCTTCCAGCTCGCTAGAAACAGAATATGAAAGAGTGTAAAAAAATATTAAATATAGATTTTACATATTAAAATATAGCACAAATCAAGTTTCGCCCCTTTTTTCTTTGGACACTTTATTTGTTTAGTCCCACATTTTCTTTTCTTTATTTTATAATTCCATTTTAAAACCCATTTCAACTCCTGCCCCTACCACGTCGTCAACCCTCGTACTCATAATTAAAATTTTTCTTTTTTACCCCCACTTCACGTCCGCTGTATCCTCGCAAGTTGGCTTCTCGGTGCTGCTGCACTAGTGGGGCCGCATTGCAATTAGATATAATTTATATATCTATATATTTTCATTTAATCTATTGTAAATCATATTTTACTTACATACAGTGTGTGTATACTTATATGTATGATAGTTTTATCTTTAAAAGTCTTAAAATACTTATTTTTAGGTTAAAAATATAGATATATAAATAATGTTATTTAAAGTAAATATTTAATTGAAGTTAGATTATTCTATTAATTGATTTAGTTTTGGTTAAAAGATATGGCAAATTAAACTCAATCTAAGTTTAAACTTAAATTTTGAATTATTTAATATATTTAAATGACATATAATTATTAATATTCATAATTTAATTTTTAAAAATAAATATATAATATAATATTTAATCGAGCTACTCACGAGTTTATCGAGCCGAGCAGAAGTCTATTCAAGTTCAACTCATTTAATAATTCAAGTTTTATTTTTTGTTCAAGTTTGTTTATTTAACGTAATAAATTAGTCGAGTTAAATTTTTATCGAGCCGACCTTCGAGCTTTATCAAGAGTATTGATTCGTTTGCACCCCTAATTGGTGCTACCCATGGGAGGGCCTTGGACTAAGCAAAAAAATAATAGGACGGCTGACGGTGGACAAAGTTGGAATAAAAAAGTACGTAAAAAGAGAACGGATGGAAAGAACTCAAGAAGGAAAACTTAACTTTTTAACTGATGTAGGATAAAAACAATAATAAAAACAAATAGTGGGACTAAAAAATAAATTAGGCCCTAAATTAGGACCAAAAATCAAAGACCCCTTAATATATTTGAGGCTCAACATATTCTCTCTCCAACTATCTACGTAGAGGATCCTTATTTTAGTTGAGTACAAATGAATGCAAAGCAAACAATACAGACGCATGGATGCTGGATGGCAGTGTGGGGTTTGGCTTACATGTGCATGTGGGAGATGTGCCAAGCTCCACCTTATTTTATTCTTTGTCCCCATGTTCTTTGGGCTTAGTCTGTGGATACCAAGCTCCACCTTATTTTTTCTTTTTTACCCCACTTCACTTCCGCTGTGTCCTCGCAAGTTGGCTTCTGGGTGCTGCTGCACTAGTGGGGCCGTATTGCAATTATATATAATTTATATCTATATATTTTCATTTAATCTATTTTAAATCATATTTTACTTACATACAGTGTATATACTTATGTATGATAGTTTTATCTTTAAAAGTCTTAAAATACTTATTTTTAGGTTAAAAATATAGATATATCAATAATGTTATTTAAAGTAAATATTTAATCGAAGTTAGATCATTCTATTAATTGATTTAGTTTTGGTTAAAAGATATTGCAAATTAAACTCAATCTAAGTTTAAATTTAATTTTTAATTATTTAAAATATTTAAGTGACAGTATATAATTATTAATATTCATAATTTAATTTTTAAAAATAAATATATAATATAATATTTAATCGAGCTAATTCACGAGTTTATCGAGCCGAGTAGAAGTCTATTCAAGTTCAACTCATTTAATAAATCAAGTTTTATTTTTTGTTCAAGTTTGTTCATTTAACGTAAAAAATTAGCCGAGTCGAGTTTTTATCAAGTCAAGCTTCGAGCTATTTATCGACAGTATTGGTTCGTTTGCGCCCCTAATTGATGCTACCCATAGGAGGGACTTGGAGCGAGCAAAAAAATAATAGGACGGCCAACGGTGGACAAAGTTGGAATAAAAAAGTATGAAAAAAGAGAACGGATGGAAAGAAGGAAAACTTAACTTCTTAACAGATGTAGGATAAAAATAATAATAAAAAGGATAAAAATAATAATAAAAACAAATAGTGGGACTAAAAAATAAATTAAGCCCTAAATTAGGACCAAAAATCTAAGACCCCATAAATATATTTGAGGCTCAACATATTCTCTCTCAACTATCTACGTAGAGGATCCTTATTTTAGTTGAGTACAAATGAATGCAAAGCAAACAATACAGACGCATGGATGCTGGATGGCAGTGTGGGGTTTGGCTTACATGTGCATGCGGGAGATGTGCCAAGCTCCACCTTATTTTATTCTTTGCCCCCTATGTTCTTTGGGCTTAGGCCCTGTTTGTTTTGGCTTAATGTCCTCTTAGATCTGATTCGGTCAGACATAACTCCATTCAGACAGTTCGATAAACTTTTTAATATAAAATCTGAACAACCATGTTAGGCGGCTCCGTGATCTGAATGATTAAGAAAGACGCCTCCACTTAACGCTGAAATGGTTTCCACGTTTCGAAGGTCCGAAAGTAACGAGTGGATATTTGACGGAGAAGCTCATTGAAATATAAATACATAATAATATCATCATCTCATCTCACCTGACGTAACATGTAAGATAAAAAATTATGCTACCTCTTAAAGTTAAAAATTTATTTTGTTAAAATCTTTGGTACCAACTTGTGATCTTCATTTATAGAAAAATTTTGGAAAATCATTTGGCTGTTTAAAGAATTGATTATTTTTATTCACAATCCCTAACAATTATTAGCGCATTTTCATTTCATTAATAATTTTTTAAGTCACAACGCATGTTAATATAAATTATTAATAAATTTTAGTTTAATTGCCCCATGTATGTCTTTTCTTCTCTAAATTTATTTATTTAATAAATAATCTAAATAGACAAATTTACATAGCATAATTATAATTTTTATTTATAATATTTTCATCATAAAAATAAGATGACTAAAATATTTATATTTTAAAAGTTATTTATTATTTAAAAAAATAAATTGTTTTTGAAAGGTTGGAAATTTCATTGAAAAAAAGACTATTGAGGAGTTAGAAAAGAATGAAAATAATTTTTGGAGTGTTTTTAATACATAAACAAAAAAAATCAACATGATTATCTTCAAAGATGTTTCATTAAACAAGCTTATCTATTTAGACTTCAAATTCAGATATTTTATCAAACAATCTTAGTCATTAAGTGTTCAGATATCTATGCGACATATTCATATGTAAGACATGATTCTCGGACTTAAGACTTCATATCTCAGCGTCTTAGTCTGTGGATGCCCCTCGAGGCCTCACAACACCACAGTAAACACCATATTATACAAGTATAATCACTCCCGTATAGATTGCCATAAATATAAGTATATTGTGCTATTATTGCAGTATAAAAACCGTACTGCATCTTGTTCTCTACTAAGCACTGCTCATCGGAGCATCTTACGTCGTTCATCCCATCCAAACGCATCCGCTTGCTGGTCAGTTTCGGTAAAATGGACATTAATCTGTTTTTTTATGAAAATTTTGATTTTAAGATAATACTATATTGTAAAATATTTCAGAACGATGAGTATAGTTATAATGGAGTAATTTTCAGTCAGATTATAATTACTTTACAACTCTTGCTATATCAAGTTTCAAAACATAAATTTATTCAGAAAGATCTGCAAACAATTAGATGGCTGAAAATATTTTTAGAAAAATAATTTTCAGATAACCTAATAATGAACTGTATTTTCAAAGGAAAAAACTAACACGTAATCGAATGATAAATAATTATATTTTTAATTTTTTATAAAAAATCTACTTAAAAATAATTTTATTGATTTATTATTATTATTTTTTACGCGGATCCAACCAAGCGGACCTTAATCTGCATTCAATTCTAGTTTCCGCTGAAGTGGGAAGTGGACGATCCGGACGAGGGCCCACCGTTCTTTGTCACCCCATCCGACATGGCAACGGACAGAGCTCGCCGCCGAGAAGATAAGCTCGAGCTTCGCCGGCCATGGCGGAGGTGGACCAGGACGAGACCCTGCCGCCGAAGGGGAAGAAGCAAGTCGGAAAACAAGCCTCGCTTGAACAGATTTAAACTTGTGCAGAACATCGAACTGAAAATAGGAAGCCGAGAGATCCAGGGAGACGAGGAAGAAGAAGAAGAAGAAGGAGATGTGAGCTTCATCACCAGGGCATGGAGGACCCTTCCGACGCCATCAAAAGATCATCCAGGTACTCCTTCCCCAGGTCCTCGATCTCCATCACCTTCCCGGCCAGGTTCAGGCTCCTGCCCTTGCGCCTTCTGCTCCCGTCCCTGCACCGCTGGGAGTGCCTCCTCTTCAGCGCCACCGCCGGGGAGCCGCCGTCCCCGCCGCACTCCACCCCCCGCAGCGACTCGCGGACGTGCGCCTCCGCGAAGTTCAGCACCGCCGTGGACCCCCGCATGGACAGCGCCGCCTGGTCGTAGGCCAGCGCCGCCGCCTCCGCGCTGTCGAACGTTCCCAGCCACACCCGCTCGCCGTTCCTGGTGGAGTCCCTGATCTCCGCCGCGAACTTCCCCCACGGCCGACGCCGTACCCCGCGGTAGCCGCTCCGCCCCTTGGCCGCCGCGGCGGCGTCCGGCACCTCTCTGCTTCCGGACTCCGCCTCCTCGTCCTTGCTGCTGTAACCGGAGCTGACCGTCGGGGAGGCCGCCGCCCCGGCGTCGCCGACCTCCGCCAGCATCCCCAGCAGCATCATCTCTTCGGAGTCGTTCTCGTCGAAGGGAAGCAGCTGGTGGGCCGCTGCCGGGCGCAGGGCGGCGTCCCACGAGAAGGGCTCCGTTGAGCTTGTGGTGGATCTGGATTCCGAGGAGAGTTCGTAGCTACGGGAGGGGAAGGACGACGGCAGAGCCATGGGCGGCGGAGCAGGAGGCGGCGCTGCGCAGATCACTCTCCTAACTGTGAGCTCCATCGAACTGCTCTCGCCTATATTTAAGATTGGATACCTGAGGGGATTCGGTCAATTCCTCTCGTATAGAGACTGATAAGATGATAATTTGACAGATTCAAATCACTATCTTATCATTTTCTTGTCAATTCTAATGTGAAAAAGATTGATCGAACCCCTAAGTACTCACCTGAAAGATCCGGTCTCATATATTAATAGCAAGAGAAGAAAAACAAGGTGGTTGCCAGGTGGCGGCTTGCGCAGGCGCCAAGCTGGTGGGGATCGTGTGCTCCGCCGTGGCCGGGGAAGCGCACCGCAGGAGACGGTTGAGACCAGAATTAAACACGTGGGGTCAACGTGGAACGGCTGCCCGGTGACCTGGCCCCAGGAGACGACTGACGTCAGCGTTCGGTCACCGTTGAAGCCGCTGAGTAGGCTCGATGGCATCCTAGCTGTCCCCCTTCAAAAAAAAGAAAAAAAGGCATCCTAGCTGTCTGGAGTAAGTGGATGTAGGGGCGGGCGTAGATTAATCCATTCAGCTTGCCAAACGGATTGAGATCGTGTTTGGTACTCGTTTACGGGGGGAGAGATTTTTGTCAAAAATATCTGACAACTGATAATATATAAAATTCCAAAGGAAAATATTTTCAAAAGTGAAAGAAATAGACATGGTATCTTTTTACAAAAAATTTCTCTTCAGAGTCATAAGTGTAAGGGATTTTAAGAGAAATATCTCACAAACAAATATTGCTATCGTTGGTATCAAAATGATTAAATAAACTCAATTAAAATATTATAAAATATATTTATTTATATTAATAAAAATATAATGTATAAAGGTTCTAATTTGATTCAGTCGGATTTTATATAAAACAAAGAATGATCTAAAATAGAGTCGAACCCCCTCCCAGTCAATCGGAGAAAGATCCATGGAAGTTTTGACTTTGGAAAAGGCGGCATGGCAATAAGTTTAGCCTTTTGTCGATGTGGTTCAAAATCTTAGTCACATCTGTGATTAGAAAGAAAATATCTATGGATCCCTTCGGTACAACCTTAATCTGAGGGCAGGGGGGGGCTTGACTTATCTCTGAAGTTTTTGAAATAAATATAATTTATTTTGGATTTTTTTTTTATTTTCAGTGATACCACTGAAAGCAAGGACTGGCCAGACAGAAATCGGCTCTATTTGAAAACATTGGTTGGGTTTCAACGAGCTTTAGAAATAGTTTAAGTCGAATCAGACGAGATAAATTGGTGGCTAAGATAATCAGGATAAAATTATTACTTTACAGTATTCATAAAATATAAAAGATATCATGTGTACCGCTTTGTGCTCGAATGGTATTTAACTGAAAAATAAGACGGGTGCACGTAAATGATCAATCAAATTTTTAATTGATTCTTCAGTCTTCGAATAAACCACATCAGGTTAAGTTGATTCAATCAAACTATTTCCTTTCAAAAAAAATAAAAATAAAAATAATCGAACCGAACCCCCCTACTCCTAAGTCCTAACCCCGTCTATCTTGCTGGTGTGAACGGGGAGGTGAGCATCGCTTGGTAAAGTAAAATGCCGACGATCCTCCCCCTCCCTCTTCGGCTCTTCCCCTGCCTGACCTGACCGTGACCGGGACGGGGGGGTGGTGGGCGGGCAAGCCGACAAAACCATGGCGAGCGCGCACGTCACCTCCCCGTCGGCGGGCCACCCTGGATTATGGATCTCCGTGACGTCACTCGGGGGCCCACCGAAGCCGCCACCGTGGACCACGACTTTTCAAACGCTGCTCCGAACCTATCGGGGGGCGGGTGGGACCCTTGGTCATTTAATTTGCTATCGCATCAAGCCGTTTGAGAGGCTGTGACATATAAATATAAATGTATATATAACATACGGAGATGATGCGAGGGCGACGTCATTCTCATTTCTCCAAGATGTTCGGTTGACGGATCGAGTTTCACTGCTTGATTTCTACCGGTATCTTCCTCTCGGGGGGGAGTTGGGCTCCTACAACCCCGCACACTCGGACGAGGGAAGATGTCAACCGGGTAACAGTCGACTGACTCGGTTGACGAATCTAACATATTAGGGTTGAACTAGTTCCCTTCGGGTTCATGAATCAACTTGAGTTGATTTAGAATTCTTTAAAAATAAAGTTATAAAATAATCGATTGTATCTTTATTATTATTAAAGTATAATTTACATTGTATTTATTTAATTATTATTTAAAACCTAAAAATTCTTTAACAGAGACCCAACCAAAGTGTGAACACCCTCTATTCACTATTTATTATTAGCTCATTGTGTCTGACACTTCTTACACCTTCCAACGAAACAACTCATTTGGGATACAATGTTCACTCTTAAGATGATGAGTACATCTGTTGTACTAGTATTTTTCTCATAAAAAATATTTGCCTATCTTCACCATTCGACAACATAATCATATGTATTTAATTTTAGTTCCAATAAGCGTCAGTGTTTTAATTTTAATTCTGATAATTTTAGAATCATTTGAACTTTGATTTGATTTGAACTTTGGAATCGAATACGATTATATTTATTTATTTCTTATTTTATTAATTGTATATTATATTTTAGTATTATTTATTTTTATTTTAATTATTTATATATTTATTTTTATTTAAAACAAATAAATAGAAACAAAATTTACTTCGTTGGAATTGAATAGGAATTGGAATTCTAATTGAACTCCCCGTCTACACCCCTATCTACCGTATTGTACTAATTAATTATATAGAACTTTTGATTTGATATTGAGTTGCACCGAAAGAGATTTCTTATTGCCTGTTTATCTAATGTCTTTGAAGCATATCCCTGAAGTTAGAAAGCTTGAATCATGGCAAAACAATTTTTTGTGGGCGCAACAAGAAGATGGGAAAAGAAAGATTCATTTTAGGCGATGGGAAGCAATTAAGTTGCCTAAGTACTGAGAGGGTTTGGGGATTAAGGACCTTCAGTCGGTAAATAAAGCATTATTACTCAAATTGGTTTGGGCTTTTCTTCGCGATAAAGATAAATTATGGGTTAAAATTCTGAAGAATAAATATATGGATCAAGAGAATTTTGTGTTATTTCCATTGAGGTATTGTGTTAGCAACAGAAAATTTTTCAGGTTCACAAACATATGTCAAAGATAACATAAACAACTGATGCTGTGGACTAAGCCGATGATAAGACAAAAAAATTTGAATCGGATATAGCATTTCCTGAACATTACGCAAGGCAAATGAAGTATAGTAATCCTTTAAGTAAGAAGGAGATTTTCTTGTTCTTACTGGATTATCCGAATTATGAGATGTAACAGGAACAATCTGTAAATGAGAATTTGTACTTTGAGCACTAACGGGATCAACAAAATCATGTCCTGTCTCCCTTAAACTTTCTTTATTGGGTACATTCGAGGATATTGAATCATCCAAAGAAGCTGGAATAACAAATGGCTGATCCTGTTGTTGAGCTGAAGAGAATGGAAAATTATTCTCAAAGAAAACTACATCTCGGCTGACAAAAACAGAATTTGTATCCAAATCCATTACTTTATATGCCTTTTGTGAAGGAGGGTACCCAAGAAAAACACACTTCCTGCTCCGAGAATTAAACTTATCTGCGTCAAGATGGCTAGTTGAAGTATAACATAAGCAACCAAATATCCTCAATCGTTGATAATCTACTGCTTTGTTAAACAATTTTTCATACGGTATCCCTCCATTTAAAGTAACAGAAAGCTATCTATTCATTAAAAATACAGCCATCAAAACACAATCACTCCAAAAGAGTTTAGAAAAACCTGCTTGAAAACGTAATGATCTGGCTATGTCTAGAATTTGCCCATGTTTGCGCTCAACGACTCCATTTTGTTGAGATGAAGCAACACAAGTTAATTCATGCAAAATTCCATTCTCTTTAATATACTGCTGAAAACTATTTGAAAGAAATTCAGATCCATTATCTGTCCGAATTCTTTTAACCACAGTTTGAAACTGCCCGGCAACATAAGCAAAAAAATTCAAGAGAATTGAAGTCACTTGTGATTTATATCTCATCATATAGACCGAAGTGAACCTTGAAAAATCATCTACCACAGTTAGAAAGAATCGACTTCCTATTCTTGATTCAACATTATATGGTCCCCAAACATCAATATGTATCAATTCAAAAATTGAATTAGTAAAACTCGTACTTGAAATAAATGGTAAACGAGTTTGTTTTCCAAGTGGACAAACAATACATCTGAAATCTGGACTAACTTTGGAAGAAAAAAATGCTGTAAACCAGAAAGCCTATCATTTGATAGATGCCCCAAGTGCCGATGTCGTATCTCTGTATCATCAACTGAAGTCTCTAAAAAATAGCAAACTTCCTTGTGTGGTTTAAAAAAATATAAACCACATTCTTTAAGGCCCTGCCCAATCATCACCTTGCTGTGTAAATCCTGAATTACAAAGTGATTCCGAAAAAAAGTTATAGAGCAATTGATGTCTTGAGTCAACTGTCCAATCGATAATAGATTATAATGAGACTCTGGAACATGAAGTACATTATGCAACTTAATACCATCAGCCAAAACTAAAGAACCTTTACCAGCAACAGAAACAGTTGAATTGTTTGGAAGAACAACTTTTTGCTGTGTTAATGCTAAATTCTCAAGAACAACATCAGGTGTAACATGTGTAGAAGCACCCGAATGTAGTATCCAAGATGAAAAACCTGTGCAATTACCTGTCAAATCGACTTGATGCTCAGGAGTATTGACACTATGGGTGGCGATAAAAGTTAGAACCTATTTTCGATAACAACTAGGCTGGAGATGCCCATTTGGCATTTATTGATATTTATCTTCTCCCTTACAAGTTAAACCACAAGCACCCGCTTAAGGCTTGTATTAATTCAGAGCAGGATAATTGTAACATTTGTGGGAACTCGAAGGAGGATAATTTTGCCATTTATGCGATTTAGATTGCAATAAAGCATCTAGTGACATGAAACATGAGGAGTAAGTTGAAGGATCTTTCATATGGAATTATGAATATAATCGAGATTGATAGTGGTATTTTCGGAAGACTAGTTACATTTGGTTCCATGTAAAAACCATAACCAAAGAAAATGTCTTTCCTCGGAGGATACTACTTTTTCAAGGAAACATAAAATCTCACTGGTTATTTGGTTGCCTGTATTTGTTTTCCTGAAAAATGTTATCAACTGCTTCAACGACAACATAACACCCATAGATAATTTTGTCAATATTCGTTTAATTTAATTATTTATTTATAACAAAATCTTGATACACAAGTAAATTAAGTAAATTATTTTGGCATAAAATTATTTTTCATTGAGATTGAAAACATAGTTTGTTATTTAGATATTAGTCAAATATTTTTCTGAAAAACAAGATCGATTATTTTTTTTATTTTAACTCATTTTTATAAATTATTTCCAGTTATTCGGATACGTGTGAATCATTTTCCTAAATTTTTGTAAAGTTTTACTATAGTGCCCTCGTTTGTTTACTTGAATATTTAGAAAGAATTACTAATATCGAGCTTATATTTTCAAACTAAGTGTATGGTAAAATAAAATATATACTACGTAACTCAAGTTTCAATTAATTTTTTTATTAATAAATTTATTAAATGAGTAATGCTTATGCTAACATAGCTTTTCAATAAAATTAATTTATTTTTCAAACACATAAATAAATTTTTTATCTGCTGATACATGTCTTTCAAGAATTATTTTTTAAATAATAATTTATTAAAATTACTAATAACTATTTAATAATACTTTATTTAAAATATATATTTGAAAAAAAAAAGAACACCGCCGAAAACAGCACCCGCCGTAGTTTGGCGGATGCCAAAATCCGGATTTATGTGAAGCGGTGAATATTTTATCATATATGATTCATCTTGCACCCACAACTAAATAAATTGGTTGATGGTATTTTTCCGAAACTTGACTTATAAATTTGCGAATCTAAACATCTAGGAGTTGTTTGTTTTATTATAATCATCTCGTTTCAAAATTATCTATTTGTTAAAAAAATTGTTACATTTATAATACATTTTTATCTTGATTTTTTTCGTTCCGTCCCTGTACGAGGAGCATACTGTTTCAAAATATAAATATCATGTATCCACTCAAATAATTGGAAGTACCAACAAATGGATCAAAGGCATTAATTATTTTGGCCAGTTTACCGATAAATACATCAAACAAAATCAGAAGCCCTCAGTCATAACATTTAAATTTAAAAGTGCAAGAAACTACATATTTTAGACATGAGACAATTATTGTTGGCCACCAATTTCTCATAGTCATCCCAAGATCCATGTATTGATTTGTTTATTTCTCAAGGCGTCGCAATCATCTGCCGCATTCAAATGAAATCGGATTTCAACAACAATGATATATATAATATCCGACTTAGGCCACAAAAAATAAAATAAGAAAAGAAAAGATCGAACACAACAAGGGGTGCTGCCGTCCCTTTCGCCGAGCACCTTCGTATAAATGAATAAATAGATAAATATATTTATATTTACTTTTTTCTTGGCCACACATTTATATTTATATTTACATGCATGGCTCTTTTATTCACTAACGTCCGGCCGGATCATATATATGTCGCTTTAAGAGAACTGTTTTGAGCATCATAATTTAATACGGCGTGGCTCTTCGAAGCTCCGCAGGACATCTGAAGATGGCGATGAATATTCAACGTCTCGTATGTTTTCATTTATAGAATATAGAAAGGTACGAGAGAGAGAGAGAGAGAGAGAGAGAGAGAGAGAGAGAGAGAGAGAGAGAGAGTGATATAGGTACGTAACTACGTAACATAGATCTAGAAAGAGCACTCTTCCTCTAAGACACAAAAAATAAGATTTATTATAATTTAAATCATGGTATACGGAGTCGGCGACCCGGCCAGTTTTTGGGCCAACCAACCCCGACCCGGTCCCTGACCCCGACCTGGTTAATATATTTAAATAAATTTTTTATTATTATTTTTCCTGACCCCGACCCGACTCCGGCCCGACTCGGATCACGACCCTAACCGACTTGAGTCGATTTTAGGCCCGACCGACCCGATCCCGACCTCCGACTCCGCCTTCCTTGATTTAAATATGGATTTAACACGCATGTCCACCACTGTCACGTAATTCTCATGAACACTTGTGTGATGTGTTTGAGCGGAGAGTACTCCCTCCTCGGAAGCAGTGGCGGATCTAGAGTGTAACTAGTGGGGTCAAGTGACCCCATTAAATTTTAAAATTTTTATTATATGTTATTAAATTTTTTACCAAAATATTTTATTTTAAAATACTTTTAGAAGAGATGACGACACTAAAATTGTTAGTGACCCCACTAACCTTAAATTCTAGATCCGCCATTGCTCGGAAGATCGGAACTCAAACCAACTTCATTGGAGGAGCTTCGCCACCTTCTTCTGTCCGTCTAGTATTATTATACAATGTAATACTTGAGCCCACAATACATATCTAACAACAGTATAATTCATTATTTTGGAAAAACGAACTTCCGCTCCATTAAAAAAAATCAGTTTCATCCCTCGTCGGTTGACCAAGTTTCTTCGCGGGTAATCAGGTAACCAAAAAAAAAAAATTTAATAGGCAGTCCACCATGTTAAAATTGTTAAATATTAAAATGTAAATCTAATAAAAATTGTTAAATATTGATCTATTTATCACACCATGTAAATTATACATGGCTTAGAATCATAAAGTGTTGTTATATATATGTTTGAAACAAAAAAAACATTGTGACTGTAAATTTATCCATCACACCATATTTTTTATATATTAATTTATGACTACAAAATACCAATACGGTTGCAGTAAAAAATATATTTAATTCATATCAAGATCTAAATATAATACAAGTATCAAGTATTAATCTACTCATTACATCATGGTGATAAACTCGATTTATATTGCAAAGTATTCTTATGTTTTAGGATAAAAATTATCATGCATCTGATTTATACCCAAAATTTAATTATAAATGAAATATAAAATATTAATCTATTTATTATGTCATGTTAAGTATTTCACCTTTATTCACAAAGATGATGTGGTTGAATGCTACTTCTTATAATTTATATATAGTGCAAAGGAAACACTGTGAGAGAACACAACTCCCTATGGAACAAAAGGTCATTTTGAGCATCCTCTGACATCCTCTTAACGTCTCCGTCCAAGATTGGGGCAGAAATTGTAAGAATTGGACCTACCGTTAAAAGTATTTTTGACACCGGACTTTCTGTTTAAGGCACTATTTAAAAGAGGACGGGGAGTTAATTTGCTTTTCTTTTTCAAGGATAATCCTTCAAACATATCGAACATGTCTTAAAAGGTTGCTGCATGGTTTTTGGAAATAACTCCACCGGGGGTCTTCTTCTCTGGTCTTGGCTCTCAACAAGCTTCCAAGAAATTAGGTGCTGTCTTCCTTGGGATCTTACATTGAGTCGTAGTTATAAAGGCGCCTCTCTCTAAGTTGTTAGGAATTAGGATATAAATGGCTCACAAAGTGTTTGGTTGCCTTGTAAGAAAGTTTTTATTTCTTGCCAGGATTGTATAGAGAGAGAGAGAGAGAGAGTTTATACAATTAGAAAATTGAGACGTAGGAGTGAACATTAAACGGTTCAAATGGAAAAATCAAATTGAATTGACCTGATTCGATTCGATTTAGTGGTCTTTCTAATCGATTTAAATCAAATCAAATTATTTAAATAAATTTAATTAAAAAAATTAAATAATGATAATGATAATTTTTATAATAAAATAATATTTATTTTGACTATTTTAAAATTAAAAACTATTATATAAGTAAATTTTAATTGATTAAATTATTTTTATATATTTTCGATTTAAATTAAACTAAATCAAATTAAAAATCGATTTGATTTGATTCAATTTGAGCGGTTGAATCGATTTTAAAAAAAAATCGATTCAAATCGAACCAAACTGAACTGCACTCACCCCTAACTGGGATGGTGGTTAATGTAATTAAGAGTTTAGTTAAAACCCTCCTAACCCCCCTAGGAGTACCTTTGGTCCTTATGATATTAGTCCCCTCCTTGATGCCATGAACCTTCTTGCAACATCCCCCCCGGGACCTTTGGTGCCGTCAGTCGCCGAGTATGCAGCACCCCCACCAGCAGTACAACACCCACAACTTCTAACATTAATAAACGACAAATTTTTATTATATATTTATAAAATAAATCGAGACTAATACGATAAGTTGTATGCATGTGTAATTTCTCCAAAATAAAAATCAGCAACATCTCCGTTACAGGATTGTATAATTTACCAAATTAAAGAAATTTCTCAGATTTCCGACTCAATCAGTACTTTTATAGTAACAACATAAATCATTAATTTAAGTCACCGCTTACCACGGTATTACTAGAAGGCAGACGTCGTTGCCTAAAATTTTGGGTTGAGGGACTCGTATGCATAATGTCCAGAAAATCATGATTCACACACACCAGAACTTAATGGCCTGTTTGTTTAGAGTATCAAAAATGATACTATATTAATATTGATATTGATATTTTTAAAAGATAGAGTATCAATATCAAAATTAATACAAGTTGACACTTGTATTACATAACATGTGTTATTTGCGCTATAAATTTCGAAACTGATACTATTAGTCAAACACTTCAAGACAATTACCATCAATATCAATTTTAAAATTAATAATGATAGAGATGTCTAATAGTGTTACCAAACAGGGCACAAAACGTAAAACATAATCTTCTACTAAGATTGGCAAGTACAATGTTTGTACCCTGAGACTCAGTATAAAGGAGAACATTAAAAATCACTTTGCAGTTGTGTGCAATGCCCTCGGCTGAGCATACGCAACAGAATACGTCGGGGGATGTAAAAGGAAAAAACAACCCTTTAAAATATTTTGATTTGAGAACAAAACATATAACATTGAGTTGATAATCATAAGGAGTAACTTCAATACTTGTGGATACTCAACTGACTCTTTGAATTAAGACTCATGTCATTTCTGTTACGTTTACTTTCATTACCTGAAAAATGTTAACATAGCTAAAATGAGTCATTCAGGACTTATTAGATGAGGAGGCCTACGAATCTCCGAAAATAGTAGGATATCATCATTTGCCATGCATAAAATAGTCGCATCCGGTTAGGAAAACGTGTCAGGTGGTGGCACATCCTAACACCAGAATGCTCCAGATTATGGTTTAATAAATACTTAACAAAAATAACAAAAATTCGGTTTCCTAGAATAAGAATCATCCTAATGGGGTGTTTGGTTGCATGATGATTTTTTGTACACTTTCATGATAAAAAATTACATTAAAATAAAAAGTGAACCGACTCATGACATAAAATTATCATGTTTGGAGGGATGTAATAACAAAAAAAAGTAACTACCATATATGACCAAACAAAGTGGGGGACCACAAGAAAAAAGAAAGAGGTGAGACCCTCTTTTTTTGTTTAAGAAGAAAATCACTTTCAAAACATAAAATTGTCATGGTTACCAAACACCTCTTTTAACAAGTTTTCTTAACATTTTTAAAAATTAAAATAAAAAGCTCCATTATCATGCAACCAAACACCCCATAAGTCATAACACTTTTGATTAAAGTCGCCACCCTTCCGAAATTCGAAAAACTGGCTGCGGAAGATGAAAAATGGAGCCAAGAACAAATGCATCTAGGACCAAGGCACGAGCCAAAAGCAGGGTGTATGAGCCTTGGTCTAGGGCACATCTAATAGGGGGCCTGATTTCGGTCTTTGATCGGTGCAAACGGGTCTCAAATGATCCAAAACAACCCTATCTTGATTCTAACTTGTGAATTAACAAACATTACGCATAAAACATGAGTTTGAAGCACCATTATTAGGTCAATTTGGCATATTTACACCTGGCTGGTGTGGAGTCAGTTTTTTTACCACCATTCCAATCTCTCATTTGTTCCACACACACCTAGGTCCCTGAACTTTTGACCTCTCATCATCACTCGAGCGTTGGAGTATTAGTTCGGGTCGTGCGGAAGAGAGGGAGGGAAATAAAGAAAAATGAGGAGGAAAGAAAAGCACAGTGTAAATCAGTAATGTGTGTGATTGTGGTCACTACAAACCACGGGCTCTGAATAAAAATAGCAGTTGAAAGATTAATTGACTTACTTTAGTGAGAAACGTGATTGGTGAGTTTCAACTTCCTTCTCTTCGGTCAGTTAAAAAGAAGATGCTTGAGATGTTCTTTTATTCCTACCAGTCAGTGTGGGCATAACTCACTCCAATTAGTTTCTCTTGAAATGTTTGAAAGAAACAAGAAATATATAAAAAGGATTAAAACTAGGAAATGTATAGCAACCTAATCAAAATAAACATGAAAATGACAAAAGAGAAAGAAAACCTCTAGAGCATTGGTGTAGCTACTTGGAACCTAATATCTGAGACAAAAAGGAAGGAATAAGAACCTTGAGATGAGGCATGGAGAATAAGAAGGGACAAGACCTTAAGATGAGGTGGGAGAATAAGAAGGAAAGGTTCCATCTTTTAAAATGTTGGGAGATCTCCCCTTTTAATAGGAGAGAGCTGGACCAAGCCTCTAAAGTTACACTTTAATGGTTGTAAGTGAAATGATCAGGATCCCAATAGTCCTTCAAAAAATGTGGCTTTGAAAACTGGAAGCACCTCATCTACGAGGCACTACTAGTTAAGGAAAAGTGACAAAATGTAGAAGATGAGCAGTCTCCTTAGAGCATGAATGGGAAATTTCCTGCCAGACCTAAGCACCCCCATACAAAGCACATGGTGGTCTCCTAATGGAGTGCCAGGTGCCCCCCTTATAGGGCACCAAAAGATTGCCTCCTAGTGCTCCTTTGATAGAGCGCTAGGTAAAACCTTAAGAAAATGCTGTAATTTTGTAAACTCAATTTCTTTGGTGACATATTTGAATGTTACCCATAAAAACAAAAGTTTTAAACTATTCAATTAGCCCATTTTGGTGTTTTTGGAAGATCACAACTGATCTGAATCATTCAGGATATGGATATGTAAAAAATTAGAACTCCACCTCATCATTTCGTAAATATATGCAGACAAGTTTCATGGTAGTCATGTGCGCTCTTTGGAATGGATTCTAAGGCATACACTCAACTCAACAAGACAGGTTTATCGGCTAAATAATCTTATACCAAACGAAGTATTAGATTTCTGTAATCTTGCAAATCACCCCAAGCTACATCATATAGAAATTTTAAACATGCCAAAGATCTAAAATTATGAGGGCTAAGATATCAAAGTGGACAGGTGGGATAAAGAATGAATACCAGACGACAAAAGAGGTTATTTCAATCTTAACATTTCTTCCACGTGAGAGCCTATACAAATCGGCAGATGTGTGAATATATATGTACAAGTATCTAGCTGTTTAAACCTTTAAAGACTTCCAACAAAAGAATGTAGACAAGCATTGGGGTGAGAAATGGCTATCCTGATAACTTCTATCCAGCAGCCAAAAGCCACAACATGATAAGAGATGACAAAAAGACCATTAGCCAACTTACAAAACCCAAAGTGACTGCTAATTGGTAATTCCAACATTCAACCAGCTTGCAGTATCCCAGATCCCTGTCGAAGAAGATTGTTAACCCTGCTGAGGAAGATACAGCTGCAAGAGATAGCATGCTTGTGATCTGTGTAGGCATAATGGTCAGTATAATCGTTAAATAATAATAAGAAATAAATGAGAGCATAGAAGCATACCCAATCCCCAGCAACAAAAAGGCCAACAAAAGTGGAATGGTGTAAATCACACTTTTTCACCAGATGATAAATGTCCAAGCATGCAACACCCAAGCTCCATATGAATTGTAAAGCCATTGACACGATCAAGTAACTGCAGTATGCAAAATGGTCAAATAGATGGAAAAATGGGAACAAAATTATTAGCTCATCCAACTCAAAAACTTTATTATAATGATTAGGACAACTCAATCCAAAGGTTGTCATGTTTAATTTCCATCCAGCGTGGTGTTATTACAACAGAACAAATGTTTAGTGTGATTTTGACTTCTCCCATCTGCAGAATCAAATTAGTGATACCGGGTTTGCATTATGTGTGGAGTCAAGGACATGAGCAAATTGGCTGCTTCTGGCTAATAGATGCAGACCTCTTCCTTTACATAATCTTCCTGAGTAAAACAAAAGAAAATCAATAAAATTATAAATTTTGGATCAGATGGTCTGAGGCAATTTATTATGGCTGATCCCGGGCAGATTCAGGCTGGTCAACCCTATCCGACTTCATTTTGACCGGCATTGAATTTGATCCCATAAGTGATCCATCCATACTTCCATGAGGCATAGACACTATCATTAAAATCAAAGAGCCACTTGTCCTAAATCCTTAAAGTAATGGGTGGAGAGGCCATATTTTGTCCCCGTAAAGATTAGCAGTGATACAATCATAGAAGAAGCAGCTGCTGAGCATTGGAAGACAAGAATTTTGTCTAGACAGCATATTTAAATGTTAGAACAACAGGGGATCAAGAACTGAATTCGACCCTTTACTATACTATACCTAAGTGAAAATTAAGACCAAGCCTTCCTTGACCCAGTAAATCAAGCTAGATTTATGGTTCCACAAACACAGTATCGTGCAATTCTTAAGTAAAGAACAAATCTGTTAAGATGTATAAGTAGCTGATACAGCACTAGTTACACACCAATCGTTAACAAACACCAGTAATTACATTGATGGCCACACCTAGGGCTGCTACTATTTTGGTCTAAACAAATACCCCAACCAGATCAACCCGATATCAGGTTGGTCGGGTTGCAAATAAAAATCAGGTCAGTTGGGTTTAGAAAGATCTCAAGCCGCAAAATCCAATGCAGCCCATTTAAACCGAACCATGGCCTCACCTATGTGAGGCCAGCTCACCAATGCATTGCATGTTTCTCCAGGAAAATGAAAATATAGAGAGCTCCATGAAAGAGATGTATCTCCAGTATGGGACTAACAACGAGTTGCTGTGCTCACACAAGGCAGAGTAGCACTATCCTGATTTTGTCCTACATTAGTGATTTAGGAGTCTGTCTGGGCCTCTGGGGGGAAGTGACAGATTGGCAGGGCCAGAGTTCACGCTTCTCATCTGCTGCACTGTGGACCTTTCCTATTAATTGATATGCATCAATATTGGACCTTAAGAAAACTTGGGCTTTTCAACACAGTTTCACGTGATGGGCCTTCAGGAAACTTGAGCCTTGGCATCAAAATTTTTCATATACCCATGCATCATAGTGATGGGTGGACCTCTTTTGCCATCTCAGTTCTTAAATTTTATAAAACTTCATTTTTAACCCAAATTAACCTGGATCAACCCAATTTAGATGGTTGTCTGGTTCTGGTTGTGACATTGATTGGTTTGGGTTGGGTTGAAAAAAAAATATGTTAAACCGAAGTTACCGAACCAAACCCACCAGGGAACACCCTTAGTCTCACCATCCAGGAAAATGGACGTACACTATCCTCTTTTTTCCATGATTCAAAGGACAATAAAACAAAAAAAAAATACCAGACCAATTACATGGATGATATAACAGATCCATTACTTTCACATTTGTGGCTTTGGAAATGGAATTGAGCTGAAATGAGAATGGTTTTCCCAGACAACTTTTGTTAAAGAAATTATATAACCTGGGAATTGTAAGCTAGAATACATTTTATGAACAATCTAGGATCAGCCACTCTCAGGAGACATGCCAAAGTCAGCACACTAGGTTGTACAGAAAAAAAATGAAATTTACGGAGAGTGGTTATGAACATCTGTCAAGTCTTTACTTTTTCTTTTAGTAAAACCTTCTTACCTGTAGAAGGATACAATTTCTGTCACAAATATTAAAAACATATTTTCTGGTGGATGTGCTCAGGATTTCCTTATTGAAAATAAGTTGACTGGACACTGAAAGTATTTGTAATGCTTAAATGTTGTGGTTGATGTGCTTAATCCTCAACTGCAGTAACAAGAAGCAATTTGTAAATCACATTCATCATCCCAAATAAATGTCATTCTTTGCTGATGGGAGATTTTCTATTGAATAACTTTTTTCTTTATATTGCCACTGGTTCTACATTGGCATCATTACATAGATTGTCAATGAGTAGATCTACTTAGTAACATTCAGTTCCAGCATGCACCACAAGAACAAGAGGAGGATTCCGAGAAAAAAATAAACAAAGTGGTGGATGGTGAGAAAATTATTGTATGTTAATCTTCATAATTAACTAGTATAACTATATTGTAATAAAACGCTATTCTAAGAGTTAAAAGATGAAGGCCTTGATCGCTGGCATTATTCAGCGGAGTGCTTGAGGCAAAGAAAACTGTTGGTCACTTTATGCCCAATTGCCCAAGCTGGCAGTTCTTAAGGTTGTCCAACTCATGAGATCATGACTCATGATGTACTGCAAATTGCAATAAGAATCAATCCTGCACATTCTCTTGTTTTGAGTTGGTAGGGTTATAAGAAATCATGCAAACACTCAAGTATAAAATGAGAAAGGTGCATCTCAGGCATATAGTGTGAGGAATGCTCTTATAAGCCGTCCAGATAATTTAAATAGAATGCTGCTCTTGGCTCTTATAGACAGAATGAACTCAGAAGCTATTATGAACATAGAGTGAAGAATCATGTTCAAGTTCTTAAGAAATGGAGCATGAAAAGTGGTATCAAGAAAATGCAGAAAGTTCTGTTCAAGGCTTTTATAGAGCAATTAAATGCAGGAAAGAATATCGGGTGGATACATGAGATTCTATGTCACCCACCATCTTTTGTTTAGAATCTCGTAGATGGCAATTTGGCATCTTTGAGAAAAGCAGTATCTGTCTCCCTCTTTTCTCCTATTTGGGAGAGATACCTAAGGACAGAAGAAAAAAATCAAAAAGAAAAAAAAAACAGCTTGCCCTAGTCGAGTATACTATTCGTCATGCCTTACAGCTTCTTGGCACCAGAAGTTAACGGACGGGTCCAGAGCCCGTACAACAGCCAAAAAAACTCTGTTTGAAACATTTGCAAGGGAAGTGTATCAACCTTGAAGACTCAAAACCATTTTACCATCGGTACAAGTGCTAAATCCCTATGTGGTTGAACTGTTCATCGAGCACCAAGAGATACAAATTAAAATTATGTTCAACGAAACGGGGATCAGCCTAGATTCTCAACACTGTACTCGTCTTCATTTTCAGTCAATCACTTCCAAGAAAGAAGGCCCAGGTGAGAGTGGCGGAACTACCAGAAGGCCGTGTAGGTCGAGAACCCCGCAGAAGTGGCCATGGAAGCAAGCGAAGCGGCGGCGAACAACGCCTGAGAGACCCGGAAGAAGAGGCTTCCCCACGTGCCGGGCGTTCCGGGGAATCCATTCATGCTTCCGGAAGATCCAAAAGCTCCGGGCGAGAACCTTGGCCTCCGTCAGGAGCATCAAAATGCCCCACCATCACAAGAAAAACCAGAGGCCACCGAGGAAGGAACCAAACATTCCGGCACCAATCTCGCATGCGCCCCACGAAGACCTCGAACACCCGGACAATCACCTGATCAGCCCCCAAATCTCGTGCTTGATCCCATCAAAAAACGGATGGAATTCGCAGCGCATGATAGCACCCAGCTCCGGCTGGAGCTGATCCCCGTCCGGGAGAGCGAAAGCTGGAGCGATCTCGGCTCCACTCAACGAGAGGAATCGGAATGGCGAAGCATCCGGCGCAGGAATGGAGATGAACATGGACAGTGGCGTCCACGCCTACGCTGACCGGATCGCTCCCTCGGCTGCAAATGAATATTCTATCTCTCATCTATAAGATCATGTTTCTAACGGCGGCGGGCGGGCGGGCTCCGGCGTTCTGGTTTCACGGAAAATTTCACATCAACCCTCGCCAGACGCCGAACATCCGAGGGACATTCTAGAAATTTGAAGATTGAGAAGAACTGCTTCAGGGCTTTAGATTTCGGCGGGCTAAAACATTAAATGTTATATTTGTTTGGGGGCGACGTGCGAGTAGCAAGACTTTCTGGTGTCATCCGGCAAGAGAAAAGATAGGTGGATCCCACCGCCGCCGCGGAAGACCAGGTCCCGGCCGTTGGTTGATGCTGGCAAGAATGAAAAGGCACGTGAGCGCAGGTGGGACCTACCAAAAATGTTTTCTGGCGCATTGCGCCGAGGTGCAGAATGCTTACCGGTTTCTGAGACACCGTAGCCGGTAGCCGCCGGTAGCTGGTAGCCGGTAGGTAAGCGGTTGGTGGGCCGCCATATCTGATTTTGTACCTCGGTTGGGTCAAAGGAAAGTGTTGGTCAAAAAATTTAATTATTTTTTACAAAAAAGTTTATAACAAAAAAATTATTAAAAGAGATATTTGACAATAATTATATTTTTAAATATATTTTCTTTTTAGGCAAAAATATAAGATGAGACTTCTTTTTTTTTATCCGGTGATACATCGCCTCTTTGGGGTGATACATAGTTCTCACTCATTTTTGTTCTCCCCCAACATGGCAATTTTATGTGGTTGGCTGGACTAGCCATGATCCTCTCTCGTTTCAAAGATCAAAGAGATTTATGAGTTTGAGCAGAAATTAGATTTATATCTGTGTTTCGATACATGTACAATCGAAAAGTTCATAGTTTTGGGTAAAATGTTTGTTTAATAATCTCCATTCTTTTTATTACATGAATATAAATCTGCTGTTTAGTTCAAAAGGTGAAGCTTAAACAAGAACTTATAAACTTACACCATGTTTGGTAACACTATTAGATACCTCTATCACTATCAATTTTAAATTTGATATTGATAGAAATCATTAAGAGGTGTTTGATTAATTGTATCAATTTTAAAATTTGTAATAAAACAAAACATATTATAATACATTTGAAAATATTAATATCAATATTGATATAGTATCAAAATTGAAACTCTAACCAACCGGGGCATTAACTAACACATTGGGTTGATTTTGATCAAAGGCACACTCGACTCATTCTAATTGGGTAAATAAGTTTATTTAAAATTTAAGTTATTTACCTTAAATTTTAATATTGTATAATTTCAATAACCCATTTAAATAATATGACCAAGTGGTTTTTTGGTGTAGAATGTATTCAACTCTTTAGTGGGTTAATTTATGGTTTCTATTTTGAATAAGATTATTTTCAAATTAAACTTCTACCAAAGGAGCCATTAGTTATTTATGATGTTGGACTTATTTAATGGCCCGTTTAGTAACACTATTTGACACTTCTATCACTATCAATTTTAAAATTAATATTCTTAGTAATCACTAAGAAGTGTTTGGTTAATAGTACAAATTTTGAAATTGGTAATGAAAATAAAGCACATTATGTAATATAAGTGTCAACTTGTATCAATTTTGATATTGATACTCCAACCTTTAAAATTATCAATATCAATATTGATATAGTATCAAATTTGAAACTCTAACCAACCGGGCCATAAGATAAGTTGAACTAATATAGAATACATATGATATTGCACATTTAATGAAACCTAAAGAGAAAATATGAGGGACTTGATATAGATGAAATAATATTACTTTATGCCCTGTTTGGTTGGAGTTTTATTTTTGGTACTATATCAATATTGATATTCATATTTTCAAATGTTGGAGTATCAATATCAAAATTAATACAAGTTGACACTTATATTACATGATATGTTTTGTTTGCACTATAAATTTTAAAATTGATAGAGTTAACCAAACACCTCTTAATAGTTCTCATCAATATCAATTTTAAAATTGACAATGATAGAGATACTTAATGTCCTGTTTGGTAACACTATTAGACACCTCTATCACTATTAATTTTAAAATTGATATTGTTGGTAATCACCTCAAAGTGTTTGGCTAATAGTTTCAGTTTTAAAATTTGTAGTGCAAACAACACATGTTATGTAATATAAGTGTCAACTTTTATCAATTTTGATATTGATACTCCATCTTCTAAAAATATCAATATCAATACTAACATAGTATCATTTTTGATACTCTAACTAAACAGGTCATAATAGTGTTACCAAACAGGACGTTAATGTAAAAAATTAAGTATCTTGGTTTAATTATTTAAAAAGCTAGATGAAATAGAGATCGGCTACAATAGTCATACGTGATCATAACATGCTATCAAAGTTTAAGAGAAATGAATCACAAAACAAATATTGCAATATTGTATGGTGATGAATACTAGAGAATGAAAATGATACATTTCTAACCGTTTAGAGTTTTAAAATTGATACTATATCAATATTGATATTAATATCTTTAGAGCTTAGAGTATCAATATCAAAATTGATAGTGTCAAACTTCTATAGATGTTTGGTAATACCATATCAATATTAAAAGTGATATTGCATGTTTAGTAATATAATATTGATATCAAAATCATTATTAGTTATTTTAAAAAAATTTATATCCAATCTTTCAAGACGCGAGAGAGAAAATTTACATTACGTCTACACATCAAATATATGTAAATCATATCCAAGATGTGCGAAGAGAAATTCACGTTAAGTCTACTAATCTACCATATAGATGGTCATAAAATATTCAATAGAATACATAATGAGAGTATGAAATTAATAACAATTGTAGACAATTCAAAAAAGGCATATAGAGATAGTTTTGCCATATTAATTAAATGTAGTCGAGCGATAAGAGAACTCTTATTAAAAAAGTGAAAATATCAAAATAGTAGAAACAAACAAGAAGCGGTAGACTTTAGAATAAATAGACGACGATAATTTAATATAAATACTAATTTCATTATTATTGTCGAAACTAAAATTGATAAATTTTAAGTACATATTATGTATTAATTCATAGATAAAAATAAATTAGTAAATCACGTATAATTAATATTTATTTTTTACTTATATTATTTTTATATAAAATATTTTATAATTTTATTTTATTTATTTTAGTGATATATATTAAAATTTATCTAAACAAAAATAAAAAATCAAATAATTTTGACTTCTATTCTAATAAGCTATTTCTTTAAGTGATATATTAAATTAATAAATTTTAAATTTGAAATAAAATTAGAATATCAAAATATCAGAATTTATTTACACCCTTAGCTTATTACAATCCTGCCCACTAGGTTAAACTTGTTCATCCCATGAAACGCATCTAGAGCATTCAAAATAATTCATCACCATTGTTTTGCTTGTATTTCATATGTTATAAGTTGGTATTTTTTTCTTAATTTAATTCCAATCGTTGTGGCAATTAAAACTATTTTACATATTATTTAAATTTCTTGATTTAAGAAAAAAACAACTAGGGGTTTGTTTGTTGGTAACTTTTGAAAATTAGTATATTTGTTTCATTTAAAGTAATTTCAATCATTTGAGTTAATGTAAAGTATTGTAATTTAAAACAACAATTCTCATTTAAAATTACATGAGGGGAGTGATGAAATTATTATAATGTTAAACAGATTATAATTATATATATGTATTGAATGATATATCTGCTTTTATTGATTATTTTAGTGTTTACTTAAAATTATATTACTTGTGTTATTCTATCCTCTATAACAACATTACATCTGCGAGTACAAAAAGTTAAACCATGCAATTTATTTTAAGAGAATTATTAAGAGATAATATGTGTGTTTAGTGGTTATTCAAGACATAAGATTAAACAATTTAAATTACAAATCTGTGACCTAATCAGAGGTTAGAGATATGTTTTGACCAATGAAATGCAGCATAAAGCAATAAACTGGTATTCTACATCACCTACACTATGCTTGGGTAGAGTTTGATGAGTGAAGAGATGACTTTTGTCAAGAATCTTGGACAAGTCTATATAATCTAATAAAATATGGTTAGCATGTTTATGGGGTGCTTGGTTACATGATAAATTAAAATTTTGATGTAACTTTATATTATAGTAACAAAACTTATAAAAGAGATGTTCAACTATCGTTACAAATTTATATTTTCAATGATATTTTCTTATCAGACCAAAAAAATAAAGTGAACCCTCTTTTTTATCTAGTGCTTCCCCCACCTGCTTGATCTTACATGATTTCCACTCTTGTTTGTCATCAATCTTCTTGTACATAATAATTTTATGTCATTGATCAGTTTACACTTTTTTTAATACAACTTTTTGTCATGGAAGCTTATAAGATTTTATTGCCAACTAAACACTCTATTAGACTTCTTTATAAAAATGTAAAGAGAAATTTTTTTAGCAATATATCATGCATGCATTAACAAGGTATTAGCGAGTGGAAATCCAAAGTTGAAGCAAGTAGACCTTTCTTAGACGATGAGAAAGAGAACAAAATAAATATTAATAGGGTGTTTAGTTGCACAATAAATTTTTATGCATTTTCCTGATAAAAAGTTATACTAAAATAAAACTTGAGCTAATCGGTAGTATAACATTATCATGATTGTGAAGATATGATAACCATTTATGAGGTGAGAGAGGGGGGGGATCACAAGACAAAAAATAGAGGTGAAGAAAGAAAAATCTTTTAAAATATAAAATTATAATAGTTGTCAAAACTACAAACATGATTTTTTTTAAAAAATAAAAATTATAATAGTTTTAAAAACTACAAACATGATGTTTATATGATTTTACGATAAAAAATTATGTCATAACTACAAACATGATAATTTTTAAAAATATAAATTATGAAATTATCATGTGTGGTAAAATATTTTAATTTTAAAAAATGATAATAAGACGCATTAAAAAATAAGAAATTCATAGGCTGGGAAGGGAAGATGTTCAAGGTCTATGCACATTCGAACATATATAATTAATGGGGTGTTTGGTTGCATGATAATTTTTTGTACATTTTCATGATAAAACATTATATCAAAATAAAAAGTGAACCAACTCATGACATAAAATTATCATGTTTGGAGGGATGTGATAATAAAAAAGAGTTACTATCATTCATGATCAAACAAAGTGGGAGACCACAAGAAAAGAGAAAGAGATGAGACTCTCTTTTTTTGTTTAAGAAGAAAATCACTTTTAAAACATAAAATTGTCAAGGTTGTCAAACATCTATTTTAACGAGTTTTCTTATCATTTTTAAAAATTAAAATAAAAACTTTTATTATCATACAACCAAACACCTCGTAAGAGTTAAATCGATCGTAGAAAAACACGTTCATTTGTATATTTGTGTGAACGTAGAACAAAAGGACGAATTAAAGCCCCAACCAACTGCCATCAACACTAGAATTTTATGGCCGACAAATAAGAAGAAAGTCCGAAGAACCCTACTTCACAATCTCTTCTTGATCCCATAAATATTTCTACGGTGGATCATCATGCGTAATTACATCCGTCAAATTATCATTTTGATCAGGCTCACAGAGTGCTTGGTTGATTGATAAAATTTTGTATATTTTTATGATAAAAAATATAATAAAATAAACATGTTAATTAGTGGATGATATAAAATTGTTATGTTTAAAAGGATGTGACGAAAAGAGAGAGAGAGAGTAAACACCACTTATGATCAACTAATGTGAGGAATCACAAGATAAACAAAAAGACTGTTATTTTTTTTGGCTGGAGAGAAATATTCACTTCAAAAATATAAAATTGTAATTATTGTCGAATATTTATTTTGATATATTTTATTACAAACATATAAAATTATAACAAAAATTCAAGTTATCATATGACCAAACATTCCATTTAGTCTATGCTCGAGAACGATCTTCTTCTTCCGGACATAAAAATAAGATTTGGTCCAATTTTCTTTGATCATATAATTTCACTGCTCTTCTTATTCCCGGGAGTCACACAAGAGAAGTTAGTTAGCAAGCCCCTGTAGAACTTGACCAGACAAGCTGTTCTTAAATAAGTTGAACAGATATGTTACTCTATTTTGCACCTCCATCTCTATTCATCGTCCAAGAGTATCAAGTTTCTCCGATCCAAGAGTATCGGAATCCGATATTTCAATATTTCGATTCGATTCATCAAAAATTAATGGGTTTGAAACTTATCTTTATATCCTATAAACTATCAGAATTGAAATCGGACATTCCGATAGCTTATCAAAATTGAAATCGGAATCAATCGATTCCATTTCCGTTAATCCGTTTTCAATAAAAAACAAACAAATAAAAATAAAATAAAGTTAAATAAATTATAAAATATATTATATAAAATAATAAAATGATAAAAATAAAGTTTAAAAATATAATATCAGATTTTAGTAATTATTATGTAAATTATTAACTCATTTTTGAATAAATTAATATTTAATATATATTTAAAATTATTAAATTTGGATCTAATTTCGATAACGAAATTAAAATCAGAATATAGTGATTTCAAAATTATCAGAATCGAAATCCCTTAATCTTTATCAAAATAAAAATCGAATTCCGATGATTTTGCTACTGAATCCAACCTATTTACAATTTTACCTTTGATGATCGATCATGTGAGAAACAAGAAACCAAGAAATTTATATCTCCTCCGAACCATGCCAAATGGGAGTAGGGGGATCTCATGCATGTTGCACTGTTGCCAATAGTTTTTGTACGTAGGTTGATGCGGGACGGGACCGGGGGTCCCATGGATACCAAATAAACCAGAAGATATCACCCAACAGATATAATGCCAAACAGAAAAGTAACAGGAACCAGCAGACTGAAATAAGTAAATATAACCAGGAACCAAAGAATCCGACATGAACCAAAGAAATGTAACAGACCGAAAATGAACAATTTTCCAACAATACAAAGAAAGCCAGCTTAAAGACCAGTGCTAAGAATCCAAAGAATTTTAAACCGAACGAATATGCAATTAATCATCATGATAAAGTCAATCAAGAAAGGGAGGATATATCAATAGCACACAATCCTCGTGGAAAATGATAAGCAACTCAACAACATGAGAACAAGAGATAAAGGGACATTGGCTCAGATTTTAAATCATCACAACCCAAATGAACCGCACCTTGCTTGATTTTCCAGCAATGATATCGATTTCCAAAGAATAGGGACAAGAACCAAAAACTTTAAGGCTTAGATAATTTTCATCACAAATTTCGTAATCGTGTGACCAATGTTCTACTATCCCAAGGAGGGAATCAATCCAAATTCGGCAACTTGGTAAGAAGCTACCTAGGAGCCGGTTGACTAGTGATCATCATCATTTTCCATTCCGAAAATGTAGGCAAGATCTGAGAGAATGCCATTTACTGTAGGCTCCAATCAATCAAAGTATGTGTAGAAAATCAGTCCCATATTCAGACGGAAATCAAATTATATCCACAGAAACAACCACAGCTAGAATCAAGATGACTGGAGAGGACCAGTCCAGAATACCGAAAATCCAAACAGGTTTAAAACAAGAATAACCAAATTTCGAAGATATATCTGTCCATCTCAAGTAGTATCAATAGGAGCATCAACTTGATAACTGGAGCCATTTCAATCTTATCGGAATAACCAAGATAGGAGATATGCTAATAGGGCTTCAGAGAGCCAAACCGAACCCATAGCCACAGCAGCTCATAGGGAGGAAAATAATTGGGAAGGTTGGATATCACCTGATCCTTATGAAATAAGGCATTCCGCAAACCTTCTTGGAGTAGGAGGGACCGTTCCAACTAGAGGAATCCGCGAAGGGATCCACAAAGGTTTCGAGGAGTAGCACCGACCTTTCGGAACAGGGACCATCTCGGGAGGACCAAGATTAATCACCGTTAGCAAAGAATGAGGGGCGCGGAGCTAATGGAGCAAAGGACTGCCGTCCGGGAGGACCATTAACAATCATCGATAGCAGCAATAGATGGACACGGAGTTGAAGAAACTCCAGTAGCACAATCGGGACGGGAGGAGGAACCGATCGAGTGAAGAAGGATCTCCACAGGAGCTCGTCGGAACAACCACCGGAAGAAAGGGATCAAGCTGATCCGAGGGAGGTGACGACCGTAGAAGGCTCCATCACCGACCGGACTGAAGAAACTCTGCTAGAGGAGGACGAGGGGAAGAGGTTTGTCTTTAGTCGCTTGCCGATATCTCCGCGGGAGGAGGCGGATCGAAGAGGAGACCCATCGCTAGGGTTACGCCATCGCGAGGGGGAGGAAGAAGCGCCGAATAGCCATCGGGGAGAGAGGAAGACCCGTCGCGGGGTTTAAGTGAGGGGAGGGGCAAAACCGGAAAAAACACATTTCATTATATCTCCAACATCTCCTGTATCGAATACATGAGCCCTATTTATAGGGTTAAAATGCAGAAAAAAGTCCGTAAATGAAAAGAAATTGAGAAAATGCTCAAACAATTCAACTAAAATTCCTAAAATTATAAAATTACTTAAATGGACCCATTATTGACCTAAAAATCAAAATTACATGAGATTTGAAAATCAATAATCGGTTCTTGCATCCCAATTCAATTAATAACATGAATCGGTTCTTATGTCCCGATTCGGTTCCCATCATAGGTTCTCATCGTTTGGGCGATTCGTTTTATTTTTTTTGTTTCTAATGGGATATTTTGTTGCATGATATTTTTTGTATATTTTCATGATAAAAAATTATATTAAAATAAAAAGTGAGTCAACTCATGACATAAAATTATTATGTTTGGAGGGAGGTGATAACAAAAAGGAGTAACTACCATTCATGACCAGACAAAGTGAGGGACCACAAGAAAAAAAAGAGAGCGGTGAGACTCTCTCTCTTTTTTTTTGTTTAAGAAGAAAATCACTTTCAAAACATAAATGTGTGAAGGTTGCCGAACATCTCTTTCAACAAGTTTTCTTATAATTTTTAAAAATTAAAATAAAAATCTCAATTATTGTACAACCAAACACTCCATAATTTATAGCGGAGGTAGAACCTATAAAATATTTAAACTACAAAATGGTAAGACTGCCCAAACAATCTGATTATGATAAAATTTTATTAAAAATTATAAAAATTAAAATAAAATATGTATTATAATGTAACTAAACTCCCTGTCTATGAAGATGTACGTGCA